>CM055119.1:124738179-125338179 GCA_029206835.1 Rana muscosa | reverse complement strand
AGCTGGTAGGAGATGCTCTACGGGTCGAAGAGAGGGGAGCTCAGGCTGACTAAGAACCAAGGAGTGCTGGCGTTGCTTTTCTAGGGTCCTCTCCTGAAAGCGAATATCGATCTGGTTACACAAGGAGATAACTACGCCCAGATCAGTGGGGATGGTTCTTCCTGCTAATTCATCCTTCACTCTATCAGAGAGGCCATGCAAAAAGGTTGCGACTAAGGCCTCATTGTTCCAGCTCAACTCAGCCGACAGTATGCGGAAATGAAGGGCATACTGTCCCACTGAAGCAGACTCTTGGCGGAGACGTAGAAGGGCGCTGGCCGCTGAAGAGACACGAGCCGGTTCTTCAAAGATATTCCTAAAAAGTTTCAAGAAGCCAGACAGGCTAGAAACCACTGGATCATTCAGTTCCCACAGAGGGGCTGCCTAGGCTAAAGCTTCACCGGAGAGGAGGGAAATTATATAGGCTACCTTTGCCCTATCAGACAGAAAGTTTTGAGGCTGAAGCTCGAAATGAATCGTGCGTTGGCTAAGGAACCCCCTGCAGGCCTTGGAGTCCCCAGAGAAATGGGACAGAGCTGGCAGTTGTAGTTAATGTGTGGCTGCGACTGAGATCGGAATAGGTACAGCCGCTGGTAGCGGTTGAGGTTGTTGAACCAGGGGTCCTAATGAGGCCTGAACCTGTTCAAAACGGGACGCCAAATCCTGAAGGAATCGCATGACCTGGGTCTGATTAGATTCCTGGGTCTCAAGTCTGCGGACTATGCCCTGCAAAGGATCATCCGCGGGGAGCGGCATGTCAGCCGGGTTCATGGCTGATCAAACTGTCAGGTCACCTACGGCCAGGTGACAGATGCACACCGTAGGGGGACAGGAGTGCACCGCAAGGTAGTGAACCCTATGGCTGACTGCTGCGGATAGGAAACTGGGTGGTTGTGGAAAGCGGGACCAGAGGAGCACAACCGGGATCCTATAGGAAGCTAGAGCCAAGATTCCCCAGGGCGCGGAGTCTAATGCCCCGTACACACAATCGTTTTTAATGCCGTTAAAAATGCCATTTTTAAAAATGGCCATTAAAAATGATCGTGTGTAGGCTCCAGAGCATTTTTAACGACGTGAAAAACGGCCATTAAAAATTCTGGACATGCTCTCTTTTTTCACGTCGTTTTTCATGTCGTTTTTTTTAACGACGTGAAAAACGATAGTGTGTATGCTTTCACGACGTGAAAAAAAACGCACATGCTCAGAAGCAACTATGAGACGG
The DNA here is from genome assembly GCA_029206835.1 of Rana muscosa. Classification (NCBI taxonomy): domain Eukaryota; kingdom Metazoa; phylum Chordata; class Amphibia; order Anura; family Ranidae; genus Rana; species Rana muscosa. Next base: position 125,336,918 of record CM055119.1, on the reverse strand, counting down.
GAGCGCTCGTTTTGGTAAAGCTAATGTTGGAAATGGAGATGGCACATTCGTCACGGTGGAATTAATAGCATCGTTTTAATGCAGCGCATTCCGTTCTTCTTTTGACATTGAGAGTTTTATGCCAAACTTGTTTCTAAAGTAATTCCAAATTGCTCTAATGATTTTAAAATATTATTTATAAGCCGCACCTCCCTCCTAAATAATACTAATAATAATAAAATAAGTTAATTCTCCTTTTTTCTTTAAATTTTATATTATTTTTGGTTATTTTTTTTTGGCCTTTTTTTAAGTATTTTGGCTTAAATTATTATTGTGTAAAGTTACCACAACAACCTTCCAAATGTGTCTCATTTGGCCTCAGGGAGGTTTGTGTCCCCTGATAATAACAATAATATAATTTGAGATGTCCCTGCCTGCTTCCTAGCAAGCTCTCTTTTGAAATACAAATCACATAGTCAAGTATTTAAAGGGCACTCAATTTTTTTTCATTTCAGAACATTAACAAATTAAAGTGGAAGGCAGCACTGGAGAGCCTGCTTGCATTTGTGCATCCCTTTGACCCCACAACAACCATACAAGATGTCCAAACCAAAATAGAGATTAGATTCCCCCAAAAAATGAGCCCAATCTTGTCTTGAGCTCCCAGAGGTCAGGAGCCACAGCAGATAAGTCCTATATGTCCCCAGTCTGTGGTACTACAGCAGGCATTATTTTCTTCTCTTCCTTGTAGCCTTCTCTCCAGCCTTCTCTGCAGCCTTGGTTGGTTTCTTCCTTGGAGGCTGGGGATCAGGAGGAGAGGTTGTGGCAGGAGGAGTAGTAGGAGGAGGAGGTGGAGGAGTAGGGACAACCTCCGTTATGTCCGTGTACCTAGTGAGTTCACCCAGCACGCCCTTATTGATGACTTTCAATAGCAGGGTCTCACTGTAAATTTTTTGCTGCAACTCCATTTGCCCTAGTTTGTGGGCGAGGACTGCGGCAAATCCCTCTTCAACAGAGGGTGTCTCTCTGAGGGCCGCTGTTGCCTCTCTGAGGAAGGCCCTGGTTTCCTCCTCCACCTGCCTACCTCTCCTTGGCCCTCGTGGTTTAACTACCAGGGGAGGCATCTGGGCTCTTGTGCTGGGCCCAGCCTCCTCCTGGGTGCCACTGGGCCCAGCCTCCTCCTGGGTGCCCCTGGGCCCTGCCTCCTCCTGGGTGCCACTGGGCCCAGCCTCCTCCTGATCCCCAACATCACCCTCTTCCTGGCTCTGCTCTGGCTGTAAAAAAAGAAAGGGACATTATTTATTTTGCCACATCATCATTCACAGACATTGTTCACCTCTAGACATTGTTGAAATCAATGCCAAAAGTTATGTCCTTTTCATTGATTACGCATCCTGGTTTTGTTGTCTTGGACACATAAAATTAGGCCACTACTGTATCTTGCTCTTCACAAACTTTATTGGTAGAAGTGTACATACCTTTAACAATACTAACATCTATTTAAAATCTACAATTTTGTACGATAGAAATATAGATAGCAAAACTTTACCTGGCTCCATATCTCCAAATCTGCCTCCTCAAGGCCCTGATCTTGATCCTCAGAGGAAGCCAGAGCAGGGTTGACAGGAAGGCTGGAGGACTGGCTGCAGGGAAGGCTGGAGGGTTGGGTACAAGGAAGGCTGGATTGACCTCTGGGGGGAAGGGTGGAGAGAGATTCCCGCACTTCCAGCTGGTCATCCAGAAAAGCAAGCTTACTGTAGTACCACAGACTGGGTTTATAAACCTTATCTGCTGGTGCACCTGACCTCTGGGACCTCAGGACCATAGTCCTCTGGGTCCTGTATGTCCCTCTGATGGTCCCAATTTTGTTTTTGACATCTTGGAGAGTTGTTGTGGGTATCTTTGTTTGCACAAATGCAAGCAGGCTCTCCAGTGCTGCTTTCCTGGCGTCTTTATTTTTATTTCCGCCACTTTTGGTTTGCCATAATATAGGGAGCTCTTGCCATTTGTCGATGAACTCCCCCATGAAGTCTGAGTTTTTAAAAGTATTCATGATATCTGTAAAAGCGAGAAACCAAAATAAAAATATATTTCAGGCAACATTCCTCAACTGTGCATTGTCTACATATTTTGAGCACACAAATCTCCTCGTCTGATGAACCTCAAAAAGTAAAATTGTTAGGTACCTTGGTCACGACGTTCGTTGCTAACTCTCTCTCCCGAAAAATGAACGTATTTCCCAGACATGGATCTTCACTTTATATACACAGCGCATGCGTGAAACTCCGCACGCTTTCCCCGCCCCTGACGTTCGATATTGTACTTTCCCCGCCCCTTCTCGCTCGTAGTGCTGAACAAAACATGGCGGAGACACAGGTGGCTGAGATTACCTCTACAGAGGATGAAATTACAGAGGAGCCCAAATCAAGACCCAGGAGATATAAGGCATCCAACATGTCATTCGAGGAAATGGTGGAGATGGTCGCCATTTTAAAGAAGGAGGATTATGATGCCAAGCATGGTCCGTATAAAAGGCCTAATCTGGTCAAGTCCAGAATTATGGGCAAAGTGGTCAAAAGTCTCCACCAAAAATTCGGGGTGTGCAGAACGAAGGAACAGCTCAGAAAACGATGGTCAGATCTGAAGTTGCGGGAGGCCGACCAATATAAAAGAATCAAGAAAGTTATATTAAAAAGTAAGTTGTTTTTTTTGAGTTTCCATGGTACATATTATTTTCTTGTATTCTGTCGTGTATTTTTAACTTTCATATAGTACACTGAAAGATACCATCTTTTTTAGGTTCGTCCGCATAGTAAATGGACGTATTTTACCTCTTTCTCCGTACAGTTCCTCAAACGATGTTTTAGGATCATCCAGTGTGAACACCCATGTTTTTTTGTTTATTTGGGGGAGTACATTTGGGCCACACTTATTTTTGGTGTGCTAATCCAAAGGAGATTTGTTCATTTAGAAAAACGATATGCATGGTAATGTTAAAGGGAGTGAATGCTCAGCAGCTGATGAAACATCTGAACGCAGTAGTACAAGTGTGGGCCTAAAGCCAAAAAGCTTGATGGAGTCACACACAGGTGATCCAGTGTAGATACTTTGGGGTGTTACAATGTTTCAAATTTGTTCACAAAATGTATATGCTCTGTTTTGGCCTATGTATCCAATCATTTGTTCCGGTTGGCACAGGGGTTAAAAATTAAAATGGAGCATGCTTCAAAAGAATGATTAAAAAGTTTTTTTCCACGTTTCTTATTTTAGCAAAATTGAGTCGCTACTAATGAAACTATTCCTTTTATTTCAATCTCCCTAGGGATTCGAAAAGCTACCTCAGATGAGACGAGAATTGCAATACCTACAACAATACCCCCAGAACCCCAGGATGGAGAGGAATGTGATGTTGTGGAAGTTGAAAGTGGCACCACCACAGGTCAGAGAGAAACCAGACACATGCATGTTAAATAGATGTAGGCCTACATATTCTATCCTACATATTTCTTTTTACATTTAGGTGCAGTTCTGGCCGAAGACCCCAATAAGTTGTCACATCACAGTGCCCAGATCCTGATCCAATACCTGATGGTCTGCTGTCGTGACCTCGAAAAAATTAAGGGAGATTTGCGAGAGATCAGGCCAAATACAAAGCGGGTGGAGGAAAGGCTCCAAAATATCATGGCTGTGCTTGGGCGTGTCTAATGTTTTTACAACAAATAACGTTTTACTTGCAGAGTTTTCTTTTTTTTTTGGTTATTTTACCCTTTAATGACTAGCACATGTTTAGCTTTTTCAAAATTTGGAGAACTATAGTTTGTTTATGCATGGCTGGTCATGCGTTTTAATACACCTGAAATTAAGGGAACATCCACATTTCTATGGAAGTTGCCCACCTAAACAAAAAAAATAAAGGTATTTTTACATAACAAATCATTGTGGCTTCATTATGTAAATGTGGTGCTGAGTGAACTAATCAATGTTTGGTGTTTACACTGACAATGAAGGCTAATTAAAAGATTTTTTAATCGACATGGCAAAACAAATGCACTAGGTAAACCTACCAGAAACATCAAACATTATACAATAAAAATGACAAACCAATCTTTACTTTTTTTAAAAGTTTTATTTTTTTGGTCTAAAATTATTAGAGATTGTCTGGCATTTCAATGGCCCCCCTACCCATAAAATAGTCCACATATTGGTTACGGACCTCACGTCCGGTTGGGGGGGCCAAGCCAGGACGGCCAGGTTCCAGGGCCACCAAAGTTTCTGCATTGATTAAAGAGGCCTCAGGCCCACTCAAAGATATATAACTCGTTGAATGCACCCTTAGGAAATTATGCAGCACACAGCACGTCATAACCACATGGTTCCATTTGTATGGGGCAAGGTAGATGGAGGTAAGGAAGAGGCGAAATCGGCTGGCCATGATCCCAAACGCATTTTCCACCACCCTTCTGGCCAGCCGATAATTGAAAACCCTCCTCTCAGGGGTGAGGGTGCGTTGCGGGAATGGCCTCATCAAATGGGGTCCCAGGCCAAACGCCTCATCCGCCACAAACACAAAAGGTAGTCCCTCCACATTCTGCTCCGCGGGTGGCAAGGCCAGCAGATCCAAAAGGAGCCGTTCTCCAAACTCCGTCTGGGCAAAAACTCCTCCATCAGACATCCTGCCATTCTTGCCAACGTCCACATAGAGGAACTCGTAGGTGGCCGACACCACTGCCATCATCACGACGCTGTGGAACCCCTTATAATTATAATAAAAGGATCCCGAATGGGGTGGTGGGACGACCCGAACATGTTTGCCGTCGATGGCTCCTCCACAGTTCGGAAAGTTCCATCGCTGGGCAAACTCGGAAGCCACATTCTGCCATTCATGTGGCGAAGAAGGGAACTGTGGAATTAAAGAAATAACAAATTAATACTTGGAGCCAGAAACATTGCAAGCTGATTTCATACACACATTCATGGCCAACATTGGTATAAACTGTTAAAAACATAAAAAATTGGAAGCAAGAAAAAAAAAAAAAATTATGGGGGGGGGGGGGGGGGAAGGGTTGAAGATGAGTTGGGAATATCACACATGAAGGCTGTAGCACTCTGTATTGAAGTTAACAAAAATGAAACATTCCTAGGCAAAATTTAGAGTGCGTTTTGGGTAAAGCACTACGATGGAACATATAATAAAAAACATGGAAATGACTAGGCAAGGTAGGTATGGCCCCAGGATAGCATGCTGGAGAGGTTAGGTAAGCCAAATTTACAGGTAGGCCTCAAACACCAAACTTTAAATAATAAAACATGGGGAGAAAGGGGACATTCCCTGCAGCTAAGAATCATGTGAATTAGGGACTGCAAATAAAGCAAATTAAAAATATCCCAAAATAAAAACCATACAATGTGAATTTTTGAAGAAGAACACTTACCTTAATATAGTCCTCCTGCAAAACTTGAAGGATGGCAGAACAAGTCTCTGGTATAATGATCCCCAGAGCCTGGGGGGATATGCCTGTGGAGAACTTAAGGTCCTGCAGGCTTCTCCCAGTAGCCAGGTATCGCAACGTGGCGATGAGCCTCTGCTCAGCACTGATGGCTTCCCGCATAACGGTGTCCTGCCTGGTAATATAGGGGGACACCAAAGCCAACAGCTGCTGAAATACGGGGTCAGACATCCTGAGAAAATTCCTGAAATCATCAGGATTATTCTCCCTGATCTCCCGCAACAAAGGCATGTGACAGAATTGGTGCCGCTGGAGCAACCAATTCTTGGTCCATGAACTCCTCCTGACCCTGCTCATGGCATGGAGTCGGGATACAGCATGAACCCCTGCACCAACTACAGCACGAACTCTACGACGAGTACGTAGCCGCAACATGGCTAGATAACGGTCGGCTGAACAGAACGTACTAGAAGAACGCACGGAAGAACAGCAAGGCCTATGAAGAACAAGCTGAAAAACACGAACGTGCAGAGCAGGCCGCACTGAATAAACAGATACGAACTGACTACAAGCAGTGCTAAACAGATACGAACCCACAGGCGCAATCTGAACTCCCGAAAACGATCTTCAAAGCACGAAAACTGAAAAGCGCGAATCGTCTCTCACCAAACTTTTACTAACACGCGGAAACACGGAATTAGCAAAAGCGTCCCAAAGGGTGGCGTCATTCGAACGGAACTTCCCCTTTATAGTGCCGTCGTACGTGTTGAACGTCACTGCGCTTTGCTTGATCGTTTTTTTTTAATGATGGTGTGTACGCAAGGCAGGCTTGAGAGGAAACATGAAAAAAAACGAGGAGAAAAACGTCGGTTTAAAAAATGACATTAAAAACGATCGTGTGTACGGGGCATAAGACCCAGCAGGTCTTCTCCAGAGCCTCTAGTGGTGAGGATGTTATGCTGCAGGCTGGGTCCAGGTTGCGGTCCCTAGAGTCTCCTAGCTCATGCCCCGTAGGATAAGGGGACAAGAGGGGAAGCAGCAGCACAAGATACAAGAGTAACGAATAACAAGCTGAAGGTCAAGGGCCACAAGCAGACAAGGATAACGAAAGACAAGCCGAAGGTCAAGGGTCACGAGCAGACAGGGATAGTCGGGGACAAGCCAATAACGTAACAGAGAGACAGACGTAGCACACGGCAGGCAGGAACCCAAACAATGCTTAACAAACACGTTGATCAGCAAAGCAGGCTTGCAGTGCACAGGTTAATATAGTGTTCTGTGATAGGGCCTGGGGTGGAGTCAGGCTGGGAGGAGATTATAAAGGAAGCCAGGTGAAAGGGTTCTGGCCTCTAAGATGAACACATGGGAAGGAAGGTAAGCTGACAGACAAACACTACTGCATATCCATGACAAACCCCTCACAGATAGTGTACTTAGAGCGCAGCAATGAGCCCTGTTGCAAAGTATTGCATCAAAAATTTAGGCTTTAGGTGAATGCTATGCAAAGCACACAGTAGTACACTAAGTGAAACACTGACTGTCTGCAGCTAGCACAATCACCGGCCTGCCTGTCACAGTATAGAGAATAACTGTATCCAGGTGAGCTTTAGATGAATGCTATGCAAAGCACACAGTAGTACACTAAGGCCCCTTTCACACGATCCGTGTCCGTGTGCGGGCTCCGCTTTGCTCAGCGGGGATCGCTCTGTCGATCCCCGCTGAGCAGGCAGATGACAGGTCTGTCTCCGCACACTGTGTAGAGAATAACTGTATGCAGGTGAGCTTTAGGTGATCGCTATGCAAAGGACACAGTAGTACACTAAGGCCCCTTTCACACCGCTTTTTACCGCTGTTTACCGCTCCTACACCACTCCTTCCCATTGAAAGCAATGGGAAACCGCGGTAATACCGCCGGCAATGCGCCTCTACAGAGGCGCATTGTGGGCGGTATTAACCCTTTTTCGGCCGCTAGCGGGGGTTAAAACCACACCGCTAGCGGCCAAATACCTCCGCAATTCCGACGGTATAGCGCCGCTAAAAATAGCAGCGCTATACCGCCACCGCACCCACCGCCCCAGTGTGAAACCAGCCTCAGTGAAACACTGAGGCTGGTTTCACACTGGGGCGGTGGGGGCGGTGGGTGCGGTGGCGGTATAGCGCCGCTATTTTTAGCGGCACTATACCGTCGGATTTGCAGAGGTATTCGGCCGCTAGCGGCCGAAAAAGGGTTGATACCGTAGAGGCGCATTGCCGGCGGTATTACCGCGGTTTCCCATTGCTTTCAATGGGAAGGAGCGGTGTAGGAGCGGTAAACACACCGCTCCTCTCACCTCTCCAAAGATGCGGCTAGCAGGACTTTTTTTCACGTCCTGTTAGCACACCGCTCCAGTGTGAAAGCCCTCGGGCTTTCACATTGGTGAGACAGCAGCCGCTGTTTAGGCTCAATAGCGCCTGCAAACCGCCCCAGTGTGAAAGGGGCCTGACTGTCTGCAGCTAGCACAATTACCTGCCTGCCTGTCACAGTATAGAGACTAACAGGAACAGATCTATCTAAACTCAATACAGTGTATAAATATATATACAACACCTAGGATGCATATATATCCTCTATATATCTACACACTGTAACAGCAGCTAACTGACTTGCCTGCCTGCTCTATCTAACTCAATATAAATGACACTGTCTATCTCTCTGAAACTGCCTCTTTCACAAACACCAACACACTACAAAAGGCCGACTTCCAGGTGGCTTCCAGGCAGCCTTATATAGTGTTGGGCGTGTACTAAACCCCCTGAGCCATAATTGGCCAAAGCCACCCTGGCTTTGGCCAATTATGGCTCTCCGTTTTTTCTGCGCTGTGATTGGCCAAGCATGCGGGTCATAGTGCATGCTTGGCCAATCATCAGCCAGCAATGCACTGCGATGCCGCAGTGAATTATGGGCCATGTCGCGCAACACAAATTTAGCGCGAACGGACCATAAAGTTCGTTCTTTGTCGAACGATCGAATGGCCGATGTTCGACGCGAACACGAAGCTCATCCCTATCAAAGAGGCATAAAATGAGACCAAGATAATAGTGTAAAGATAAGTGAGTAAGTAGGATAAACCATAAGGTATATAACAGGAATAATCCAAAATAGTGCAACAGTGTCTTACAGGTGAAGCAAGCCGAGATGTTAGCGCAGTGCATATGTGGTATAAGTACCAGCCGTAAACCAGAGGCGACCACCAACATCATGCACGTAATATAAGGGAAGGCGGTGCCACCGCCTGAGCAACAGTTCGCGCTCGGTGTTTGGCGGTCAAACTTCCCTCGTGGTATACGCGGATGGAAAAACATGTCGACGCTGCTGCGTCACGGATGACGTCCACACGGCATGTGGGCCCGCAATGAGTGCCTGCCCCTCCCCCCATAATGGGAAGGAAGGGGGAGGCCCCGGTGCGCGTCACAGCTCCCAGGGATAACGAGACAAAGCCTAAGGAAGGGGGTTCTGAGACCCGATTGGCCAGGAAGTCTTAGGACTCCTGGCCAATCATGTCTCTGGACCCACTTCCTGTTCGGCCGGGAGGAGAAGCAACGGCCCTGGCTCTTCCCTCAGCAAGCTGGAGTAAGGAGCAGCAGATGGAGGTGCAGAGGGGCAGCAACAGCCTCTTCCAGCTTTCATTAGCCCTACCCCGGATCCAGCACCACCTCGTCACCGGCCTCTTAAGATAAGGCTACTGATCACCGTCTTCCCGTCCGTCTCACATGCGGTGGTGGGGGGGGGGTTTAGTGCGAGTGAGGTGGCCAGGTTTATTTACCGCCACTCAAAATATTGAGCACCAGCCGCTACTGCATTGAACTTAACTTATATGCTTCCTTTTGGTATGTTGAATATACCATTGAAAGAGTTTTGTTAAAGCTGTTCAATAAATGAAAAAAAAAGCTGTTGCTCTTCTCAGAAATTCAGAGGTGTCCTGTGCCCTCTGCACACTTCCTGTGTTATTTTAAGAAGTATAGTTAGCCCTCCTACATCTTATTTTGAACTAACAAACAAAGCAGATCCTCGTTCTGCCAGGGGAGTACAGTGTGATCGTCCGTTCCTAGTGATTAGGAACAGCGATCTCTCTGTACTACCAGTTAGTTCACCCCCCCCCCCCCACAGTTAGAAAGCACCTCCCTAGGACACACTTAACCCTTTGATCGCCCCCTGGTGGTCCCAAAAAAGTGTCAAAAGTGTCTGATCCGTGTGCCGCAATGTCGTAATCTCACTAAAAATCGATGGTCACCATCATTACTAGTGAAAAAAACCCGCCATAAATCTATTTTGTAGACGCTATAACTTTTTACCAATCAATATACGCTTATTGCGATTTTTTTTACAAAAAATTGGTAGAAGAATACATATTGGCCTTACCTGATGAAGACATTTTTTTTCCATTTTTTTGGGGATATTTATTATAGCAAAAAGTAAAAAATATTTTTTTTTTCAAAATTGTCGGTCTTATTGTGTTTATAGCGCAAAAAATAAAAACGGCAGAGGTGATCAAATACCACCAAAAGAAAGCTCTATTTGTGCGAAAAAAAAGATCATAAATTTTGTTTGGATACAGCATTGCACGAATGCGCAATCGTCAGTTAAAGCGTGGCAGTGCCGTATCGCAAAAAATGGCCTGGTCATTAAGGAGGGGAATCCTTCCGGGGCTGAAGTGGTTAAAGCGGAGTTCCAGCCTGACTATAGAAAAAAAAATTAAGTCCGCGGCTACAAATACTTTTAATATAAGGACACTTACCTGTCCAGGGATCCCACAATGTCGGCACCCCAAGCCGATTCGTCCATTGACTTTGGGTGCCGGCGTCGACATTCCAAGTAGGGGAAACCGGCAGTGAAGGCTTCAGGCTTCACAGCCGGTTTACCACTGCGCATGTGTGAGTCACGCTGTGCTTTCTGAATGGTCCCGTCGTTTTCTGGGACACACACAGGTCCCAGAAGGCAGCAGGGGGAAGGAGGAGGGTCTGGACATGACTTAGATTGCAGTGTGGCGATCTTACCAGTAATTGGGAGCAGAGTATTTGTCAAAATCAGGTACCCCCCCCCCAAAAGTGTTGGGGGGGTGGGAACAGGCAGAGCTTCCCCTTTTGGTTGGAGCTCCACACTAAGTAGATTAGCAAAAGATTAGGCTGACACCACTCAGTCCACAAAAATCCTGTGCTTTCAGCCCAAATTGAGACTGAGGCCTCGTACATACGACCGATTTTCTCGTCGTAAAAAACACGTCGTTTTTTTTCGACGAGATTTTTGTTAAGCTTGTCGATTTTCTCGTCAAGCTTTCTATGCGTACACACTGACATTTCCCAATTTCCTCGTTGTTCTCCGCGCTCACGTCCAGCACGTACGACGGCACTATAAAGGGGAAGATCTTTTTTCTTGGCGCCACCCCTTGGGCTGCTTTTGCTGATCTCGTGTTACCGCGTGTGAAGTAAAAGTTTGGGAAGAGACGATTCGCGCTTTTCAGTCTTCGTACTTTTCAGATCGTTTTCTGCGGTTCAGTTTGTGCTTGTGGGTTCGTATCTTGACTTTCAGGGCATCTAGGCAGGTCGTATCTGTTTTACAGTGCATTCTTGCCTGTTCGTTTCTGATTTTCAGTTCGTTATTCATAGGCCTTGCTGTTCTAAAGTGCGTTCTGTTCTGTACGTTCTGATAAGACGACCGTTTCTTATTAGCCATGTCGCCTGGACGTTCTCGTCGTCGAGTTCGTGCTGTGCGTGCGCTTGGTGTTGGTCTGCTTGTTTTGGACCAAGACCAGTCCATGAATGGTGTGAGGAGGAGTTCATGGACCAAGAATTGGTTGCTCCAGCGGGACCAATTCTGCCATATGCCTGCGGGAGATCGTCGAGAATAATCCTGAGGACTACAGGAATTTTCTGCGGATGTCTGACCCCGTTTTTCAGGAACTGTTGGCTTTGGTGTCCCCCTATATTACCAGGCAGGACACCGTTATGCGGGAAGCCATCAGTGCTGAGCAGAGGCTCATCGCCACCTTTCGTTACCTGGCGACAGGGAGAAGTCTTCAGGACTTGAAGTTCACGACAGGAATCTCCCCCCAGGCTCTGGGCCTCATAATCCCAGACACTTGTTCTGCCATTATACAAGTCCTGCAGGAGGACTATATTAGGGTAAGTTTTCTCCCTTAACATCACATTTTATGTATTACATGTATGCTAATGTATTGTATTTCTTTCATCCTTCCCTAATTACCATGATTGTAATATGCTGAGAATGATCCCCTTTGTCCCCATGCATGCTGGAAGCTTTAGATTGCCCCTTTTTTCTCCTCCATAAATATTTCCCTTCACTAACTTTTCCAGCAGGGGCGCCTGTTGCTCCAAATGTTTGGGGGTTCAAACTCCAATTTAGGAAATAAACTTCCTCCTTTTTTGCTCTGGTGCCAATTAAACGCCCCCAGTTGTCCCCTCTAATGCAGCCATTTTGTTCACTCCAATGCAGCCATTTAGTCCCCTCTAATGCAGCCAGTTTCCCCCCAGCCCTGCACTTACCTTCTTGTGGTCAGCGCCATCCTTCTTCTGTCCTTGATGTCTTCTCCTTCCCTTGATGTTGCATCAGCCAATCATGTTACCATTAAACAGACTTGGTGAACATGATTGGCTGTCACGTACCTGGTGGAAGAGTCTGATTATGCAGAGGGAGGCCTCCCTTACACCTCTCACTCGAGGCCCCTGGTAGTGAAGACAGGAGGCGCAGGAGTGCAGAGTCGCACGAGAGCCTGGTAAAGTCGCTGGTGGTGCGCTGGACCGGAGCTGGGACGGAGACTGGAATGGATCCGGAAACAGCTGACAGACTGACAACTGAAGCTCAGGCAGGTGCGGTCAGATGGGCTGGAAGCGTGGGTACACCAGTCCCAAGCAGGTAAGTACTGGAGCAGGATCAGGTATGAGCAGGTTTAGGCAGCTGGCAGGTCTCAGGTACAGGCAGGTTCGGCAACGGGCTGGCAACAAGGTAGCAGAAGGAGCAGGCAGGAACGTAGTCAACACAGGCCGGGGGTCAGGTACAGGCAGATCAGCAAGAATGGTCAAACAAGCCAGGAAGGGTCAGCTGGAGCAGGATTCAGGTAAGCAGGGGTCAGAGGTCTCAGGTAACGCTGTAGACCGAACAGCACAGAGCCCAGCCATCAGCCCCTTTAAATAGCCCCATCTGGCGCCATGAGCCGCCGCTGCGCGCTCCCGCACGCGCACCGCTATCGCGCATGCGCACATCAGCGTGCGCCGATGCGCCACTACCGCGCATGCGCGAAGATGCGCCGATATCGCCATTGACATTTCTGGTGTGCCCTTCCTGACATTGCCCCCTCCCAATGGGCAGCCTCCGGATGCCCAACCGGGCGAGCTTCAAAGGATGGGATCTCTTGAATGCCTGAATAAGTCTTTCAGCATGGACATCATCCTCGGGTTCCCACGAATTCTCCTCTGGGCCATAACCTTTCCATTTGACGAGATACTGGATCTGATTTCTCTTTTTCCTACAATCCAGGATTGCTTCGACTTCGAATTCCTCTGTCCCGTTAACTAATATTGGTTCGGGTGGGCCTGTATCCCGGTCAGGGAATGGATCAGGGGTTACAGGTTTTAGTAAAGCCACGTGAAAGACAGGATGTATTTTGAAGGAGTCTGGCAGTTCCAGCTCGTAAGACACGTCGTTGATCCTTCTTCTTATCGGGAAGGGTCCCATAAATTTAGGGCCCAACTTCTTAGAGGGGCACATTAGTTTTAGATTTGTAGTGGATAGCCAAACCCGATCACCAGGTTCCAGTATTAATTCTCCCCGCCTCTTCTTATCAAAGACCTGTTTGTTATATTCTTGAGCTTTAGTCATAGTTGTCTGTAGTAGTTTGTTGTTGATATCAAAGAAATTTATGGTTTCAAGAACGGCAGGTACAGAACTCTCCGGGAAGGTACTGGTCAGAAATGATGGGTTGAATCCGTAATTGGCAAAGAATGGAGACTGTTTTGTGGCAGAGTGGATGGAGTTGTTATAAGCGAATTCCGCTAACGGAAGTAGTGCGGCCCAGTCATCTTGTGAGTATGAGGAGAAGCACCGTAAGTATTGTTCCAGAGTTTGATTGGTTCTTTCCGTTTGCCCATTCGTTTGGGGGTGGTATGCGGAAGAAAATGATAACTCGATTCCCAAGGTTTCACATAAAGACCTCCAAAACCTTGAGGTGAATTGTACCCCCCGGTCTGACACGATGTTTGCTGGAACTCCGTGAAGCCTAACAACTTCTTTCACAAAAATTTGGGCTGTTTCCGGGGCCGATGGTGTGCCTTTCATGGGTAGGAAGTGGGCCATTTTGGATAATCGGTCTACCACCACAAAGATGGTGGAGAACCCGTCAGATGGAGGAAGTTCCACGATAAAATCGATAGAGATATTCTTCCAGGGTCTCTTCGGGACTGATAGCGGCTTCAACAAGCCCCATGCTTTGGTTTTGCTGTTCTTATTTTGTGTGCAAGTGGTACAGGACTCTACATAGCCCTTGCAGTCTTTTTCCACTTGAGGCCACCAGAATGTGCGTTGCACAAGTTCAGCAGTTTTACGGATACCTAAGTGTCCGGCTAATTTGTGGTCATGACATAATCCCAAAACAGAGACACGTAGGTTTTCTGGTATGAATATTTTGTCCTTGTGCCAAAGTAGATCATCTCTGGCCTGCAACGTTATTCCCAGAGATGAAGGGGCATTTACAGAAGCCTGTTTAATTTGAGAGAGCAGGTCTCCCTGAAGTAGCAGGAAGTTCTCAGAGGACAGGATAGTGTCGGGCGGTGCGGATTCCCTGGTAACACAGAACATCCGAGAGAGTGCATCAGGTTTGGTGTTTTTAGATCCTGGCCTGTACGTGAGATGAAAAGAGAACCTGGAAAAGAAGAGTGCCCATCTAGCCTGGCGTGGTTTGAGTCTCTTGGCAGTCCTCAGATATTCCAGGTTCTTATGATCCGTATAAATTAGGATCGGGTGCGCTGCTCCTTCTAAAAGGTACCTCCACTCTTCCAATGCATTTTTAATGGCCAGAAGTTCTCTGTCTCCGACATCATAATTCCTTTCAGAGTTAGACAGTTTGCGGGAGAAAAAGGCGACTGGGTGTAACAAAGCCTTGGGTCCCCGCCTTTGGGATAGTACTGCTCCGACTGCCGTTTCTGACGCGTCTACTTCCAATACATAGGGCAATGTTGGGTCAGGGTGCTTCAGAACCGGTGCGGAAGTAAATAGTTTCTTGAGAGACTCAAAAGCATTTTGAGCTTCAGGAGACCACTGGAAACGGATGCCTTGTTTGGTCAGTTGTGTGATTGGTGATATGATGGCTGAAAATCCCCTGATGAATTTTCGGTAGAAATTCGAGAACCCGACAAAGCGTTGGATGCCCTTTTTGTCCACTGGGGCTGGCCAGTCTAAGATGGCAGTGACCTTTTGTGGGTCCATCTTGACACCTTCGGTGGAGAGGATTAGTCCCAAAAAAGTAATGCTTTGTCGCTCGAACTCGCACTTCTCTGGCTTGGCGTATAGCCCGTGCTGTCGCAGTCTGCTCAATACATTTTTAACATGTCTGCGGTGGTCATCAAGGGAAGCAGAGAAAATTAAGATGTCGTCCAGATATGCTACAACGAACAGGTCTAGGTAATCGCGGAAGATATCGTTGATAAAGTGCTGGAATGTTGCTGGGGCATTGCATAGGCCGAACGGCATCACCAGATATTCAAAATGTCCGAATCGGGAGCGAAAAGCCGTCTTCCACTCGTCTCCCTCCCGTATCCGTACCAGATTATATGCCCCTCGGAGATCCAGTTTTGTAAATATGGTTGCTGCTCCCAACCTCTGGAACAATTCGGGTACCAAGGGCAGGGGATAACGGTTCTTGACCGTAACTTTGTTGAGTTCACGATAATCTATACATGGGCGAAGGGAACGATCCTTCTTCTCCACAAAGAAGATACCCGCTCCTGCTGGAGAAGTGGAGGGGCGGATGAAGCCCT
Source organism: Rana muscosa (assembly GCA_029206835.1). Taxonomy (NCBI): domain Eukaryota; kingdom Metazoa; phylum Chordata; class Amphibia; order Anura; family Ranidae; genus Rana; species Rana muscosa. The sequence continues at coordinate 125,321,466 of CM055119.1, read as the reverse complement.
TCTTTAGATTATCGTCTATATAATCTTTTAGGGCGACAAGCTCCAATTCTGACAGAGGAAAAATCCTTCCAAAAGGGACCTCAACACCCGGGATGAGATCAATCGGGCAGTCATATGGCCGATGTGGAGGGAGAGTTTCAGCTCCTTTCTTGCTAAAGACATCTAAAAAGTCATGGTATGCAACTGGTACAGATAAGCGTGTTTCAACATCAGAGTCCAAGCATAACAAGGATGGCGGATCAGAAGAGAATTTCGGCAAGCAGTGTTGGAGGCAGTAGGAAGAGTGAAACTTAACCTCCCCTCCGACCCAGTTGATAAGAGGGTTATGTGCTTGGAGCCATGGCATGCCAAGGATTACAGGGAACAGCGGGGATGCGATGGCATCCAGGCGTAACAATTCCTTGTGACTATCGGCAATAATGACAGGCAAGGGTATAGTCTGCTGAGTCACTAGTTCGGATTTGATATCAGACCCGTCGGCCAGATGTACTGAAAGTCCCTGGGCCCTAGGTTGCAAAGGGATTTGATGTTTTGTGATAAAAGACAAGTCCATAAAGCAGCTACAGGCACCAGAGTCTATTATAGCGGAGACAGGAATACTTCTTCCCGGAAGCTGTAATACAATGGGGAGAGCCAGGTGGGTTGGCAGAATGGGCGTGCTGGCAGAGAAGATAATTCGACCCTTGCTGGTCTTGGCTGGACATGACCTCACGTAATGCCCTGGTTTCCCACAATACAGGCAGAGGTTTTCGTGTTGTCGGCGTTGACGTTCCTCAGGGGAAAGTGAGGGACGGGGCACTCCGAGTTGCCTGGGTTCAGGGACATCAGATGTGGGTGCAGAAGTGGTAGAAGATGTCAGGCTGCTGATGTTAGAGGCTCGGGCTAATTTCCAGGCTGGACAGGATGACCTCATAGGTCTCTCTGACTTCTGCCCTCGTAGTCGGTGATCACCGGTGAATCTTTCAGGCGCAGGAACCCCGGTTTCTGGAGGTAACGTTGCTATTGCTGAGGTAGCTCTTTGCGGGGCCGTGATAGGTGAGGAAAGAGCCTGGATGCTTTCTTCCAGTCGGATATATGCATTTTGTGCGATTTCAACAGTCTGGGTGAGGTCTTTGAGGTGTAAGCGGAAACCCTCCATGGAAGAGGCTCCCTGCACAGACTCTGACGTGGCTGTTCGGTACTGTCACGTACCTGGTGGAAGAGTCTGATTATGCAGAGGGAGGCCTCCCTTACACCTCTCACTCGAGGCCCCTGGTTGTGAAGACAGGAGGCGCAGGAGTGCAGAGTCGCACGAGAGCCTGGTAAAGTCGCTGGTGGTGCGCTGGACCGGAGCTGGGACGGAGACTGGAATGGATCCGGAAACAGCTGACAGACTGACAACTGGAGCTCAGGCAGGTGCGGTCAGATGGGCTGGAAGCGTGGGTACACCAGTCCCAAGCAGGTAAGTACTGGAGCGGGATCAGGTATGAGCAGGTTCAGGCAGCTGGCAGGTCTCAGGTACAGGTAAGTACTGGAGCAGGATCAGGTATGAGCAGGTTTAGGCAGCTGGCAGGTCTCAGGTACAGGTAAGTACTGGAGCAGGATCAGGTATGAGCAGGTTTAGGCAGCTGGCAGGTCTCAGGTACGGGTAAGTACTGGAGCAGGATCGGGTATGAGCAGGTTTAGGCAGCTGGCAGGTCTCAGGTACAGGTAAGTACTGGAGCAGGATCAGGTATGAGCAGGTTTAGGCACCCGGCAGGTCTCAGGTACAGGCAGGTTCGGCAACGGGCTGGCAACAAGGTAGCAGAAGGAGCAGGCAGGAACGTAGTCAACACAGGCCGGGGGTCAGGTACAGGCAGATCAGCAAGAATGGTCAAACAAGCCAGGAAGGGTCAGCTGGAGCAGGATTCAGGTAAGCAGGGGTCAGAGGTCTCAGGTAACGCTGTAGACCGAACAGCACAGAGCCCAGCCATCAGCCCCTTTAAATAGCCCCATCTGGCGCCATGAGCCGCCGCTGCGCGCTCCCGCGCGCTCCCGCGCACCGCTATCGCGCATGCGCACATCAGCGTGCACCGATGCGCCACTACCGCGCATGCGCGAAGATGCGCCGATGTCGCCATTGACATTTCTGGTGTGCCCTTCCTGACATTGGCAGAGCAGCCTGCCAGTGTTTCCCCAAGGAATGCCCCCCCCCCCCCTGCGTCCCCTATTTTACTTTTCGGAAGCCAATTACATCCCTCAGGTTGTAATGTTGAAGACTATTTTACTACCTGTTTCTGCTATGCAATTTGAACCCCCTAAATGCCGCAATTATTCATATGTCGGTCGCTTTAGGGCGGCATAGACAATACATAGGTTCATGCAACGCATGAACCTATGTATTGTTCTGAGTGATGGGCACAGGAGAGAGGGGGCAGTGCTCCAGCGCCCACTCTGGACGCACCGCCACTGCAATGCTATCCTGTGGCCAAACACATCTCCCCCCCCAAAATAATTTAGTAATGGCCCATCAGAGGGGGTGATGAATCTGATAAATGAGCCTTCCATTATACTTATTTTAAACACCTTAATAAACGTAGAATTTGATTGATGTTGGCCTTTAATTTTTTTTTATCGAATTTCCTTGTAATGTCTGACTTTGGTATTCTAATATTATTTCATCTTGTTTTACTCCACAGCTTCCTTCCACGCCACAGGAATGGCAGACTGTGGCATCGGAGTTTGCCACGCGGTGGGACTTCCCCAACTGCGGTGGTGCCATAGACGGGAAGCACGTGCGCATCGTGCCGCCACCCCGTTCTGGGTCCTACTACTACAATTACAAGGGGTTTCATAGCATTGTGCTGATGGCGGTGGTGTCAGCACGGTATGAATTCCTCTATGTTGATGTAGGGAAGAATGGCCGGATGTCCGATGGGGGATCCTTCATCCAGACGGAGTTTGCCCTCCGTCTCCAGAGTGATGACCTTGCATTGCCACCGGATGCAGGGAATATTGAAGGACTCCCCTTTGTTTTCTTGGCTGATGAAGCCTTCGGACTCGGACGGCATCTTATGAGGCCATTTCCCCAGAGGACCCTGACCCCAGAGAAGAGGGTGTTCAATTACCGGCTGGCCAGGGGCCGAAGAGTTGTCGAAAATGCCTTTGGCATAATGGCCAGCCGGTTCCGCCTTTTTATGACTTCAATACACTTGGCGGACTACAAAATAAACGATGTCGTATTATGCTGCTGTGTGCTACACAACTTTCTGAGCCAAAAATCGAATTCCTATATGGCCTCAGTTTTGCCAGAGGCTGGACTTTCCCCTGCAAATCCCCTGCCGGGCCTGGAATCTGCCCGTCCTGGCTTGCCCTCCCAAAATGCCCGTGAGGTTCGGGACAAATACATGGAGTATTTCACGGGTAGGGGGGCAATTCCTATGCCAGCCTATGTCTAAGGATCCCAATAAAAAGCTTGTTTAAACCTTTAATTGTTTGTTCTTTCCTGTCTCCTAGTTTGTCTTTGTGCATTTGTAGTGCCAAGTGTATTTTACTTTAGTAAATAACAACCATTTCACTATGTAACCTTACAAAATAACCAAATAAGCTTAGAGGGTATTATAAAAAGAAGCTACACGTTGTTTGTGGTCAAATATTTTACTCTGTGCACATTCTCACCATTTTTAGTTTTTTCTGTTTTTTTGGGTTGGCCTGGCCCCAACCCGGCAATTTTTTGATTATGAAAATACAAAAATAACAGTTGCATTCCAAAAATTACAACATTGGATACCTCTGAGCAATCTGAGACATTCACTTACACAAACGATGTCTCTATGTGCCCGTCCTAATATGGGGTCCTGCCACCCCTTGCCCAGCCAAAAATTGAATATGCACACATTTGGGATTTTTTCCATCTAGGAAATTTACAATCCTGATCCCTATTGTCAACATGTGCTATCTGCCATCAGGGGTGATCAATGGACGTGTTTTGGGGGTGCAACCGACTTTAGATACGAGGAAGGGGTTGCACCCCCAAAAGACGTACATGGATATCCCCTGATGGCAGATAGCACATGTTGACACACTGTGTGCAGATTAAATTTTTGGCTGGTTTGATTGTCAAAAAAATTCGAAAAGTTGCAAAAACAAACATGTAAAAACAAATGTGTTTGGATGGCTTATTGAATTCTCCCCAAAACATCGAGAATGTCTTTAAATGTTTGTTCCATCACATGGATTCTTTGTTTAATAAGGTCCAGTTCTGTGCTACATTCCATCACTTGCTGGATGAGGCGGAGGGCACTGTCAGCAGAGAACCGTGTACTATCCTTCACAACATTTATATCCCCTAAAAACAAAAAACAAAAGGTATTATAACTCTGCAGGCCTACATCTCTTACCTGAAGCTGTGGTGACAGATACTGACCTGTTGTGGTGACCAGATCCACAACGTCATCCACCTCTCCTTCCTGCACTTCTCCTTCCTCCACCTCAACTTCCTGCACATCTTTCGGTTGTGGGTCTTTGGGAGTTTGGGGTTGCTTGGAAGTTGTGGGGTGCATGTGCTCCCTGGAGTGTCCTCCTCCCAGTCTTCTCTCCCCTATGAGAATCAAACAAAAGGTCTATTTATCACACTGTAAATCTCAATGTTAAAATAAAAACAGGCTAAATTGCTTGGAAGTGTGGTACAAGTGTGTGTTTGGGCGGAATTTAAAGAAGAATGCATTATTTATGACCAAGAATATGTTTAGTATTCACCTTTGGATGTAATTTATTTGACATGGAGGCACCACAAAAATTCTCTGATGCACCTGTGTGGGACACCCAAAAAAGGCGGGTCTGGTGGCCCACACTATAGTGCTCCAAAGTACAGATGTGGAAGCAGCTGCTGAGTGTCCTCTCCTTTACACTGATAAAAGTTTGCATTTCATTCTCTTTACAAACACATCATCTAGACGAAAAAATACGCCACAATATTTGAGCAAAAATGGCAGATGTCTAATTACTTTTGTGGCTCTAAAATAAGCCAAAACCGCGGATAGTGGCCGAACGAAGTGTCGGTAACGTAACGAACGATTACTGTGCCCAACCAAGTTCAAAATATTACATTTTGGATGGGAGTCCAATATGAGAAACCAAAATAAAGAGCAACATGTCAGTTTAGAAAAAGATTAATAGCATAAAAGTCTACTTTTTACTTACTTTTAGCGAGCATTCTCTTTATGCTCCTCAACTGGTCTGGCTCCCTCAGTTTGAGGTCTGACCACCTCTTTCTGAGCTGCTCATTTGAGCGTTTCACCCCGAAATTCGCCTTCAGACTCTTCACGACTTTAGTGAGGATTTTGGCCTTCCTTCTATTTGGTTTGCTATACGGCCCATGCTTGGCATCATAATCAGCCTTGAGCAAGATCTCCGCCATCTCCGCCAAAGACATATTCGATGCCTTGAATCTCCTCCTTGATCGTAACGTTTCCTCGGTCTCCGGGCTTGTCTCCTCCTCGTTAGTTGCGGAATTATCAGACACCTGCTGTAACTCCGCCATATCTGTCTGCGCGCCGAAAGAGAAGGGGCGGGGAAAAGATGTTAGTTAGAACGTCATGGGCGGGCGACGTGTGCGGAGCGACGTGTTCGTATTTTGACGCATGCGTGGTGTGTATATAGCAAACACACATGTGACTATAGTACATTCGGTGTGTGGAGAGAGGAGTTCAAGTGACGGACGTGCGAACGAAGGTATGTGATTTTGTGACTTGTACAAATAGTTGGCCTATACTGTCTTGAGAATGTTGGAGGATATATATGGTGACTAGGATGTTAAGGAGGTTAGACTGTTTGCCTCACATTAGTTATATATAATTTATTTAACTTGCAGATACAATATGAATGTCTTTATTAGCGACAAAGAGTTCCTGGCGGAATTTATTGACCGGGTAAGGGAGCTGCCGGCTCTGTGGGAGACGAAAAACCCCATCCACAAAAAAAGAGGGGTGAGAAAAGCAGCGCTGGAGAAGCTGCTCCCATTTGTGCATACCAAGGTGCCCACAGCCACAGAAAAACAAGTGGACACTAAAATTGGGAGCTTGAGAGGTACCTACAGGACTGAACGCTCTAAGGTGCTGGCTTCTCAGAGGTCAGGAGCAGCAGCAGGTGATGTTTATGTCCCGATTTTGTGATACTACAACAGGATGTCCTTCCTGGATGACCACATTGAGACAAGGCCATCACTCTCCACTCTTCCCCCCAGACTTCCCTGCAGCCAACCTGAGCCTTCTCTGGAGCAAGAGGAGGCAGCCATCCTGGATGATCCTGATTTGGCCATCTGGAGCCAGGTATAGTATTAAATGAAAATGTATTGGGATCAACTTAATGTTTGACAAATATGTCAAGATGACAAACATAAAATATTTTGGATTCCACAAGTGAAATCAGGATCTGTAGACATTATTCTGCACTTAATTGGGTGCTAAATAGTCAATCTGATGTAGTGGTAAATTTAAAGCAAGGATTTATGGATTTACATTCTAATTGCTTCAATCAGGATTACAAAGTTTGATGCAAAGATTAAACTAACATATTAAACTATGTCCCTTTTTCATACACAGGATGAAATCAGCCAGGAGGAGGGTCTGGAAATTGTCAGGCAGGAGGAGGAAGGGCCCAGTGGCAGCCAGGAGGTGGCAGGGCCCAGTGGCAGCCAGGAGGTGGCAGAGCCCAGTGGCAGACAGGAGGTGGCAGGGCAAAGGAGAAGCACCAGATCCCAGGTGCCTCCCATCCGGCTTCACAAAAGAGGCAGGAGGGACAGGAGCACGAGTGAGGCAGCAATGGCCCTTATTCGTGAGGCCCATGCCACCCTCCAGGAGCCCACATCCCCTGAAGAGGCCATTGCCGGCCTAGTGGAGGCTAAGTTCAAGGTGATGAGCATGGAGCAATGCCTCCTATGGGAGCCCCTGCTCATCACCTTGCTCAACAAGGGGGTGATGGAGAAAATTACCCCCAATACCGCCATATGTGAGGTGGCACAACTGACCCAACCTCAACCTCCACCTCCCCCTTCTTCTTGTGCCCCACCCCCTTCTGCTACACCTCCACCTTCTTCTTCTGCCCCACCCCCTTCTGCTATACCTCCCCCTTCTTCTTCTGCCCCACCCCCTTCTGCTACACCTCCACCTTCTTCTTCTGCCCCACCCCCTTCTGCTACACCTCCCCCTTCTTCTTCTGCCCCACCCCCTTCTGCTACACCTCCACCTTCTTCTTCTGCCCCACCCCCTTCTGCTACACCTCCACCTTCTTCTTCTGCCCCACCCCCTTCTGCTACACCTCCACCTTCTTCTTCTGCCCCACCCCCTTCTGCTACACCTCCACCTTCTTCTGCCCCACCCCCTTCTGCTACACCTCCACCTTCTTCTTCTGCCCCACCCCCTTCTGCTACACCTCCACCTTCTTCTTCTGCCCCACCCCCTTCTGCTACATCTCCTCCTCCTCCTCCTGACAGGAGTACCCCTCCAGTGGGCCAGCCTCCAGCCAAACGAAGAAGGAAGGCTGCAGGGAAGGCTTCAGGGAAGGTTGCAGGGAAGGTTGCCAGGAAGAAGAGGAAGTGATGGCCTTGCTTCATTGTGGTCGGACAGAAGGCAGCCTGTTGTAGTACCACAGACTTGGGACATATATCTCACCTGCTGCTGTTCCTGACCTCTGGGAGGCCAGCATCAGATTGTGTTCAGAAATGTTGGCCTTCTCAAGCTCCCAATTTTAGTGTCCACACAGGGTTGCTGTGTGCTCTGGGGTCCCTGGGATGCACAAATGGCAGCAGGTTCTCCAGCGCTGCCTTCTCTTTATTTTATTTCTAAACATGAATAAATGTGATTTTTGTTTAAGTTCATACTTGACTATGTGTATTTGTAAAAATTAAAAATCTAGCTTTGGAGTAAGCAGATACATTTGACTGACAATAAAAGGGACAGATATCACCCCCCCCCCAAAAGAATAACTAAATCTGATTAGCAAAAAAACATGGTGGGAAATTTAACTAATATAGATTCCAAAATTAAATGGGAGATCACTATCAAAACATTGTGAAATTATAATTAACATCATTTTTAAAAATATTACCATTTAAATTATTCCTAAAAACTTGCACGATATAATACAAATAAATCTTCTTAAGAGCAGCATGAAAAAGGTTAAAAAAAAAGTCATAACTCTGTGTGAATATCAGCAGCAAAAGAAGGTCACTCGTTTTGATTAATGTAACATTCTAACGAAGATTTCAATGCAGAACATTTAAACGATGCAATATTTTTGAGTGTGACAAATGTGCTCTCTCCATTACGAAGGCTTGTTTTACCAGAAGATGCGCTCCCGTCTCATAGTTGCTTGTGAGCATGCGCGCTTTTGGAAGAGTCGTAAAAGCATACACACGAACCATTTTCTCGTCACAAAACAGTCCGACGAGAAACACGACGAGGAAATCTGGAATCTTGACGAGAAAATAGAGAGCAGGTTCTCTATTTTCTCATCGAGATTCTCGGCAATTTTCTCGTCGTAAAACCATACACACGAACGTTTTTCTCGACAAAAAAGCTCTCGCGGCACATTTCTTGCCGGTTTTGGACGAGAAACTCGGTCGTGTGTACGAGGCTTTAGACTCCGGTTCACACTGATGCGACTTCGGAGCGATTGTCGAATCAGAAGTAAGACCCCATTCTGTGCAATGGAATCGTTCTAATCGGTGCGTTTTGAGTCACTCCGACTTAGAAAAAGGATCCTGCACTACTTTTGGTCCGACTCTGGTATGACTTGCATTGACTTCTGTTAAGGAAGCTGCGCTGGGGTTTAACTTCAAAGTCGTGCGGAAATTGCGGGCATTGTGAACCCGGGCTTAAAGGGTAAATTTATATTTTCATGAAAAAAATGAAAAGAGGAACTTACCCCAAATATCATGGCCACCCCTTCAGACCCCATTTCTGCTAGTGTAGCAGTCTGTATACTGAAATACACAGCCCCTGAGTGAGTATCCATCATAATGCTTGCAATGGCAAATGCTCATCAATGATTGCAGTCATGTGACCAAGCTGACCAATGAGAAGCACATCTGAGACTTCCAGTAAGGTGTCCCAGAAGAAGGAAGCATGTCTCATTGGACAGCGCAGTCACATGGCCGCACTGACCAATAAGCGCTTACCATTGCAAGCATTATGATGGTTACCCACTTGTGCTGCATGGTGTATGGACTGATGCAATGGGACCGCGGAACATTACGGCGGCTATGTGCAGACACGGCCAGGACTTTTTTCATGAAAAGATGAACTTACCCTGAGCTGAGTGCATTTTTGGCAGATGAACTTGCATAGACTTCAAAGGGATGAAAAAAAAATGAGGAAATGTGTATACGCATTTTTTTTTACTTTGCCCTGGTATACACTATAAAAAAGTTTATCGCAGAAACGCATGAAAAATGCCAACACTTCCTCCTTAATAAATAAGCCATTTTTACTGCATCCTCTTTTAGAACACATGACGGTTGTAAAAACTCCAAGCTAACTCATTAAAACATTTTCTCTCATAAAAAGATAAATAAAAGATACAGCAGTACTGACACAATAAAATATTATAAAACATCTAATCTAAAGAGCAAAAATGTAATACAGTATCTCACATTTTTGTAAATATTTTATTATATCTTTTCATGTGACAACACTGAAGAAATGACACTTTGCTACAATGTAAAGTAGTGATTGTAGACCTATATAACAGTGTGGATTTTTATAATATAATGCTAATGTATGTGAATATTCCTTTGTACAAGCTTTGAGGAGATTTGTGGGCCATTTTGTCTGAAGCAGCAGACCTTGGTCCACGAAACGCATAATACTGGTGGGCATTAATGAGCATTATAGACAAGATGACATACAGTATGGTGACAGACAAAGACTCTAGGATGACATGAATTTGAGAGATAAGCATTGGAGGTGTTATTATCATTTGTAACTTTGCCATATATTTATAGCATTACCCTTTGCCCTTTCCTTTTCTCTGTAATGTATTGACCCTATGATAATGCTTTTATCTTTTTTTTTTTTTGTTATGGCTTTATAACACAGAAGGTTTCTTGTTCAAGATGTTTGGATGTATTTGTCTAACTTGCACATTAGCCAGAAGGTTGACGACAGCTACGGATAAGCCGAACACACCCCAGTTCGGTTCGCATCCAGAACACATACCTCCCAACTTTTCAAATGTCCTCTGCGGGAAGTTGTTGAGCGGGGGGGGGTTGGGTTGGTGCTGCGAGACTGAAGTTTTTTTTTTGAACAGTTTTTTGTTAATGAGCGGGGGGGGGGGGGGGGCGGTGCGACAAGGGGGGGCGGGGACATCACTAAAAACATAACAGGAACCTTACCTCCTCCTCCTCCTTCCTCTGCCTCCTGTGTCCTGCTGTGGCTGTGCGGGAATACAGAAGGTATCGCGGGACTGTTGTGTCACTGCGGCAAAAACCCTCAGAATCCGTGCGGGTTGGGAGGTATGAGAACATCCGAACGGACCGAAAGTTTTGCGCGAACACTCGAACACTGTTAAAGTCTATAGGACTTTTTAAAGGCTAATATGCAAGTTATTGTCCTATAAAGGTTTTGGGGACCCGGGTCCTGCCCTAGGGTGTAAAGTTTTAACACCAAGTATAGGCAGGCAGCAAGAGCTTGAACATGAGCCTGGAGTTTATTCAGCAGCATCCATCTTAACAACTACCAAAGCTCCCCGCCCCCAGATCACATGACCTAAACTGTTAACTGTTTCCTAACATGCATAAGGAACTAGGCATAACAATTGAACTTGAAGTATAACATAAAGCATACACATCATTACATCTTCCCTCTCAAGTATGAAACATTTAGTATGAAACAAAGTCCCTCCATATTTTTAGTTTAATAGCTCGACCATAGCGAGAGAAAGTAACCGCTGGCTCATCGTCCGTAGGATTGGTGTCCAGTTGAGAGTCACTCCCAGCATTATCATATGCTGATACGTTTATGCTGTCCTCAGTATCCTCAATAGCCTCAATATCCTTGTTTAGAACTTCTGTGCCATCATGGGCTTGTTCCTTATCGCCATTGACATCCGGTTCCTCTAATGGTGTATCCGCAGCTGTGTCTGGATGAAGATGATGCCTGTTTCGTCTCAGTTTTTGTCCACACTTGGTCTCGAGCAGGTTCCCATGTATTCCCTGTGACTCTGTCGCACAGCTTGCCCAGCAGAGAGTAGACAAAGGGATTTTGTAGATTTATCAAAATACAGTTTTTGCCATTTAATGTTTATGATCCTCTGAGCTGTTACTCGATCCTGTGGAATAGACTGAGGCTGCAATTTCTGTGGTGCAAAAGGCACTGTGGTCCTCAGTGTTCTACCCATTAGCAGCTGTGCAGGTGAGCATAAACCTTCGATAGGTGTTGCACGATAGTTTAACAGTCCAAGGTACACATCCTGCCCTGATGATTGCGCTTACAGTATAATGGATTTGGCTATGCCAACATACATCTCTGCTAGACCATTGGCCTGTGGGAATCAGGCTTGTGGGTTTGTGCCTGATTCCCCATTCACACAGGAAGCACTGGAACTCAGAACACGAGAATTGTGGGCCATTATCGCACACAAGTTCTTCACACAGTCCATGTCTTGAAAGTATTGTTTTAAAGGCCCATATGACTGTTGATGCTTTTAAATTTCTCAGCTGCACTAGCTCAACGTAGTAATCTACTACTATCAGGTAATGGTTGTCCTCAAAATGAAAAATATCTAAAGCCAGTCTCTGCCAAGCCCATGAGGGCACATTCCACGGTGTAAGAGGTTATTTTGCATTGTGTTTTTGAAATGTCTGGCAGGTTTCACACTTCTTCACAAGTGTCTCAATATCAAAGTCCAAATTAGGCTAGTAGACCAACTCCCGCGCTCTGCGCTTACACAGAGTGAAGCCCAAATGTCCCTGGTGGATTTGTTCCAGTACTTCTGCTTGCTGTGTCTTAGGAATGAGAATAGGGTCACCGATAAATATGATAACCAAATTAATGTATAGCTCATCTTTCATAGGCCAGAATCCCTGTAGTTCAGGACACAGCTTCTTTCGTTTTTCTGGCCAGCCATTGCACATGACACAAGTTAGTTTTTCTAGGACTTTATCCTGTTTGGTGTCTTGTCTTATCTTGTCCAGCTGTATATCCGATATTGGAATGTTCGCTAGTACTGTATGTACCTGTTCTTCCAATTCAGGTTCATCCTGTGCTTCATGTCCTTCTTGAAACACCCTAGACGGGGTATCTGCCATGGGAATTTCCTTTCCAGGCTTGTACTTTACTGTGAGATCATACTGCTGTAATTTCATAACCATCCGCTGCAGACGTGGAGGTGTAGAAGTTAGCGGTTTCTGTAGAATGTACTCCAATGGCATTGATATATTCCTAGGGGTGTGGCAGTTAGGGTAAACAAGGGCAGGTGAAGCCTCCCTCCCCCCTCCCCTTGGAGCTGTGGCGTCCGGGGCGCTGGGTGAGCCACCCAAGTGTGGCTCCCTCTGCATCCCGGAAGGCATGATCCCCGGGCACCGCCGCCATCTCCGCCGCAAATCGCGAGGCATCACGGTGCTGTGCGCATGCTGAGGGAACTCGCACATGCGCACTTCACCGTAGACAGTCCGGAGGTGAACGAGGGATGCCGCTGGCAGGGTGAAGCTGACATTGGCGGACGAGAGGTGGTCACCCATCCGCCAACCAAAAGCATAATGGGGGGCACGCATCCCCCCACCCTGCCGGGAAGCCGCAAAGGACCGGGATCCACCTACCCAGGGATGACAGGTGCAGAAGAAGCCCACCATGATCCACAACTGTCTATTATCTCTATTAGTACATAATGTGCTGGCATCAGCCATGACAGTTATGGTGTAATTGGCTGCATTGAAAAAGAAATAAAAAAATGTAATTAAAGCTGCGTACACATGATCGGTTTTACAGATGAAAACAGTCCGATGGATTTTTTTCATCGGACAAACCGATCGTGTATGGGCCTCATCGGTCTTTAAAAAACCGATAGCAAATTCCGATCGTCTATGGGCAAGTCCATCGGTTAAAAAACCCACGCACGCTCAGAATCAAGTCGACACATGCTCAGAAGCATTGAACTTCATTTTTCTCGGCTCATCGGAGTGTTTTACGTCATCGTTTGGAACGGTCGGTTTTTTGACTGATGGTGTGTAGGCAAGACTGATGGAAGTCAGCTTCATCGGTTTTCAGATGGAAAAATCCATCAATTTAAAAACCATAGGAAATCCGATCGTGTGTACAGGGCTTAAGTGTAAAAGCAATATCCATTATAAAGATTGGAATTGATACAGGGGTTGTGTGATGGCCCTATGGTCCCACATCCTTGCATGTAAAATTAGAGAACAAATAATAATAAAGTATTTGAACGTACTGCAATACAGGAATCTGGAGCAGATTAATCCTGATGCAAAGAAAGGGGAAAGATACAGTTATAATCTAATCCCTAATTTAAGGGGTGTTACCTCATCATGAGGCAACCAATTTATCATCCTTAAATGTTTATCATAATGAAAATTATAAAAGGTAACACGCAAGGTTTGGAAGGGACCTTTAGAATAGCACACAGCTCCTGTCATATCTCTCATGTGTAGTGGGGGGGGGGGAAAGGGGTGTTTAGCCACCCAATTTGTATAGTATAAGGAAAAACACATATGGGAGGGATGTAAGCGCTGCAAACCCCGAAACAATGTATTATGGGATGGTTTCCCCAACGGGGCTTTGGACAGCAATGTAGTGGAGTCAAAGGAGTATAAAATGGATAGCAAAAAACAATACATTTATTGGGAAATGAACAGATATCAAAATGTGGTTACAATGCAACATACAAACAATTTATTATAACAATATGTAAAAACTGGCCAAGTAGTACAGTACATGTTCCACAATAAAGCGTGTATGCAATTGTTATACGAAGTTATGCATGTTGTTACATATCGAGATGCTGAGGTATAGGATCCCCATCTCGTTTCGACCTGTGAGCGGTCATCATCAGGGGGATAGTTTGCTCTATTAGACACATTACATATCGTCAGAATTTCGAAACATATTATCATGAATTCCATTAGGGTTCTGAAATGGTTATATATTTACTGCTAAGAAGTGGAATGAGTGATCCCAAGGCCAGACAAAGCCATGGAGTGATCCGGTGGGCCTCATGGTTGCCTCCGCCCACCCCAAAGTGGATGGACCCAGCCCAAGGGGCTTGCAAGGAGCCACACCGGTGACACCCTCCAGGGGAGGGAAGAGTCGGCACCTGCAACGAATACCCAATCAATGACTCTATGTGTCTCTATGAGACACATTACATATCGTCAGAATTTCGAAACATATTATCATGAATTCCATTAGGGTTCTGAAATGGTTATATATTTACTGCTAAGAAGTGGAATGAGTGATCCCAAGGCCAGAAAAAGCCGTGGAGTGATCCGGTGGGCCTCATGGTTGCCTCCGCCCACCCCAAAGCAGATGGACCCAGCCCAAGGGGCTTGCAAGGAGCCACACCGGTGACGCCCTCCAGGGGAGGGAAGTGTCGGCACCTGCAACGAATACCCAATCAATGACCATATATTAAATACAGGGAATTGAATAGGTTAACTCTTAGCAAAATAGCAAGAGTATAGATAGAACTTGAGGATATCAACTTACTGCAAACATATTTGTCATTCACGGTATACATAACAGTATTTTAAGGTTCCATGAATGTAATTTACCAATAAGGTGTGGATAGAAACATATATTGATATATGATTATAATGATAAGAGAGTATAATGTTATAATAAGGTTAAAAGCTTGTATAGTTGTGTATATGTAAATGTAATAATTAAATATGCATGTAATAAGAACTGCCCACAAGAGGCAGTAAAGTGAAGAGAAGTGCTAGTGGATATAAAATTAAAATGGTTGGGTGAAAATAGTGTCAGCCCACAATGTGCAGGCTGAGATGTAGGGCCAATAAAAAGATGTAAAAGTGATGTCTGCAGACATGTGTAAACATAAAAGTGAAAGGGAAAACAGGTAATCAAAAAGGAGTATATTCAATCCCAGAGCCAACTAATGAGGTGTAGGGGTGGAGTGGATATGATGTTATAATTTACCTTGTGAGTAGGGATGAGCCGAACACCCTCCGGTTCGGTTCGCATTAGAATATTCGAATGGACCGAAAGATCGCATGAACTTTCGAACCCCGTTAAGGTCTATGGGACTCGAACATCAAAAATCAAAAGTGCAAATTTTACAGGCTAATATGCACGTTATTGTCCTAAAAAGGGTTTGGGGACCCGGGTGCTGCCCCAGGGGACATGTATCAGTGCAAAAAAAATGTGGACATCCCACGCCCCCCCCCATTATGCTTTGGTTGGCGGATGGGTGACCACCTCTCGTCCGCCGATGTCAGCTTCACCCTGCCAGCGGCGTCCCTCGTTCACCTGCGGACTCTCTACGGTGAAGTGCGCATTTGCGAGTTCCCTCGGCGTGCGCACGGCACCGCGACATCTCGCGATTTGCGGCGGAGATGACGGCGGTGGCCGGGGCTCATGCCTTCCGGGATGCCGAGGGAGCCACACTTGGGCCGCTCACCCAGCGGCCCGGACGCCACAGCTCCAAGGGGAGGGGGAGGGAGGCTTCACCTGCGCTCGTTTACCCTAACTGCCACACCCCTAGGAATATATCAATGACCACCGCCTGTGAATCATACCACGATTCCATGCGGACCAGGATGGACAGCACTGCACATATCCTCTCTCAGTTCCAATTCCCCACCTCTCTTGCTTACATGCAGTTAGGTGTATACTACATATTACAAATCCTTACTACTTACTACATCTCACAAGGTAAATTATAACATCATATCCACTCCACCCCTACAACTCAATAGTTGGCTCTGGGATTGAATACACTGCACATAGTGGGCTGACACTATTTTCACCGAACCATTTTAATTTCATAGCCACTAGCACTTCTCTTCGCTTTACTGCCTCTTGTGGGCAGTTCTTATTACATGCATATTTAATTTTTACAATTACTTATGTATCGCCCTGCTCCTGTTGACCAGGGGCTCGCATGTAAATTTAGTGGGTTATCTGTTCTGTACATAGTTCAGATTCAATATTATGGCTAAATTAGCCTCTGCTCCAGCATTTTCTGTGTTGTGTGCAGTTCCACACTGTCGTCTGTAGGTGTCGTTGTCACCACAGGCCAGTGATGGAAGGACAACAGACTAAGGTGTATTGGGTGTCCCTTTCCCCAGAAACAGCCCAATGGGAGTAGTTCACCGCTGTGCATTCTGGGAGAGGATACTTAAGGGACAGACGCCATTTTTCTCTCTCTCTCACCTCATGGCCCACCTGGCCTAAGGTATGTGACAACTCCTCTTCTGCCTCGGGGCCCTGCTGGCCCGGAGCTATGTGACTGCAAGCAGGCCCAGACGCTATCTGGAGCCTACTGGTTCAGAGGTGGTCCTGTGCTGTCTGTTCTGCGGGACGAAGCCAAGCAATTGAAAGGATCCGGGGGAGGACTCATCTTGGAGAGGACCGATCGAAAGTCTGGTATCTCAAGAAGAGCCTGGTGACTCAATTGGAAGAGGCACCCTAAGACCCCTAAAAATAGCGCCTAAATACTGCCTGAAAACTCCTGCCCCTGCAGTCTCAATGTGAAAGCCCGAGGGCTTTCACACTGAGGCGGTGCGCTAGCGGGACCGCTCCAAAAGTCCTGCTAGCAGCATCTTTGGAGCGGTGAGAGGAGCGGTGTGTTTACCGCTCCTTCACCGCTCTTTCCCATTGAAATTAATGGGAAACCACGGTAATACCACCGGCAATGCGCCTCTGCAGAGGCGCATTGCCGGCTGTATTAACCCTTTTTCGGCCGCTAGCAGGGGTTTATACCGCATCGCTAGCGGCCAAATACCGCCGCAATTCCGACGGTATAGCGCCGCTAAAAATAGCAGCGCTATACCGCCACCACACCCACCACCCCAGTGTGAAAGGGGCCTAACCAATCTACCTCACAGTACTGCCGGATGGGCTTAAAGGGACTTTAGGTACTGTGTAGCTGTGTTCGCTTGTCTATTGCTAATCATTGAATCCTGTGGCAGAGGATTGTACAAATAGTTGTTGCTATCATCAAGTCTGTGGCAGAGACTTTGTCCGTGCATCATTCCGGCTGCTAGGCCAGTGAGAGAGGCCTATCCGGGTGAGCAAGATCCGCTGACAAGGAGTTGTATTTGTCTTACGGATCTCAAGTTTCTCAGTGATCTGCACAAGGTATCTGAACTTTCCCCTAACCCTCCATCCCTCTACTGTTCAAGTTGTTTAATAAAAAGCATTGGAAAAAGAACTAAGTGACTGGTGCATACATCCGTGAGCGCAAGGCCCAGTATAGACTCTAAGTTTCTAACCTGGTGAACTGTGGGTATGGGTGACGGCAAAGACTCAAATTAATAACCAGCAGCTCCTGCGGGGGTAGTGCTACACATGGGGGCTCGTCCAGTTTATTTGCCGTTGCCCTGAGCAACTCAGAAAAGTTATTTCACCGAGAGTCTATGTTAAAGAGGACCCTGGACTGTGTTACTTGTTACGGGACAAAAAGGGGTTAAGTGTGGATCACTTTCTAAGTGCGTAGGCTACGGGCGGAGCCAAGAAAACCTGGGAGCTACGTGACTGAGGGAACAGGGGGGGAGTTGCCACCTGCTGCAGCGTGAGGCGCGTGTGTGTGTCTGGCGCCAAAGAGAAGAAGCCGCGTGATCATACTGAGAAGATCGGGAGTGCAGCCATGTCTTTCTTCTCACTGATACAATCGGCCATGGGGCCCAGGATGTTCCCTATCAGCACCGTTGGTAGGGAGCCATGCTGACCGGAACCCTGTTGACGGATACCGGCATCCGCTTGAAGCCGCAGGGGCGGTTTGTGTTGTACACTATCAGAGACGTTGAAGCGCTGGGTATGCTATGCCACAGGTGCGAGGGACTGGCCATACCTCTCCATCCATTTGTCCAATGTTCGCAATGCGGAGAATACCTGTTCGCTGTGAAGAAACCTACCATATCACCCTGTGCCTACCGAGTGGACTGGACCATAGTAGAAACTGCTGATCTTGCTTCTGGGGGCCAACAAACTCTCGCCCCATCTGCTACTGTGAGTGTTCTTGAGGGAGATGTTGCTGTTACTTATACTAGAGAGCCATCAGCGGACATCGCCCTTGCTGCTACTCCAAGGACTATCTGAACCGGAGCCAGAGGAGAGCATGAACCCTGGAAAATGCATGACAGGAACGGGTGAGAGATCAAGGGGGAACATATCTGGGACTGATTGTAAATATTTGCCTGCGGAGGAGTTGAGGGATTCGGAGATATATTCCCTGTCAGATATCTCCGGTGATGATGACCTATTTGAGACAATGTCACAGGAATTGTTGTGGGCTCAGGGTGAAGATGTTGCTTCTGCCTTTACCTTTTCAGACTGGACAGCCATGGATTCTGGAAAGACATCACCTAGTGTGGAGCCACACAGAACTACTAAAGAGACATTGTCACTAGTTCACTTGAGTCTGAAATGATGTCCATCAGATCTATGGTGCGCAAGTGTCCAAATTCTTGTGTGCCTCCTGGACTGGGGAAAACCAGAACTTTACTCAGACCTGGCCGATTGCAAAGATTGCTCACCAAAAGAGTTGCCACAGAGTATGGTCTGGAGTTTCCTTATGTTACTAAAGAAATTATGCAGGAAATCGAGGCCAACCGAGAGCAGTGGTACGGTGAAGCTATCTGGGACTATTTGTCTGTGCCAAAACCCTTCAGGAGAGCTGGCTATTCCTCTACTATGGATGAACGGTTCAGTGGGTGCCTGCTGCATTGGAGTTATGGCCGGCACATCTATGCTGACAAGGTAGTCATCTGCCGACCTGGAAAGGACAACATTGTCTAGTTCATTACCACTTTGGATAAACAGGGGAAAACACTGACTCTGCCAGATCCCCAGTTCTATTGGTGATTATCCAGAGGGACTGTCCAGTTTTTTTCCTCACTTTGCCAAGAGAATGAAAAGGAAAGTCTCTATGCTAAAAACAAAGGACTATGGGGTATCTAGTCAGATAGTGTCAGGGTCGGTGAGAACTTCGAGGTCAAGAGTTTTACCTACTTCAATACTTTTACACTTAAAGACTCTTTGTTATGCTAAAATTTCTGCCACTAGGTGGTGGGAGTTGCTCATAGAGAGAATTGGACTTACAGCTTAGCTTGTTTGCACTTAAAGTATGAAGGAAAGTTTAATTTCTTAGGAAATGCAGCTTTGCTTCTTGATGTATAGAAATGCTGTTTTATATTTTTCTTGTGTGTCTGTGTTTCTTTTTCAGGTAAACCGGATCTTCTGCCAAGCTGCTGGAGAGTGGGTGGTTTAGACAGAGAGTGAGTGTCAGGTCACCTGTGGCCAGGTGACAGATGCACACCGTAGGGGGACAGGAGTGCACCGCAAGGTAGTGAACCCTATGGCTGACTGCTGCGGATAGGAAACTGGGTGGTTGTGGAAAGCGGGACCAGAGGAGCACAACCAGGATCCTATGGGAAGCTAGAGCCAAGATTCCCCAGGGCGCGGAGTCTAAGACCCAGCAGGTCTTCTCCAGAGCCTCTAGTGGTGAGGATGTTATGCTGCAGGCTGGGTCCAGGTCGTGGCCCCTAGAGTCTCCTAGCTCACGCCCCGTAGGATAAGGGGACAAGAGGGGAAGCAGCAGCACGAGATATAAGAGTAACGAATAACAAGCTGAAAGTCAAGGGCCACAAGCAGACAAGGATAACGAAAGACAAGCCGAAGGTCAAGGGTCACGAGCAGACAGGGATAGTCGGGGACAAGCCAATAACGTAACAGAGAGACAGACGTAGCACACGGCAGGCAGGAACCCAAGCACACAATGCCTAACAAACACGTTGATCAGCAAAGCAGGCCTGCAGTGCACAGGTTAATATAGTGTTCTGTGATAGGGCCTGGGGTGGAGTCAGGCTGGGAGGAGATTATAAAGGAAGCCAGGTGAAAGGGTTCTGGCCTCTAAGATGAACACATGGGAAGGAACGTAAGCTGACAGACAAACACTACTGCATATCCATGACAGTACCCTCCCTCTTATGGGCCCTCCCCCGCCTGGGCCCAGGCTTAAAGGGAAATCTCTGATGAAACCTCCTCAACAGATGAGGTGCAGCGACATCAGATGCAGCGATCCAAGATGCCTCCTCAGGACCAAAACCTCTCCAATGCACAAGGTACTGAAGAATGCCTCTGCAGAGCCGAGAATCCAGAACTTGTCTAACCTCGTACTTAAGATTATCCTCAGAGACCGAAAACGAGGTAGGGAGATGACAAGAAGATCTATTGAGGACCAAAGGCTCTCTAGGAATAAGCAAGGGCATGAGAGGATCAACAGGAATCTGAGGAGGGTCCCCTAGACCCTTAAAGGGGAACTGGTCATCTTGCACAGGACCATCAGACTGGGCAGATGTCAGTGGAACCCTGAAGTCAGGTTGGTTAGAAGGTGACATGTCGCCGGAGTCAAGCTGAATAGCTGAAGGACAAGCAGAATGTCCTGAACAAGAAAAAGTAGGAGGCTCACTGGGCATGGGCTGGACTGGCATAACTAGTACAGAGGCAGAGTGAATAGCTGAGTCAGGTGTAGCGACTACCTGAATCGCATCGCAAGACGTAGCGACTGCAGGACTTGTAGACAAGCTAGCCTGGCTGTGCGTCCAAGGGTGGTTAGGGACAGAGAAATGTAAATGGTTATGCAACCTTGAATGAATGAACGGCTCAGGTTCACAGGGGGCAACCTTGGGTAGGCAGGACAAGGAACAGGAGGGACCCCAAGCCAGGATCTGTCCAGTAGTCCAGTCCACATGAGGAGAATGGAGCTGTAACCATGGGAGACCCAAAATTATAGGTGTTGAGGCCTTGGTAAGATAAGGAAGGATATCCACTCCTGGTGGAGTGTCCCTACCGACATCTTAACAGGGAGGGTCTGGAAGCGGATAGGTCCCCCTGGGAGAACAGTACCATCAATCGCCAAGACAACCAATGGCGTGGTGAGGGGCAAAAGAGTAAGTCTCATGGACGATGCGATTTCCCAGTCCATGAAATTACCAGCGGCTCCGGAATCCAGATATGCTGAGACCAAATGAGAAGAAGCACCAACATGAAGGAACACAGAAAGCAGAAGACGAGAAGGGGAAGGTGATATTTCTGGGTCCAATACTCCACTTTCCAGATGAAGTGGACCCGAACGTTTTTCTGGACAAAGAGAGCAAGTGTCACGAAAATGACCTTTGCCCCCACAGTAAAGACACAGACCAAGAGTTCTGCGCCTAGTACGTTCCTCGGGGGATAGCCTGGTCTGACCCAGCTGCATGGGTTCCTCAGCTGGTAGGAGATGCTCTACGGGTCGAAGAGAGGGGAGCTCAGGCTGACTAAGAACCAAGGAGTGCTGGCGTTGCTTTTCTAAGGTCCTCTCCTGAAAGCGAATATCGATCTGGTTACACAAGGAGATAACGCCGGCCAGATCAGTGGGGATGGTTCTTCCTGCTAATTCATCCTTCACTCTATCAGACAGGCCATGCAAAAAGGTTGCGACTAAGGCCTCATTGTTCCAGCTCAACTCAGCCGACAGTATGCGGAAATGAAGGGCATACTGTCCCACAGAAGCAGACTCTTGGCGGAGACGTAAAAGGGCGCTGGCCGCTGAAGAGACACGAGCCGGTTCTTCGAAGATATTCCGAAAAAGTTTCAAGAAGCCAGACAGGCTAGAAACCACTGGATCATTCAGTTCCCACAGAGGGGCTGCCCAGGCTAAAGCTTCACCAGAGAGGAGGGAAATGATATAGGCTACCTTAGCCCGATCAGACAGGAAGTTTTGGGGCTGGAGCTCAAAATGAACCGTGCATTGGCTAAGGAACCCCCTGCAAGCCTTGGAGTCCCCAGAGAAACGGGACGGAGCTGGCAGTTCTAGTGAGTGTGTGGCTGCGACTGGTGCAATAGGTGCAGCCGCTGGTTGTATTTGAGGTTGCGGATTCAGGGTTCCCAAGGAGGCCTGAAGCTGCTCGAAGCGAGAAGCCAGATCCTGGAGGAATCGCATCACCTGAGTCTGATTCGATTCCTGGGTTTCAAGTCTGCAAACTATGCCCTGCAATGGATCATCCGCGGGGAGTGGGATGTCAGCCGGGTTCATGTCTGATCAAACTGTCAGGTCACCTGTGGCCAGGTGACAGATGCACACTGTAGGGGGACAGGAGTGCACCGCAAGGTAGTGAACCCTATGGCTGACTGCTGCGGATAGGAAACTGGGTGGTTGTGGAAAGCGGGACCAGAGGAGCACAACCAGGATCCTATGGGAAGCTAGAGCCAAGATTCCCCAGGGCGCGGAGTCTAAGACCCAGCAGGTCTTCTCCAGAGCCTCTAGTGGTGAGGATGTTATGCTGCAGGCTGGGTCCAGGTCGTGGCCCCTAGAGTCTCCTAGCTCACGCCCCGTAGGATAAGGGGACAAGAGGGGAAGCAGCAGCACGAGATATAAGAGTAACGAATAACAAGCTGAAAGTCAAGGGCCACAAGCAGACAAGGATAACGAAAGACAAGCCGAAGGTCAAGGGTCACGAGCAGACAGGGATAGTCGGGGACAAGCCAATAACGTAACAGAGAGACAGACGTAGCACATGGCAGGCAGGAACCCAAGCACACAATGCCTAACAAACACGTTGATCAGCAAAGCAGGCCTGCAATGCACAGGTTAATATAGTGTTCTGTGATAGGGCCTGGGGTGGAGTCAGGCTGGGAGGAGATTATAAAGGAAGCCAGGTGAAAGGGTTCTGGCCTCTAAGATGAACACATGGGAAGGAAGGTAAGCTGACAGACAAACACTACTGCATATCCATGACAGTGAGGGGTTGTAATGTATATTAATGTGATCTTATTGTATGTTCATGTTTTGAAATCTATAACTTTTCTTATTTCCTTACCCTTCCCTCCCATCCAAGTTTTGTGGATCAGATACTGACTCTCAGGATTGAGAGACATTTTTTTTTTCAGACGCTGAGGACATCGTCTTTTTGTAGTGGGGGGAGTGTGTAACGCCCTGCTCCTGTTGACCAGGCGCTCGCATGTAAATTTAGTGGGTTATCTGTTCTGTACCTAGTTCAGATTCAATATTATGGCTAAATTAGCCTCTGCTCCAGCAATGGCTGTGTTGTGTGCAGTTCCACACTGTTGTCACCACAGGTCATTGATGGAAGGACAACAGGCTAAGGTGTATTGGGTGTCCCTTTCCCCAGAAACAGCCCAATGGGAGTAGTTCACCGCTGTGCATTCTGGTAGAGGATACTTAAGGGACAGACACAATTTTTCTCTCACTCTCACCTCATGGCCCGCCTGGCCTAAGGTATGTGACAACTCCTCTTCTGCCTCGGGACCCTGCTGGCCTGAGGCTACGTGACTGCAAGTAGGCCCAGAAGCTGTCTGGGGCCCACTGGTTCAGAGGTGGTCCTGTGCTGTCTGTCCTGCGGGAAGAAGCCAAGCAATTGAAAGGATCCGGGGGAGGACTCATCTTGGAGAGGACAGAGCGAAAGGCTGGTATCTCAAGAGGAGCCTGGTGACTCAATTGGAGAATACACCCTAACCAATCTACCTCACAGTACTGCCGGATGGGCTTAAAGGGACTTTAGGTACTGTGTAGCTGTGTTCGCTTGTCTATTGCTGATCATCGAATCCTGTGGTAGAGGATTGTACAAATAGTTGTTGCTATCATCAAGTCTGTGGCAGAGACTTTGTCCGTGCATCATTCCGGCTGCTAGGCCAGTGAGAGAGGCATATCCGGGTGAGCAAGATCCGCTGACAAGGAGTTGTATTTGTCTTCCGGATCTCAAGTTCCTCAGTGATCTGCACGAGGTATCTGAACTTTCCCCTAACCCTCCATCCCTCTACTGTTCAAGTTGTTTAATAAAAAGCATTGGAAAAAGAACTAAGTGACTGGTGCATACATCCGTGGGCGCAAGGCCCAGTATAGACTCTGAGTTTCTGACCTGGTGAACTGTGGGTAGGCGTGACGGCAAATACCCAAAATAATAACCAGCAGCTCCTGCGGGGTAGTGCTACACTTATACACAACTATACAACCTTTTAACCTTATTATAACATTATACTCTCTTATCATTATAATCATATATCAATATATGTTTCTATCCACACCTTATTGGTCAATTACATTCATGGAACCTTAAGATACTGTTATGTATACCGTGATTAACAAATATGTTTTCAATAAGTCCATATACTCAATTCTTAAAGTTCTATCTATACTCTTGCTATTTTGCTAAGAGTTAACCTATTCAATTCCCTGTATTTAATATATGGTCATTGATTAGGTATTCGTTGCAGGTGCCTACTCTTCCGTCCCCAGGAGGGCATCACCGGTGTGGCTCCTTGCAAGCCCCTTGGGCTGGGTCTATCCGCTTTGGGGTGGGCGGAGGCAACCATGAGGCCCACCAGATCACTCCACGGCTTTTTCTGGCTGTGGGATCACTCATTCCACTTCTTAGCGGTAAATATATCACCATTTCAGAACCCTAATGGAATTTATGATGATATGTTTCGAAATCATGACGATATGTAATGTGTCTCATAAAGCCAACTATCCCCCTGATGATGACTGTTCACGGGTCGAAACGCATCGGGGATCCTATACCTCAGCATCTCGATATGTAACAACATGCATAACTTTGTGTAAAAATTGCATACACGCTTTATTGTGGAACATGTACTGTACTACTTGGCCAGTTTTTACATATTGTTATAATAAATTGTTTGTATGTTGCATTGTAACCACATTTTGATATCTGTTCATTTCCCAATAAATGTATTGTTTTTTGCTATCCATTTTATACTCCTTTGACTCCACTACATTGCTGTCCAAAGCCCCATTGGAGAAACCGTCCTATAATACATTATTTCGGGGTTTGCAGCGCTTACATCCCTCCCATATGTGTTTTTCCTTATACAAGACAAGTGTGTCTTGCCTACAGTCAAGCATGGTGGTGGGAGTGTCATGTTCTGGGGCTGTATAAGAATAAGGCTTAACTATAGGTACTATAAATATCACTTAAACTTGCACCGTTTAGGAGACATTCACTATTTACTGCACTGTCAATGTCATTGGCTCATCCGCTTTGAAGGAACGGCCGACCTTGTTTTTTCTTCAGGAGCGTGTGCCGTGACATCACGCAGCTCCGGCCAGCCACACATACATGCATACTAGCACATTATGCCTTTACTTTGCAGAGAAAAGAAAGGAAGAAAAACCCATCAGGGTCTACGTCCTCTTTAAAGTTGTAAAGGTAGAAGTTTTTTTTATCTTAATGCCTTCTGTGTGCAGCAGCCTCCCCAGCACCCCTAATACTTACCTGAGCCCCATCTCGATCCAGTGATGTCCACGAGTCCCTTGGACATCCGGGGCTCTCCCTTTTGATTGGCTGAGACACAGCAGCGGTGTCATTGGTTCCAGCGGCTGTCAACCAAAGTTGGTTAGCCAATCAGGATTGAGCAGGGGTGGGCCGGACAGCAGCTCAGTGTCTAAATGGACACACGGAGCTGCAGCTTGGCTCGGGTGCCCCTATAGCAAGTTGCTTGCTGTGGGGGCACACTACAGGAGGGAGGAGCCAGGAGCAGCGAATAGTGAAACGAGAAGAGGAGGATCCAGGCTGCTCCGTACAAAACCAGTGCATGAATTGTTTGTTAGTTTTTTTTTTAAACAAGACTTTACAATCACTTTAAACCCAAAAATATTTTTTTTAAATACTGCAACTTACCAATCCTTAAATGCGGTGGCTGCATTAGCTTTCTTTTTATTAGACTTTTTTCCCCTTCTTTTCACCAGGTGATCTGACCAGTAATACACATCCACACTTCTTATGCCACGTACACACGACCGGTTTTCCTGTCGGATAAAAAACCAATGGTTTTCCCGACGGAATTCCGGCCAAGCTTGTCTTGCGTACACACGGGCAGACCAAATTCCGCCCTTCCAATGTGCGGTGACGTACAACACGTATGACAGCACTATAAAGAGGAAGTTCAATTCCAAAGGTGCCACCCTTTGGGCTGCTTTTCTTGATCCTCGTGTTAGTAAAAGTTTGGTGAGAGACGATTCACGCTTTTTAGTCTTCAAGCTTTTGAGATAGTTTTCTGGTGTTCAGTTTGTTCTTGTGGGTTCGTATCTGTCTTTCAGGGTGTGTAGGGAGTCCGTATCTGGTTTCCAGTGCGTTCTTGTCTGCTCGTTTCTGATTTTCAGGTCGTTCTTCATAGGCCTTGCTGTTCTTCAGTGTGTTCTGTTAGTTCATTCTGACCAGCTGACCGTTTTCTAGCCATGTTGCGGTTACATACTCGTCGTAGAGTTCGTGCTGTGCATAGGCTTGGTTTTGGGGTTCTTGTTTTAACCCAAGCTCAATCCATTAACAGGGTGAGGAGGAGTTCATGGACGAAGAATTGGTTGCTCCAGCGTGACCAATTCTGTCACATGCCTTTGCTGCGGGAGATCAAGGAGAATAATCCTGATGACTTCAGGAATTATCTCTGGATGACGGACCCCGTTTTTCACCGTCTGTTGGCTTTGCTGTCCCCTTATATCACGAAGCAGGACACCTGCATGCGGCAAGCCACCACTGCCGAGCAAAGGCTAGTTGCCATGTTGAGATACCTGATGACTGGGAGAAGTCTGCAGGACCTCAAGTTCTCAACAGACATCTCCCCCCAGGCTCTGAGGATCATTATCCCAGAGACCTGTTCTGCCATCATACAAGTCCTGCAGAAGGACTATATTAAAGGTAAGTTTTCTCCTTTAACATCACATTCTATGTATTTAATGTATGCTAATTAGACATGTGCAATTTGTTTCGTACGAATCGAAAATTCGTACGAATTTCTGAAAATTCGTACATTCGGAAGCATCCGAAATACGAAATGATATGCTTCCGAATTTTACGAAATACGAAATTTCCTTGACGAATTTCGGATCCGAATTTCTCAGACAAAATAAGAATGTTCGTTAATATCGTTTTATTATTGTCATAATAATTACGATTATTCGTTATGATGAAGTTAAAAACCCAGGAAGTCAGCACAGCACAGGGATGGTGGGAGCCCCTCTTAATTAGCACAGCAGGGGTACAGCCCCAGGAGGAAGTCAGCACAGCACAGGGATGGTGGGGGCCTCTTATAATGAGCACAGCAGGGGCACAGCCCCAGGAGGAAGTCAGCACAGCACACTGAGCACAGGGATGGTGGGAGCCCCTGAATTTTCATTAGGTTTGTTAACTTTTCGGAACAATAACAAACATTTGTTATGATGAAATTAAAAAGCAAACCCAGGAAGTCAGCAGCACTGCTGACTTCTTGGGTTTGCTTTTGAAATTCATCATAACGAATGTTCGTAATTGTATGAAAATTTTACGAATCTAACGAAAATACGAAATAACGGCTAATACGAAACGGAACGAAACTAAACAAATTTATTGACGGCGCACATGTCTAATGCTAATGTATTGTATTTATTTCATCATTCCCTAATTACCATGATTGTAATATGATTGTAATATGCTGTGAATGTCCCCTTTGTCCTCATGCATGCTGTAAGCTTTTATTGCTCCTTTTTTGGCCTACATGCATATTTCCCTTCATGCTATCCTTGGCCCATACACACCTAGCCTAGTCACTTAACAATGTATTTTGTCAGCTCCATGTAGTGCTTTACCCTAAACACCCACAAAAATGTGTACAAATGTTTTTGTTCTAATTAAATTCAGGCAGAGTGACAGAGGCTTTTTTTGTAGGGCCCAAACTCATTTAGCACCCCCCCCCCCTAAATTTTTTACAATGGCCCATCAGAGGGGGTGAGGAATCTGACAAGTGGGCCTTATATTTTTGTCTTTAAATACTCCTTTAAATAAATGTTATACTGATGTTGGTCAAGAATGTTTTTTTATAATCTGCTTGCAATGTTATGTGCAAAAGTACTAATATTTTTTTTCTGGTTTGACTCCACGGTTTCCTTCAACGCCACAGGAATGGCAGACCGTGGCATCCCAGTTTGCCCACCGGTAGGACTTTCCCAACTGTGGAGGTGCGATAGATGGGAAGCACGTCCACATCGTGCCACCACCCCATTCGGGGTCATACTATTATAACTATAAGGGGTTTCATAGTATTATGTTGATGGTGGTGGTGTCGGCACAATATGAGTTCCTCTATGTGGACATGGGGAAGAATGGCCGGATGTCGGATGGTGGAGTCTTTGCCCAGACAGAGTTTTCCCGACATCTCCAGAGTTGTGGCCTGGCATTGCCACCTGATGTTGACCCCGTGGAAGGACTCCCATTTGTGTTCGTTGCAGATGAAGCCTTTGGTCTGGGACAACATCTGATGAGGCCATTCCCCCAGAGGACCCTCACCCCGGAGAGGAGGGTTTTTAACTACCGGCTTTACTGAAAGCAATACACATGGCGGAATACAAACTTAACCACATCATCTTATCCTGCTGCATACTGCACAATTTTTGCGGCACAATTCACAAAATTATCTTGGCTCATTTGGGCCTGAGGCTGGACTTCCTGCTAATCCCCTGACGGGCCTGGAATCTGCTGCAGGCATGATCCCAGCATAACCCCTGAAACCCGAGCCGGAATATGTGTGTACGCTCGACGGAAGGGTTAAAATCTTGAATTTGATTTATTGCTTGTGTTTCTTTTAGCTGTCTCCTAGGATCTCCTAGCACACTTGTAGTGACAAGTGGATTTTCCTTTAGTAAATAACCCCCATTGTCACTGTAAACAACAACTTAGTAAAAACAATGGTATTGAGCATTGAAATAAGAAGCCACACATAGTTGATTATAAAAAGTTTAACTGCATAAACAGGAAATGTTTCAGAACATAACATACACAACTCTGGAACCTACAAAGTTCAACATTGAAAAACTGAAGGCAATATCAGACATTATAGTGTGTCCAAACTGTGTAGATCTTGCCTTCACCTCTGTAAAAGCCAAATTTTTAAGATGCACACAAATTGTGAGGCAAAATGAGGATTTTCCTCCTGATCCCATGCCTAATGTCAACATGTGCTATCTCCCTTAATGGGGGGATCAATGGACGTGTTTCGGGGGTGCAACCCCTTCCTCTCACCTACTTGAGCTGCGAGGAAGGGGTTGCACCCACAAAACGCGTACATTGATATCCCCTGATGGGAGATAGCACATGTTGACACACTGTGTGCATCTTTAAAATTTGGCTTGAAGAAAGTAGATTTTTTTTTAAAATAGTGCATAAAAAAACAAAAGGGGGGGGGGGATTTTGTGTTTCTTTAGATTCGCCCCAAAACATCAATCATGTTCTTAAATTTTTGATCCAGAAGATTGATATTATTCCTCATAATGTCTAGTTCTCGACTACACACCATGATTTCCTGTATTAATATTTGTGCACTAGCACTTGTGAAATGAGGAGTTTCTTCTTCACCAACATGTTCATCACCTAAAAATAAATAAAAGGTATTATAAATATTCAGGCCTACATCTCTTACCTGAAGCTGTGGTGACAGACACTGACTTGTTGTGGTGACAATTTCCACCACTTCATCCACCTCTCCTTCCTCCACTTCTCCTTCCTCCACCTCTCCTTCCTTCACATCTTACACATACAGTATACTGTAATCTTACTGATTACAGTACTGTATAAAAAAATTACACATCCCCTTTGTCCCTAGTGGTCTGTCCAGTGTCCTGCATGCACTTTTATATTATAAATAAAAAAAATTCTGCCTGGAATTTGGAGATTGTCCATAGCAACCAAAAAGTGTCCCTTTATGTCAAAAGTGGTTTTAGACCAGCTAGAAAACAGTGATAACAAATTAGAATCACTTGCAGAATTGAGCAATAGCGATTTGTGGGGAAATTCGTCATCAAACACTAAATCTAATGACAGCGACAATTCTGCAACTGAGCAAATTTCTGTGTTCTTGATTTGATTACATTATTGAATAATTTTTATTATTATTATATTATTATTTGTTATAATTATTTATTATATTATAATTTATGATTTTGTGTTTCAAACTTTATCATACCCGGGATGTCTACTAGACTCTGGTTTGGACAGATTTAAGTGAGTTATTCCTAATGCCCCGTACACACGATCGTTTTTACTGTCATTTTTTAAACCAACGTTTTTCTCCTCGTTTTTTTTCATGTTTCCTCTCAAGCCTGCCTTGCGTACACACCATCATTAAAAAAAACGATCAAGCAAAGCGCAGTGACGTTCAACACGTACGACGGCACTATAAAGGGGAAGTTCCGTTCGAATGGCGCCACCCTTCATGTTAGTAAAGTTTGTTGAGCGACGATTCGCGCTTTTCAGTCCGTTACTGTGTAATGAATGTGCTATCTCCATTACGAACGCTAGTTTTACCAGAACGAGCGCTCCCGTCTCATACTTGATTCTGAGCATGCGCGTTTTTTTTCACGTCGTGAAAGCATACACACTATCGTTTTTCACGTCGTTAAAAAAAACGACATGAAAAACGACGTGAAAAAAGAGAGCATGTCCGGAATTTTTAATGGACGTTTTTCACGTCGTTAAAAATGCTCTGGAGCCTACACACGATCATTTTTAATGGCCATTTTTTAAAATGGCATTTTTAACGGCATGAAAAACGATCGTGTGTATGGGGCATTAGAATTGCAGGCCTACAATATAAAACGCCAAATTTCCATGCAAAATAATTGTACCGCTTTCAGCACCTAAAATCTGACAGAATCATACCGCCAGGGAGGCTAAAAGGGTTGTTCTGGTGGCCCACACTAGTGTTCCTGAGTCCAGATGTGTAAACAGCTACTGAGTGTCCTCTCCTTTACACAGAATCAAGCTTGCATTTCATTCTAGTTACAAACACATCTAGACAACAATGTACTACACTTCTTTTAATACAAATAGGCATGACCAAATGTAGTTAACCCTGTATCTACCAAAAACATGACCAAATGTAGTTAACCCTGTATCTACCAAAAACATTGTATTTAGTGGGCGAACTATGTTTCCTACAACCGATTACTGTGCCCACTAACCTGAAAGTTGCCATTTTAAACTGTCCAACAGTAAAAAAAAATCACATGGAGCAACATGCAAGTAATAATAATAATCTGAACACAGGACAAATACGTACTTTATTGAAGCATTTTCTTGATTCTCCTGTACTGGTCGTGCTCCCTCAATTTCAGGTCTGACCAGCGTTTCCTCAATTGCTCCTTGGATCGTCATACCCCAAAATTCCTGAGCAGACTTCTCACAACTTTAGACATGATTTTGGCCTTTCTCACATTAGGGTTGGTGTACCGCCCATGCTTCCCATCATAGTCTGTCCTCCTCAAGATGTCCACTATCTCCGCCATCTCTGCAAAGGACATATTTGAGGTCTTATAGCTCCTCCTGGATCGGGACGATTCTTGCTCCGGGCTTTCCTCGTCGTTAAGTGCTATTATCACATACCTGCTGTGTCTCCGCCATGACTCTCCCACTGCGCGCCGAAAGAGAAGGGGCGGGGAGTATACTCGAAAGAACGTCAGGGGCGGGCAACGTGTGCAGAGTTTCACGCATGCGCAGTGTATATAAAGCTAACACGTATGTGTCGTACCTACGTTCGGTGTGCGGAGGAAGGAGTAAGCGCCGAACGTGAGACCGAAGGTAACATTTTAACTTGGGTCATCAGTGGCCTATACTGCTTTCGAGATTGTGGCCTATAATGGGGATAAGATTAGTAGAGTTTAGACTGACATTAGTATTTTTGGCTTGTGTTTTGTCTTGCAGAAAGAATGAATGCTTTCAAAAGACTCGCATTTATGAGCGACTTCATAGACAGGTACAGGGAGCTGCCTGCTTTGTGGGAAACCAAAAACCCCATCCATAAGAAAAAAAGGAGTAAGGAGGGCAGCACTGGAGGACCTGCTGCAATTTGTACAGACACAGGTCCCCACTGCAACCATCCAGGATGTGGACACTAAAATTGGGAACTTGAGGGGTACATACAGGAAGGAGCGCACTAAGGTCCATGATTCACAGAAATCAGGAGCAGCAGCAGCGGATGTTTATGTACCCAGTCTGTGGTACTTCAATAAATTGAGCTTTCTAGACGACCAGCTTAAAGTGAGGCCATCACTTTCTACCCTTCCCTCCAGCCTTCCCTCCAGCCTAGCTGAGGCTTTCGAGGAGCAACCTGAGCCTTCCATCCTGGAAGAATTGGATGCACCGAGCTGGAGCCAGGTATAGTATTTTTCTAAAGATTTATTGTCCTAAAATGAATGATGTAAAATAGATGTTAATATTGAGAAGAAAATAATAGAAAACGAAAAGGATGTTTGGACAGCCGCACTCCAGGAAAAAATTCCTTAAATGTAATTTATTGGTAAAAATGGAATACACTACAATCCACAGCAAACAATTTCTGTTTGCTGTGGATTGTAGTGTATTCCATTTTTACCAATAAAGGACATTTGAAGAATTTTTTCCTGGAGTGCGGCTGTCCAAACATCCTTTTCGTTTTCTGCTATATGCATTTCCATCACCCGTGGTCTTCAGGAGGAGATTGATCAGCCAAGCACATCTATCTGGAGCAGTCACTTCCCTTTCCCCGAAAATAAAATAATGTTTGAACAAAAAGTGTTTTACATATTAATAGACAGTAGTGGCCAAAAATGATTGGGACAAGAATGAAAACTGCTGGGGTCAGAATAAGAGTCTTTTCTATTTATTAACATTGAATTTGCAACAGTCATGAGCTGAACATTGTGTGTGATTGATGAACCAAAAACTAAAACTATGTCACTTTTTTATACACAGGATGAGGTCAGTCAGGATGAGGGTGTGGAAAGTGGCAGGCAGGAGGAGGCAGGGGTCAGTGTCAGCCAGGAGGTGGCCGGGCCCAGTGTCAGCCAGGAGGTGGCTGGGCCCAGTGTCAGCCAGGAGGTGGCCGGGCCCAGTGTCAGCCAGAAGGTGGCCGGGCCCAGTGTCAGCCAGGAGGCGGCCGGGCCCAGTGTCAGCCAGGAGGTGGCCGGGCCCAGTGTCAGCCAGGAGGTGTCCGGGCCCAGTATCAGCCAGGAGGTGTCCGGGCCCAGTGTCAGCCAGGAGGTGGCCGGGCCCAGTGTCAGCCAGGAGCTGTCCGGGCCCAGTGTCAGCCAGGAGGTGGACGGGCCCAGTGGCATCACACAATCACAGGTGCCTGCCCTCCACCTTCAAACAAGAAGGGCCAAGAGGGGTAGAAACCTGGATGAGGCAGCACTGGCCCTCATTTGGGAAGCACATGCCACACTTCAAGAACCCCCCACCACTCAAGAGGGCTATGCCAGCCTAGTTGCTGCCAAAATGCAGGAAATGGAGAGGGGCCAACGCCTCCTCTGTGAGACCCTCATTTTTAAGGCCCTAAATAAGGTGTTGATGGGCGAACTAACACCAAATACTGACATTTATGAGTTCGCCCATCCTCCTCCACCTCCTCCTCCTCCTTCTCCTCCTGCCACAAGTCCACCTCCAGTGCCACATGCTCCAAGGAAGCGTGCAAGGAAGGCTGCAGAGAAGGCTGCAGAGGAGGCTGCAAGAAAGGCTGCAGGGAAGGCTACAAAGAAAGTGATGGCCTGGCTTCAGTCTGGTCTGACAGAAGACGCAGGCTCTTGTAGTACCACAGACTGGGGACATATATGTCATCTGCTGCCATTCCTGATCTCTGGGAGTCCAGGCCAGATTGTGCTCCCTATTGTTTGGACTTCTCAAGCTCCCAATTTTCTTGTCCACAGAGTTGATGTCTGCCCTGGGGTCCAAAGGTTTCGCTTATTGCAGCAGTTTCTCCAGCGTTGCCTTCCTCTTTATTTTGTTATGAGCCAGATTAAATGGAATTTATTTTACAGTAAATACTTGCCTATGTGTTTTTCTTAAAAAAGGACAGTTTGTTTGTAAGTAGGCAGGTACATTTCAATAATACAATGTCAAATTAACAAGGGACACCAACTAATCTCCTTGAGGTAAAAAAATACAAGATAATAATGTTATTGTGGTAACTTGACACACCAAAATAAAAATAAAAATTATGGAGATCACTAGAAAATATTTAAAAAATAATCCCAAAAAATGCAGATCTTGATTACAATTTTAACAAAAAAATATATATAAACATTATTATGGAGATCTGGCTTTAAAAAAAGAAAAAATATTAATGAAATCACGAGAAATAATAAAGAAACAAGTTTGTCAGAACTCTGTGAATATCAGCGGCAAAACAATTTCATTATTGTAGCATTATAAAGAAGAAAAGAATGCGCTGCATTAAACAATGCAATAATTTGCAGTGTGACGAATGTGCTATCTCCATTACGAACGCTAGTTTTACCAGAACGAGCGCTCCCGTCTCATACTTGATTCCGAGCATGCGCAATTTTTTTCCCCGTTGGAAAAGGATACAGACAAACGGTTTTCCCGCTAGGATTTTTTTCCTGACAGGAAAAAAGAGATCCTGCTCTTTTTTTTCCCGGCAGTTTTCCCGTCGGAAAAACTGCGATGGAGCATACACAAAGCTCTTATCGCAGTTTGTCCGACGGGAAAACCGGTCATGTGTACGAGGCTTCAGGGGGGCTTCCGCTCTGGATGGAGAAGAAATGTAGCCATCCTTGGACAGCAGCATTGACAACCAGGGAAAAGGGAAGCGTTAGATGCATTAGCAAACTGAAATGGACTTGGCTAACGTATTGAAGCCAATACTCCAGCCAGGGCCGGCCCTATGATGGGACCGGGTGGTACCATGGTACCAGGCGGCACTGTTAGGGGGGCGGCAAACTGACGCCCGCCAGCCAGCTCCGCTGCCTGTGAGGAGCCCGGCGCCGCTGAGGACACTCACACAGGCGGGGGGGGGGCAGTCAGCGAGTGAGCAGGCATGGGCAGGCGCCGCTCCCTGTGAGGAGCCCGGTGTACCGGCGCCGCTGCCTGTGAGGACACTCACAGGCGGGGGGAGGGGGCAGTCAGCGAGTGAACACTGCAGGCACCGCTCCCTGTGAGGAGCCCGGCGCCGCTGCTGTTGGTGACAGGGGCGGACAGAGCACTCGCAGCGGGGGTTGGGAGCAGTCAGCAAGTG
The DNA here is from genome assembly GCA_029206835.1 of Rana muscosa. NCBI lineage: Eukaryota > Metazoa > Chordata > Amphibia > Anura > Ranidae > Rana > Rana muscosa. Next base: position 125,286,262 of record CM055119.1, on the reverse strand, counting down.
AGCGGGCAGCGGAGCAGAGTGATGATGTCATCTCTCCCCGCCGCCCTGCATCACCACAGTTTCACCCTCACTGTGCAGCCATGGGCAGCAGAGAGATTATATCATCTCTCTGCTGCCTGTCTTCACTCTGGGACACAGCAAGTGACAACCCGCAACGTGGCACAGGTGATGTCGTGACAATCCGCAACGTGTGGCAAGTGACAATACGCAACGTGTGGCAGGTGACGCTTGGCAAGTGACAATGCGCAACGTGTGGCAAGTGACAATGCGCAACGTGTGGCAGGTGATGCTTGGCAAGTGACAATCCGCAACGTGTGGCACGGGACTATCCGCGACGTGTGGCAGGTGACGCCGTGGCAAGTGACAATCTGCAACGTGTGGCAGGTGACGTTGTGGCAAGTGACAATCTGCAACGTGTGGCAGGTGACATTATGGCAAGTGACAATCTGCAACGTGTGGCAGGTGACGTTGTGGCAAGTGACAATACGCAAGGTGTGGCAGGTGACGCTTGGCAAGTGACAATCCGCAACGTGTGGCACGGGACTATCCGCAATGTGTGGCAGGTGACGTTGTGGCAAGTGACAATATGCAACGTGTGGCACGGGACTATCCGCAATGTGTGGCACGGGACTATCCGCAATGTGTGGCAGGTGACGTTGTGGCAAGTGACAATCCGCAACGTGTCGGAAGGTGACGTTGTGGCAAGTGACAATGCGCAACGTGTGGCAGGTGATGTTGTGGCATGTGACGTGGCAAGAGACAACCCGCAACGTGTGGCAGATGACAATCCGCAACGTGTGGCAGGTGACGTGACAATCCGCAACGTGTGGCAAGTGGCAACCCGCAACGTGTGGCAGGTGACATAAGTGACCATGCGCAACATGTGGCAGCCGACAATCCGCAACGTGTGGCAGGTGACAACCCGCATCTGGTGGTGGATTCCGAAGCAAAACTGTAAGTACAAACACACATCACAAGTTGTATGAGACATGAGAGCCTCTGAGAGGGACTTGCCTTGCCCAGCCCTGATTAACCACTTAAGGACCGGAAGGATTTGCCCACTTAAAGCGGTTGTATGGCTTTGTTTTTTTTGTTTTTTTAAATAACAAACATGTTATACTTACCTCCACTGTGCAGTGCGTTTGGAAAAGAGTGGCCCCGATTCTCTGGTCCCTCGGGGGCTGTCTTGGCTCCTCCCTGCATCAGCTAACCCCCTTCTGGGAAGCACTCTCCCAAGGGGGTTAGCTTGCGGGCGCGCTCCCTGTTATACACGCTGCGTCCATAGACACAACGTGTATGACTCGTTCCCGCCCCCCCCAGGGCCCGGGTCATTGGATGTGATTGACAGCAGCGCGAGCCAATGGCTGCACTGCTATCAATCTAGCCAATTAACGGCCAGACTCCGTGGAGAAGAGGACGCCGGGGGACGCGCACAGCAAGTGAACGGGCTCAGGTAAGTAAAACAGGGGGGCTGGGGGGCAGTCATTGCCAGGTGTTTTTTCACCTTAATGCATAGGATGCATTAAGGTGAAAAATCACGAACCTTTACAAACCCTTTAATAACCAGGCCATTTTTTGTGATACGGCACTGTGTCGCTTTAACTGACAATTGCGCGGTAATGCGACACTGTACCCAAATAAAATTGGCGTCCTTTTTTTCCCACAAATAGAGCTTTCTTTTGGTGATATTTGATCACCTCTGCGGTTTTTATTTATTGCACTATAAACAACAAACGAGCAACAATTAAAAAAAAACAAATAAACAATATTTTTTACTTTTTGCTATAATAAATATCCAAAAAATGTATAAAAAAATAATTTCTTCATCAGTTTAGGCCAATATGTATTCTTCTACATATTTTTGGTACCAAAAAAAACATAATTAGCGTACATTGATTAGTTTGCGCAAAAGACATTGCGGCCGCCCGCCATGCACAGGTCCCTTTATACTCCTATATACATGTATAGAGCCCTGACAGGTCCTTTTATACACCTATATGCACGTATAGAGCCATGACAGGTCCTCTTTATACTCCTTTATACATGTATAGAGCCATGACAGGTCCTCTTTATACTCATTTATACATGTATAGAGCCACGACAGGTCCTCTTTATTATCCTTTATACATGTATAGAGCCACGACAGGTCCTCTTTATTATCCTTTATACATGTATAGAGCCACGACAGGTCCTCTTTATACATGTATAGAGCCACGACAGGTCCTATTTTTACTCCTATACATGTATAGAGCCATGACGGGTCCCCTTTAGTTATCATGATATAAAATAATGAATGTGGGGGGCCTTTTGGTGGGCGTGATTTTTTTTTTTGGGGGGGGCAGCATTTCATTCTTGGTCCCAGGCAGCACAATGTCTTGGGCCGGCCCTGACTCCAGCCAAATGTTGTTAACCACTTCAATACCATGCACTTATACAGCTTCCTGCCCAAGCCAATTTTGAGCTTTCAGCGCTGTCGCAATTTGAATGACAATTGCGCGGTCATGCTACACTGTACCCAAACAAATTTTTTATCATTTTGTTCCCACAAATAGAGCTTTCTTTCGGTGGTACTTGATCGCCTCTGCGATTTTTATTTTTTGCACAACAAATAAAAAAAGAGCGAAAATTTTGAAAAAAAAAAAAGTTTTTCTTTGTTTCTGTAAATTTTTTTTGTAAATAAGTACCTTTTCTACTTCAATGACGGGCACTGATAAGGCGGCACTGAAGGGCACTGATAAGGCGACACTGATGGGCACCGATGAGGTGGCACCAATGAGGTGGCACTGATGAGGTGGCACTGATGGGCACTGATGATGGGCACTGATAGGCGGCACTGATGGGCACTGATATGTGGCACTGGTATGCGGCACTGATGGGCACTCATAGGCACTCATAGGCGGCACTGATTGGCACTCATAGGCGGCACTGATGGGCACTTATAGGCGGCACTGATGGGCACTTATGGGTGGCACTGATAGGTGGAACAGACGGGCACTGATAGGTGGGCATTTATGGGCACAGATGGGCACGGATGGGCACTGATAGGTGGCACTGATGGACACTAGTAGGTGGCACTGGTGACACTGATGCCCAGCAATGCCAGCCACCACACATTGTGGTTGTGCCATGAAAGTGCCAGTCAGTGCCCATTTGTGGGCACTGATTGGCATATTTTTTTATGTTTTTTATTTTTACTACATGTGGATGGCCATGGGGGCCATCCACATGCTTGGGGCTTCCCTGGTGGTCCTGGGGGCCTCCCTGGTGGTCCAGTGTGGGTATCCGAGGGGGGGCTGCGCTGATAAACAATCAGCGTGAACCCCCCCTGTCAGGAGAGCCGCCGATCGGCTCTCCTCTACTCGCGTCTGTCAGACGCGAGTGAGGAAGAGCCGATCAAGGGCTCTTCCTGTTTACATTGTGATCAGCCGTGATTCGACACGGCTGATCACGTGGTAAAAAGCCTCCGCCGGAGGCTTTTTACCGAGATCAGTGTAGCGGTGTGTCAGACTGACACACCGCTCCACCGATCGCCGCGATGCGCGCCCCCCGGGCACGCGGCGGCTGTTATCCCGCAGGACGTCATATGACGTCCAGTGTGGATAACAGAACCACTTCCCGGACGTCAATATGCTATTGACTGGGCGGGAAGTGGTTAAACAGTTACAATAAGGTTTTTTTTCCTCTTGGGATAAATACTGCTTTAGGTTTACGTGAATCCCTATCCCTGTCGCTTCCTGATGACGTTGCAAGACGAAAGATACATCAAGGCGCATTTCTGGTCACGTCCAAGTCCCTGGCTTCCCGTTTTGATACTCAGTGGAACGCTTAAACGTGAGCCAGACGGCGGCGGTTCTCTTCCATCTTGAATGCGGGTTATCCTGAGTGCCGGGTAGGCACTTATAAATGTAAGCAGGCATTTTTATGTTTAATATTTTTTTTTATTAACCACTTCAGCCCCGGAAGAATTTACTCCCTTCCTGACCAGAGCACTATTTTTTGCGATTCGGCACTGCGTCGATTTAACTGACAATTGCGCGGTCGTGCGATGTGGAACCCAAACAAAATTGACGTCCTTTTTTTCCCACAAATAGAGCTTTCTTTTGGTGGTACTTGATCACCTCTGCGGTTTTATTGTTTGCGCTATAAACAAAAATATAAGCGTATATTGATTGGTTTGCGCAAAAGTTATAGTCCACAAAATAGGGGATAGATTTATGGCATTTTTATTAATATTTTCTTTTACTAGTAATGCCGGCGATCTGCGATTTTTATCGTGACTGCCACATTATGGCGGACACATCCGACACTTTTGACGCTATTTTGAGACCATTGCCATTTATACACCGATCAGTGCTATAAAAATGCACTGATTACTGTGTAAATGACACTGGCAGGGAAGGGGTTAAACACTAGGGGGCGAGGAAGGGGTTAAGTGTGTCCTAGGGAGTGATTCTAACTGTGGGGGGGCTGGGCTACCAGTGACACGACATTGATCACTGCTCCCGATGACAGGGAGCAGTAGATCAGTGTCCTGTCACTAGGCAGAACAGGGAAATGCCCTGTTTACACAGGCACCCCCCTGTTCTGCAGCTCCGTGACAGGATTGCGGGACACGTCACTTTTCAAAGCGACGTACAGGTACGTTGCTTTGCCCATAGGAGCCATTCTGACGACGTATAAGTGCATGAAACGGTCGGCAAGTGGTTAAACGGTATTATACAATTGGTCCCTCTTCTCTCCTTGCAATGTGATCCTATGGTGGAGAGGAAGAGTTATTCTTGATCCACTTCAGAAGGAAAAAAAAAAGGATCCATGACTCAACCACTAAGCGCTAATTGACCCTCATTTTAGCTAAAGGGGGTCATGGTCTTCTGGTGAGTAGGACTTCCTACTGAGCACTTCGGGGTGTTTTTGGATATGTGCCATAGCTGATGATGGTCTCTCCCACATCTTGCCATATTGAAGACTATATGAACTGTTCTATTGAACATCTTCTACTACTTTGGCTAATGTTAGGAATTCAGCACTTTGCACTTCATGAATTATGCCACATTATTATTTATCTGTTATTTGAATCATTGTATTTCATGTCATTACATGTTGACAAAAAGTTGTTAAGTTATAGGCAAAGGTCAATTCTAATAGCGCCCCCTTACGCATTTTTTCTCACCACTTATGCCGCGTACACACAATCATTATTCAAGGCGGTTAAAAAACCGCCGTGAATAATGTGATTTAAAACGGGGGAACAGCTTGTTCCCCACACACGGTCGTTTTTCACGTCATTTTTTCCCTATGGGAAACACTGCCGTGGAAAACATGTCGAAAATAACGACGAGAAAAATTAGAACATGTTCTAATTTTTCTCGTTGTTTTTAATGCCGTTTTTCTCGTCGAAAAAAATTACAGAAAGCCCACAGACTATCGTTTTTCTCGTTGAATGGGAAAAATGTTGTTTTTTTCGACGAGAAAAACGGCTGTGTGTACGCGGCATTATAGTATCGTTTATCTGCACTATTGGGGAGCAGCTTTTAAAATATTTTTCTGTACATTTCTTGTCATATTGCACAAACCCATAGGTGCGATATATACTTACCGGACTATGGAGTCCAGCATTATCTTGTTTGAAGCAAAAGCTCTGCCTTAGTCCCTCTTCTTCAGCACCTTCAATTGATACGGTAGTTACGGGACGTGGCAGCCAGGGATGCCCACACTGTATCTGCATGTGTGACATCTCGCAATTGGTTCCTGGCTACGTCACACATCCTAGGAAGCAGTCTGTGAGATGTTGTGCATATTCACACACAGCCTTGGCCCTCTCAGAAAAATTGTAGAGTTCCATGATGTGTCTGCACACACATGGGGGATCTGACTTTATTCTGGCTTAGGCTAAAGTGGCAGTAAAAAAAAGAAAAAAAAAAGTAAAAAAATTACTTTAAATAATATTTTTTTTCTTTTTTTTTTGGGCTAATGTGAGAGTGGGAGGAGACAAGAGAAACTACCTTTATTTTTATTTTTATATATTTCCACTTTAGGCTGCATTTTGGGTTACAGAAAAGTAAAATCTTCCTGAACAGTGTCAGTGACACTGTATTCTCTCACCAATAGTTTGAATGTGTAATAGACATGTGCGGGTTGTTTAGTTATGAACGGAAATTCAGACAAATTTTTTGTTATTCGGAAATTCAGATGTATCCTAATTTTTTGAATGACAATAGTAGCAAATTTAAACAAATCAAAAATTCTAGTTCAAATCACTTCCAAATCGAATTACAATAGTCTTTTAATTGAATTTGAAATGTTTAAATTTGAATTTGCGAAGAGAATAAAATAGAATAGAAAATAGAAAAGAATATAATAGAAAATAAAATGAAATAATTGAATATAATAGAGTAAAACAGAACAGAATACAAAATAAAACAATAGAAAAAATAGACTAGAAAAAAAGGGATAGAATAGAAAATAAAGGAATAAAATCAAAAATAAAAGAATAGAATAGAAAAGAATAGCGTAAAACAGAGCAAAATAGAAAATAAAATAAAAGAACAGAATAAAATAGAGTAGAAAATAAAGGAAGAGAATAGCTTAAAATAAATTTTTAAAAAAGAATAGAATAAAGTAAAATAGAAATATAACCTTCGTCCGAAATTCGAATTTGAATAGAACTGAAGAAAATAGAAGAGAAAATAAAATAGAATAGAAAAAAATTGAATATATAAAAACCATAGAATAGGATAGAATAAATATAACCATTGCCCAAGATTTGAATCAAATAGAAAAGAATAGAATAGAATAAAATAGAAAGAATATAACCATATTCTGAAATTAAAATTTTGAATAGAATGCATTTGAATTCAAATAGAATAGAAAATAATAGAATAGAATAGAAAAAAAGGATAGAATAGAAAAGAATATAATAGACTAGAATAGAAAAAAACAATAGAATAGAAAGAATATAACAATATGAAAGAAAATACCACAGCGCAAAGTAAACAAGCTTAATTAGGTAATAGTGAAGGTGCTAGTGCTAATATAGACTAAAAAAACAATAAATCAGTGAAATTGCATGTAGCCGGTTAAAATTCTAAATGGGCAAAACAACTAAATGTGCAAACAACTCCAATTACAAAATTGCTTTACCAAGTGCTAGGCTTAAACTAAATGTGCCAAAAAACCAATAGAAAAAAATTAATTGATTCATAAACAAGCATGTAGCCAGTGAAAGTTTAAATAAATGTGCAAAAAAGCAATAATAAAATTCCAAAATTTATTTTGCAAGTGTTGTGCTTAAACTAGGCTCCATGTACACAGAAGCTCAAAAACGGTAGTTTTTAAAGCAGCAGAAAAAGCTAGCTTTTATCAGCGTTTTTTACTAGCCTTTATTAGCGTTTTTCAGTGTAGCATTTTTTAGCTTTTTTTTTTAAATTGATCAAAAAACGCAAAAAAACGCTCGCGACCAGCGTTTTTGAGCGTTTTTGAGTGTTTATGAGCTTTTTTCAGCGTTTTGCATTTTTTTTTTTACTCCCGAAAAACGGCACTTTGAACGCAAATTTCTTGCGTTCAGAAAAAAGCCCATTAACTCCACTGCTCATTAAAGCTAAAAAACGTTATGTGTACATGAACACATAGGCTAACATAGAGTGCAGTTAATGGGCTTTTTAAAAAAACGCCAAAACGCCAATAAACTGCAGTTTATCAGCTTCTGTGTACATGGAGCCTAATGCCGCGTAAACACGTCTGTTTTTAATGTCATTTTTAAAACCGATGTTTTTCTCGTCGTTTTTTTTCTTGTTTCCTCTCAACCCTGTCTTGTGTACACACGATCATGAAAAAAAACGCTCGAACAAAGCGCAGTGACGTACAACACGTACAACGGCACTATAAAGGGGAAGATCTGTTCGAATGGCGCCACCCTTCATGTTAGTAAAGTTTGTTGAGCGACGATTCGCGCTTTTCAGCCTCGTGCTTTTCAGTCCGTTACAGCGTGACAAATGTGCTATCTCCATTACAAACGCTAGTTTTACCAGAACGAGCGCTCCCGTCTCATACTTGATTCTGAGCATGCGTGTTTTTTTCCCCTCGTAAAAGCATACACACTATCGTTTTTCACGACGTTAAAAAAACGACATGAAAAATTACGTGAAAAAATAGAGCATGTTTGAAATTTTTAATGGACGTTTTTCACGTCATTAAAAATGCTCTGGAGCCTACACACGATCGGTTTTAATGCCCATTTTTAAAAATGGCATTTTTAACGTCATGAAAAACAATCGTGTGTACTCGGCATAAGTGTAAAAAAACAAGTGAAAATTCATTAACCAGCATGTAGCCAATGGAAGTTCAAATAAATGTGCAAAAATGCATACAGTGGGTCAAAAAAGTATTTAGTCAGCCACCAAATGTGCAAGTTCTCCCACTTAAAAAGATGAGAGAGGCCTGTAATTGTCATCATAGGTATACCTCAAATATGAGAGACAAAATGTGGAAACAAATCCAGACAATCACATTGTCTGATTTGTAAAGAATTTATTTTGCAAATTATGGTGGAAAATAAGTATTTGGTCACCTACAAACAAGCAAGATTTCTGTCTCTCACAGACCTGTATCTTCTTCTTTAAGAGGCTCCTCTGTCCTCCACTCATTACCTGTATTAATGGCACCTGTTTGAACTTGTTATCAGTATAAAAGACACCTGTCCACAACCTCAAACAGTCACACTCCAAACTCCACTATGGTGATGACCAAAGAGCTGTTGAAGGACACCAGAAACAAAATTGTAGACCTGCACCAGGCTGGGAAGACTGAATCTGCAATAGGCAAGCAGCTTGGTGTGAAGAAATCAACTGTGGGAGCAATAATTAGAAAATGGAAGACATACAAGACCACTGATAATCTCCCTCGATCTGGGGCTCCACACAGGATCTCACCCCGTGGGGTCAAAATAATCACAAGAACGGTGAGAAAAAATCCCAGAACCACACGGGTGGACCTAGTGAATGACCTGCAGAGAGCTGGGACCAACGTAACAAAGGCTACCATCAGTAACACACTACGCCGCCAGGGACTCAGATCCTGCAGTGCCAGACGTGTCCCCCTCTCTGCAAAGGGAACAAGACAACTGATCCGTGTACATGAAAGAATGAATGGGGCCATGTATCGTGAGATTTTGAGTGTAAACCTCCTCCCATCAGCAAGGGCATTGAAGATGAAACATGGCTGGGTCTTTCAGCATGACAATGATCCCAAACACACCGCCCGGGCAACGAAGGTGTGGCTTCGTAAGAAGCATTTCAAGGTTCTGGAGTGGCCTAGCCAGTCTCCAGATCTCAACCCCATAGAAAACCTTTGGAGGGAGTTGAAAGTCCGTGTTGCCCAGCGACAGCCCCAAAACATCACTGCTCTAGAGGAGATCTGCATGGAGGAATGGGCCAACATACCAGCAACAGTGTGTGACAACCTTGTGAAGACTTACAGAAAACGTTTGACCTCTGTCATTACCAACAAAGGATATATAACAAAGTATTGAGATGAACTTTTGATATTGACCAAATACTTATTTTCCACCATAATTTGCAAATAAAATCTTTCCAAATCAGACAATGTGATTGTCTGGATTTGTTTCCACATTTTGTCTCTCATAGTTGAGGTATACCTATGATGACAAATACAGGCCTCTCTCATCTTTGTAAGTGGGAGAACTTGCACAATTGGTGGCTGACTAAATACTTTTTTGCCCCACTGTATATGAAGTTCCAATTGCAAAATTTCTTTCCCAAGTGCTGCTGTACTGACAATTCATAAAGTGCTGAAATTATTGATATCCACACAGGTGCTCCAAAGCCCCCCTTTGTGGTTAGACTCACCAGATCCAATGGACCCCTCAAGCAATACTGTGTTGTGGGTCAAACAGGCTTAGTCTGGTGAGCAGGGTGATGAGACGTCAACTCCAGGATACAATCCTTCTGGTGATGTTTCAAACTTGGACATAAGGAGAAAAAGTCCACATAGTATAGATTGTCTTTTGATGCTATATCTGTCCTTTTTTACTATGGAACTTTGTAAGCTCTATTTCTACTGAATAAACAAGATGGTCTGCTAGTTCCAGGAAGCAGTGGGTTCTCTCACAACCTTATCTGTATTCAAACATGGGATGTGATGTCACTGCGGTGCCGTAGTCTGTGTCTGATGCATTTTCGCTCCTCCCACAGGGCTTTAGCATAACAATATACCCATCTTCCAAAATGTGAATTTCGAATACAAAAGAATAGAGTAGAATAGAAAATAAAAGAATAGAAAAGAATGGAATAGAATAGAAAAAAACAATATAAACAAATGGAATATAATGAATATAACCATCTTCCAAATTTTTAATTTCAAATTGAATAAATTCAATTTGGAATGGAATTTGAATCGATTAAAATTTTCCAAATTCTGTTTAATGACTGAATCCAGAAAAAGTGAATCAATTTGAATTTGAATAAACAAAACAAATTCCGAAAACGATATAAACAAATTTAACAAAACAAATTTATGTAAATAACAAATCAAAACTAAACTATTTCATTTCATTCTGCACATGTCTATATTTTTTACTTTTACATTTAATTTTCTCTAAATACAGCAGTAGCATCCCAATCTGATTAAACTCAATTTGAAATACAGGATTTTTAGGTAGTAGAGCTGCAACACCTGATTTTTTTATCAAGAGTAGGGATGAGCCGAACACCCCCGGGTTCGGTTCGCACCAGAACGGACCGAAAGTTCGCGCGAATTTTCGAACCCTATTCGTTATAATGGACGCGAACGTTCGAAATCAAAATTGCTAATTACAACGGCCAATATGCATGTTAATGTCATAAAACAGGTTTGGGGACCCGGGTCCTGCCCCAGGGGACATATATCAATGCAAAAAGAAATTTTAAAAACTAAAGTTTTTTCGGGAGCAGTCATTTTAATGATGCATAAAGTGAAAAAAAAAAAAGTGAAATTTTCCTTTAAATATGGTACCTGGGGGGTGTCTAAAGTATGCCTGTGAAGTGGCATGTGTTTCCCGTGTTTAGAACTGTCCTTGCACAAAATGACATTTGTAAAGGAAAAAAAGAAGCCATTTAAAACCACTTGCGGCTTTAATGTCATGTCTTGTCCTGGCCGCCATATGGCTGAAAATCCTTGAGAAAAATGGCATGGCTACCCCATCACCCCCCCCCCCCACCCCAGCCCCTTTGGGTCTTGTATGGATACTAAGGGGGACCCCGCACCCAAAATAAAACCCTATACCTACAACCCTATATACTCTGAACAGCAGTATATAGGTGGTGCAAACAAGACATGGACTGTAGGTTTGTTCTTAAGTAGAATCTGAACAGGTACATTATGAAGTGTAGCTACATCCCCAAAAAATCAATTTTTAAGCTTTTTGGAGAACATAGGGAGGGGTTATCACCCCTGTAACATTTGCTGTCTTTGCACATCTGTTCAGAACATGTCACCTCACTTTCCGTCCCAATGACAAATGTTTTTGGAAAAGTGGGGTTTTAATTGAAACAAGGATTGGTGATAAAGCATCAGTAGAGAGGAGATACCTTTTTCCCAAATTAAATCTAACAGGATAGAATTTTCCTTCCTAGGGGTAGATTTCCTCTCACTTCCTGTTTTCTCTTGCCGTTTGCAAGTAGGAGTCGTTTGTAAGTTGGATGTTTGAAAGTAGGGGCCTGCCGTATATACTCTGCAGAAATTTGCCCTATTAGATGTTGGTGTAGCCACAAGACTGGTGGGCACAGGAATGGGCCCTGCTGTGAGTTAATAGATCAAGATTTGTACTTGCATGCACCTGTTGAACCGGGCAGAAAAATTGGGCCTTTGGTGGTGGTGGTGGTGGTGGTGGACGGTGTTGCCACAAGACTGTAAGCCCTCACAGTTACTCTTGGTGGGTGCAGGAATGGGCCCTGCTGTGAGTTATTAGATCAAGATTTGTAATTGCATGCACCTGTTGAACAGGGCAGACAAATTGGGCCTTTGGTGGTGGTGGCTCTTGGTGGGCGCAGGAATGGGCCCTGCTGTGAACTATTAGATCAAGATTTGTAATTACACGCCCCTGTTAAACAGGGGCTGAAAAATTGTGCCTTAGGCATTGGTGCTGGTGCCACAACACTGCAACCCCTCACAGATACTGTACTTGGAGCACAGCAGTCACACCTGTTGCGAAGCATCTTTTTAAAAAATTGTAATTACACGCCCCTGTTATACAGGGGCTGAAAAATTGTGCCTTAGGCACTGGTGTGGTGGCATGGATCATTGAGGAGGAGGAAGAGGATAGTCAGTGAACATAACAGGACAGTCACTCAGCATCAGCATAGGCAGTCTTGAAGGGATGTGACATTATAAATTATTCCGTTATATCCGCTTCAGGTGTCTGGTAGCTGGTGGTGATCCAAGACTGATTCATTTTTATGAAGGTCAGTCGATCAACCGAGTCGGTGGACAGGCGCACCCTATGATCGGTGACAAATCCTCCAGCAGCACTGAATGTGCGTTCGGAAAGAACGCTGGATGCAGGACAGGCCAGTAGCTCAATTGCATACTGTGCAAGCTCTGGCCAGTGATCCATCCTCAGGACCCAGTAAGCCAGAGGATTTTCGGTGGGAAAGGTGTCCAAGTCTGACCTTGCCCCTAGGTATTCCTGCACCATGTATATCAGACGCTGGCGATGGTTGCTGGAACCGATCATACCTTGGGGCTGCGGACTAAAAAATTGTCTGAACGCATCGGTCAGACGTCCACCTTCCCCACCGCTCCTTCTGCTACTGACCGAAGCCTCAGCAACTCGTCGTCCAGGACCAGGAGTTTGTAACCTCCCAGTTTCTGGGAACGCGTTGCACAGACCTTTCTGCAAGGCCTCCCTGAGATGTCTCATCCTCTGCTCCCTCTGCGACGGCAAGATAAGGTCCGCAACCTTACCCTTGTACCGTGGATCAAGGAGAGTGGCCAGCCAGTAATGGTCACTCTCCTTGATCCGAAGAACACGAGGATCCTTCCGCAGGCTTTGCAGGATCAGGGAGGCCATGCAGCGTAGGTTAGCTGAGGCATTCGGTCCGGAGTCTTCTGGGTCACTGAGGATGACATGATCGCCAGCCACCTCCTCCCAGCCACGTACAAGTCCACTGGTTTGTTGGGACTGTACATCATCCCTAAAAGACTGCTGCTGCTGATGCTGAGTGCCAGGCTCCACCTCCATGCTCACACAATCCTCCTCCTCCTCCTCCTCCTCCTCTTCCTGTGTGATGGGTGGGACAGAAGGAACATTGTCTGGATAAAGGGGGCCTTGAGAGACAAGGAAGTCCTCCTCTTCCTGCCTCTGTTCTGCCTCAAGTGCCCTGTCCATTATCCCACGCAGCGTATGCTCCAACAGGTGGACAAGAGGTACAGTGTCACTGATGCATGCACTGTCACTGCTCACCATCCTCGTGGCCTCCTCAAATGGTGAGAGGACAGTGCATGCATCCCTGATCATGCTCCACTGGCGTGGGGAAAAAAAGCCAAGCTCCCCTGACCCTGTCCTGGTGCCGTAGTCGCAAAGGTACTCATTGATGGCCCTCTGCTGCGTGTGCAGTCGCTGCAGCATGGCCAACGTTGAGTTCCACCTGGTGGGCATGTCACATATTAGGCGGTTCTTGGGCAGGTTCAGCTCCTTTTGCAGCTCAGTCAGCCGAGCACTGGCATTATAAGATCGGCGGAAATGCACACAGACTTTCCTGGCCTGCCTCAGGACATCCTGTAAGCCTGGGAACCTGCCCAAGAACCGCTGCACCACCAGGTTGAGGACGTGAGCCATACAGGGCACATGGGTGAGCTGCCCCTGTCGCAGGGCGGAGAGGAGGTTGGTGCCATTATCAGAAACGACCATTCCTGGCTTAAGCTGGCGTGGCGTCAACCACCTCTCGGCCTGCCCCTGCAGAGCTGCCAGAACCTCTGGCCCAGTGTGGCTCCTGTCCCCCAAACACACCAGCGCAAGCACGGCATGGCATCTTTTTGCCTGCGTACTCGCGTAGCCCCTTGTACGCCTACGGAGCACCGCTGGTTCCGAGGACAGATCACTCGAAGAGTACATGGAGGAAGAAGAAGAGGAGGGGGTGGAGGAGAGAGGTGTGTCACAACCAGTAGTAGCATTTTGGAGGCGTGGTGGCGGAACAACCTCCAACACTACTGCAACTTGTCCTGCATCCCTCCCAGCTGCCAATAGAGTGACCCAATGGGCCGTGAAAGAAAGATAACGTCCCTGTCCATGCCTGCTGGACCATGAGTCAGCGGTAATATGCACCTTACCGCTGACCGCCCTGTCCAGCGAGGCATGGACATTGCCTTCCACATGCCAGTAGAGAGACGGAATCGCCTTCCGTGAGAAAAAGTGGCGTTTGGGAACCTGCCACTGAGGAACCGCACATTGAACAAACTCACGGAAGGGGGCCGAGTCTATCAACTGAAAAGGCAGCAGTTGAAGTGCTAGCAATTTAGCCAAGCTAGCATTCAACCGCTGGGCATGTGGATGGCTGGGAGTATACTTCTTTCGACGGTCCAGCAGCTGGGGCAGGGAAATTTGCCTGCTACAATCGGACGTCGGTGTACTGCAAGTACTTGGTTGTGACACACCTAATTCTACACCTTCAGTCCTCTCAGAGCAGCTTTCAGAGAGGACTGAAGATATAGTGGGGATGGAGATCCCAGCTGATGAGGAGCAAGGAGAGGTCCGCTTTGTTCTTTGGTGTGGGTCTTTTATGTGTGCTTGCCAACGAGCTGCATGGCAGGTCGACATATGTCTGCTCATGCTTGTGGTGCCCAAGCGGCTGATGTTTTGGCCACGCGAGATACGCTTGAGACAAATATTGCAAATAGCAGTGGTGCGATCTGATGCACTCGTCTCAAAAAAGGCCCACACCAAAGAACTTTTGTGATAACGTGCAGAGGCAGCGCCCTGCACAGGCGGAGCTCTGCGGTGTGGTACAGTTGCTGTGCTGGCCTCTAGCTGGCCTCCAGGGGGCATCCTGCCTCGTTGGACATGTGACGCTGCATCCTCCTCCTCCTCCTCCTCTCTCCCTTCAGGCACCCACGTGGAGTCGGTGACCTCATCATCCCCTCCCTCTTCACCACTAGAGCAAACCTGGCAGTAAGCTGCAGCTGGTGGAACACTACTGACAGATTGCTGTCCTTCAGCATCCCCTCTCTCTGCGCGCACACTACTGACTTCCTCAAGCTGGGTATCATCATCCGAGCCTTCGAATCGTTGGGCATCCTCCTGGAGCATGTACCCAACACTGTGCTCAAACAGTTCGGGGGACTCCTCAGGAGGACATGGTGGGTCTAGGGAAGGGGTGGCTGATGATGCCATTGAGTACGCGTTGGCAGCTGCTCTGCCAGTACCCTGAGCCTGGGTGAGAGAGGATGAGGAGGATGAGGAGGGCTTGGTCATCCATTCTACCAAGCCTTCGGCATGATGCGGCTCCACATGTCCAGCTGCCGAAAACAAAGACAAGCGTGTCCCATGGCCACGTGCTGATGACGATGCACGACCACGTCCACGGCCAGCACTGTTGTCTCTAGAAACAGAGCCTGCCTGCCCTGTGTTCTTGCCTCGGCACGCTCTGCCTCTCCTTGGCGGTCTTCCAGCCATTGTAGTCGGTAGTGTATATAGTATAAAAAATAGAACTCCTATGTGTGCTCACAACACACTGTAGGTCCTATGGGTGCTGACACTAACACACTATAGGTACTATGTGTGCTGCTGACAAGAAAATATAGGAGCTCTGTTTGCTGCCACTAACACACTAGAAGTCCTATGGGTGCTGCTGAGAAGAAAATATAGGAGCTCTGTGTGATGCCACTAACACACTAGAAGTCCTATGGGTGCTTCTGAGATGAAAATATAGGAACTCTGTGTGATGCCACTAACACATTAGAAGTCCTATGGGTGCTGCTAAGAAGAAAATATAGGAGCTCTGTTTGCTGCCACTAACACACTAGAAGTCCTATGGGTGCTTCTGAGATGAAAATATAGGAACTCTGTGTGATGCCACTAACACACTAGAAGTCCTATGGGTGCTGCTGAGAAGAAAATATAGGAGCTCTGTTTGCTGCCACTAACACACTAGAAGTCCTATGGGTGCTGCTGAGAAGAAAATATAGGAGCTCTGTTTGCTGCCACTAACACACTAGAAGTCCTATGGGTGCTTCTGAGATGAAAATATAGGAGCTCTGTGTGATGCCACTAACACACTAGAAGTCCTATGGGTGCTGCTGAGAAGAAAATATAGGAGCTCTGTGTGATGCCACTAACACACTAGAAGTCCTATGGGTGCTTCTGAGATGAAAATATAGGAACTCTGTGTGATGCCACTAACACACTAGAAGTCCTATGGGTGCTGCTGAGAAGAAAATATAGGAGCTCTGTTTGCTGCCACTAACACACTAGAAGTCCTATGGGTGCTGCTGAGAAGAAAATATAGGAGCTCTGTGTGATGCCACTAACACACTAGAAGTCCTATGGGTGCTGCTGAGAAGAAAATATAGGAGCTCTGTTTGCTGCCACTAACACACTAGAAGTCCTATGGGTGCTGCTGAGAAGAAAATATAGGAGCTCTGTGTGATGCCACTAACACACTAGAAGTCCTATGGGTGCTGCTGAGATGAAAATATAGGAACTCTGTGTGATGCCACTAACACATTAGAAGTCCTATGGGTGCTGCTGAGAAGAAAATATAGGAGCTCTGTTTGCTGCCACTAACACACTAGAAGTCCTATGGGTGCTGCTGAGAAGAAAATATAGGAGCTCTGTTTGCTGCCACTAACACACTAGAAGTCCTATGGGTGCTTCTGAGAAGAAAATATAGGAGCTCTGTGTGATGCCACTAACACACTAGAAGTCCTATGGGTGCTTCTGAGATGAAAATATAGGAGCTCTGTGTGATGCCACTAACACACTAGAAGTCCTATGGGTGCTGCTGAGAAGAAAATATAGGAGCTCTGTGTGATGCCACTAACACACTAGAAGTCCTATGGGTGCTTCTGAGATGAAAATATAGGAACTCTGTGTGATGCCACTAACACACTAGAAGTCCTATGGGTGCTGCTGAGAAGAAAATATAGGAGCTCTGTTTGCTGCCACTAACACACTAGAAGTCCTATGGGTGCTGCTGAGAAGAAAATATAGGAGCTCTGTGTGATGCCACTAACACACTAGAAGTCCTATGGGTGCTGCTGAGAAGAAAATATAGGAGCTCTGTTTGCTGCCACTAACACACTAGAAGTCCTATGGGTGCTGCTGAGAAGAAAATATAGGAGCTCTGTTTGCTGCCACTAACACACTAGAAGTCCTATGGGTGCTGCTGAGAAGAAAATATAGGAGCTCTGTTTGCTGCCACTAACACACTAGAAGTCCTATGGGTGCTGCTGAGAAGAAAATATAGGAGCTCTGTTTGCTGCCACTAACACACTAGAAGTCCTATGGGTGCTGCTGAGAAGAAAATATAGGAGCTCTGTTTGCTGCCACTAACACACTAGAAGTCCTATGGGTGCTGCTGAGAAGAAAATATAGGAGCTCTGTGTGATGCCACTAACACACTAGAAGTCCTATGGGTGCTGCTGAGATGAAAATATAGGAACTCTGTGTGATGCCACTAACACATTAGAAGTCCTATGGGTGCTGCTGAGAAGAAAATATAGGAGCTCTGTTTGCTGCCACTAACACACTAGAAGTCCTATGGGTGCTGCTGAGAAGAAAATATAGGAGCTCTGTGTGATGCCACTAACACACTAGAAGTCCTATGGGTGCTGCTGAGAAGAAAATATAGGAGCTCTGTTTGCTGCCACTAACACACTAGAAGTCCTATGGGTGCTGCTGAGAAGAAAATATAGGAGCTCTGTGTGATGCCACTAACACACTAGAAGTCCTATGGGTGCTGCTGAGAAGAAAATATAGGAGCTCTGTTTGCTGCCACTAACACACTAGAAGTCCTATGGGTGCTGCTGAGAAGAAAATATAGGAGCTCTGTTTGCTGCCACTAACACACTAGAAGTCCTATGGGTGCTGCTGAGAAGAAAATATAGGAGCTCTGTTTGCTGCCACTAACACACTAGAAGTCCTATGGGTGCTGCTGAGAAGAAAATATAGGAGCTCTGTTTGCTGCCACTAACACACTAGAAGTCCTATGGGTGCTTCTGAGATGAAAATATAGGAGCTCTGTGTGATGCCACTAACACACTAGAAGTCCTATGGGTGCTGCTGAGAAGAAAATATAGGAGCTCTGTGTGATGCCACTAACACACTAGAAGTCCTATGGGTGCTTCTGAGATGAAAATATAGGAACTCTGTGTGATGCCACTAACACACTAGAAGTCCTATGGGTGCTGCTGAGAAGAAAATATAGGAGCTCTGTTTGCTGCCACTAACACACTAGAAGTCCTATGGGTGCTGCTGAGAAGAAAATATAGGAGCTCTGTGTGATGCCACTAACACACTAGAAGTCCTATGGGTGCTGCTGAGAAGAAAATATAGGAGCTCTGTTTGCTGCCACTAACACACTAGAAGTCCTATGGGTGCTGCTGAGAAGAAAATATAGGAGCTCTGTGTGATGCCACTAACACACTAGAAGTCCTATGGGTGCTGCTGAGATGAAAATATAGGAACTCTGTGTGATGCCACTAACACATTTGAAGTCCTATGGGTGCTGCTGAGAAGAAAATATAGGAGCTCTGTTTGCTGCCACTAACACACTAGAAGTCCTATGGGTGCTGCTGAGAAGAAAATATAGGAGCTCTGTGTGATGCCACTAACACACTAGAAGTCCTATGGGTGCTTCTGAGATGAAAATATAGGAGCTCTGTGTGATGCCACTAACACACTAGAAGTCCTATGGGTGCTGCTGAGAAGAAAATATAGGAGCTCTGTGTGATGCCACTAACACACTAGAAGTCCTATGGGTGCTTCTGAGATGAAAATATAGGAACTCTGTGTGATGCCACTAACACACTAGAAGTCCTATGGGTGCTGCTGAGAAGAAAATATAGGAGCTCTGTTTGCTGCCACTAACACACTAGAAGTCCTATGGGTGCTGCTGAGAAGAAAATATAGGAGCTCTGTGTGATGCCACTAACACACTAGAAGTCCTATGGGTGCTGCTGAGAAGAAAATATAGGAGCTCTGTTTGCTGCCACTAACACACTAGAAGTCCTATGGGTGCTGCTGAGAAGAAAATATAGGAGCTCTGTTTGCTGCCACTAACACACTAGAAGTCCTATGGGTGCTGCTGAGAAGAAAATATAGGAGCTCTGTGTGATGCCACTAACACACTAGAAGTCCTATGGGTGCTGCTGAGATGAAAATATAGGAACTCTGTGTGATGCCACTAACACACTAGAAGTCCTATGGGTGCTGCTGAGAAGAAAATATAGGAGCTCTGTTTGCTGCCACTAACACACTAGAAGTCCTATGGGTGCTGCTGAGAAGAAAATATAGGAGCTCTGTTTGCTGCCACTAACACACTAGAAGTCCTATGGGTGCTGCTGAGAAGAAAATATAGGAGCTCTGTGTGATGCCACTAACACACTAGAAGTCCTATGGGTGCTGCTGAGAAGAAAATATAGGAGCTCTGTTTGCTGCCACTAACACACTAGAAGTCCTATGGGTGCTGCTGAGAAGAAAATATAGGAGCTCTGTGTGATGCCACTAACACACTAGAAGTCCTATGGGTGCTGCTGAGAAGAAAATATAGGAGCTCTGTGTGATGCCACTAACACACTAGAAGTCCTATGGGTGCTGCTGAGAAGAAAATATAGGAGCTCTGTTTGCTGCCACTAACACACTAGAAGTCCTATGGGTGCTGCTGAGAAGAAAATATAGGAGCTCTGTGTGATGCCACTAACACACTAGAAGTCCTATGGGTGCTGCTGAGATGAAAATATAGGAACTCTGTTTGCTGCCACTAACACACTAGAAGTCCTATGGGTGCTGCTGAGAAGAAAATATAGGAGCTCTGTTTGCTGCCACTAACACACTAGAAGTCCTATGGGTGCTGCTGAGAAGAAAATATAGGAGCTCTGTTTGCTGCCACTAACACACTAGAAGTCCTATGGGTGCTGCTGAGAAGAAAATATAGGAGCTCTGTTTGCTGCCACTAACACACTAGAAGTCCTATGGGTGCTGCTGAGAAGAAAATATAGGAGCTCTGTTTGCTGCCACTAACACACTAGAAGTCCTATGGGTGCTGCTGAGAAGAAATTATAGGAGCTCTGTTTGCTGCCACTAACACACTAGAAGTCCTATGGGTGCTGCTGAGAAGAAAATATAGGAGCTCTGTTTGCTGCCACTAACACACTAGAAGTCCTATGGGTGCTGCTGAGAAGAAAATATAGGAGCTCTGTGTGATGCCACTAACACACTAGAAGTCCTATGGGTGCTTCTGAGATGAAAATATAGGAACTCTGTGTGATGCCACTAACACACTAGAAGTCCTATGGGTGCTGCTGAGAAGAAAATATAGGAGCTCTGTTTGCTGCCACTAACACACTAGAAGTCCTATGGGTGCTGCTGAGAAGAAAATATAGGAGCTCTGTTTGCTGCCACTAACACACTAGAAGTCCTATGGGTGCTGTTGGGGTGCAATGCTGTGCTAACAGCACTGCGGTTGGTACTACTGCAATACTGTACTAACAGTAAGCACGCACCAGACTAATCCCCAGCAGCAGCTAATAACACACTAACTGTGCAATCAGCAGCAATGAACGATCAATGACTTAGGTAGCAATGGTTTAGCAAAGAAATAGCCAATGGTTTAGCAAAGAAGAGCAAATCTTTCAGTATCAAGCAAAGACAGAATCAGCAGACTAATCTCTCCTAAAGCCGGAACTCATGTGACCGGGGCCGATGGCGTGGCGGCCTTTTAAATGGTGGGGCGTGTACTAAAGCCCCTGAGCTGTAATTGGCTACAGGCGTCCTGCCTGTAGCCAATTATTGCTCTCCGAGTTTCGGGCGCTGTGATTGGCCAAGCATGCGGGGTCACAGTGCATGCTTGGCCAATCATCAGCCAGCAATGCACTGCGCCGGCCGCGCCGGCCGCAATGCATTGCGGGGCCGCTCGCATCACACGAATGTGATGCGAACGGCCCAAATAGTTCTGGGCTCGACGAGCGAGCGAACGCCCGGTGCTCGATTCGAACATGGGTTCGAATCGAGCACCGGGCCCATCCCTAATCAAGAGTAATATATCTGAATATATTATATCTGAGTTTAAAAGAAATAGTTCCTTATTAAGATTCCTTATTTAGATGAATTTCCCCAAAAACCTCCACTGAAATCATTCACCAAGTGCTTCAACCACAGTGTGAGTCCTTCACCAATCTCTCTGGATAAAACTCACCAAATTGATCAGCTGGTAAGATTATAAATCAGCGAAAAAAGCTTGATCTCTCCTAGGGCTTCAGTATATTCATCGATCAAAGTCTCATCAGGCCATTCCATGTAGAGCAAGTAAGAAGAAAGAAGAGGGGAGGCTTCCCATTGTGTAAAAATTTTTCACCAGACTTTATTAAAACAAACAGTATTGCACTCACAATAAGGAACTCTTTCTTTCAACTCTTTTTTACACTTTGGAACACTATATGAACATTTGCTTAAAGTGGAGTTCCACCCTAAAAATGAACTTTCTATTAACAGCTTGCATTTAATAATAAAAAAAAAATATATATATTTTTTTTAATTACTTGGCTGTTGCTAGGCAGAAATCAAATCTGCCTTGTTCCTAGTCCGCTGTGGTTCCACTTCCTGTCCTAGGACCGCATTGCCTGCTGGGAAATGATGACACTAATTTCCCAGGAGTCTGTGCTCTTTACTCTGGCGAAAACCCGTTCTACTGCGCATGCGCAAGATCTGTTATTTGTGTTGTCATAACAACGGGGCAGGACGTTCTTCCGTCGCCGCCCGTTGTCATGACAACAAAACAAACTGACGGCGCTACGAGCACCGTTCTACCGTGCATGCGCGAGATCGAGAGGTGCATGCTGGTTACCCAGCATGCACCTCTCCCGAAAACAAGGAAGAAACAGGAACTGGGCTTCAGATGCCCACACATATAATGGAAACGGCCGCAATATTAGCTTCCGCATATAAGGCAAGTGATTACAATGTTTTCCTGATCGACTGGGGAGCTATTAATATGTTTAACCCCTTCCGTACCGGGCGATAGTCATATGACGCCGGCAGGAACCCTCCCTCCCTCCGGGCGGGCATCATATGACCTCCTTTTTTCCCGGCCGTCTAGGGGGCGCGCACGCGATTGCGATTGCCCGCGATCACGGCAGGAGTGTGGATCTGTGTGTGTAAACACACAGATCCACCTCCTGTCAGAGGTGAGGAGACCGATGTGTGTTCCCAGTACAGAGGAACACAGATCGGTCTCCTCCCCTTGTAAGTTCCCTCCCCCTACAGTTAGAATCACTCAATAGGGAACATATTAACCCCTTCAGCGCCCCCTAGTGTTAACTCCTTCCCTGCAAGTCACATTTACACAGTAATCAGTGCAGTTTTATAGCACTAATCGCTGTATAAATGTGAATGGTCCCAAAAACGTGTCAAAAGTGTCCGATGTCTCCGCCGCAATGTCACGGTCACAATAAAAATTGCAGATCGCCGCCATTACTAGTAAAAAAAATAAAATAAATAAAAATGCCATAAATCTATCCCCTATATTGTAGACGCTATAACTTTTGCGCAAACCAATCAATATAGGCTTATTGCGATTTTTTATTACCAAAAATATGTAGAAGAATACATATCGGTCTAAACTGAGGAAAAAAATGTTTTTTAAAAAAAAATTGGGATATTTATTAATTAAAAAAGTAAAAAATATTGTGTTTTTTTCAGAATTGTCGCTCTTCTTTTGTTTATAGCGCAAAAAATAAAAAACTCAGAGATGATCAAATACCACCAAACGAAAGCTCTATTTGTGGGGGTAAAAAAACATAGATTTACCAGATTTCATTTGGGTACATTGTTGCATGACCGCGCAATTGTCATTCAAAGTGCAACAGCGCTGAAAACTAAAAATTGGTCTGGGCAGGAAGGTGGTAAAAATGCCCTGTATGGAAGTGGTTAATGAATTGTTCAATGTAATTAAACTTAACTTGGAAAAAATAAATAAAAAATTATGACCGGAACCCCGCTATAAATAGTTTTTGAATAATTATTTTGTTTTTTCTTTTGAGATAGTTTTTGAAGGCGATGAACTGTTGTGGAAACACTTGGGCATTTTTGCACCAGATATGTGTATTTTTGCACATAGTTTGTTTGCACTATCATATTTTTTTAACTTTATTTTTTGCACTTTATTTGCATTTTTGCACAGTAAGGAAACTACTGTAATTATGAGTAGTTATTAAGATTTTGCATTGTTTGGTTTCACTTTATTTATAACACAGTATTGAATAGTTTGTATGGTGAGAGGACTTGCGCTAATCTCTTTATTAATAGAAAAAACAATCAGCGCACACAGAAGTCAAATGTAGAAAAATAATTTCAAGCTGTACACCAAAAGGCTAATCACAACAACTCCAATAATATATAGAAAAAGTAAAATAGTGCAGCGCAATGTACAAATAAGTCCATAAATATGTATGGAGAGATGAATGGGTTTTCAACAGTGCAGGGCGAAGACACCTCATGACGTAAAACGATTCAGAAGGCACTGAATGTCCAAAGTGACTGTTCCTCCACCACCAAACTTATGTTCCTACTAGATATGGTGGACCTCTGAGTGAACAGAAGGTCTAAAACGCTTGTATCCGCACATAGGAAAAGGGTGGTCAGTCAATCCGGCAGCAGGTGCAGCAGTGGAATGCAACAGTGGAACCAGATGATCCAAGGCAATGAATGGAAAAGTAATAAAGACGATCTAAAGCCCTGTACACACGATAGGTTTAACGGATGAAAACAGTCCGATGGGCTTTTTTCATCGGACAAACCGATCGTGTATGGGCCCCATCTGTCTTTTTTCCATCAGTGTTTAAAAATAGAACATGTTTTAAATTTATCCGATGGTTAAAAAACTGATAGCAAATTACTATCATCTGTGTGGAACTCCATCGGATAAAAAACCCATGCATGCTCAGAATCAAGTCGACGCATGCTCAGAAGCATTGAACTTAATTTTTCTCGGCTCATCAGAGTGTTTTACGTCACCGCGTTTGGAATGGTCGGTTTTTTGACTGATGGTGTGTAGGCAAGACTGATGAAAGTCAGCTTCATCGGTTTTCCGATGGAAAAATCCATCGGTTAAAAAACCATAGGAAATCCGATCGTGTGTACAGGGCTTTAGTGTTCTCCGTTAAGATCGTTTTATTAAAAATATTTCACAAATGGTAAAACTATAGTTGGTCGTACATAAAAGCTAAATTAGCGATATAAGGGCCGAAACAACTGGCACTAAAAAACAGTATAAACACAGCAGCGTATCAGAGATGGCTGCGGGTGACATCACGGGTGAGCTATCGAGCGGACGTCACCCGCAGCCTTCTCTTACACGCTGCTGTGTTTATACTGTTGCTTTATTGTCAGTTGTTTCGGCCCTTATATCGCTAATCTCTATATTACCTACCAAATATAAATTCAGACAATTTTTGGGTTATTAGGAGATTCCTATGTATGTAAATGAGTAAAGACACAACACAAGCTTTTGACAAATTCCTTGATTAAAAAATAATGTCCCCTGCTGTAGATCCATCGTCAATCACACCGCCCACTGCCATCTCCGACCCGAAAGAAGTAAAGAAAAAATCTGCGGCCCCAACGAAGGCTCCCACCGTCTGGCAGCTCCAACGTCTGACAGCTTTGTTTTGATTTTAGTAAACGAATTGACAAAAGTTTATGTTGTGTCTTTACTCACTTTTTACACTTTTTTGATGATACTCATTCACATAGGGGGAGCCTGGGATGTGGGGGCCCCTTGTTGAAGGGGGGCTTCCAGATTCTGATAAGCCACCCACCCACAGACCCCCACAACAGCTGGCCAGGGTTGTGGGGAAGAGGCCCTTTTCTCCCATCAACAAAGCAACCCCACGTTGAGGGCACATGGCCTGGTAGGAGGTGTGGGGTGTTCGCTCATCCCCCTGTCCTGACCTGAATACTTGGATAAGGGTCTGGGATGAATTTTGGGGGAGACCGCACACGATCTTTTTTGTAAATTTGGGTGTAGGGTTTCCCTTAAAATCAATACCAGACCCGAAGAGTCTGGTATGCATGGGGGGGGGGGGGCACGCCATTATTTTTCATTTCCGGCATTCACAAATCACACCCAAGCCGCACCCAAATCGCATCTGTATCATTCAGGTGTGACTTTCAGGTAACTTTTGAGGGTATACATTGAAGTCTATGGACCGCAAGTCGCATGAAAGTCAGACCAAGATATGAACTGTTATTATTGGTAAACATGGGGTCCAAAGTCTCATAACATGTTGTACAAGTATGAATGTTCTCTTCTTTCCCAACCTTAAAGTCTGAGGTTATGCTTTGTAACTATGATATGTTAACATCACTGTTATGTCGAACTACAACTAAAACAATAGATTAAAAAAGAAAACTAAATTGAAAGAATAAGGACAATAAGAAAGAAAGAAAAAGTACAACTCTACCAGACAATGGATAATACATAGATTTCAATAAACATGATGTCCCATGAATATACTGTATAAGGTTTTTAATCTTGTAATCCATGTTAAGCTCACTATGTATTATTTGATTTGAATGACTCAATAAAAATAGAATTAAATCACAGTGGTAAAGAGGTAATATTTTTATTGCCTGTGGTTCATCAGTTAAAACCTATTTTTTTTTGCTGTAGGCAACACAGGAACATTATTATTGGTAACCCCACAGTTAAATATCTAAAGCCGGCCATACATGGATTGAAATTTGGCCCATTCAGCAGGGACTGACTGAGTTTCAATCCATCTATAGGCAAGTTCATCGATCGAGTTGGGTACAACCAGCTTGTTTTTTTTCTATATGTGATTATTACCAGTGGCTATAGCCGCTAGCAGTAATCATTGTGTTCTGCTGGCTGGGAAGGCTCCCCATGCCTTCCACCCTCGCCGACTTCAAAACATTAAGATGTACTGACCTAGAATAAGAATACAAATAATTCTGACTTAATTCGGCATACTTCTTAGTAGGAAGTCAACAATGTCAGCTGTCATATATTGTCATGGCTCCTGTACAAGCTTCAAAATGCTGTGTCACACGGAGTTGTAATTTTATAAAACTATGAGTAAGTAGTTAATAACTAGTTTCGCTGGTTGGTATAACATTACAATAGCAGCTCAAGCATACAAAGACTCAACTTGCCGTTACAATAGAAGGCATCACAGTGGAAAGCTGTTTTGAAAAGTCACCAAAGGTAACCTTGGAAACAATAAACTGAAGAAAGAGAACAGGTGAAGAAGATTCTATGGTTATCGCTCAAATAGAATACATTATAACTAGGTGTTGCTACAGCTCCTTAGTTTAATACATAATGTTGACTTTTAAAAGACAAGGACCAATAGTGTCTCTAAGCCTACAAACTTTAGGTACATGTGTACCATTTCAAATATACACCTGCATAGATCGTTCTTAGAATTCTATTTCTGTATAGGTCAAAATGTTTTCTCCCATGATGCAATGCTCAAGATCTCTTTGACGCGAGCAAAGGATAAGTTCCCAGTTTAGTAAATCTATACATGTAACAAAGCCTAGTGTTAGTTACATCATATATTACAGGAGGTTCTGGTTAAATACAAGTTTAAAGTGAACTAAAAAGGAAAATCGGGACTTTGTGTGAGGTGGGTGGCAATAGGACCAGGCAGTACATACATAGTGACTTAATGAGTTTATTGACACAAAGAGGGTATAAAATCACACTCAATATGAGAAACATTAAAAGCCAGTACATATATGTAATTGTTGGATTAGGTACAGTTCATGAGCAATATAATTAAAAGATACAACTACATAAACCAAAAAATTAATGCATATACAACCTTTGAAATTGACGTAGCAGCACATTGCAGTTACAAATATATGGGGTAATTGAACAATAAAAGGTGGGTAATAGAAGGGATAATGAGTGGATACAATGATGACTAACTGAAACAAAGTTGCATCCTGTCTCAATGCGTTTCATGTAAAGACACTTCACCAGGAGTGGATGCATCCATTACTCTGTAAAAGATATTAATATAAAGATACCGATAAGTTATGGTAAGAACTCCAGCATCAGAGGAAATGAAGAGTATGAAAATCTGATTACTTACCGTACATAAGACTAGAACAACAGGGGTGTGTGATGCTGTACTCGAAGGGAACCGCTAGAATGGGTCGTCTGTCGCGGGAGCTGAGGAAGGTAAACCATGCATGGGGCGACCGTCCAGACAAACAATCCCCAAGAGATTAGGTTCTCCACATAGTGTTTGTGGTAGCGCAGAGTGGGGCTCCGAAGGAGTCTGTAAAAAGGTGGGGTATACTATGAAGACTAAAGTGATTGTAAAGTCTTGTTTTTTTTCTATGAATATAACAAACATTTTATTCTTACCTGCTCTGTTGCAGTGGATTTGCACAGAGCAACCCAGATCCTCCTCTTTTCGGGTCCCTCTTCTGTAATCCTGGCCCCTATGGGGGCACCCAAGCCGAGTGCCAGATACCTGTGTCCATTCAGAAACAGCGCCGCTGCCCAGCCCTGCTCCCCTCTCTCCTGATTGGCTGACTGTCTTTGATTGACAGCAGCTGGAGCCAATGGCACCGCTGCTGTGTCTTAGCCAATCAGGAGGGAGAGTCTCGGGCGGCCGAGACACTCGTGGACATTGCTGGACAGATATGGGGCTCAGGTAAGTATTAGGGGGGCTGAGAACTGCTGCACACAGAAGGCTTTTTATCTGAATGCATAGAATGCATTCAGATAAAAAAACCTTCTGACTTTACAATCACTTTAAAGCTGAATTCCAGGTATGGATATTTTTACATTTACATTTATTTGTTCTGTAACGTACATACCCAGGGCCGGCGCCACCACTAGGCGAAGTAGGCAACCGCCTAGGGCGCACTACCACCTAGGGCGCAACCACAGCCTCTGTCCTGTGTGAGCTTGGCTCTCCTCTCCTGATCGCTCGCCCCATTTGGTGTCGAACAAATCCGTTGTGCGCCGCCAGCCTGCCACCAATCCCCCATGTGTTCCGACTCCCGCTGAGTGCCCCGCTGCGCTGTCACATCTCCTCAGACAGGTATATCACACAGCGCCGCTCCGGGACTCCTTTGCTCCAGCCTGTCCCTCTGGTGCGGCGCTGTGTGTCTGTGTGTGCAGCGGAGGGGCGGGGCTCGACGAAGATGGGAGCATTGAGAGGAGCAGCGTCTGTTAGCTGACCTCTTGCCCAGCTAGGACTGCGTGGAGCAGGTGGATTGCACTGGCCTGGCCCCGGCGGGGACACCGTGGAGCGTGTAGATGGTGCTGGCCTGACCCTGGCAGGGATACTGTGGAGCGGGTGGATGGCGCTGGCCTGGCTCCGGCGGGGACACCGTGGAGAGGGTGTATGGCGCAAGCCTGGCCCCTGAGCAGAGCCCTGATGATGTTCGATGAATCCACAAAGAGCAGAGGTATGGAGGAGGACGGATCCTCCCCGATCTACATTGAGCTGTATGTGGGGGGGGGAGGAGGGGTGTGTGTGAGTAGTGCAGGAAGTAGGAGTCAGATGGGTCAGTGTATGTGTCAGGTAAGGTGGGTCAGTGCATGTGTCAGGTAGGGGGGGGTCAGTGTATGTGTCAGGTAAGGTGGGTCAGTGCATGTGTCAGGTAAGGTGGGTCAGTGCATGTGTCAGGTAGGTGGGGTCAGTGTATGTGTCAGGTAGGGGGGGGTCAGTGTATGTGTCAGGTAAGGGGGGTCAGAGTATGTGTCAGGTAGGTGGGTCAGTGTATGTGTCAGGTAGGTGTATGTGTCAGGTAGAGTGGGGGTCAGTGTATGTGTCAGGCAGAGTGGGGGTCAGTGTATGTGTCAGGTGGGGGGTCAGTGTATGTGTCAGGTAGGGGGGGGTCAATGTATGTGTCAGGTAGAGGGGTCAGTGTATGTGTCAGGTATGGGGGTCAGTGTATGTGTCAGGTAGGTGTATGTGTCAGGTAGAGTGGGGGTCAGTGTATGTGTCAGGCAGAGTGGGGGTCAGTGTATGTGTCAGGTGGGGGGTCAGTGTATGTGTCAGGTAGGGGGGGGTCAATGTATGTGTCAGGTAGAGGGGTCAGTGTATGTGTCAGGTAAGGTGGGTCAGTGTATGTGTCAGGTAGGGGGGGTCAGTGTATGTGTCAGGTAAGGTGGGTCAGTGTATGTGTCAGGTAGGGGGGGTCAGTGTATGTGTCAGGTAGGGGGGGTCAGTGTATGTGTCAGGTAAGGGGAGTCAGTGTATGTGTCAGGTAAGATGGGTCAGTGTATGTGTCAGGTGGGGGGGTCAGTGTATGTGTCAGGTAGGGGGGGTCAGTGTATGTGTCAGGTAGGGGGGTCAGTGTATGTGTCAGGTAAGGTGGGTCAGTGTATGTGTCAGGTAGGGGGGTCAGTGTATGTATCAGGTTAGGTGGGTCAGTGTATATGTCAGGTGGGGGGGGTCAGTGTATGTGTCAGGTAAGGGGGGTCAGTGTATGTGTCAGGTAGGGGGATCAGTGTGTGTGTCAGGTAAGGGGGGGGTCAGTGTATGTGTCAGGTAAGGGGGGGTCAGTGTATGTGTCAGGTAGGTGGGTCAGTGTGTGTGTCAGGTAGGTGGGTCAGTGTATGTGTCAGGTAGGTGGGTCAGTGTATGTGTCAGGTAGGTGGGTCAGTGTATGTGTCAGGTAGGGGGGTCAGTGTATGTGTCAGGTCAGTGTAATGGTCAGGTGGGTCAGTGTAGGGGACAGGTAGGTCAGTGTAGGGGTCAGGTAGGTTAGTGTATGTGTAAGGGGGTCAGTGTAGGGGTCAGATAGCTCACATGTGTTGCAAGGGGCGATCAAAGGGTTAAGTGTGTCCCTAGGGGGTTGCTTTCTAAGTGTGTGGGGATGGTTTGACTAGGCAAAGAAAGAGATCTGTGTTCCTGCTTAGCAGAAACACAAGATCTCTCTTTTTCCCTCTGACAACACAGCAATCTGCCTTGTCTACATAGGCAGACCGCCGTTCTGCCTCTTCCGAGAATGATCGCAGGTAGCCGGCAGACATCGGGTTCGCTGGACCGGCTCCCCCTCTGGCCAATCAGCGCACGATCGTGCCTCCGGCAGCGCATGCGCCCCCCAGAGCTACTGCACGGAACGACATAGAGGTACGTCTGGTTAAAAAAATCAGCATATGTGTAGCACTACCCCCGCAGGAGCTGCTGGTTAAATTTTTGGGCCTTGCCGTTACCTGTCTGTTCACCACATCCGCCATAGGGGTCCCATTGTAGAGTTGTTCAAAGATGTCTTCACCAGACACTTAGTCTCTTTTGCAATGGTTTTATTAAAGAACATCAGTTAGAGGGATGGAGGGTTAGGGGAGATTCAGGCAGGGGAGGGCTGGCAGCCTTAGGCCTAGGGGGGCAAGTCCAGTCAAGTGGCCCATTGAACCACCAAATCAGTTCACCATTCATGCCCACCTGTTTTTTTAATGCAGCCTGATTATTGCCCATCCAATGCAGCCTCACCAGTGCCCATCCAATGCAGCCTCACCAGTGTCCATCAATGCAGCCTCACCAGTGTCCATCAATGCAGCCTCACCAGTGGCCATAAATGCAGCCTCACCAGTGGCCATCAATGCATCCTCACCAGTGGCCATCAATGCAGCCTCACCAGTGGCCATAAATTCAGCCTCACCAGTGGCCATAAATGCAGCCTCACCAGTGGCCATCAATGCATCCTCACCAGTGGCCATCAATGCAGCCTCACCAGTGGCCATAAATTCAGCCTCACCAGTGGCCATAATTTCAGCCTCACCAGTGGCCATAAATGCAGCTTTACCAGTGCCCATAAATGCAGCTTCACAAGTGCCCATAAATGCAGCTTCACCAGTGGCCATAAATGCAGCCTCACCAGTGGCCATAAATGCAGCCTCACCAGTGGCCATAAATGCAGCCTCACCAGTGGCCATAAATGCAGCTTTGCCAGTGACCATAAATGCAGCTTTTCCCGTGGCCATAAATGCAGCTTCACCAGTGGCCATAAATGCAGCCTCACCAGTGGCTATAAATGCAGCTTCACTAGTGCCTACAAATGCAGCTTCACAAGTGCCCATAAATGCAGCCTCATCAGTGCCCATCCCATCAGCTCAGCTTTACCTGGGCCCATCAATTTAGCCTGATCAGACAGCAGTTCCCATTAGCACAGCCTTGCCAGTGCATGGGGAGAGAGGAGAGCCGCCGGTTTACACAGTGCGGGTATCTCCCGCTTACCTGGCCATTGTCAAATTAAGTCCCGCCTGCTGGACTGGCTCCTAAGATGGACATCACATGTCCCGGCATTGGACCAGTATGACGTCCATCACAGAAGCTGGTCTAAGAGGCAGGACT
This sequence comes from Rana muscosa, assembly GCA_029206835.1. NCBI lineage: Eukaryota > Metazoa > Chordata > Amphibia > Anura > Ranidae > Rana > Rana muscosa. Next base: position 125,254,708 of record CM055119.1, on the reverse strand, counting down.
TCATATGTCTCTCGGCCGCGTCGGGTAAGTGGGAGATAGAGATCCCACTCTGTGTAAACCGAATAGCCCAAGTTCAACATGCAAGGAAATGTGCTGTTCTTAAGCAGATGTGCAGCAGTGCCATTAATTGTTATTGACACCTCCATGCATCTGCAAACATGTGGACCAAACTACAGGGTGACGCACACTTTTGGAAAAGATTCAGGACTTCTTTTCCATGTTGCTCGTGTGTAGGGCAGCCCATTGAAACTAATGGGCTGCCCTACACGTAATGCATGAAAACCATGCCTGTGCGTGCGTGCGTGCGTGCGTGTGAAAAAAGCCTGAGTAGATGCAAAATAACAATTCTCAATAAAAATTAAATTCTCTAGTTAATCAGCGTTCATACAATTGCACTACCATGTAAATAACTGAACACTGTGCTCTGCTCTGTTTATTGAGGACAGTTAACATGTATATAGAGTGTTTAGTGTATGTGGGGAATTTACATGTTGATTGTACAGAGTTTGGAGAACACAGGGTTAAATTGAATGGTTATATAAAGTGTCTTCACATTATCTGGACATACACAGAGGGTGGGGGTTGTTTATACAGTGATATGAGCCAGCTTCCAAGATATTTGTTTGCTGTGAGCAAGGCTGAGGACTCAGCCGACTCCCCTATACACACTCTGCTCTTCCTATCCTTTATCATTCTCATCACACTGCAAACAAATCCTCCTGAATAGTTCTGATGTGAAACTGACAGCTTAACTCTCCAGATTGACTTTTCTTAGAACATCAGCTCTGCTCACCCCACTCCCTGCACAGTGTCAGCAGCACCTGGCAATAGCAGTGCCCCGCCTCCAGGTTCTCTGGGCAGACGGCACTGGAGATAGGGGGGAGCACTGCGCCCTGAGCCCACCCAGTTTTGTGACAATAGCGACAATAGCGAATGAATATTCGCTATTGTCTTCCTGACTCTCCTCCTGGCCAGTCAGGAAGCGGGTCCCAAGACCCGTCAACCGGTTGGCTGAGAGAGGAAGCAATCCTTTTTGCCACTGAGGAGGAGGAGGGAGGAGACACAGGGGAAGCTGCTGAAGCCAAGAAGGAGGAGACACAGGGTGAAGCCGCCGCCCTGAGGAAACACTGCCCGCAACCTAGATGGGTTGAGTGGGGGGCTGGTGACTGACAGACCGGGGGGGTTCCTGTGACCCAGAGGGGGGTGGATTGTTTGCTGCCCCCCAAAAAAATATACCACCAGCCGCCACTGCTTTACACTCTGTGCTGCAGTGCCTGGGGGGGGGGGGGGGGAGCATGTGAAGTAGAAATAAAGGAGGACTTGATCCAGTGAAAGGAGGTACTTTTTTTTTTTTCCAAACTAATTTTATTGGGAAGTTTTTAATGTAGTTTATGACAATTGTGTATCATTTAGTAACTTGATTTGGGATTTGGTTAGACTGTTATACAGAAGCCCTTAGGTAAAAAGAATTTCTGACACAATATTTGAGAAACATGTGGTTGTATGTGTAGCACTACCCCCAGTTAAGAGAGCTGCTGGTATTGTTTGGGCCTGTACCGTACTGCTGTCAACCCCCAAACTGGCCGTAACCCTCCTCTGGCACAGCTGCAATTAAATGGGATTGTGGAACCTACTGGCTATAAGAACCACAATGCCGCAATCGAGCATACAGTACAATTCGAGATTGGCCCACCTGTGTTTAGCTGTCTCCCTGGAACAGTTAACACTCCAAACAATGTGTTTGCTTAACCACAAAAGTATTTTTACTGAATAAGAGATGACAGGTTAAACAAATATGTGTTTGCTTATGCAGGGCCCTGCAAAGCCAAAGTGATAAATATATAATGATACCAAATATAATGCAATACTATAATACTAAATGTCTTTAAACTAACTATGCTCGCAAGCTTTCCGCTCGTGGGCAATATGGCACCCACACAGTTTTAAAGTGAGTTCCAGTCAGGCCTGACTACCTCCCAACACTGTCACTCCAATGAAAAGGATCTTCGCTAGCAAACGTTGGTGCACTTAATGTTTGTAATCCAAGGAATATCAAATAACGTTAGCTGAACTCCGGCTATAATTAAGACGTGAGGTCACGGGTGATAAAATGCTCAGCCTTAGTCAAAAGATGTCGGGCCTAGTTACAGTTAGAAATCCTGGGCAAGTGCCCTCTCACCCGACCAGGCCCAGTCCGTTCCGCTGGTTCTGTTGCTGGTGCTCCGGCACACGATCTCTCCACCACCCGTAGTCTCCGGTCCCTCAGACAACCGTATGGAAGTCGATAGATGAGTTGACTCTTGGATGCTCGAAGATATCAGCAGGCTCTTCGGATGAGGTCCCTCTCTCTGCGACGAGCAGGCTTTCCTGAATCGGTAGGCCCAGGCTCTCCGGCCTAGACAAGCACAACAGGCCCCAACACAGGCTCCGACTTGCTGGGCGGGTGATGTCCAAAGAGGCCGCACGTTGCTCCTCCTCCACCTAAATAACCCTTCCCCAGCAGACCTAGCGCCGGGCAATGCACTATGGGTGTACCGCTGCACTGTGGGTACAGTAGTTTATATAGTATCCACAACATTGGAGTCCATCTCTCTCTGTACTACAAGTCCCACTGCGCACCTTTCCTTTCAAGTCAAACAGTAGTCAATAGAGTTTCGGAGAGATCTGGGTGCATTTGTGTATAAAATAGTCCTTATAACATACCAATAGGCAACACCCCACTACATATGCATATGTTGAACAGCCAAGGATAGATGGTGCATTAGCACCAGAATTGTATCCATCTCGGATACTGAATCTCAGGTGTCCCAATTTTGCAGATACAATTATAATCCAATAGGGATTAGGGTTCTTGTAACTGAGCATGGCTTAGATAAAATCGGAGCATATTGCAGGTGAGGCTTAAATGTTTATTTTCTTTCAGATTTAACATGTTGAAAGATCTTATAGGCATTGTATGATGTTTATCTATATATTTTCTTTAATTATGTATTATATATTGGGCCTAATGTAACGACTAGGGATAAATAAATTATTATAAATTCCTTTTTTTTTTTTTGTATCTCTCTTAGGGGTTAAGGTGAGTTAACTGGAGTTTTTCAGTAAGGGGGGGGGAGAGGGGGGGGAGAGGGGTTTTAGGAGGGGAAGAACCAATGGAGAAGGAATATCTCAATATAACTAGATTTATGTTGTATTTAAGTTAATACGAAGGTGGTATATTGAATAGACCTGTAGGGTACTTATTGGTTTAAACTGAAACAGTAAACATATTATTTGATTACTTTCCTTGTATGTTGGAAAAAGTAGATAAATAAAGAAATTGAAAAAAAAGAAATATTTTATTTATGTTTAAATATATAAATATTTCATATTTAGCTTCTTCAGCCAGCAGGAGCAAGTATGGCTCAGGTATCCTAACGTTTCATATAGATTGTTTACTGTTGTAGTGACTTGAATAGCAGTATCTCCGATTACTCAATACTGAACTAAGGAAGGATGGACATACCTCTTGTCTGGATATTAAACCTGCAGGAACAGTCAAAATGAGCCGCTGCTGGGCTTTTTTGTTAAAGATCCATGTTTGCACTTTAAGCATGTAGCATAAAAAATCTGTATTAAATGCTTACTTATGGTATGGTATGATTAAGTATGTAAAAAAATAAGGGTTTTATATACGTATAGCGGCCTCACCCCATCTCTTTTGTCTAGGGGTATTTCGTACGACAGGGTGAGATGCGCTACGGCCCTTGTCCTCCCCATAGCTGTGGGTGAGGTGAAGGCCAGTATCAGTTATTTTCCTCGGGCCTGTGTGTTTTAGTTAAGGATCAAGTCTTGCTGTGCCGACACTTCCCTTTGCTCCCATTAACCAGAGTACCACACACCGATTACAGTCCAACTCTTGTTTTATTGCAAAGCTCACAATAAACAGTGCTTCAGTAGCCAACTGGTTGAGACCCAATAACAGTTCAATACGGTGGGGTGAGCAGGTCGAGGCACTATCCTGATTGTACACTAAACCACTGTGGTTTCACCAGCGGTTACTATAGCCTTGGCTAGAGAGAACTTGTGAGTCTCTACCAGCGACTCAAGAGAATGTAGATAGAAGTACCTTTGCTGCGTTGCGGCCCCTGTCAGGGGAAGATGTCCCTCCAAGGGAGTTACCAGAGGCCCATCCGTCACTGGGTTAATGCTGCTCCGGACTCTCCGGACGGGTAACCTCCCCGGCCTCCTCACCTCAGACATAGGCCCCATCCACCTCAGGGACCCTCGGACTTCTCCACCCTCGCGGGACCCAGTCGAAGTCACTGGGCCCCAGGCCTCCGATTCAGTACCTCACCCCAGGCTGAAGGTGCCTGGGATGGACTCCAACTCCATTCCGGCCAGGCCTAGGGCGCCTGGGCCGGAATTCCGAACCGCCCGCACCCAGGCCTAAGGTGGTTAGGGCGTCTCCCCCTTTTATCCCCTCCCTCGACCTCACGGCAGGTTCCCCGCCCTTGCCGTACCATCTCCGAAAAGGGACAAAAAGGACAGCACTGCGGCAGCAATTCTACCTTAAGCCTGCAGGCACAGCGCCACCCACAGGCCAAGGAGAATAATACACCACCCAGTCCTCCACGAACACAAATGGTCCAAAACCTCTCATGATTTACACACCTGGGTCATACTATTACCCAGGTGCATCCCAACTAAATTTAAAGACCCCGCTACATAAAAGATAAAAAACTAAGTTAAAGTAGAACTATCCTGGAGAAAATGCTAGCAAAGAAGAGTTTTTGGTAGAAGAGGCATGCAAAGTCTCTTTTACCAAGATAACTGCTTCTTGCTTTTAGTAGTATTTATTCTGTCTACATATCTTGTGGACACACTGCCTCATTCCTGGCATCTTTGGGTTGCTAATGTTTTGAATAAAACTTTGCTGATTCCTATTATTTATTTATTTATTACAAGTACTTATATAGCGTTGGAAATTTACATAGTGCTTTACATATATATTGTACATTCACATCAGTCCAGGCCCTCAAGGAGTTTACAATCTAAGGTCCCTAACTCACATTCATACACATACAGCCAATTAACCACTTCAGCCCCGGAAGGTTTACCCCCTTAATGACCAGGCAATTTTTTGTGATACGTCACTGCTTTACTTTAACTGAAAATTGTGCGGTCGCGCGACCTTGTACCCAAATAAAATCGATGTCCTTTTTTTCCCCACAAATAGAGCTTTCTTTTGGTGGTATTTGATCACCTCTGCGTTTTTTTTTGCGCTATAAACAAAAATCGACCGACAATTATGAAAAAATATAAATAATATTTTTTACTTTCTGCTATAAAACATACCCAATAAAAACAGTCCATAGGGCTGTTTTCATCGGTAAAACCTATCGTGCGCACACGGCTTAACAGTTATTCATGAATATTCTCATTAATAGGATACTATGTTTGCAACCTTTATCATAATAATATATATATATATATATATATATATATATATATGCATTAATGGGTTTTATGAATATCCAAACAATACATTATGAAAATATTATGAAAGAAACATTATTAATAAAATACATAAACTAATATATGTGACATTTGTGAATAAGCCCTCTTGTTTCGTGGCTCAATTCTGGAAACACCATTTAGGTCTGTAAGCTCACTTGAAATACGATTCTCTAATCTAGACACTGCCTGTGGAACCTTCCCTTATCTTTAAGTGTCAAAGGCTCTAGATTTATAACCTAGGATAATGCAAGTAGCCTAAAATTATCTTACAAAAGAAAAAACTCTTCTTTAGAGACAGTGAACTTAGTTTAACCTTTTAAAAAATCTTCTTTACACAAGGTGGCTTCAGGTTTGTTTATAGCATATATGAAAAATATATAATATAAAGGCCTCATATATTCTTTTAACCCCAATAGATCCGACAAGATATTCCGACCGCTGACAACCACAAACAAGGCAATACCCATGTAGCACCCTGCCCCCATTGATCGGGGCGCTATTGTAAATTTAGGGAGTGTCTGAGTCAATAGTTGGGCTCAGAACTTGTGTAATTATATACAAATTGCCTCTATCCTGGCTATGGTGGGGCCTGATAGTATTTTCCCTTGTTGCCTGAAGGTGGTGGTACCACCTCAGGTCCATGTTGGAACACAGGCAGGCCATGGTGTATTGGGTGTCCCTTCTCGGCAGCGGTTCAGTGGGAGTGGTGCCTCGCTGTGCATGCTGGGGAGGGATACTTAAGGGGCGGACGCCATTGTGAGGGGCTCTTCTTCGCCTCATGGCCCTCCTGGCGCAAGGTATGTGTTTGTGATTTCGGTCTCGGGGGCCACGTTGGCCCAAGGCTGCATCTCTTTTTAGCAGGCCCAGCTGTGTTGGCTGGGGCTTGCAAAGAAAGGAAGAAAGACAAGGTATTCCCAGCTGTCCGTCCAAGTGGAGGAAGCTGCTTCACGAAGTAGACCAGGGGAGGACCTGCCCTGGAGGAGACAGGCAAAGTACTTGTGTCTTGGTTTAGGCCTGGTGGCTTCGTTGAAGAGGGATCCATAACTCTACTCACCTCACAGCTCGCCGAGTCGGCCTAAAGGTTCGTTCACTGTTTGGCTGGAAGTTTAGGACTTTTAAATCCTGTGGCAGAGGATTCCTGGACTATCCATTTACATGCTCATTTAAACAGTCTGTGTCAGAGACTGTGCTGACACAGGTTCGTGTATCATCCCGGCTGCTAGGCCAAGTGAGAGGGGACTATCCGGGTGATCAATACTCACTCGATCATTGAGAGTGGTGAAAGACTGATTAGAGCTCTAGACAATTTTTGTGAACTCTGTACCGCGTACCTGACACCTCCCTTCGTCTTTCCTACCTTCTATCTGCTACTTTCTCTACAAGTTTTACCGCAGCAAAAATAAAACCACAGTTGAAGGTTTTACATCTTGTGTGGACATTGAAGTTACGGCAGACTTTCTCCCCTGACAACGAACTTAGCGTGCAAGGCCCAAAACTTAAACCAGCAGCTCCTACGGGGGTAGTGCTACACTCATTTGGTTGCTCACCATGAACTGTTTATTAGAACAAGAATACAGTCTTATATACAGTTGAAGAGGAGGTTCCCCCCCCTGCTCATATTACTCTAACAATACACCTGTAACCAGAAACATAAATTAACATGAGCTTATTAACTAATCATTTCCAGACTAGGTGACTCTGAGATATGACCTTTTAGGTCCTAGCTTTGTCGTCTCCTAGCTCCCTAACTACAATACACATTATCATAAATATCAACACAGAACTCCTTCACACAATAGCAGAGTTAATTAACACAAACAGCAATGGGTGAAAGACTCTTAGAGCCCACACTAGCCTTCTTTACAATAAACACATTTTAGCAGACAACAGACAGACAGGTGGCTGGAGTTGACGACATCAGCATCTTCTATGAGTCCTAACATTATGAAGCAGTCACCATTTATAATACGTATTTATAATACGACATATACAGTGTTCCTAGAGTCTGTGTGTTTTGGGGGGACATTGACTTGAATCCAAAGTAACATTACTTCAAGCAGGGGCGTTGCTTGGTATACAAAAGATCTGGGGCTAGAGCCCATAGCAGCGAAGTAAAGAAAGCCATACGCTTGGGCGGGCATACACATGTATATACGTGTGTGTGTGCGCAGAACATAGCACCCAACAAGGAGACCAGAGGATTAGGATGTGGGCAGAGCATAGCACCCAGCAAGGAGACCAGAGGACTAGGATGTGGGCAGAACATAGCACCCAGCAAGGAGACCAGAGGACTAGGATGTGGGCAGAACATAGCACCCAGCAAGGAGAGCAGAGGATTAGGATGTGGGCAGAACATAGCACCCAGCAAGGAGACCAGAGGATTAGGATGTGGGCAGAACACAGCACCTAGCAAGGAGAGCAGAGGATAAGGATGTGGGCAGAGCACAGCACCCAGCAAGGAGGCCAGATGACTAGGATGTGGGCAGAACCCAGCACCCAGCAAGGAGACCAAAGGACTAGGATGTGGGCAGAACACAGCACCCAGCAAGGAGACCAGGGGATTAGGATGCGGGCAGGACATAGCACCCAGCAAGGAGACCAGAGGATTAGGATGTGGGCAGAACACAGCACCTAGCAAGGAGACCAGAGGATAAGGATGTGAGCAGAGCACAGCACCCAGCAAGGAGGCCAGATGACTAGGATGTGGGCAGAATATAGCACCCAGAAAGGAGACCAAAGGACTAGGATGTGGGCAGAACACAGCACCCAGCAAGGAGACCAGAGGTATAGGATGTGGTCAGAACATTGCACATAGCAATGAGACCAGAGGACTAGGATGTGGGCAGAAAATAGCACATAGCAAGGAGACCAGAGGATTAGGGTGTGGGCAGAACACAGCATCTAGCAAGGAGACCAGAGGATTAGGATGTGGGCAGAGCACAGCACCCAGCAAGGAGACCATAGGACTAGGATGTGGGCAGAACATAGCATCCAGCAAGGAGACCAGAGGACTAAACCTCATTTGCCATGTAGTAGTCCACCCCATGAATTTGTTCAGATCTTCTTGCAAGGTTTCCACATCCTGCAGAGAAGCTATTGCCCTGCTTAGCTTAGTATTGTCCGCAAATACTGAGATTGAGCTGTTTATCCCATCCTCCAGGACATTTATGAATAAATTAAAGAGGATTGATCCCAGGACAGAACCCTGAGGGACCCCACTTTCCACATTGGACCATTCCGAGTACTCCCCATTAATCACTACCCTCTGAACTCGTCCTTGTAGCCAGTTTTCAATCCAGCTTGTATAGTAAACGTTTTTGGGGTATTTTATCAAATGCCTTTACAAAATCCAGATACACTAAGTCTATGGGCCTTCCTTCATCTAGATGGCAGCTCATCTCCTCATAGAAGGTTATTTAATTTGTTTGGCAAGAACGATTTTTCATGAATCCATGCTGATTACTGTTAATAATACCATTTTCATTACTAAAATCTTGTATTTTGTTCCTTATCTTCCCTTCCAAGAGCTTGCATAATATTGATGTTAGGCTAACTGGTCTATAACAGGGATATATCTTGGTCCTTTTTTAAAGATTGGTGCTACATTGGCTTTTATCCAATCAGCTGGTACCATACCAGTCAGTAGACTGGTATGGTACCTTTTCCATCCTAGATTCCCCCAGAGGATCTCCCCCTAGTGAGTAGATTGCATTCATATTTTTGCCACCCAAATGCATTATTTTAAATTTATTTACATTAAACCTCATTTGCCATGTAGTTGCCCACCCCATTAATTTGTTCAGATGTTCTTGCAAGGTTTCCACATCCTGCGGAGAAGTTATTGGCCTGCTTAGCTTAGTAATGTCCACAAATACAGAGATTGAGCTAATTATCCCATCCTCCAGGTTGTTTATGAATAAATTAAATAGGATTGGTCCCAGCACAGAACCCTGGGGGACCCCACTTTCCACCCCGGACCATTCTGAGTACTCCTCATTTATGTAGCCAGTTTTCAATCCATGTACTCACCCTATGGTCCATGCCAACGAACCTTACTTTGTACAGTAAACGTTTATGGGGAACTGTATCAAATTATTTTGCAAAATCCAGATACACCATGTCTACGGGCCTTCCTTCATCTAGATGGCAGCTCACATCCTCATAGAAGTTTAATAGATTGGTTTGGCAAGAACGATTCTTCATGAATCCATGCTGATTACTGCTAATGATACCGTTGTCATTACTAAAATCTTGTATATAGTCCCTTATCATCCCCTCCAAGAGCTTGCATACAATTGATGTTAGGCTAACTAGTCTGTAATTCCCAGGGATTTATCTTGGCCCTTTTTTAAATATTGGTGCTACATTGGCTTTTCTCCAATCAGCTGGTACAGTTCCGGTCAGTAGACTATTCGTAAAAATTAGGAACAATGGTCTGGCAATTACTTGACTGAGTTCCCTAAGGACCCTCAGGTAGCAAGCCATCTGGTCCCGGGGGCTTAAGATTAAGATTCAAATGGATAACCCTAGTGCTTCCAGGTGGGAGTGCTCACCACTTAGGCACCATGCTGCCCAACTAACACCAAAAGCCTCACTGGATCAGGCCTCCCACTTGTTCTCCTGATCTGCAGCTAGCCCGGAGCCAAAGCTCATGGAGCCCATCCATGTTCCATGAAACAAACACCGCTGAATAAAACGGGCCACACTCCATAGACATCACCAGAGACGTCACCCATCTGGGCATAGTCGTAGAGATACATCCATCCCTCGTCACATACCTGGTGGATATCGAGCTGTAGAGACGGCTTCTCTTGCACCTCCTGTCCAATACCGCTGATAGAGATGACAGGGAGTGAAGGACACAGAATGGCACAAGGGTCGGTTTAGCAGGTGACACCAGCTGAGGCTTGACAGGTACCTGATGGCCGTAGATCACTGGACAGGTACGGGAAACTGGAACAATGTGTCGCTGGATCAGCAGGCAGGAGCATTGCCGGAACATAAGCCAGGGGGTCATCAACAGCTGGGCAGAGCAGGTACATGAACATGAGGCTAAAGTGGAAACAGGATACAGGTCGGATTCTGTACATAATCGAGCAGCGAGGTACAGGAGCATGAGACAGGAGCAGAGTCAAACACAAGCCAAGCTCACGGGTAGGCAGACGGAAATCCAAAAGGAGGGTACAGGGGAAGCCGGGTCAAACACAGGTAATAGGAACAGATTCAAGCACAGGTTATCAGCCACAAGTGTCCTAACAACTGATAATGCCATTGGTTGATAAGAAGCACATCAGGTGCCTGCATAGCATTCTTGTTTGCCCCTCCCCTGCCACTATTCATAAGCAATGGGGTCACATTAGCTGTGTGAAGAAAGGAAACTGAGGAAGAATAGACATGCTGGAATATTTGGTGGACACACAATGTGTGTGTTTCATTGCTTGGTTTAACCACTTCAATACTGGGCACTTTCGCCCCCTTCCTTCCCAGGCCAATTTTCAGCTTTCAGCACTCTCGCACTTTCAATGACAATTGCGCAGTCATGCAACGCTGTACCCAAATCAAATTTTTATCATTTTGTTCACACTAATAGAGCTTTCTTTTGGTGGTATTTATTCACGACTCCGTTTTTTTCTTCTTGCGATACAAGCGCAAAATAGCGGAAATTTGGAAAAAAATATATTTTCTTCTTTCTATTTTAAAAGAAATCCAATAAAATCAAATTTTGTCATAAATTTAAGCCAAAATGTATTCTGCTACATGTCTTTGGTAAAAAAAAATACCGTTAAGTGTATAATAAGTGGTTTGTGTGATCACGGACAGGTGTACGCATATGATCATGTACAGATGTGCGCAAATGATCCTGGACATATATGTGCAGATGATCATTGGGACATATGATTTTACTGTTACATATGTGGGGGACAGGTCTTTTTACTATGTGGGGATTTGTGTGTGGGAACAGTGTTTTGGGGACACTATTTTGGGGACTTAGTGTGTTTACATTGTGTGAGGACATGTGTGGGGACACTGGGCCGGTGTTCAGTGTATAAAAAGCTGTAAAAAATCCGCTCTCCTCTCCTCACTGACAACTTCCATGTGAGGAGAGGAGAGCCGATCGCCTAGCAACCGGCTCTCTATTTACATCACATGACGGCTGTGATTGGACACAGTTGTCATGTGACCAGGAGGGCCAATCACAGAGCCCACCTGCTGATCGGAGATGTGCCGTGTCCGGGTGACACGAGCGCATCGGGATTGCGCCGCTGCACGGGCACATGCGCGCGTGATCCCCCTCCTTCTGAGGGATGTTCCTGAACGTCCACTCAGAAGGAGGAAGCACCCACCGGCCGTGTATGTGCAGTGGCCGGGTGGGAGGTAGTTAAATAGGCAGACTGGCGCCAATGCGTGCACGCGCCCGTGCATGCGCTCACGCATGCACGATTACACGCCTTTCCTTGTGCAGGGTATGCCTGCGCCTGCGTGCCAATGCGCGCTTGTCATCCGGGTTTCTCTTACACCCCCAGTTCACCCCTATTTCTTTAAATAAGCCCAGTTGGGTGAAACACAATAGAGGGGCGGACCTAGGGTGGAAGGATGCAGTGTATACTCTCTATCAATAAACTGTTGAGCTTTAGCAATGTCATTGGAGTGCGGCCCCTTTTTCTCAGTGGCACTTAATGATTCCTAGACATGGGTATAACAGATTGTATTGTGCAGTGTATGCCAAAAATATGTTTGTGAAAGTTCTGATTTATCCAGGTCATAGTATATCCTGTTCTTGGACAATAACATCTGCCTATATGGTGTCCAGATCAAGGTGCTATCAACGTGGATATAAATTCTGGGGTATTTTCCTATAGTGCCTCAAATAAGCTATGAAACATCTTCACCATTACAGAACAAGTTCAGTTAATTGAGACTGACTGCTACTAGACTGCTACTAGACTGCAGACATTTGTTTTTGAGGTTTGTTGGGGTGTCTGTAGGCAGGTAGTGGTTAATGCTGCCCCAGCCGAGACAGTTTCTTAACCCGCTGAGCTCTGCCTCTGCCCAGACACACACATTCTGGATGGGAAGGAATAACACAGACCAGATTCATCATGTAGTTTTCAACACAGAGCTAGTGCAGCTACCACACACTCGGATAGAAATGCTCTGCCTGGTGCCGTTGCTGGAGTCTGAATGGCTCATTTCCTGCCAAAGCTGGACATAAATTCCAGACATGGACCCAGCCAACATTGGCCGATATAGTTACAGGTCAAGTCACTAAACACGTTAGAGTATGAAGACATCAGCACAAGAGTAACAAAGATTTCTCTAGCAGTCTGCCACAAGCGTGTACACGTGGCAGGTGAGAATGCCTCTTGCAGTGAGGGAGATGTTTTCGTCACTCCTTCAGCCATGATCCATCTCCCATAGCACCAGGAGCAGCTCTACACCGCCAAGGCCCCCATCCTGTGCACAGGTACGGAAGAGCCAGTTTGTCCCTAAATACAGCCAGTTTCCCCCCAAATGCAGCCAGTTTGTCACAAAATACAGCCAGTTTGTCCCCAAATGCAGCCAGTTTGTCCCCAAATACAGCCAGTTTGCCCCGAAATGCAGCCAGTTTGTCCCCAAATGCAGCCAGTTTGTCCCCAAATACAGCCAGTTTGTCCCCAAATGCAGCCAGTTTGTCCCCAAATGCAGCCAGTTTGTCCCCAAATGCAGCCAGCTTGTCCCCAAATGCAGCCAGTTTGTCCCCAAATACAGCCAGTTTCCCCCAAATGCAGCCAGTTTGTCCCCAAATGCAGCCAGTTTGTCCCCAGCCCTGCACTTACCTTCCTCGGGTCAGCGCCGTCCTTCTTTGCCCTCAATGTCTTCGCCTCGATGTCGCTTCAGCCAATCAGGTTACCGGTAACCAGACCCGGTGAACCTGATTGGCTGACACGCCTGTCAGTGTTAACCAAGGAACGCACCCCCGTGCGTCCTCTGGTTAACTATTCGGAAGCCGATTACAGCCCTCAGGCTGGCTCTGATAGGCACTTCCAAACACCAACCAGCCGCTGTTATTCAGATGGCCGGTGCTCAACAGGGGGCCAGCCATCTGAATAGTAGACTTGTGCACAACGGAAAAATTTGTTTAGTTTCGGTTCGTTTCTTTTTGGTCCTTTTGATTCGTAATCGTTTGTAATTTTGCTAGACGGGATTTTTCGTGTTTGGACTAATTCATATTTTCGCAAGCAACATTTTTAGTTGAATCGGAATGATTCGTATTAATGTAAGCCTTATTTTTCGTTGATTTATAATTCGTACTTTCGGTAGAGTACATTGTTTTTCGTTGATTCTGGACACAACTCCTACTTTCGTAACTTTTTTTGGGTTCGATGATTCGTAATATTCCGTGTCTCTCTCACAACGACGCTGCCTATTATGCCTAATGTGCTTCGAATAGATTTGTACTTTTCTAAATACATAGCGGTTATTTGTAACGATTCGAAATCTCGTATTTTACGTTCGTTTTTTACATGCGGCTATAGCCTCCGCCCCTCTACACCATTTTGAGAGGGAGTTCAGCACGGTGAGGGAGAAGCAGAGAGCAGAGTGTTATTGTGCTTCAAATGGATTCGAAATCTCGTAATTTACTTTCGTTTTTTACATGCGGTTATAGCCTCTGCCCCTGTACGCCATTTTGAGAGGGAGTTCAGCACGGTGAGGGAGAAGCAAAGAGCAGAGCAGAGTGTTGTTGTGCTTCGAATGGATTCGTACGTTCGTAACTTTTTTCATAACGAATTATGCCGAAGACATTCGGGCATTTGCTATTTGCGATATAATTTATTTCGGATTCGGTTTTATTCGTAATTACCTTGTTCGGAAATTCGAATGCTTCCGAATGTCCGAAAGTTGCTAAATTCGGACAAATTTAGATTCGTTACGAAACGAATTGCACAAGCCTACTGAATAGTGGGTGGCAGCGGCAGCGACAATACATAGGTTCATGCAATGCATGAACCTATGTATTGTTGTTGTGAGTGATGGGCGCAGGAGCGAGAGGGGGCGGCGCTCCTGCGCCCACTATGGACGCACCGCCACTGATCCATAGTGTAAACACAAAATACTAATTTGCAATCGTAATTCCTTTACGGAGTACATAAGACTCCTTCTTCAGGGATATTACGATATGCAGTTATAGTAATAATAGTAGTAGTCTAAAAGATACATAAAGAGAAAATATAAGCCCTATACATCCATTGGATACTAAATCAACATAATGGCAACAGATGAAACAGCATGCAATAGCCACTCACATACTCGCATGTCCAGTGATGGCACAGGGCCCAATTAGAGACAGTGAAAGTGACCAAGATGGCCAAAGGATGCAGTGTGGAAAAGAAGGTTCAGAAAAAGATCTGGCCAGTGGAGGGGCAGACGCAAAACCACCGTAGCGCAAACCGGGACCAGAACAGCATTGCTGGGGATGGAAAAAGTGACAATTACGGTAAAAGAAATGAAAAAATTACCAAAGACCCCAGGCGTGTGCATACACACCAGCACACCATCATTGGGCATGTGTACGTGTGTGCATACACAAATGGCGAAACCGGGGGCCTTGTTCAGGACAGAATGGGGACAGGGGTAGAGGCTTCTCCCACCCAAATCTCTTTGAAGCCTCCGAGTCTCCAGACCCTAATCTAGGATGAGAAAACAAAAAAAAATTGTTTTCTTCATCCAGAAAAACTTTTCTGGAGCCCCTCACATATGTGAGACCCCTGTGTTGAATCCCACTAGTCCAGTAGCAGGGTACAAGATCAATCCAAGAGGCAGGCAAAAAGCATGGTCAAACAGTCTAAGGTCAGTTCCAGATCAGGCAGAGGTAGTACAGAATCGTTAGGCAGAAGCGTGGTCGAATAACAGACCAGGGTCAGTTCCAGATCAGGCAGAGGTAGTACAGAATCGTTGGGCAGAAGCGTGGTCGAATAACAAGCCAGGGTCAGTTACAGAGCAGGCAGTAGCATAAGGGGTGTGAAGGCAGGCAATGAGGATTACGTTTACCATACTTCACTAATAATTTAGTGAAGTATGGTAATGGCGAAAGCAGCCAATTACACAGAGGCCTGGTTGGGAAGGACACGCCGCACAATAATAAACTGTGTCTCGTCTGACTCCTCCACTGGCACACACCTTACATTTTTTTTACCTCGTCGGCCTGTTGATGTGGGAGGGACTTTATCGGGAAAGTGACGTTCGGAGAGTCGACCCATAACATCAGATCGGATGTTTTGGGGTGGGCCATTCTGGAATATCAGGGCAGTGGTGATTTGATTTCCTCCTGGTAGCCAAGGAAGGGTAGGGGGTTTTGGGTGGACTTGCGGTAAATAATATAAGAGTTATATATGGCCAAATGAAAAAAAAAAATTGCTACTTTTTTATACCAATGGTATGTCCGTCTTGTGGAAAGATAGGGTTCCAGCATTTGGTCGTTAAAGTCGACTCCCCCCATGAACAAATTGTAGTCCTGGATGCATTTGGGCTTTTGGATGGTGGTGCCATTCCTTCTGGGGATTTCCACGAAGGTATCGTTGTGGATGGAAGATAACATATATACATCCCTTCTGTCCTTCCACTTCACTGCCAGAACCTCCTGGTTTCGCAGACTTGCCGACTCTCCTCTTCTCAACTTCTTATTCACAAGACTTTGAGGAAAGCCCTTCTGGTTCTTTCTGACCGTGCCACATGCTGGCGTCTTCTTCAGGTGAAGGTTGCGAAACAGGGGAAGAGATGTATAAAAGTTATCTACATATAAATGGTAGCCTTTTTCCAGTAGGGGGCTGATGAGTTGCCAAACAACTTTCCCGCTTGTTCCCAAGTAGTCTGGGCAATTGGGGGGATGCAGCTGGGTGTCCTTCCCTTCGTACACTAGGAAGCCATACAGGTACCCTGTGACTCGGTCACAGAGTTTGTACACCTTCACCCCATAGCGGGCCCTTTTGCTGGGGATAAATTGCTTTATTTGAAGCCTGCCACTAAATTTTACAAGGGACTCATCCACACATATGTGTTGGTCCGGGGTACATAACTGGGGGAATACTTCTGAAAAGTAATTTAGTAAGGGCCGAATTTTGAAAAGCCTGTCATAATTTGGGTGATTTCGGGGAAGGCACTGGGTGTTATCGTTGAAGTGGAGAAACCTCATGACCATGAGGTACCTGGTTCTGGGCATTACATTGGAGAATATTGGCATGTGATAGATGGGGCGTTTGGACCAAAAGGAACGAAAGGTGTTTTTTGGGTTGAGTCCCATGCAAAATGTGAGGCCTAAAAAAACCTTCAACTCCTCCACCGTCAGGTCTCTCCACTCGAAGGGACGGGCATAATAGGATGTAGGATTACTTGCAATAAATTGCTGGGCATATAGGTTGCACTGGGTGACAATGTTGGCTAGCATGCCCTCGGTAAAAATTAGATTGAAATAATTGATTGGGGAAAAATTGTCCGTGTTCACCTGGACTCCTGGCTGGGCAGTGAAAGGGGGAATGTTGGCTTCTCCTGAATTAGGAGGAAGCCATAAGGGGTTCTGGAGGGCATAGGGAAGGCCGGCATGGGTCCTTGGCCTTTCTTGCTGAGGCACTGCGGTGCTGGTGGATGGCACTGCGGTGCTGGTGGATGGCACTGCGGTGCTGGTGGATGGCACTGCGGTGCTGTTGGATGGCACTGCGGTGCTGGTGGATGGCACTGCGGTGCTGGTGGATGCTACTGCTGCCTCAGCAGAGCGCCTTCTTTTGGCGGGCCGACTATCTTCCTCCTCTGAGGCTGTCTCTGTTCCACTACTAAAGACTGGCTCATAGTTTACGTCCGACTCAGAACCTGAATCAGAATCTGAAAAAGAGAGCTCCCCGTCGCTCTCAGGCGTGGAAAGAATTTGGTATGCCTCCTCGGCGGTAAAACACCTTTTTGACATTTTGGTTGCTGGCGGTGGTGATGCGACTTCACAGGTGTGTGGCGCAGATGGGCCCTGATTGATTGCACAGATGTGCACTAATAAGGCAGCACAGATGGGTACTGAGGTGGCGCAGCTGGGTACTGAGATGGTGGCGCAGATGGGTACTGAGATGGTGGCACAGATGGGTACTGAGATGGTGGAACAGATGTACACTGATGAGGCAGCACAGATGTGCACTTATTGATGGCAAAGATGGCACTGAGGTGGCACAGATGGCACTAATGAGGCGGCACAGATGGCACTAATGAGGCGGCACAGATGGCACTAATGATGCGGCACAGATGGCACTAATGAGGCGGCACAGATGCGTATTGATGAGGTGGAACAGATGTGCACTGATTGCACAGGTGGGCACGGATGAGGTGGCACAGGTGGGCACGGATGAGATGGCACAGGTGGGCACGGATGAGGTGGCACAGGTGGGCACTGATGAGCACGTATTGCACAGATGTGCACTGATCACAGGTGGCACAGGTGGGTACAGGTGGCACAGGTGGCACAGGTGGGCACAGATGGCACAGGTGGGCACTGTGTTTTGACTGTGTTTTGACTCTTTTGACTGTTTTGACTGGGCACTGATTGGGCACTGATTGGGCACTGAAAGAAGCAGTGTAACTCACTTACACACTCACAGATCGCTCTCTCTCCTCACACGCGGTGTCTGTGTGAGGAGGGAGAGCTGGCACTGAGAGATGATCTCATATGTTTACATTTGAGATCATCTCTCATTGGGCTCCTCGATCGCGCTGTAAATAGCCGCTCTGATTGGCTATTTACCGCGATCTGTGAATGGCTGTGTCCAAGGGACACGGCCAGCACAGAAGTTCCCCGATGCGCGCTCAGGAGCGTGCGCGGGGAACGAGGAAAGGGGAGGCCGTATAATGACGGCCTCCCGGCATTGTAGAGCCACATTGTGGCCGCATAAAGTCGTCTGCTGGGCGCGAAGGTGTTAAGGTAAGTTTTCTCCTCTAACATCACATTTTATGTATTTAATGTATGCTAATGTATTGTATTTCTTTTATCATTCCCTAATTACCATGATTACAATATGCTGTGAATGTCCCCTTTGTCCTCATGCATGCTGTAAGCTTTTAATGCTCCTTTTTTGGCCTACATGCATATTTGTCTTCACTAACCTCTCCAGCATGCTATCCTGGACCCATACACACCGAGCCTAGTCATTTAACAATGTATTTTGTCAGCTCCATTGTAGTGCTTTACCCCCCCCCCCCCTAAAATGTGTTCAAATGTTTTTGTTCTTATTAAATTCAGGCAGAGTGGCATAGGCTTTTTTTGGGGGTCACAAACTCATCTAGAACCCTCCCCCCCTAAAATATTTACAATGGGCCATCAGAGGGGGTGAGGAATCTGATATGTGGACCTTATATTTTTGTCTTTAAATACTCCTTAAAATAAATGTTATACTGATGTTGACCAAGAATGTTTGTGTCTAATCTGCTTGCAATGTTATGTGCAAAAATACTAATTTAATTATTTCTGGTTTGACTCCACAGTTTCCTTCAACACCACAGGAATGGCAGACTGTGGCATCCCAGTTTGCCTAGCGGTGGGACTTTTCTAAATGCGGAGGGGCAATAGATGGGAAACACGTCCACATCGTCCCACCACCCCATTCGGGGTCATACTATTTTAATTATAAGGGGTTTGTTCCATAGTATTGTGTTGATGGCGGTGGTGTTGGCGACATATGAGTTTCTATATGGGGACGTGGGGAAGAATGGCAGGATGTCATATGGTGGCGTCTTTGCCCAGATGGAGTTTTCCAGACGGCTTCAGAGTGGTGGCTTGGCATTGCCACCTGCTGCGGAGAACGTGGAAGGACTCCCGTTTGTGTTTATTGCTGATGGTCTGGGTGATCACCTGATGAGGCCATTCCCCCAGAGGACCCTCACCCCAGAGAAGAGGGTTTTTAATTACCGGCTGGCCAGAGCCAGAAGAGTCGTGGAGAATGCCTTTGGGATAATGACCAGCCGGTTCTGCCTATTTCTTATGGCAATTAATATGGCGGAGTATAAACTGAACCACATAGTCCTAGCATGCTATGTTCTTCACAACTTTTTAAGGAGAAATGCTACTAATTATGTTGCCTCAGTTGGGTCTGAGGCTGGACTTCCTGCAAATCCCCTGATGGGCCTGGAAGCTGGCCGTCCTGGCTTGGCCCCTCAAAGCGCCCGTGAAGTGCGCCAAAAATATGTGGATTATTATACGGCTAGGGGGGCCATTGCTATGCCAGGAAATTTCTGAAGTTTTTATAAAATAAAATAAAAAATGTATCTGATAAAATCTTCAAATTGTATTTATTGCCTGTGTTTCTTTTAACAAAAATGTATAGGAGTGCAGCGCATGGATAAAGAAAATAAATTAAATAAATAAAAAAGTCCATAAAATCAATAGGAGTCCATAGGGTGAGTGTTAAGACAGCATGCGATGTGGAAACGACATTGACCAACAGATCCATCCACCACACACAGAATGGCCTCTCACCTCTATGCTTCGACCCGCAAGAGGTCACAAGGCGTAAGATATAATCAACGGATAACAGATGTCATCAAATCTCTCAGCCTCCACCTCCAACTAGCATATGACAGCACAGCCCAGCTTAGACTGCCCCGCCCCACGCTGAGGAAGTCACGCCCATTGACGTAACGCATACGGGGGGAGGAGCTACGCTGGACGCTGCCGCGATCATCTCCAGGCACTGGTGATTTTGTGATATACATGCTGTATTTGTCTACGCTCGCTTATGAGCGCTTTTTAATGAAACCTATGAGATTACTGCAGTCTAAGCTGGGCTGTGCTGTCATATGCTATTTGGAGGTGGAGGCTGAGAGATTTGATGACATCTGTTATCCGTTGATTATATCTTACGCCTTGTGACCTCTTGCGGGTCGAAGCATAGAGGTGAGAGGCCATTCTGTGTGTGGTGGAGGGATCTGTTTGTCAATGTGGTTTCCACATCGCATGCTGTCTTAACACTCACCCTATGAACTCCTATTGATTTTATGGACTTTTTTATTTATTTAATTTATTTTCTTTATCCATGCGCTGCACTCCTATACATTTTTGTTCCATTTGAGGTTGTTTTATGAATTATCCTTAAGTGCTGGCCGCATTCGTTTTTTTGCTTATTTCCATTTATTTTTCAGCGCTGAATACTTTCATTTTTATTGTGTTTCTTTTAGCTATCTCCTCGGTTCTCCTAGTGCACTTGTAGTGCCAAGTGGTTTTTCCATTATTAAATAACCCCCATTGTCACTGTAAACACCAACTTAATACAAAAACTGGTATTGAGCATTGAAAGAAGGAGCCACACATTGTTGAGTATAACTATTTTTACTCTGTGCACATTCCCATGTGCGTTATAATTTTTTTTTGTCAAAAAACAACATCTTTGTTATATAAAGTTTTACATTAAATTATTATTTTTTTTGCATAAACAGGCATGTTTCAATACATAACATACACAACTCCGGAACTTAGAAAGTTCAACATCGAAAAACTGAAGGCAATATCAGACATTATAGTGTGTCAAAACTGTGTTGATCTTGCCTTCATCAGATATGGTGATATCACCCCTGTAAAAGTCAAATTTTGAAGATGCACACAAATTGGGATGCAAAATTGGGATTTCCCTCCTGATCCCATGCCTAATGTTAACATGTGCTATCTGCCATCATGGGGGATCAGGGGTGCAACCCCTTCCTCTCACCTACTTGAGTTGCGAGGAAGGGGTTGCACCCACAAAACACGTACATTGATATCCCCTGATGGCAGATAGCACATGTTGACACACTGTGTGCATTTTCAAAATTTGGCTTTTAAAATGCGAGAAAGATTTTTTAAAATAGCTCAAAAAAATTCTAAAATGGGGCCATTTTGTTGTTATTTATATTCTCCCTAATACATCAATCATGTTCTTAATTTTTTTCTTCAAAATTATTGTTTTTTTGCTTTATGATGTCTAAATCCCAACTACACACCATTATGTCCTGGATTAGTATTTGTGCACTTGCTCTGGTGAAAAGAGGAGATTCTTCTTCCACAACCAGCACATCACCTAAAATAAAAAAAAAATACCATGTATTATAAATATGCAGGCCAGAGCCGATCCACCCTATACGCTCCCTATGCAAGCTGAGTAGGGCCCCACAACTGCCCGAGGGCCCCGTGGAGGTGCCCACAGCTTAATAGGCAGAAAAAAAATTCTGGAAAAAGATACCGCCGAGGAATCAGTAAAACCCTTTAAATCCCGGTTGATGCAGCTATATGAGCTGGCCGGGATGGATCATCAGTCAGAGGTGCAGTGATGATTTTAGTAACAGGCGCTCCGACCACCTCTCCCCCTGGGGAATTCAGCCGAGGGGGCAGGGCCATTCGTCACTGCCGTGGGGGACAGATGGTAATGGAGCTGGAGGCTGCAGAGTGCACGTGGAGGTAGGGTTGCCACCCGTACGGGAATGACCCTTTGCTTCCCCCTGCAACTTGCCTGCTGTTTATCCCCCCCCCCCCCCCAGTCAGCCAGCCAGCCTGTGAATCCACTGCTGAGAGTGAGAGTTTCAGCAGCGCGGGGGACAGAGAGAGGAGGAAAAGCAGCAGTGACAGGCGGCCCGCCCGCCCAGAGCTCCTTCACAGACATCGGAGCTGTATGGGGATTTCCTCCCTATCTGCTACGGTGAGTCCCCCCCTCCCCCTCTGCACTGTGACCAGAGCTGCTGTGTGTGTAAATCTCTGAATATCTTCACTCACTACACTGTCATTCACCTTTTTAAGAGGGAGGAGGGGGCAGATGTCTGTATTCTTCCTAAAAGGTGGTCTCTTTCTACCAGAGGGGGGTTAGCAATGGCCCCTCCTATCACCCCTCACCCATTCCTGGATGGGGGTCCCCCTTATCACCCCTCCTTCAGTCCTACTGGCTGGCGGGTCTTCTATAACTGGAGGGGGCAGGGAGGCAAATTCCTGTATATCTGGATGGGGGTCCCCTCTTATCACTCCCCCCCCCAGCTGGGGATCTTCTTTACTGGAGGGGGAGTCCTATATTCCTGAATTGGGATCCCCTCTTACAGTGGCAGCTGGTGCTCAAAACATTTTTTTTGGGGGGGGGGGGGGGCGCAAACAAACTGGAAAAAAAACATCAATTGCAGCCAGTGTGTCCATCAAAACGCAGCCAGTGTGTCCATCAAAACGCAGCCAGTGTGCCCATCAAAACGCAGCCAGTGTGTCCATCAAAACGCAGCCAGTGTGTCCATCAAAACGCAGCCAGTGTGTCCATCAAAACGCAGCCAGTGTGTCCATCAAAACGCAGCCAGTGTGTCCATCAAAACGCAGCCAGTGTGTCCATCAAAACGCAGCCAGTGTGTCCATCAAAACCCAGCCAGTGTGCCCATCAAAACGCAGCCAGTGTGTCCATCAAAACGCAGCCAGTGTGTCCATCAAAACGCAGCCAGTGTGTCCATCAAAACGCAGCCAGTGTGTCCATCAAAACGCAGTCAGTGTGCCCATCAAAACGCAGCCAGTGTGTCCATCAAAACGCAGTCAGTGTGCCCATCAAAACACAGCCAGTGTGTCCATCAAAACGCAGCCAGTGTGTCCATCAAAACGCAGCCAGTGTGTCCATCAAAATGCAGCCAGTGTGTCCATCAAAACGCAGTCAGTGTGCCCATCAAAACGCAGCCAGTGTGTCCATCAAAACGCAGCCAGTGTGTCCATCAAAACGCAGTCAGTGTGCCCATCAAAACGCAGCCAGTGTGTCCATCAAAACGCAGCCAGTGTGCCCATCAAAACGCAGCCAGTGTGTCCATCAAAACGCAGCCAGTGTGACCATCAAAACGCAGCCAGTGTGCCCATCAAAAGGCAGCTAGTGTGCCCATCAAAACGCAGCCAGTGTGTCCATCAAAACGCAGCCAGTGTGTCCATCAAAACGCAGTCAGTGTGTCCATCAAAATGCAGCCAGTGTGTCCATCAAAACGCAGCCAGTGTGTCCATCAAAACGCAGCCAGTGTGCCCATCAAAACGCAGCCAGTGTGCCCATCAAAACGCAGCCAGTGTGTCCATCAAAACGCAGCCAGTGTGTCCATCAAAACGCAGTCAGTGTGTCCATAAAAACGCAGCCAGTGTGTCCATCAAAACGCAGCCAGTGTGTCCATCAAAACGCAGCCAGTGTGCCCATCAAAACGCAGCCAGTGTGCCCATCAAAACGCAGCCAGTGTGCCCATCAAAACGCAGACAGTGTGTCCATCAAAACGCAGCCAGTGTGTCCATCAAAACGCAGCCAGTGTGTCCATCAAAACGCAGCCAGTGTGCCCATCAAAACGCAGCCAGTGTGTCCATCAAAACGCAGCTAGTGTGCCCATCAAAACGCAGCCAGTGTGCCCATCAAAACGCAGCCAGTGTGTCCATCAAAACGCAGCCAGTGGGTCCAACAAAACGCAGCCAGTGTGCTCATCAAAACGCAGCCAGTGTGCCCATCAAAACGCAGCCAGTGTGCCCATCAAAACGCAGCCAGTGTGTCCATCAAAACGCAGCCAGTGTGTCCATCAAAACGCAGCCAGTGTGCCCATCAAAACGCAGCCAGTGTGTCCATCAAAACGCAGCCAGTGTGTCCATCAAAACGTAGCCAGTGTGTCCATCAAAACGCAGCCAGTGTGCCCATCAAAACGCAGCCAGTGTGTCCATCAAAACGCAGCCAGTGTGTCCATCAAAACGCAGTCAGTGTGTCCATCAAAACGCAGCCAGTGTGTCCATCAAAACCCAGTCAGTGTGCCCATCAAAACGCAGCCAGTGTGTCCATCAAAACGCAGCCAGTGTGCCCATCAAAACGCAGCCAGTGTGTCCAACAAAACGCAGCCAGTGTGCCCATCAAAACGCAGCCAGTGTGCCCATCAAAACGCAGCCAGTGTGTCCATCAAAACGCAGCCAGTGTGTCCATCAAAACGCAGCCAGTGTGTCCATCAAAACGCAGTCAGTGTGTCCATCAAAACGCAGCCAGTGTGTCCATAAAAACGCAGCCAGTGTGTCCATCAAAACACAGCCAGTGTGCCCATCAAAACGCAGCCAGTGTGCCCATCAAAACGCAGCCAGTGTGTCCATCAAAACGCAGCCAGTGTGTCCATCAAAACGTAGCCAGTGTGTCCATCAAAACGCAGCCAGTGTGCCCATCAAAACGCAGCCAGTGTGTCCATCAAAACGCAGCCAGTGTGCCCATCAAAACGCAGCCAGTGTGCCCATCAAAACGCAGCCAGTGTGTCCATCAAAACGCAGCCAGTGTGCCCATCAAAACGCAGCCAGTGTGTCCATCAAAACGCAGCCAGTGTGTCCATCAAAACGCAGCCAGTGTGCCCATCAAAACGTAGCCAGTGTGCCCATCAAATCGCAGCCAGTGTGTCCATCAAAACGCAGCCAGTGTGCCCATCAAAACGCAGCCAGTGTGCCCATCAAAACGCAGCCAGTGTGTCCATCAAAACGCAGCCAGTGTGCCCATCAAAACGCAGCCAGTGCGCCCATCAAAACGCAGCCAGTGTGCCCATCAAAACGCAGCCAGTGTGTCCATCAAAACGCAGCCAGTGTGTCCATAAAAACTTAGCCAGTGTGTCCATCAAAACGCTTACCTTGTCACGGTGGGGCAGTGGTGTCCACGCTCCTCGATGTCTTCTCCTCGTGCGCCCTTTACATACGCACCGCCACTGCCCTCTTATCACCTCCCCACAGTCCTCCTAGCTGGAGGTCTACTTTAACTGGAGGGGGGATGGAGGGGGATTTCCTGGATTGGGGTCTCCTCTTATCACCCCCCTGCAGTACTCTCCACCTGGGGATCTTCTTTAACTGGAGTGAGAAGGGAGTTCCTGGATGAGGGTCCCCTCTTATCACCCCCTGCAGTCCTCCTAGCTGGGGGTCTTCTTTATCTGGAGGTGGGAGTATTTGTCAGTATTCCTGTATGGGTGGGAGGAAGTCCCCTCTAATCACCCCCATGCACTCCTCCTGTTAGGGGTTCTCCTTCTCCTGGAGAGGGGTCAGTACGCCTGGAAGTGTGTTTGAATGACTCCATTTGGGATTCTTATATTACTTCTTGCACTTCTGCATGTGGCTCCCCAAAATACTCAGCTCTCATATTATTGCCCCTGGACAGTTGTATAGAGTCCTTCCTGCCCCTTTCACGCCAACCTCTGTCAGCAATAGACTGACCTTGGGGGGGGGGGTACTGGGGGACAGACTGACCTTGGGGGGGAATGTACTGGGAAACAGACTTACTTGAGGAGGATGTACTAGGCAACAGACTGACCGTGGGGGATTATACTGGGGGGCAGACCAACCATCTGGCCAAACCTACTGTTCATCACAGCACCACATTACTGCTCTTCTCGGGGCACCCAAAGGTGTCCCAAGTCTTTTACAATTCTATAGTGTATACTGGAAAAAAAAAGAAAAAATTGCTGTGAGCCGCTAAAGTGTTCGGGTTTGGCTTAATGAAAAGGTGGCAACCCTACACGGAGGCTGAGCGGAGTCATCTTGGAATTTCCCTTCCCTAACGGCACCCACACTGACCTGCCTTGTGTGCAGAAGCAGGTCAGTGTGATACAAATACAGCAGCAGTTAGTGTGTGTCTGTGTTACAATAAGAAAAACGAGCCATGCTGCTGAGTGTTCCTTCTTGCTCTGTGCTGTGTCTATTTACCAGGTGGCAGGTGCTATTCACTGGTGCACACTGACATCTGGTACATTGAATGCCACTCAGTGCATTCAGTGTCTAGATATCAGTGTTATATATAGGGAATAGCACTTAGTCCTGGTTAACATTGGAGCAATTTGCCATGCGATATAACATGTCAAATCAGTGGCAATTGCCGGCAATGGCACTACCCGAATCGGTGCGATGCCGCATTTGTGGCGCAGCACTGATTCCCAAAAGTCGTTTCTGTACAACTTTTGGTGACTTCTGGGTACGATTTCCATTGACATCTGTGCAGCAACCCGCACAGATGTCTCTGAAATCGCTGCCAAACTCGCACTGACATGCGGGTATGAAATCGTGCGAATTTAGCTGAACTTACACGCTTTCATTCCCGCTGTCAGTGGGAAGAATGTCCCTTACATTGGTGGTCAGTGGGAAGAATGACCCTTACATTGGTGGTCAGTGGGAAGAATGTTCCTTACATTGGTGGTCAGTGAGAAGAATGTTCCTTACATTGGTGGTCAGTGAGAAGAATGTCCCTTACATTGGTGGTCAGTGGGAAGAATGTCCCTTACATTGGTGGTCAGTGAGAAGAATGTTCCTTACATTGGTGGTCAGTGAGAAGAATGTCTCTTACATTGGTGGTCAGTGAGAAGAATGTCCCTTACATTGGTGGTCAGTGAGAAGAATGTTCCTTACATTGGAGGTCAGTGAGAAGAATGTCCCTTACATTGGTGGTCAGTGAGAAGATTGTCCCTTCATTGGTGGTCAGTGAGAAGAATGTTCCTTACATTGGAGGTCAGTGAGAAGAATGTCCCTTACATTGGTGGTCAGTGAGAAGAATGTCCCTTACATTGGTGGTCAGTGAGAAGAATGTTCCTTACATTGGTGGTCAGTGAGAAAAATGTTCCTTATATTGGTGATCAGTGGGAAGAATGTTCCTTACATTGGTGGTCAGTGGGAAGAATGCTCCTTACATTGGTGATCAGTGGGAAGAATGTTCCTTACATTGGTGATCAGTGGGAAGAATGTTCCTTACATTGGTGATCAGTGAGAAGAATGCCCCTTACATTGGTGATCAGTGGGAAGAATGTTCCTTACATTGGTGGTCAGTAGGGATGAGCTTCGTGTTCGAGTCGAACATACGTTCGACTCGAACATCGGCTGTTCGATCGTTCGACGAAGATCGAACGATTTGGGCCGTTCGCGCCAAATTCGAGTGACGCGAACGGCCCACAATGCACTACGCCATCGCAGTGTCATCCAGGCGCTGTGATTGGCCAAGCATGCACTGTGACCCCGCATGCTTGGCCAATCACAGCGCCGGCAGCGAGGAGAGCAATGATTGGCCACAGGCAGGATGCCTGTGGCCAATTATTGCTGAGGGGGTTTAGTACACGCCCCACACTATAAAAGGCCGCCAGCACGGCGGCCTAGTGTAGTGTGTTCCGGAGCAGGGATAGAGCAGCATAGGCAGGGACAGTGACTTTTATTTCTTTCTTGCTTAACCTGGATTCCTTTAGTTTAGGGAAAGAGAAGGATAGGTAGGGAGAGTGTCAGTGTGTTTTGTGCTTGTGCTATATTGTGCTTAAAAAAAACATTTTTTCTAGGGACAGAAAACTGTAGGTAGGGAGAGTGTGTCAGTTTCTTTCACTGTCAAAGTCCTTGTTTCCAGGGACCTGGAAGGACAGTGAGTGAATTCTCCTTGTGCTATATTGTGCTTAAAAAAAACATTTTTTCTAGGGACAGAAAACTGTAGGTAGGGAGAGTGTGTCAGTTTCTTTCACTGTCAAAGTCCTTGTTTCCAGGGACCTGGAAGGACAGTGAGGTAATTCTCCTTGTGCTAAATTGTGCTTAAAAAAAACATTTTTTCTAGGGACAGAAAACTGTAGGTAGGGAGAGTGTGTCAGTTTCTTTCACTGTCAAAGTCCTTGTTTCCAGGGACCTGGAAGGACAGTGAGGTAATTCTCCTTGTGCTAAATTGTGCTTAAAAAAAACATTTTTTCTAGGGACAGAAAACTGTAGGTAGGGAGAGTGTGTCAGTTTCTTTCACTGTCAAAGTCCTTGTTTCCAGGGACCTGGAAGGACAGTGAGGTAATTCTCCTTGTGCTAAATTGTGCTTAAAAAAAAACATTTTTTCTAGGGACAGAAAACTGTAGGTAGGGAGAGTGTGTCAGTTTCTTTCACTGTCAAAGTCCTTGTTTCCAGGGACCTGGAAGGACAGTGAGGTAATTCTCCTTGTGCTAAATTGTGCTTAAAAAAAACATTTTTTCTAGGGACAGAAAACTGTAGGTAGGGAGAGTGTGTCAGTTTCTTTCACTGTCAAAGTCCTTGTTTCCAGGGACCTGGAAGGACAGTGAGGTAATTCTCCTTGTGCTAAATTGTGCTTAAAAAAAAACATTTTTTCTAGGGACAGAAAACTGTAGGTAGGGAGAGTGTGTCAGTTTCTTTCACTGTCAAAGTCCTTGTTTCCAGGGACCTGGAAGGACAGTGAGGTAATTCTCCTTGTGCTAAATTGTGCTTAAAAAAAACATTTTTTCTAGGGACAGAAAACTGTAGGTAGGGAGAGTGTGTCAGTTTCTTTCACTGTCAAAGTCCTTGTTTCCAGGGACCTGGAAGGACAGTGAGGTAATTCTCCTTGTGCTAAATTGTGCTTAAAAAAAACATTTTTTCTAGGGACAGAAAACTGTAGGTAGGGAGAGTGTGTCAGTTTCTTTCACTGTCAAAGTCCTTGTTTCCAGGGACCTGGAAGGACAGTGAGGTAATTCTCCTTGTGCTAAATTGTGCTTAAAAAAAAACATTTTTTCTAGGGACAGAAAACTGTAGGTAGGGAGAGTGTGTCAGTTTCTTTCACTGTCAAAGTCCTTGTTTCCAGGGACCTGGAAGGACAGTGAGGTAATTCTCCTTGTGCTAAATTGTGCTTAAAAAAAACATTTTTTCTAGGGACAGAAAACTGTAGGTAGGGAGAGTGTGTCAGTTTCTTTCACTGTCAAAGTCCTTGTTTCCAGGGACCTGGAAGGACAGTGAGGTAATTCTCCTTGTGCTAAATTGTGCTTAAAAAAAACATTTTTTCTAGGGACAGAAAACTGTAGGTAGGGAGAGTGTGTCAGTTTCTTTCACTGTCAAAGTCCTTGTTTCCAGGGACCTGGAAGGACAGTGAGGTAATTCTCCTTGTGCTAAATTGTGCTTAAAAAAAACATTTTTTCTAGGGACAGAAAACTGTAGGTAGGGAGAGTGTGTCAGTTTCTTTCACTGTCAAAGTCCTTGTTTCCAGGGACCTGGAAGGACAGTGAGGTAATTCTCCTTGTGCTAAATTGTGCTTAAAAAAAAACATTTTTTCTAGGGACAGAAAACTGTAGGTAGGGAGAGTGTGTCAGTTTCTTTCACTGTCAAAGTCCTTGTTTCCAGGGACCTGGAAGGACAGTGAGGTAATTCTCCTTGTGCTAAATTGTGCTTAAAAAAAACATTTTTTCTAGGGACAGAAAACTGTAGGTAGGGAGAGTGTGTCAGTTTCTTTCACTGTCAAAGTCCTTGTTTCCAGGGACCTGGAAGGACAGTGAGGTAATTCTCCTTGTGCTAAATTGTGCTTAAAAAAAACATTTTTTCTAGGGACAGAAAACTGTAGGTAGGGAGAGTGTGTCAGTTTCTTTCACTGTCAAAGTCCTTGTTTCCAGGGACCTGGAAGGACAGTGAGGTAATTCTCCTTGTGCTAAATTGTGCTTAAAAAAAAACATTTTTTCTAGGGACAGAAAACTGTAGGTAGGGAGAGTGTGTCAGTTTCTTTCACTGTCAAAGTCCTTGTTTCCAGGGACCTGGAAGGACAGTGAGGTAATTCTCCTTGTGCTAAATTGTGCTTAAAAAAAACATTTTTTCTAGGGACAGAAAACTGTAGGTAGGGAGAGTGTGTCAGTTTCTTTCACTGTCAAAGTCCTTGTTTCCAGGGACCTGGAAGGACAGTGAGGTAATTCTCCTTGTGCTAAATTGTGCTTAAAAAAAACATTTTTTCTAGGGACAGAAAACTGTAGGTAGGGAGAGTGTGTCAGTTTCTTTCACTGTCAAAGTCCTTGTTTCCAGGGACCTGGAAGGACAGTGAGGTAATTCTCCTTGTGCTAAATTGTGCTTAAAAAAAACATTTTTTCTAGGGACAGAAAACTGTAGGTAGGGAGAGTGTGTCAGTTTCTTTCACTGTCAAAGTCCTTGTTTCCAGGGACCTGGAAGGACAGTGAGGTAATTCTCCTTGTGCTAAATTGTGCTTAAAAAAAAACATTTTTTCTAGGGACAGAAAACTGTAGGTAGGGAGAGTGTGTCAGTTTCTTTCACTGTCAAAGTCCTTGTTTCCAGGGACCTGGAAGGACAGTGAGGTAATTCTCCTTGTGCTAAATTGTGCTTAAAAAAAACATTTTTTCTAGGGACAGAAAACTGTAGGTAGGGAGAGTGTGTCAGTTTCTTTCACTGTCAAAGTCCTTGTTTCCAGGGACCTGGAAGGACAGTGAGGTAATTCTCCTTGTGCTAAATTGTGCTTAAAAAAAACATTTTTTCTAGGGACAGAAAACTGTAGGTAGGGAGAGTGTGTCAGTTTCTTTCACTGTCAAAGTCCTTGTTTCCAGGGACCTGGAAGGACAGTGAGTGAATTCTCCTTGTGCTATATTGTGCTTAAAAAAAACATTTTTTCTAGGGACAGAAAACTGTAGGTAGGGAGAGTGTGTCAGTTTCTTTCACTGTCAAAGTCCTTGTTTCCAGGGACCTGGAAGGACAGTGAGGTAATTCTCCTTGTGCTAAATTGTGCTTAAAAAAAACATTTTTTCTAGGGACAGAAAACTGTAGGTAGGGAGAGTGTGTCAGTTTCTTTCACTGTCAAAGTCCTTGTTTCCAGGGACCTGGAAGGACAGTGAGGTAATTCTCCTTGTGCTAAATTGTGCTTAAAAAAAACATTTTTTCTAGGGACAGAAAACTGTAGGTAGGGAGAGTGTGTCAGTTTCTTTCACTGTCAAAGTCCTTGTTTCCAGGGACCTGGAAGGACAGTGAGGTAATTCTCCTTGTGCTAAATTGTGCTTAAAAAAAAACATTTTTTCTAGGGACAGAAAACTGTAGGTAGGGAGAGTGTGTCAGTTTCTTTCACTGTCAAAGTCCTTGTTTCCAGGGACCTGGAAGGACAGTGAGGTAATTCTCCTTGTGCTAAATTGTGCTTAAAAAAAAACATTTTTTCTAGGGACAGAAAACTGTAGGTAGGGAGAGTGTGTCAGTTTCTTTCACTGTCAAAGTCCTTGTTTCCAGGGACCTGGAAGGACAGTGAGGTAATTCTCCTTGTGCTAAATTGTGCTTAAAAAAAACATTTTTTCTAGGGACAGAAAACTGTAGGTAGGGAGAGTGTGTCAGTTTCTTTCACTGTCAAAGTCCTTGTTTCCAGGGACCTGGAAGGACAGTGAGGTAATTCTCCTTGTGCTAAATTGTGCTTAAAAAAAACATTTTTTCTAGGGACAGAAAACTGTAGGTAGGGAGAGTGTGTCAGTTTCTTTCACTGTCAAAGTCCTTGTTTCCAGGGACCTGGAAGGACAGTGAGGTAATTCTCCTTGTGCTAAATTGTGCTTAAAAAAAAACATTTTTTCTAGGGACAGAAAACTGTAGGTAGGGAGAGTGTGTCAGTTTCTTTCACTGTCAAAGTCCTTGTTTCCAGGGACCTGGAAGGACAGTGAGGTAATTCTCCTTGTGCTAAATTGTGCTTAAAAAAAACATTTTTTCTAGGGACAGAAAACTGTAGGTAGGGAGAGTGTGTCAGTTTCTTTCACTGTCAAAGTCCTTGTTTCCAGGGACCTGGAAGGACAGTGAGTGAATTCTCCTTGTGCTATATTGTGCTTAAAAAAAACATTTTTTCTAGGGACAGAAAACTGTAGGTAGGGAGAGTGTGTCAGTTTCTTTCACTGTCAAAGTCCTTGTTTCCAGGGACCTGGAAGGACAGTGAGGTAATTCTCCTTGTGCTAAATTGTGCTTAAAAAAAACATTTTTTCTAGGGACAGAAAACTGTAGGTAGGGAGAGTGTGTCAGTTTCTTTCACTGTCAAAGTCCTTGTTTCCAGGGACCTGGAAGGACAGTGAGGTAATTCTCCTTGTGCTAAATTGTGCTTAAAAAAAAACATTTTTTCTAGGGACAGAAAACTGTAGGTAGGGAGAGTGTGTCAGTTTCTTTCACTGTCAAAGTCCTTGTTTCAAGGGACAGAGAAGGACACCTGAAGGTAGCCCTTATTGCTTTTTTCCCATCTCCCTGCAGGCCATCTATTAGAATGTCTGGAAGGCAAACAAGGAGAGGCAGACAGTCAGGAGGCAATAAAAGAGGGCAAGCAGGCTCTGTGTCTGGGGGCAACAGTGCTGGTCGTGGACGCGGTGCATTGTCATCAGCACATGGCCATGGGACACGCTTGTCCTTCTTTTCGGCAGCTGGACATGTTGAGCCACATCATGCCGAAGACTTGGTAGAGTGGATGACCAAGCCCTCCTCCTCCTCCTCATCCTCTCTCACCCAGGCTCAGGGTACTGGAAAAGCAGCTGCCAAAGCGTCGTCTTCCCTGGTATCAATGTCAGACAAATCATCAGTCACTCCTTCCCTAGACCCACCATGTCCTCCTCCTGAGGAGTCCCCCGAACTGTTTCAGCACAGTGTTGGGTACATGCTCCAGGAGGATGCCCAGCGTTTCGAAGGGTCTGATGATGAAACCCAGCTAGAGGAAGGCAGTAGCGTGAGAGCAGACAGAGGGGATGCTCAAGAAGGACACCAATCTGGCAGTCATGTTCCAGCAGCTGCAGCATACTGCCAGATTGGCTCCAGTGATGAGGAGGGAGGGGATGATGAGGTCACTGACTCCACGTGGGTGCCTAATAGGAGAGAGGAGGAGGAGGAGGATGAGGAGGAGGCACATCTCCAACGAGGCAGGATGCCCTTTGGTGGCCAGCGTAAGGGCAGTACACCGACGGAATCACACCGCAGAGCTCCGCCTGTGCAGGGCGCTGCCTCTGCCCGTCATTCAAAAAGTTCTTTGGTGTGGGCCTTTTTTGAGGCTAGTGCATCAGATCGCACAGCTGCTGTTTGCAACATATGTCTCAAGCGTATATCGCGTGGCCAAAACATCAGCCGCTTGGGTACCACATGCCTGACCAGACATATGTTGACCTGCCATGCAGCTCGTTGGCAAGCCTACCTCAAAGACCCACACCAAAGAACAAAGCGGACCTCTCCTTGCACCGCATCAGCTGGGATCTCCAACCCCACTATAACTTCAGTCCTCTCTGAAACATGCACTGAGAGGAATGAAGGTGTAGAATTAGGTGTGTCACAGCCAAGTACTTGCGGCCACTCTGCTAGCAGTACACCGACGTCCGATTCTAGCAGGCAAATTTCCCTGCCCCAGCTGCTGGACCGTCAAAAGAAGTTCACTCCCAGCCATCCACATGCCCAGCGGTTGAATGCTAGCTTGGCTAAATTGCTAGCGCTTCAACTGCTGCCTTTTCAGTTGGTAGACTCGGCCCCCTTCCGTGAGTTTGTGCAATGTGCGGTTCCTCAGTGGCAGGTTCCCAAACGCCACTTTTTCTCACGGAAGGCTATTCCGGCTCTCTACCGGCATGTGGAAGGCAATGTCTTGGCCTCGCTGGACAGGGCGGTCAGCGGTAAGGTGCATATTACCGCTGACTCATGGTCCAGCAGGCATGGACAGGGACGTTACCTTTCTTTCACGGCCCATTGGGTCACTCTTTTGGCAGCTGGGAAGGATGCAGGACAAGGTGCAGTAGTGTTGGAGGTTGTCCCACCGCCACGCCTCCAAAATGCTACTACTGGTTGTGACACACCTCTCTCCTCCACCCCCTCCTCTTCTTCTTCCTCCATGGCCTCTTCCTGTGGTTTGTCCTATGAACCAGCGGTGCTCCGTAGCCGTTCACGGGGCTACGCAAGTACGCAGGCAAAAAGATGCCATGCCGTGCTTGCGCTGGTGTGTTTGGGGGACAGAAGCCACACTGGGGCAGAGGTCCTGTCTGCTCTGCAGGGCCAGGCCGAGAGTTGGTTGACGCCACGCCAGCTTAAGCCAGGAATGGTGGTTTGCGACAATGGCACCAACCTCCTCTCCGCCCTCCGACAGGGACTACTGACCCATGTGCCCTGTGTGGCTCACGTCCTTAACCTGGTGGTGCAGCGGTTCTTGGGCAGGTACCCGGGCTTACAGGATGTCCTGAGGCAGGCCAGGAAAGTCTGTGTGCATTTCCGCAGATCTTATAATGCCAGTGCTCGCCTGGCTGAGCTGCAAAAGGAGTTGAACCTGCCCAAGAACCGCCTTATATGTGACATGCCCACCAGGTGGAACTCAACGTTGGCCATGCTGCAGCGGCTGCACACGCAGCAGAGGGCCATCAATGAGTACCTGTGCGACTATGGCACCAGGACAGGGTCAGGGGAGCTTGGTTTTTTTTCTCCACGCCAGTGGGGCATGATCAGGGATGCATGCACTGTCCTGGCACCATTTGAGGAGGCCACGAGGATGGTGAGCAGTGACAGTGCATGCATCAGTGACACTGTACCTCTTGTCCACCTGTTGGAGCACACGCTGCGTGGAATAATGGACAGGGCACTTGAGGCAGAACAGAGGCAGGAAGAGGAGGACTTCCTTGCCTCTCAAGGCCCCCTTTACCCAGACAGTGTTCCTTCTGTCCCACCCATCGCACAGGAAGAGGAGGAGGAGGAGGAGGAGGAGGATTGTGTCAGCATGGAGGTGGAGGCTGGCACTCATCATCATCAGCAGCAGTCTTTTAGGGATGATTTACAGTCCCAAGAAACCAGTGGACTTGTACGTGGCTGGGAGGAGGTGGCTGCGGATCATGTCGTCCTTAGTGACCCAGAGGACTCCGGAGCGAATGCCTCAGCAAACCTACGCTGCATGGCCTCCCTGATCCTGCAAAGTCTGCGGAAGGATCCTCGTATTCTTCGGATCAAGGAGAGGGACCATTACTGGCTGGCCACTCTCCTTGATCCACGGTACAAGGGTAAGGTTGCGGACCTTATGTTACCGTCGCAGAGGGAGCAGAGGATGAGACAACTCCGGGAGGCCTTGCAGAAAGGTCTGTGCAACGCGTTCCCAGAGACTGGGAGGTTACAAACTCCTGGTCCTGGACAACGAGTTGCTGAGGCTTCGGCCAGTCAAAGAAGGAGCGGTGGGGAAGGTGGCCGTCTGACCGATGCGTTCAGACAATTCTTTAGTCCGCAGCCCCAAAGTATGATCGGTTCCAGCAACCATCGCCAGCGTCTGATAAACATGGTGCAGGAATATCTAGGGGCAAGGTCAGACTTGGACACCTTTCCCACCGAAAATCCTCTGGCTTACTGGGTCTTGAGGATGGATCACTGGCCAGAGCTTGCACAGTATGCAATTGAGCTACTGGCCTGTCCTGCATCCAGCGTTCTTTCGGAACGCACATTCAGTGCTGCTGGAGGATTTGTCACGGATCACAGGGTGCGCCTGTCCACCGACTCGGTTGATCGACTGACTTTCATCAAGATGAACCAGTCTTGGATCACCACCAGCTACCACACACCTGATGCTGATATAACAGACTAATTGATTTTAACATGTCACATCCCTTCAAGACTGATGCTGATGCTGAGTGCCTGTGCTGTTATGTTGACTGGCTATCCTCCTCCTCCGAGTCCTCAATGATACGATTAATGATGATAGCTTGGAAGATCATTTTTGTTTATGGGTGCCGCCACCAGTGGCTAAGGCCCAATTTTTCAGCCCCTGTTTTACAGGGGCGTGTAATTACAATTTTTTTAGCAATAATTTGCCATAGGGCTCATTGCTGTGCTCCAAGTACAGTATCTGTGAGGGGTTGGAGTGTTGTGGCACCAGTGCCTAAGGCCCAATTTTTCAGCCCCTGTTTAACAGGGGCGTGTCATTACAATTTTTGAAGCAATACTTTGCAACAGGGCTCATTGCTGTGCTCCAAGTACAGTATCTGTGAGGGGTTGTAGTGTTGTGCCACCAGTGCCTAAGGCCCAATTTTTCAGCCCCTGTTCAACAGGGGCATGCAATTACAATTCTTGATCTAATAATTCACAGCAGGGTCCATTGCTGCACCCACCAAGAGTAACTCTGAGGGCTTACAGTCTTGTGGCAACGCCACCACCACCACCACCACGAAAGGCCCAATTTTTCAGCCCCTGTTCAAAAGGGGCATGTAATTACAATTCTTGATCTAATAATTCACAGCAGGGCCCATTGCTGCACCCACCAAGAGTAACTGTCAGGGCTTACAGTGTTGTGGCACCAGCACCACCATCAAAGCCCCAATTTTTACTACCACTGTTCAACAATTATATGTAATTAAAATTCCTGATATAATAGTTGACAGCAGGGCGTTCCAGCACCAACCAAGAGTAACTGAGTGCTTACAGTGTTGTGCCAACACCAACAACTAAGGGGCCTATTTCTGCAGAGTATATACGGCAGGTCCCTACTTTCAAACATCCAACTTACAAACGACTCCTACTTGCAAACGAAAGAAGACAACAGGAAGTGAGAGGAAATCTACCCCTAGAAAGGAAAATTCTCTCCTGTAAGAATAAATATGGGAGAAAGGGGTCTCATCTGTACTGATGCTTTATCAGCAATCCTTGTTTCAAGAAAAACACCACATTTCAAAAACAGTTGTCATTGGGACGGAAAGTGAGGTGAAATGTTCTGAACAGGGGCACAGACAGCAAAACAAATGTTACAGGGGTGATAACCCTTACCTATGTTTCCCAAAAAGTTTAAAAATAGATTTTTGGGCTGGAGCTACACTTCAACAATGTACCTGTTCAAAATTACAAACACATTCTACATAAGAACAAACCTACAGTCCCTGTCTTGTATGCACCGCCTGTATACGGCTGTTCAGAGTATATAGGGCCTTTTTTATTTTATGTGCGGGGTTCCCCTTAATATCCATACAAGACCCAAAGGGGCTGGTAATGGGCTGGGGTAGGGGGGGGGTCATGGGGTAGCTATGCCATTTTTCTTAAAGAATTTCATCCATATTACCGGGACCAGACATTACATTAAAGCCGCAAGCAGTTTTAAATGGCTTTTTTTTCCTTTAGAAGTGTCATTTTGTGCAGGGACAGTTCTAAACACGGGAAACACGTGGCACTTCACAGGCATACTTTAGACACCCCCCAGGTACGATATTTAAAGGAATATTTGACTTTTTTTTTTCACTTTATGCATCATTAAAATGACTGCTCCCGAAAAACGACCGTTTTTAAAACTTCTTTTTGCATTGATACATGTCCCCTGGTGCACAACCCGGGTTCCCAAACCCTATTTATGACAATAACATGCATAATAGTTGTTATAATTAGCACTTTAGAATTCGAACGTTCGCATCCATTGTATTTAATAGGGTTCTAATGTTCGTTCGAACTTTCGGTCCGTTCGCCGGTTCTGGTGCGAACCGAACCCGGGGGTGTTCGGCTCATCACTACTACAGAGATCACAATGTTTGCAAATATCTGGTTTAGGGCCAGCAGGGCCATGTAGTGAGGAGGATTGGAAGGAAGTACAGAAAATATGTGGGATACATGATAAAAATAATTATCCTGAAGGGAAATGGGATCAGAATTATATGAGTAAATGTTGTAAAAAGTGGAAAAGGGCTATGATGAAGTACCAGGAAAGATATCCCTCTAAATATTCCTAAAACAAGAAAGACAGGACAAAATAGATAGAGAAAATTAACCACTTAAGCCCCGGACCATTTGGTAGCTAAAGGACCAGAGGTGATTTCAGAATTTTGCACTGCGCTGCTTTAACTGTAAATAGTGCGGACATGCAATGTTGTACCAAACGAAATTTGCGTCCTTTTCTTCCCACAAATAGAGCTTTCTTTTAATGGTATTTGATTGCCTCTGCGATTTTTATTTTTTGCGATATAAACGGAAAAAGACCGAAAATTTAGAAAAAAAATGATATTTTCTACTTTTTGTTATGAGAAAAATCGAATAAACTTAATTTCCTGACAGACTCCATGGCAGCCTACGTGTGGGTTAATCCCGCCCCTCATACCTCATAGGACCCTTCTCCCATAAATCTTTGCTCTGGGCCAGAGGCCGTGTTCCTTTTTTTGTCCTCCTCCTAGGACCAAGATATAGTCTTACCTTTTCATGAAGTTTTCCTGTAATCCAGGCCTGGCAGTGTGCACGGCGATACGTTGGTGGTTAGCGGTGATCCTCTCTGCAGTCCAGCAATCCTAGCTATTAGCAGGTGGACATGGGCGATATGATGTGATACCATGAAGAGCTTACTAACCTGGCCATTGGCAGGCAAGCGGCAATATGGCCAAACGTCCCAGCTATTAGCGGGAGGCTTTGTAAACGCCCGATCGTGCGGTGGGTCGAGCGAACAGCTCCCCAGTCCCAGGTTCTGGTCCGGATCGTGCCGTGGTGGTGGTAATGTACAAAGATATTCCTTTTATATGGCAGCCGTATCTCTGTGTTTTGTGTGTCTCCTTATTTTCTATCAAGCTCCAGTGAGTGGCCACGGCGGCTGGAGCGCAGCTGCGTTCCAGCTCGCCGTTTCAGGAAGTCGCTGCGCATCCGCAAGCCGCGAACAAAGATTCCGTGCTTGGTTCGTGCAGGCGCAGTTTCGCCAAAATGGCGGCGGCGGTCGCGCATGCGATTGGCCGCCACCGGATGGCAACCGCTATGGGGCGGTGACATCGTTTACGGTGGCAGATTTAAATAGCTGTCAAAGCAGCTATTACTTGGGATGACTTGCAGGCTTATGCAGTGTTTACCCAGGCACTGGGCTCTGGTTTACAAGGTAAATTGTTTGCTGCAGGCTCCCTGGGTGCTGGCTATGTTTTGTTATGTGCTCTCTCATGCCTGTTGTCACTCCTGTTTCTCATAACGCTTTAATGATTCATTTCACTTTCAAACTGCCTTGCCATGGATCTGTCACCGCCCTCTTGTGGCCAACCCTTGCGCTGCAGGTAGGATTTATTTCTTTTCTACCTGTGATGCTTGGGTTCACTCATTCAGGAGCTCTTAACCCTTTCTTTTTCACTCAGCTCTTCTAGGTCTGAACACCAAAGCACGGCAAAGACCGTCCTAGGTCTCAACGTTGTCACTCCTCTTCAAGGTCCAGACGTCAGATCTTCCTTTAGATCTAGGTACCACAGATAGGAGTCTAAAACCACCTCTGGGCGTCACTCTCACCGCCACTCCAGCTGCTCTGTGAGGAAAGCCTGCTGGGTATGCGGGGCCCAGGTTCCTAAAGGCAAATCGCTCTGCGAGCGATGCTTTTCTAAAGTCGCATAAGAAAGAGAGGGTGGAGACCAACAAGTGGAAGCACTGGTCAGAAAGGTGGTCCATGAGTCCCTGAGTAAAGGGGATTCTGGTCATACCCACAACCCTGCTGGCGACACTATGTCAGTCCCTATTAGGGATGATCTCAAGGCTCCAGGCCCTTCACAGCCGAGCCATTCCTCAATTGAAGCCTCAGACAGTGAGGTGGAGGTAGATGACCCTGGTGCAGGTTTTGAATTTGCCCTAGTACCACAGCTGGTCAAAAGCTGTCAAAGAAGCTTTGAGATGGAAGAGCCAGTGGAGGCACCCTCCAAACAGAGGAAATATTTTAAACACCTCAAAAAAGAACACCCTAATTTCTCCTTTTTGGGTGAACTCAGCGCAATAATTACCGACAAATGGGGTGGTGTTGAAAGGAAGAATTGCCTGTTAATGAAGGTATCAAAAATTTACCCATTTAAAAGCAAGGATGTAAAACACCTGGAGTCGGCTCCTCTCATTGACTCAGCCCTAATGAGGATGGTGAGGCACGTCACACTCCCATTGGAGGATACTGTTTCCTTTAGAAATTGCCTGGAGTGGAAAATTTATACCGACCTCAAGCGGATCTACATTACAGCGGGTATGACCTGCAAACCAGCTCTAGCTCTCGCAGCCCTTTCTAAAGTGATGGAAGTCTGGACAGACGACGTAGATGCTTCTCTGAGGAGCATCTCGGAAGAACTGGCCAGGAGCTCACCTATTCATGGGCTAAGGTTGACGTTGGCTTTTCTCGTGGGGCTTCCCTAGACATAATTCGCCTGGTGGCTCGGATCATGCTGACATCTGTCACGGCTAAGCGTGCCTTGTGGCTGCGCCCATGGGTAGCTGACCCTGCCTCCAAGCAGGCATGGTGCAGGATTCCATTTGGGGGTTCGTCCCTCTTTGGGAACATATCGGACAGTGCCATCACCCGTGCCACAGGGGGCAAGTCGGGGTTCCTTTCCCAGGATTGCCGTCTGCTAAACCAGAAGAGAACACAGCCCAGGCAAAGTTCAGATCAAGCAAGGAATGCTCGCTACTATAGGCCTGGCCGTGAGTTCAAGAAGACCTGGAAGAAAAAACAGCCTTCAGGCCAGAAGTTTTCAAAAGGGGCATCTTCCGGTGGACAAGAATCCCCTAAGTCTTTATGATATTTCACCTGCCTAAAACAGAGCGAGTCGGCATCCTTGCCTCTCTCGGAAGAGAAAAAGCAAATTCTCCTGTCTCTCTTGTGGCTCAGGGCGCTGCAATTCCAGTTCCAGATGACAAAAGGTTTTAAGGGGTCTACTCGCCCCTCTTCATGGTGTTGAAGAAAAACGTCTCCTGGAGGCCAGTTATAGACCTAACCCACTTGAATTATTTTATCTAGAAGGAGAAGTTCAAGATGGAGACACTACTCATGATCAGTCAAGCAATCCAACCAGGCGATTGGCTTGTCTCTATAGACCTGAAGGACGCCTACTTCCATGTTCCGATAGTGTCAGAATTCCAGAAATACCTTTGCTTTGCTTTCGATTAAATCCGTCTGCAGTTCACCTGTCTCCCCTTCGGGCTTACATCGCCTCGTGTGTTTTCAAAACTTGTTGGCTGTCGTGGCTCTGATCAGGACCAGAGGTGTCCATCTGTATCACTATCTAGACGACCTGCTGTTGTCTCGGGACAAGGAGCAGTTGCTAATCCACAGATCCCAGGTCATCTCCACTCTACTCGAGTTTGGTTGGCTTCTGAATCTGGAAAAGAGCCATCTGGATCCTACGCAGTCCCTGGTATTCCTCGGGGCACACTTCAACGCTATCAAGAGCACCATCTTGTTACCCCTGGAAAAATCCCAGTGATCCGGGACAGAGTTTGGCTTGCAATGTCATCCTCATCTCCAAGCCTCTCAATGCCTAAAGATCATTGGTACCATGGTGGCAACAACACCCATGGTAAAGAGGGCTCAGTGGAAAATGCGGCCCTTCCAGAAGGGTTTCCTCCAGCAGTATAATCCAGGGCTTCGGGATCACTTTATCCAAATAACCTCTTCCATGCGGGAGAGCTGTCCTTGGTGGCTACAACAGAGGAACCTCCTCAATTGTCACTCCATCGCACCTGTGTCTTGGGTCACCATCACTACAGATGCCAGCAACAGGGGCTGACAGAAGTAGCCCAAGGCATATGGAATTTTCTCTCTCACAGGATAGTCTCCAATGTTCTGGAACTCCGGGCAGCGTTCTGCGCTCTGCAGGCCTTTCCCCACTTAACAGCAGGAGACCTCCTAAGACTGGACAACACAACGGTAGTCGCATACATCAAGAGACAGGGGGTACTCCCAGTCTCTCCCTGTCAAAGGAAATAGAGCCCATCATGATCTGGGCCCAGAAAAACCTGGCCAACCTGACAGCTGTCTATCTCCCTGGAGTCCAGAATGTTCAGGCAGATTTTCTGTTGAGAGTTTCTCTGGACATCGAGTGGACTTCCCCCCGAAGTCTTCAGGTGGGTCCTGTCCCTGGGAGTCATTCCGGAAGTAGACTTGTTTGCCTCCCCATGCAACTTCAGACTAGTGAGATACTACACAAGGTCTTGGTATCCCCAGGCTTTTGGGTAGATGCTCTGACAGACCATTGGCGGTTCCACAGGGCCTATGCCTTTCCCCCGGTTCCTGTCATTCTCCGTTTTTTGTCGAGGCTCAGGATGGAAGAAGCAGAGATAGTGGCAATAGTCCCGTACTGGCCAAACAAGCCATGGTTTCCACTGCTGATGCAACTCAGCTTCCGGGACCCAGTTCCTCTACCCTCCAGACCAGACCTCCTATCACAAGGGGCATTTCTACATCCATGCCTGACCCATCTACATCTGATGATCTGGTTCTTGAGAGGGGAAGGTTGGAGGCCCTAGGCTGTCCAAGTAGGGCCATCTCCACAATATTAAATGCCAGAAGAACAGGCACCAACAGGGTCTACCAGAGGATTTGGAAAAAGTTTTCAGACTACACCTCTTCCACTGCATGTTCTTGCAATAACCCAAAGATACATGATATCCTGGGCTTCTTACAATCAGGATTGGACCTCTCATTGTCAGTCAGCTCGCTGCGAGTCCAAATTGCTGTAATCTCTGCCTTTACGGGTGTTTCCTGGGCTAGACACCCTCCTACTCAGTAGTTTTTCAGAGGAGCAATAAGGCTCAGACCTCAGAGCCAAGTTTTTCTAATTGGGATCTTC
The DNA here is from genome assembly GCA_029206835.1 of Rana muscosa. Taxonomy (NCBI): domain Eukaryota; kingdom Metazoa; phylum Chordata; class Amphibia; order Anura; family Ranidae; genus Rana; species Rana muscosa. The sequence goes on along the minus strand of CM055119.1, from coordinate 125,212,006 downwards.
TCCTTGTCCTGGATTTTTTCTTAGGTAGAGAGTTGGAACATGAAGATCAATCTTCTGTCAAATGACTCTCTCTCTAATAGTTGTCTTCTTGGTGGCTATAACATCGGCCAAGAGGGTCTCTGAAATCAGCTCTCAGGGATGCAAGGGGCCATTTCTAAACTTTTTAATTCCTATGTTGGGTTCAAACCCCAAAGTGGCATCTGTGTTTCATGACAATCAGGAGATTGCTCTTCCAACGTTCAGATCTACAGAGGATTCCAGTGTTTATCCCTTAGATGTTGGAAAAGCTCTGAGTCAGTATCTTGAAGCTACAGCTTCTTTCCGTCAGACCGACCACCTGCTCGTTCTTTTCACAGGAAGTATAAGGGAATGCATGCCTCTTCCAGATCTATCGGAGCATGGATTGTTCAGGCCATTCAGTGGGCCTATAAAGCCAAGGGCTTGGCGCCTCCAGAAGCGGTGACTGCTCACTCAACTAGAAGTGTCTTCATCATGGGCGGCATCACGTCACATGCCTCCAGAAGTTATTTGCAAGGTGGCCTTGTGGTCTTCAATTAACACGTTCATGGCACACTACTGCGTAGTGGTTTACGTATCTTGTCTGTTGATGGTGCCAATTAAACCTTTTTTCTTTTGTCCAGCACTCTGCCCACCCGGGTGTGTATGGCTAGTTATTTCCCACACGTAGGCTGCCATGGAGTCTGTCAGGAAAACGGAAAATTTATATCAAATACTTACTGTAATTTTCCTTTCCTGATGGATTCCATGGCAGCAGGAGTTCCCTCCCAGTGGCTGGAGTAGGCTAAATTATGGAACACGGCCTCTGGCCCAGAGCAAAGATTTATGGGAGAAGGGTCCTATGAGGTATGAGGGGCGGGATTAACCCACACGTAGGCTGCCATGGAGTCCATCAGGAAAGGAAAATTACGGTAAGTATTTGATATAAATTTTCCGTTTTTAGTCATACATTTAGGACAAAATGTATTCAGCCACATGTCTTTAGTAAAAAAAAATGTCAATAAGCGTATATTTATTGGTTTGTGCAAAAGATATAGCGTTTACAAACTAGGGTACATTTTCTGGAATTTACACAGCTTTATATTTATGACTGCCTATCTCATTTCTTGAGGTGCTAAAATGGCAGGGCAGTACAAACCCCCCCAAATGACCCCATTTTGGAAAGTAGACACCCCAAGGAAATTGCTGAGAGGCATGTTGAGCCCATTGAATATTTTTTTTTTGTCCCAAGTGATTGAATAATGACAAAAAATAAATAAAATTACAAAAAGTTGTCACTAAATGATATATTGCTCACACATACCATGGTTATATGTGGAATTGCACCCCAAAATACATTCTGCTGCTTCTCCTGAGTACGGGGATACCACATGTGTGGGACTTTTTAGGAGCCTAGCCACGTATGGGACCCCGGAAACCAAGCACCGCCTTCAGGATTTCTAAGGGCGTAAATTTTTGATTTCACTCCTCACTACCTATCACAGTTTTGAAGGCCATAAAATGCCAAAATAGCACAAACCCCCCCAAATGACCCCATTTTGGAAAGTAGACACCCCAAGCTATTTACTGAGAGGCATGTTCAGTCCATGGAATATTTTATATTTTGCCACAAGTTGCGGGAATATGACAAACTTTTTTTTTTTTGCACAAAGTTGTCACTAAATGATATATTGCTCACACATGCCATGGACATATGTGAAATTACACCCCAAAATACATTCTGCTGCTTCTCCTGAGTACGGGGATACCACATGTGTGGGAGTTTTTGGGAGCCTAGCCGCGTACGGGGCCCCAAATCCAAGCACCGCCTTCAGGATTTCTAAGGGCGTAAATTTTTGATTTCACTCCTCACTACCTATCACAGTTTTGAAGGCCATAAAATGCCAAAATAGCACAAAACCCCCCCAAATGACCCCATTTTGGAAAGTAGACACCCCCAAGCTATTTGCTGAGAGGCATGTTGAGCCCATTGAATATTTTTTAATTTTTTTGTCCCAAATGATTGAATAATGACAAAAAGAAAAAAAAAAGAAAAATGTACAAAAAGTAGTCACTAAATGATATATTGCTCACACATGCCATGGTTATATGTGGAATTGCACCCCAAAATACATTCTGCTGCTTCTCCTGAGTACGGGGATACCACATGTGTGGGACTTTTTGGGAGCCTAGCCGCGTATGGGGCCCCAAAAACCAAGCACCGCCTTCAGGATTTCTAAGGGCGTAAATTTTTGATTTCACTCCTCACTACCTATCACAGTTTTGAAGGCCATAAAATGCCAAAATAGCACAAAACCCCCCCAAATGACCCCATTTTGGAAAGTAGACACCCCAAGCTATTTACTGAGAGGCATGTTGGGTTCATGGAATATTTTATATTTTGCCACAAGTTGCGGGAATATGACAAACTTTTATTTTTTTGCACAAAGTTGTCACTAAATGATATATTGCTCACACATGCCATGGGCATATGTGAAATTACACCCCAAAATACATTCTGCTGCTTCTCCTGAGTACGGGGATACCACATGTGTGGGACTTTTTGGGAGCCTAGCCGCGTACGGGGCCCCAAATCCAAGCACCGCCTTCAGGATTTCTAAGGGCGTAAATTTTTGATTTCACTCCTCACTACCTATCACAGTTTTGAAGGCCATAAAATGCCAAAATAGCACAAAACCCCCCCAAATGACCCCATTTTGGAAAGTAGACACCCCAAGCTATTTACTGAGAGGCATGTTGGGTTCATGGAATATTTTATATTTTGCCACAAGTTGCGGGAATATGACAAACTTTTTTTTTTTTGCACAAAGTTGTCACTAAATGATATATTGCTCACACATGCCATGGGCATATGTGAAATTACACCCAAAAATACATTCTGCTGCTTCTCCTGAGTACGGGGATACCACATGTGTGGGACTTTTTGGAAGCCTAGCCGCGTACGGGACCCAGAAAAACCAAGCACCGCCTTCAAGGTTTCTAAGGGCATACATTTTTGATTTCACTCCTCACTACCTATCACTACCTATCACAGTTTTGAAGGCCATAAAATGCCAAGATGGCACAAAACCCCCCCAAATGACCCCATTTTGGAAAGTAGACACCCCAAGCTATTTGCTGAGAGGCATGTTGAGCCCATTGATTCTTTTTTTTTTGTCCCAAATGATTGAATAATGACAAAAAAAAAAAATGTACAAAAAGTTGTCACTAAATGATATATTGCTCACACATGCCATGGTTATATGTGGAATTGCACCCCAAAATACTTTCTGCTGCTTCTCCTGAGTACGGGGATACCACATGTGTGGGACTTTTTGGGAGCCTAGCCGCGTACGGGCCCCCGAAAACCAAGCACCGCCTTCAAGGTTTCTAAGGGCATAAATTTTTGATTTCACTCCTCACTACCTATCACAGTTTTGAAGGCCATAAAATGCCAAGATAGCCCAAAACCCCCACAAATGACCCAATTTTGGAAAGTAGACACCCCAAGCTATTTGCTGAGAGTCATGGTGAGTATTTTACAGCTCTCATTTGTTTTTGAAAATGAAGAAAGACATTTTTATTTATTTTTTATTTTTTAAATTTTCAAAACTTTGTGACAAAAAGCGAGATCTGCAAAATACTCAACATACCTCTCAGCAAATAGCTTGGGGTGTCTACTTTCCAAAATGGGGTAATTTGGGGGGGTTTTGTGCCATCTGTGCCATCTGGGCATTCCATGGCCTCCGAAACTGTGTTAGGCAGTGAGGAGTGAAATCAAAAATTTACACCCATAGAAATCCTGAAGGCGGTGCTTGGTTTTCGGGGTCCTGTACGTGGCTAGGCTTCCAAAATGTCTCACACATGTGGTATCCCCGTACTCAGGAGAAGAAACAGAATGTATTTTGGGGTGCAATTCCACATATAACCATGGCATGTTTGAGCAATATATAATTTATTGACAACTTTTTGTACTTTTTTTTTTCTTTTTGCCATTATTCAATCACTTGGGACAAAAAAAAAATATTCAATGGGCTCAACATGCCTCTCAGCAAATAGCTTGAGGTGTCTACTTTCCAAAATGGGGTCATTTGGGGAGGTTTTGAACTGTCCTGGCATTTTATGCACAACATTAGGAAGCTTATGTCACACATCATCCACTCTTCTAACCACTTGAAGACAAAGCCCTTTCTGACACTTTTTGTTTACATGAAAAAAATAAATTTTTTGCAAGAAAATTATGTTGAACCCCCAAACATTATATATTTTTTTAAAGCAAAGGTCCTACAGATTAAAATAGTGGGTGTTGCATTTTTTTTTCCACACAGTATTTGCGCAGCGATTTTTCAAACGCATTTTTTGGGGGAAAAACACACTTTTTTTATTTTTAATGCACTAAAAAACACTATATTGCTCAAATGTTTGATGAAATAAAAAAGATGATCATAGGCCGAGTACATGGATACCAAACACGACATGCTTTAAAATTGCGCACAAACGCGCAGCGGCGACAAACTACATTCATTTTTAAAAGCCTTTACAGGTTACCCCGTTAGATTTACAGAGGAGGTCTACTGCTAAAATTACTGCCCTCGATCTGACCTTCGCGGTGATACCTCACATGCATGATGCAATTGCTGTTTACATATGACGCTAGACCGACGCTTGCGCTCGCCTTTGCGCAAGAGCAGGGGGGGACAGCGGTGCTTTTTTTTTTTTTTTTTTTTTTTTATTATTTATTTTGCTTTTTTATTATATTTTTAAACTGTTCCTTCAATATTTATTTTTTTTACCATTTTTATTGTTGTCTCAGGGAATGTAAATATCCCCTATGATAGCAATAAGTAGTGACAGGTACTCTTTTTTTGAAAAAAATTGGGGGGTTAGACCCTAGATCTTTCCTCTGCCCTCAAAGCATCTGACCACACCAAGATCGGTGTGATAAAATGCTTTCCCAATTTTCCAATGGCGCTGTTTATATCCGGGGGGGGGCATTCCCTCCCACTGCTTGTAAAAGCAGTCTAGAGGCTAATTATCTGCTAGAATTGCTTTTACATGAAAGCCGGCTGCTGGCTGAAAAGAATGATACCAAGATGATACCTAATCCTGCAGGCATCATTCTGGTATAAACATTCAAAGTCCAGCAACATACCAGTAAGTTGCTGGTCCTTGTTGGACATGTATTGTAATCTTTTTTTTCATGCAGCCTGTTGGCTGAACGAAAAAAAGAGATTGATTGGTGGGTATGCCCACCATTAGAATACCTCCCTTCATCCACCCACTTCTAATGATGGGCATACATGCACCATATATATGCCGAAGCATGGGGGCATCCTCCCGCAAAAAAGATATGCCACGTACACACGGTCGGACTTTTCCACGGGCAAGCCTTCGTCGGAATTTCGACCGTATGTACGTGGCATAAAAGGTTATGCCGCGTACACACGGTTGGACTTTTCCACGGGCAAGCCTCCGTCGGAATTTCGACCGTATATACGCGGCATTAGGAGCAAAATCGCTCCTCCGCCCCTGCTGCCCCCATGCTTCGGCATATATGCTCTTTTTTTAAACTGTGGTGGTGAAATCACCTCCTACAGCGTTGGAGTCACGGCTTTATGTATCGTGGGAGAAAACGCTGTTGCTGTCAAGATAAATAGATCCGCGCTGCAACTAAATGGCGTACCTGCTAAGCAAATGGTGGTTAACATTAAAACAAAGTAACATTACAGTACAACAGTAAGACCTTACCATACCATACCTGCAAAGCAAATACCAAAACAAAACCTAGTAAAAAATAAAACATTTTTTTAACGCAACCTGTGCCTAAAATATATATATGCCGAAGCATGGGGGCATCCTCCCGCAAAAAAGTTATGCCGCGTACACACGGTCGGACTTTTCCACGGGCAAGCCTCCGTCGGAATTTCGACCGTATTTACGCGGCATAAAAGGTTATGCCGCGTACACACGGTCGGAATTTCGACCGTATATACGCGGCATTAGGAGCAAAATCGCTCCTCCGCCCCTGCTGCCCCCATGCTTCGGCATATATGCTCTTTTTTTTAACTGTGGTGGTGAAATCACCTCCTACAGCACTGGAGTCACGGCTTTATGTATCGTGGGAGCAAACGCTGTTGCTGTCAAGATAAATAATTCCGCGCTGCAGCTGAATGGCGCACCTGAAAACAAAAAATGACATACCTGAAAAGCAAGCATGATAAAACATTGCAGAATAGAATACAGTAAAAAAGAGCAGAACAATAGAGAGAAAATAGAGAGAGAGAGAGAACAATAAAACAACAACTGTTTTTGGTTTTTTTCTTTTATATTTTTTTTGTGTTTTGTTTTTTCCTTTTTTTTTTTCTTTTTTACACTTTTTTTTGTAACTTTAACAACTGTAATGGTTCGGGTCTCTCAAAATGTAATGGCATCTTGGGAGACCCTGTGTAAGTGTGTCCTAGTCTGTGAAATGCTGTACCCTACGCTTAAACTTCACTTTTGAGTGGTAGCGTTCAAAATATTCACCAAGGCAAAGACCAGGTTTGTCAGGACAGAGTGGACAAAAAACACGGGTGTCACGCCTAAATCCGCGCTTGCTACAGACACGACATCTTTTTTGGGGGGTTCGTTGGGTAGGGGTGCTCGGGAGGGCATATGGATAATGCCTCTCATGCAGCCGTCTTACTGCATTTGGTTGGGAATGGTGAGGTGCAGAACCACCTGGATACAGGAGTTCTGTGACTATCTCATTCTGGAATTTTAGAAGAGATAACATCCCGCCTGAAGCTCTGTATAGCACATGAGCGTTCAGCAAAGCCAATTGGAATAAGAATAGAGACACTTTTTTGTACCAGCGTCTCGCCTTACGGTCAATTAGATACGGCGCCAACAACTGGTCGTTGAGGTCCACCCCTCCCATATTTTTGTTATATTCGTGGACACAGAGGGGTTTCTCCACAACACCAGTCGCCGTACGAATTTGGACTGTCGTGTCTGCATGAAGGGAGGTAAGAAGGAAAACATTCTTATTGTCCCTCCACTTCATAGCGAGCAAGTTATTACACTTCAAGCAGGCTCTCTCCCCCAGCCTAAGACGGGCATCTACAAGCCGCTGGGGAAAGCCCCGGCGATTAGGTCGCACTGTGCCAAATGCTCCAATCTGATGATCAAACAAGTGACTAAACAGTGGCACGCTTGTGTAATAATTGTCCACATACAAGTGGTACCCCTTTCCGAATAAGGGTGACACCAAGTTCCACACTATCTTGCCAGCGCTCCCTATGTAATCCGGGCAGTTGACCGGCTCGACCTGTCTATCTTTTCCCTCATAAACCGTAAAGCTCAATACATAGCATGTTGCCCTGTCACAGAACTTATAGAGCTTGACCCCGTATCTGGCACGCTTGCTGTGAAGGTACTGCTTGAAAGCCAAGCGGCCAGAAAATTTAATCAGGGACTCATCAACGCAGACAACTTGATCGGGAATAAACAAGGCTGCAAAACGTTTGTTGAAGTGCTTTATGAGGGGCCGAATTTTATAGAGCCGGTCGTATTCAGGGTCCCCACGTGGACGACAAAGTTCATTGTCGTTGAAGTGCATGAACCGCAAAATCTGCTCGTATCGTGTCCTGGGCATGGAGGCAGAGAACACGGGCATGTGGTCAATTGGGTGCGTGGACCAATAAGCACGCAATGACGGGAATTTATGTGTGCCCATGTTGAGGGAAAGGCCCAGAAAGGTCTTAAATTCGGAAACCGTAATTGGTTTCCAATCTTTGCCAATTTTAGGCAACTGGGGGTTAGCGGCAATGAATTGACCAGCATATAAATTACTCTGGTCCACAATAGATCTATAGAGATCTTCCGTGAAAAACAGCGAATAAAATCAATTGGCATAAAATCAGCTGTTTCCACCTGAATACCGGGTTGGGCAGTGAATGGGGGAAGTACGGGTTCTGCAGAAGTGGTGGGGACCCAATCAGGATAGGCTAATTCTGCAGGAAGGGCACTATGGGCACGACGGGCCTGCCTTTGTCTTCTTGGTGGCAGCGGGACACTACTTGTGCTTGCCACCTCGCCAGCTTGAACTGCACTTATGGGACTCGCCACGTCACCACGTGATACTGCAGTGCTGGATGTACGCCCAGGCTGTACTAGGCCGCTGGTGCTTGCCAATTCACCAGAAGGAATAGCGGCGCTAGTACTACTCTGCTCCATGATACGAGAGACCTGCGGTTCTTGCTCCTCAACAACCTCAGAAGATCGGGATCGGGTACGCCTGACCTTAGCAGGGACCTCAACTTCGTCGTCAGAGCTATCTGACGTGGGGCCGCTGACGTCACTGCCTTCTACGGGAAGATATTCTGAGCCTGAATCTGACAGATGCGTGACCTCCTCTTCACTATCTGTCATGCTCAGAATCTCGTAGGCCTCTTTACTAGTGTACCTTCGTCTTGCCATTTTGGGCTCTAAATTTAGGGGTACACTAGTAAGATTCACAGGTAAAAAAAGCACCTGACTGTCAGCAAATGTATCAAACGCTACCAAAAAAACTGTTAGCGGTCGCAGGGATCAGGACTGTCTCTGCGAACGCTGCAGTTATGTGTGTTGTGTTTGGTAAGTGACAGTGATCGATCGATACTGCACTTGGGTGGGCTGGGCTGGGCTGGGCTGGGCGGAGAGGCTAAACGCAGGTGCTAGCAGGTATCTGGGCTGATCCCGGTAACACTGCGGTTTTGGGAACCCTAAACAGCTGGGGAAGCTAGTATAGATCTGATCAGATACTATACCACTAAGGGAGGTGTATGCTTTGCGCGTGGGTGTTAGCGTTACTGGCACTAACCTGACGCTGCCTGGGGCGATGCAGACCCTCTCTGGCGCTAAAACCTAATTGATATCAGCCGCCGGGCGATCAGGAGGTTAAACCTTTATTGGGTTATATACGGCGGGTGCCCTGATGCTATAAAAAGCAAACTAACCAACCAGCGTCACCCGTAAACTTTATATGGTGATCACTGGTGAAAGGGTTAACTAGGGGCAATCAGGGGGTTAAAAACTTTATTAGGTTATATATGGGGGTACCTGACGCTATATAACCTAAATAACTAAATAACTAACCGGCTAACCAGTGTCACCAGTAAAACTTATACGGTGATCACTGGTGAAAGGGTTAACTCTAGGGGCAATCAGGGGGTTAAAATAATATATGGGGGTACCTGACGCTATAAAAACCTGCGACGAAACTAAAAATAAATAACTGGCTATCTAGGGCACCACTGGCACTAAATACAGCGATCGGAAATACGATCGCTTAGTGATGCTGGCGTTGGGGGGTGAAAGGGTTACCTGGGGGCGATCAAGGGGTTAAACCTTTATTAAAGGGGGTTAGGGGGCTACCCTGGACCTAAAGGCGCCTAAACCTAACTGCCCTGCAACTTTTTACTGTCACAAATGACACTGATTGCAGTGATCAGTAAAAAAATGACCACTGCAAACGGTGCACTGTGACTGGGGGTACTGGGGGTGATCTGGGGGGTGAATGGGGGTGACTGGGGGGTGATTTGTGTGCCTACGTGTACTGGTGTCAGTGGGCTGTTGGTGCACTTACTATGTGATGTCTTCTCTCCTCGCGCCGGATCGAAAAGACCGACACGAGTAGAGATGACATCACTTCCTCTGCCTGTGTTTACATTACACAGGCAGGGAAGCTTTCTCATTCGACGGGAGCGATCGCGAGGGGGTGGCCGGAATCGAATGGCCGTCCCCTCATCCCTGATCGCTCCGGAACAAATAACGGCCGCTCACTGTAAAGAAGGGGGGTCCGATCGGACCCCCCAACTATACAAAGGCGATCACGTAGATCTACGTGATTCTGCCTGTCTGTGCCATTCTGCCGACGTATAATTACAGTGGGCGGTCGTTAAGTGGTTAAAGGATAAGAAACGGAAGAAGAAATATTAAAGGGACAGAGAGAACAAGTATCTCAGTTAGCCAAGCAAGTGGATGAGGCTAAGAAAGAAGTCCAAAGGAGCTAGAGAAACGGAAAAATGAAGAGCAGACCTTAAAAATTTTACAGTTAACTGAACAGGAAGGACAGACTCCCTCAAATCCCATGGGAGACATATCCCATATCCCACTCCCCCTCGGGACGTTAAGGGATATCAAAGATCTTTGCCCAAAGCCCCGCAAACACCCCAGAGTGGCAGCTCTGTTTTTACACGGGCATGAATGCCGATGACTGTGAAATAATAATAAAGACCTGTGATGTAGAAGTTAAAACATTATTTGCTGAATATGATCCCTTTGCAAAGGGATGGGAATCGTTTTGAGCAGCAGTAGCAGCTGTTTGGCAGAAAAGTTACAAAGGAGAAAGCGCTTTGCAGATAATGTGCACTGCAAAGCAGGGATTGGGAGAGAACTTATATTCATTTTGTAAATGGGTATACCAGTTATACAAAGGTACAGGAATGGAGAACCATGAACTGTATGTGAGCACAGTCATGTCCGGGGGAGATCATAAAACAACACAGTTACTTAAATTAATTAACCCCGATTGATCAAAATTAAAACCTGATGCCTTTCTGGAAGACATTAGAAATAACGTGCATCCTCAGGCTTATTCACCACAAAAGGAGGGGTATTTCCCTCATTTAACCCCGAACAGATAGAAAGCCCGCAATTAGCTGCTGCACAAATGGTTGTCCCTTATACACAACAAGTTCCCCAACAATTCCAACAAGCACCATACCAGTCATATTCCCAGGATTATCGGCAGGGTTGTTTCACATTGTTTCACATGCAGGGACATGGGACATCAGAAGTCAGAATGCCCCCTTAGGAGAGGAACAAGTAGGGGAGCTAACCGCAGGGGTAATATGGGAAGAGGCAGATTGCCCGTTGGTACAGTTCATGACCAACATCTTTTTGAAATGAGTTTTGCCGTTCTGACTGACTGTCCACTTCCTATGGGAAGAGACTTAATGTTGAGCTTAAACATACAGATCAAATTCACAAAGGATGGCATACAGATCAAATTCACAAAGGATGGAGGCCTGCTGGCTACATCAGAAATCTGTGATTTGTCTAATCCAAAAAGACAGGATTTTAGAGGGTACTTTATGTTACTACCGGCACACCTTGAAGCACACCCTATATGGGCACTGCATACATTGTACACCATACAAGCCCATAATTGGGGAAGGAGCAGTAGTACATTACCAAAAACAATATCCCCTGTCAGAGGGAAAATTTGCAGGCATAGCACCACAAATAGAGCAATATACAGCAGAAGGAATACTGAAACACACAATCAGTCCCTGGAACACCCCCATTCACCCAGTCAAAGCCAGTGGTGAATGGCGCTTTGTACAGGACCTAAGGGCCCTGAACAAAGCACCTTTTGTTGCGGATATTGCTACAATATTTTGTGAGATACTGGCAACGTCCAAGATCTACACGGTCATTGATTTAAGTATCACGTTCTCTTCCATACCTGTTGCAGAGGAAGCCCAAAAATACTTTGAACCTGGGCTAGGCTCCCGCAAGGCTTTGCGGACAGTCCTGCAGCGTACTCCATGGTTTTGAATTGATCTTTGAGCGATTGGGTACCAAAAGAAGGCTCAGTGTTGCTTCAGTATGTGGACCTATTGCTGTGTAATGAAAATTAGGTCAGTTGTGCGGAGGACTCAGAGCACCTACTAATTCTCCTCGCCTCGAAAGGTCACTTGGTGTCTCGGAAAGGGATCCAGTGGTGCAGGTCGCAGGTTGAGTACTTGGGGTGTATAATCCAAACCGAACGTTTGGTGTCACCAGCTTGAGTCAAGGCACTGTCCTCCTGGAGTCCACCAAGAGACAAGTCAGCTCTTCTCTCTTTCCTAGGGTCCATAGTATACTGCAGGCAGTGGATACCTGATTGCTCTTATTATGATTCTATCCTAAGGTCTGCTACCCTGCAGGATGCCCCAAAGTTTATTGATTGGACAACAGAGAGGGTTAAGGCTTTCACAGCATTAATCAGCTCTCTAAGGCAAGCCCCTGCATTGGGACTTATAGAGTATGCGGGCCATTTTCATTGTACTGTGTGGTATCTGGACCTACGGTTGCAGCGGTCCTAGCACAATCACATGGGAATTCTCTGAGACCTGTTTAATACATCTCAAGGAAACTTCGAATTCAAGGTATGCCACACTGTGTGAGGTTACAGAGGATTATGAATGTTGCACATGGATTCACAATACATCTGTAGAGATACCTGACTATTATGACATTATTGCTCAACACAGAAATGAAGTAAATAAATTACAAAGCAAGGGATATTGCCAGGACCTGGGATCCTCTTAGAGGGGAGGGATTTGGCCTCAAAGGAATATTTTCCTGGATGAAAGATATAGCTATGGCAAATATAGTCATGTTGCTTTGGATTCTCATTATATATTTGGTAATTAAACTAGTGTTCTGTGCTATTGGGAAAATGAACAGCCTAGGGGCAAAGGAGAGAAATGATTCCTCCACCAGGATGGCAATGTTCGTTACTACACACAGATGGTATAATGATCACGGCAGATAAAAAATGTTATCTGCCTTGATCAAAGGAGGGTTAGATTAAGATTATTGGGGGTCTTTATTGATCTTCATTACATTTCAGCTTTCATAAGTTTTAGCAATACCAAGTCAATATGTAAGTACAGTAAGTATATTTGTATTTTTGCAGTAAGATATTGAGTTAGCTAATGTCAGACTCTCTGATGTTCACACTTACAGCTATTTTTGTAGAACTTGTTAATAATGACAGGATATAAGACTAGTGGTCAAGCTACTTTTTCACAGACTTCAAGATCTGGCTCGACGCTCAACTTCTATGATCAGAACTTAGCACATGACCTTTTGAGCCCTTTGTAACTAGGCAGAATACATTGTAAGGCTATTGATAGGAATGCACTGTAACTGTAACTAAGTTTTTTGCGTTTGTGGTTTAGTGGGAGGAGTCTCCGTGTGTTGTAGGATAAGTATGCTGAACTCTGAATACAGCTTTGTAATTTTTGAACGACCATCTTTGCGTGTGTCTTAATTACCTGACCGATCATAGAGCGCATCCATACACCCATTGGTCCGGCCTAGGCTCTAAGGGATAGAAGTGGTCTAACGCGCTACCTTACACTAAGTGTAGTGTGAAACGCGTCAGAGGTCCTAGGTTTGTTGCTGTGACTTGTAGTGCCTGTTTCCACTTTTTGTAATAAAGCTACGTTGGATTGGAGTGTGGCTGTCCTAATCATCTTTTGTACTTAATGAGCAGGCAGCATCACACCCAGAGCAGAAGCATTAAAGAACTTAGCAATTGGTCTGAGCCCAATTACTGGCTCAGACTACCCTTAAATTTCCACCTAGCGTCCCCCAATATTGGGAGGGGCACTACACTCACATGAACCTTCACCAGTGTTTTTCCACTCAGATGAGGACATTACATGTATTTTCACAAAAGTGACGTGATCCCAGGACATTTTAATATATACAGTATGTCATCCGCACAGCTTACACCCATGATGAAAAATTATTCCAGAAAAAGAGTGGCGGCCCGTGCGACCGGCCCCCTATTCTACATACAGGGCACCGGACGCAGGGATTCCAATGAGGGTTTTTTTTTTTTAAGCACGTGATTAGAGCCAGAGGCTCTAATACGCTTCAAAAAAGGGTGGACTCGGGGCCCACCTAGTTGTGTGACAATAGCGGAGGAATATTCGTCAGTCAGGAAGAAGGTCATGAGACCCGTTTCCCGATTGGCCGAAAGGAGAAGCCTTCCTATTGGCTTATGAGGAGGAGGAAGGAGACATACGGCTGCTGTGATGCCAAGGAGATGCATGGGAAGCACGACCGACGGAGTCAGGACACGGAGGAGACTGAGGGGGGAAGCCGTTGTCTCAACATGTCAGTCCGGGGGTAGCACGGCGTGAGAGAGCTTGTCGACTGGGGGGTGTGGGTATGGTGCGGGCTGGAGCGATGGGGGCTTGATCAGGTCCATCTTCTGTCCCCCCCGGACCGATGGAGCACCAGCCGCCACTGCCAGAAAATTATCTCACTCGAATTACAAAAAATTACACTTGCAGAATATTACAAGAGTATATGTGACATCAACTTTATTTGCACACATTGAGAACTTTAACCACTTCCATACTGGGCCTATTCTGGCACTCCTCTCCTACATGTAAAAATCCAAATTTTTTTGCTCGAAAACTATGGAGAACCCCCAAACATTATATGTGTTTTTTTTTAGCAGACACCCTAGGGAATAAAATGGCGGACATTGCAACTTTTTATCTCGCACTGTATTTGCGCAACAATTTTTCAAACACGTTTTTTTCATGAATTAAAAAATAACAAAACAGTAAAGTTAGCCCATTTTTTTTTTTGTATAATGTGAAAGATGATGTTACGCTGAGTAAATAGATACCCAACACGCTTTAAAATTGCGCACATTCATGGAATAGCGCCAAACTTCGGTACTTAAAAATCTCCATAGGCGACGCTTTACATTTTTTTACAGGTTACCAGTTTAGAGTTACAGAGGGGGTCTAGTGCTAGAAGTGTTGCTCACGCTCTAACACACGCAGCGATACCTCACATGTGTGGTTTGAACGGCATTTACATATGTGGGTGGGACTTACGTGTGTGTTCACTTCTGAGCGCGAGCTACCGGGGACAGGGGCGTTTAAAAAATAAATAATTATTTTATATTTTACTTTATATTTTTTATTTTTACACTTATACATTTTTTGTATCACTTTTTTTTCCTATTGCAAGGAATGTAAACATCTCTTGTAACAGGAATGGTTCGTGACAGGTCCTCTTTATGGAGAGATGCGGGTCAATAAGACCCCACATCTCTCCTCCAGGCTGGAAAAAAAAAAATCACCGATCTCATGCTTACCAGCCGTGATCGCGGCTTTGTTTACATCCGCGGCCCAGACGTGATGTCGCGCTCGGTCCTCTGACAGTCATAGAGATGACTGGTGACCATCTGGTCACCGGAAATCTCTATGGTCGTCATCCAGCGGTGGCCGTTTCTTTCTCTGGGTCCCCGATGGCACAGGAGAGCCCGGAGAAGCTCTGGATGGCGGCGGGAGGGGGCGTGATCGTTCTTTTGGTGCACAGAATCGCCGGCTGAAAGCTAGGATATCTGAATGATGCCTGTAGCTGCAGGCATCATTCAGATATTCCCACTAAAAGTCAAGGGCGTCATAAGACGGCCTTGGGCTGGAAGTGGTTAAAGTACAACTAAAAGGAAAAAAACTTTTTTTTTTAGTTTTGGATAGAGTAGAGAGAGATTAACCTCTTCTGGACCGCTCCACGAAGATATACTACCGCAGGGCGGCCCTCCTGTACGAAAGCACATACCTGTACTTAATTTCGTGCACTGGTTCAGGGGCACGTGCACGCCCTGTGGGTAACCTGCTCCCGCTGTGATTGGACATAACAGGAGCCAATCAGCGGGCCTGGCAGACCCAATATTTGTCGGGACACTGCGATCGTTCTCAGGATTGACAGAACGGTGGTCTGCCTATGAAAATAAGGCAGACCACCGTTCTGTGAGAGAAGGACATGGAGATCTTGTGTTTCTACTAAGCAGGAACACGGTTCTCTGTCTTCCCCCAGTCAAAGCATCCCCCCAGTTAGAAAGCACTCTCTAGGGACACATTTAACCCTTTGATCGCCCCTCATGTTAACCCCTTCCCTGCCAGTGTCATTAGTACAGTGAATTTATTTTTTAGCACTGATCACCGTATTAGTGTCACTGGTCCCCAAAAAAGTGTCAGTTAGGTGTCCGATTTGTCTGCCACAATGTCACAGTCCCGCTAAAATCCACTGATCGCCGGCGCCGCCATTTCTAGTAAAAAATAAAAATAAATAAATATTCTATAAATATATCCCATAGTTTGTAGATGCTATAACTTTTGCGCAAACCAATCAATTCACACTTATTTGGATTTTTTTACCAAAAATATGTAGCAGAATACATATTGGCCTAAATTGATGAACAAATTTGATTTGTTAAATTTTTTAGTAGATATGTTTTATAGCAGAAAGTAAGAAATATTGTTTTATTTTTTCAATTATTTTTGTTTATAGTGCAAAAAAACGCAGAGGTGATCAAATACCACAAAAAAGCGCTCTATTTGTGGGAAAAGGGACATTAATTTTATTTGGGTACAGTGTGGCACGAACGCAAAATTGTCAGTTAAAGTAACGCAGTGCCGTATAGAAAAAAATTGCCTGGTCATGAAGGGGGTAAACCTTCTAGGGCTGAAGTGCTTAATACCCATCAATTTTAATAGCTGTCTCTGCCTCCTTTAGGGAGAGTCACCCTCTCTATTTGTCCTGTTTACCATTATCATTAAAAGTGATTGTTAAATTAAATCCCAAACTTTGTGTTGTCCCCAGAAAAGTAATAGAGGGGAAATCTTCCAGTGGGGACACTAGTTCTGGTGACCTGGGGGGCCCCAAGGAATTCCCTTATTTGCACGGATTTTCTTTCACTTCCTGTTTTGGCTATGGGACAGGATGTAAATGGATATCTTCCCAATGGGACACATATGGCAAAAGATAATCTACTATCATACTAGATCATTGTGAAATACTTACCTCAGAACAAAGCCCCCGTATCGGAGGGAGCTGACATCTTGCCCTCGGCATGTCTTCCGAGTTCGCGGCTCCGGGGATGTGAGTGCATTTTCTTCCCGGCAATGTCCGGCAGCGTCTGCCGGACCTTCAGCGGGGCATTCAGAGCGCATGCGCCACTGATGTCAGCGGCTGCATGTAAAGGGAATACAGTATCTCCTAAACCGTACAGGTTTAGGAGTAGGGATGAGCTTCGAGTTCGAGTCAAACTCATGTTCGACTCAAACATTGCCTGTTCGCCCGTTCGCCAAACAGCAAACAATTTGGGGTGTTCGCGGCAAATTCGAAAAGTCTATGGAAGAAATCTAAAGTGCTAATTTTAAAGGCTTCTATGCAAGTTATTGTCATAAAAAGTGTTTGGGGACAAGGGTCCTGCCCCAGGGGACATGTATCAATGCAAAAAAAGTTTTAAAAACTAAAGTTTTTTGGGGAGCAGTGATTTTAATAATGCTTAAAGTGAAACAATAAAAGTGAAATATTCCTTTAAATATCGTACCTGGGGGGTGTGTATAGTATGCATGTAAAGTCGCGCTTGTTTCCCGTGCTTAGAACTGTCCCTGCACAAAATTGTCAGTTAAAGTAACGCAGTGCCGTATAGCAAAAAATTGCCTGGTCAAGGAAGTTCCCCATCAGGTCCGCCCCCTCGTATGTCAGACCCCGCCTACGTCATTGGCCTGAGCGGACCTGATGGGGAACTTCCTTCACTGTGTAATACATGAATAGACCCGCCCCTTCTCACGTTCTGCATCTGGTCCGCTTAGCCTTACACCTAGTCATTGGCTGAGCGGACCTGATGGGGAACTTTAGAAGGGGCGGGTCTATACATTTAATAGACTGCGGAGGAAGTTCCCCATCAGGTCCGCTCAGGCTCAGCCAATGACGGACAGCGCTGGACATCAGATCGCCGCGGGACACTGGATTTCATCGCTGGAATGTTTTTTTTTTTCAATTTTTTTTTAATTTTTTAATAAAGGACTTTTTCAAGGTGTTTGTGTGTTTTTATTTACATTTTTTGACACTTTCTTCGTGAAATGGTAGGGGTACAATGTACCCCTTACCAATTCACATAGGGGGGGCCGGGATCTGGGGGTCCCCTTTGTTAAAGGGGTCTTCCAGATTCCGATAAGCCCCCTGCCCACAGACCCCCACAACCACCGGGCAAGGGTTGTGGGTATGAGGCCCTTGTCCCCATCAACAGGTACGGTTCAGGAGGGGGGCGGCGCTCTCTCGTCCCCCCCTCTTTTCCTGCGGCCTGCCAGGTTGCGTGCTCGGATAAGGGTCTGGTATGCATTTTTGGGGGGACTCCACGCCATTTTTTTTTAAATTTGGGGTAGAGTTCCCCTTAAAATCCATGCCAAACCTGAAGGGCCTGGTATGAATATTTGGGGGGAACCGCATGCATTTTTTTTTTTAATTTGCGGCGGGGTTCCCCTTAATATCTATACCAGACCTGAAGGGCCTGGTAATTGAATTTGGAGGGACCCCCATGCTTTTTAAAATTTTTTTATCAATGACTTTTCTATGTATTGCCGGGAGCCGACAATTCATTAATAGCCGCGAGTGAGTTTTAAATTACTTTTTTTCCTTCAGAAATGACATTTTGTGCAGGGACAGTTCTAAGCACGGGAAACATGCGCCACTTTACATGCATATCATACACACCCCAGGTACGAAATTTAAAGGAAAATTTCACTTTTATTGTTTCACTTTAAGCATTATTAAAATCACTGCTCTTTTGCAAACCTTTCTACTTTGTCTATTGTGTCTCTGTTTGTCCTTTGAATATATCTTTTTAAATAAAGATTACATAAAAAAAAAAAAAAAAAAATCACTGCTCCCAAAAAAACATCAGTTTTTAAAACTTTTTTTTGCATTGATACATGTCCCCTGGGGCAGGACCCGGGTCCCCAAACACTTTTTAGGACAATAACTTGCATATTAGCCTTTCTAATTAGCACTTTAGATTTCGAACGTTCGAGTCCATTGTATTTAATAGGGTTCTAAAGTTCACGCGAACATTCTGTCTGTTCGCAGGTTCTGGTGCGAACCGAACAGGGGGGTGTTCGGCTCATCCCTATTTAGGAGATATTAATTTTACCTACAGGTAAGCCTTATTATAGGCTTACCTGTAGGTAAAAGTTTCAAATTTGGATTTACTACCGCTTTAAGTAGGCTGAACACGAGTAAGATACATAGACAGCAAACTGTTAAAGTCAGGTTTCCCTTTTACAACCTAGAACACCTCAGATATTTTTAGTAAACTTTATTAATACAAACATTAGTGTGTTAAAAATCAAATCTGGAATATTTTTGTTAATTTTAGCACTACTTGTGTCAAGATCAATATTTATGCCCTGGTCAGTATCAAGTCAAGGAAATACCCATAGAATGGTTCCACAATATAATAATAATTGGAAATAATAAGGAATAGAGGAATAATCTCAACATGAGGCATGATCAAAAAGTGGTATTGTCTAGATAATTTTTGCAATATATGAATTTTTAGGGAACTTGTGAGCTCAATACTCCCAATGTCGCCTGACCACTGCGGAGGCAAAAAAGATAGAATGATCCATAATTGGAAAAATGTACATATGTTGATTGCATTTGGTGAAGTCATGGCTAAATTTACATAAGTGGCTCCCATCTGTCTATTCCCAGCGGAAGGAATACGCTGTACTGTACATTGATAGATTTTTGTTTTTTTTTATACATTGCTAGGGATGAGCCGAACATCCCCCAGTTCGGTTCGCAGCAGAACATGCGAACAGGCCAAACATTTGTGCGAACACCGTTAAAATCTAAGGGACACGAACATGAAAAACCAAAAGTGCTCATTTTAAAGGCTTATATGCAAGTTATTGCCATAAAAACTGTATGGGGGCCCGGGAACTGCCCCAGGGGACATGTATCAATGCAAAAAAATGGCCGTTTTTTCAGGAGCAGTGATTTTATTAATGCTTAAAGTGAAACAATAAAAATAAAATATTCCGTTAAATATTGTGCCTGGGGGGTCTCCTTAGTCTGCCTGTAAAGTAGCGCATCTCTCCTATGTCCATAACAGTACAACAGCAAAAGGACATTTCTAAAGAAAGAAATGTAATTTAAAACTGCTCAATGTATTGTTGGATGCAGGCTGCAGGAAAAGGGGGGTAGCACCCCCCTTCATGAACCGTACCAGGCCACATGCCCTCAACATGGGGAGGGTGCTTTGGGGTCCCCCCAAAACACCTTGTCCCCTTATTGATGGGGACAAGGGCCTCAACCCCACAACCCTTGCCCGGTGGTTGTGGGGGTCTGCAGGCGGGGGTTTTATCGGAATCTGGAAGCCCCCTTTAACAAGGGGGCCCCCAGATCCCGCCCCCACTATGTGAATGGGTACATTGTACCCCTACTCATTCACCAAAAAAAGTGTCAAAAAAAGTTAAAATTACAGGAGACAGTTTTGTACAATTCCTTTATTAAAAAAAAAAGTGTCCCACAATGTCAATCCATCTTCAATCGCGTGCGACAGTCCCATAAAAAAAAAAACAGAAAAACTCTGCCTTCACGATGACAGCTCTTATATAACCAAGGGCGGGGCCACCCGGTGATGTAACCGGATGACCCTGCCCCCTTCTGACATCAGAGGGGGCGAGGCCATGTGTTTACATCACTGGGTGGCCCGCCCTTGCCTATATAACAGCTGTCAAAGCAAAAACACGGCAGTCAAGGGACGCCTCTGGTCTTTTCTCTGGACCGTCAGACGCCGTGATTGAAGATGGATTGACATCGCGGGACACTTTTTTTTATTAAAGGAATTGTCCAAAACTGTCTCCTGTAATTTTTACTTTTTTGACACTTTTTTGGAGAATGAGTACCATGAGTACAATGTACCCCATACCCATTCACATAGGTGGGCCGGGATCTGGGGGCCCCTTGTTAAAGGGGGCTTTCAGATTCCGATAAAACCCCCGCCTGCAGACCCCCACAACCACCGGGCAAGTTGTTGTGGGGATGAGGACCCCAAAGCACCCTCCCCATGTTGAGGGCATGTGGCCTGGTACGGCTCAGGAGAGGGGGCACTCTCATGTCCCCCCCCCCTTTTTTTGCGGCCTGCCAGGTTGCGTGCTCGGATAAGGGTCTGGTATGGATTTTAGGGGGGACCCCATGCCATTTTTCATTTTGGCGTGGAGTTCCCCTTAATATCCATGCCAGGCTGGTAATGGACTGGGGGGGGGGGGACTCACAGTGTTTTTTTCAAGAAATTTAGAGCGTGCTGTGATTCACCAAAGCATGCAGGTCAGGTGCATGCTTTGACCAATCATAAGACTCCAATGCACTGCGATCTCGCAGTGCATTATGGGCGTTCCGCGGCACTCGAATTTGCTGCGAACACCCCATAATGTTCTAAATTTGGAGAACACCCGATGTTGGAGTCAAACTTACGTTTGACTCCAACATCGGGCTCATCCCTATACATTGCACAAACAGTTTACAGAAATATCTCTGACTAGCATAATTTATTATTAAGAGGATACGTTTGCAGGGTTGCGTTTTTTGAACCATTTGGTTATTTCCTTCAGTTTTGCACATATTTAAACACAAAAATATTTAACTAGACAACTGAACACAAAACCCACTAATAAGAAATAACCATAAAAAAATTAAAACATTTCAAGATTAACTATGTGGGTTACAATCTCTCTACCAAGTTAAGTTTACCAAATCAAGTCTATGAAGTCCTGCAATTTGTGCTGTAATGAACTAACAGGATATTTTATTTTCTGCAATTCAACACAGCACGGGAACAAATCTATTATCAAGCCGGCATTAAATAAGGAGATACATATTGACACTTACATGTGCAGAACACATGATCCATAACATCTTGTTTGGGCAAAGTAGGCGGCTTTCGATCATGACCCCCAACTGAGCTGACATCTAAGAGTTTAAGATCCACAATGCTTTGCCGGGGGGGGGGGGGGGTATGTCGATTCTGGAGTCTTTATTGTGAGATTGCAGGTCCACTTGTCTTTTCTCTTGATTGCTGTGGGTTTTATCTAAAATGAAAAAAATTATTAAAAAAACATTTTACTCATTGGTACGATATAGTAAAAAAAAAGAAAAAAAAAATCAAAC
Organism: Rana muscosa; assembly: GCA_029206835.1. NCBI lineage: Eukaryota > Metazoa > Chordata > Amphibia > Anura > Ranidae > Rana > Rana muscosa. The sequence continues at coordinate 125,190,220 of CM055119.1, read as the reverse complement.
ATATTTGTGTATCTTGGTTTGCAAACCTTGGCATTCTGTATCCTTTGAAGTAGATTGTTCCATTGTTCCCTTTCCACTCTACTTAACATTTATGCACAATGGCTCCATTTCCAGAGATGTATTGTCGTCCTTGGAATCTTCATGATGCCATGGTAACGTTCTGCAGAAAAGCAAACATGTTTTATCTTCAAATTCAAATTAAACAGAGCAGAATAATAATTAAAAAAAACTCACCTATGTGGCTGCATCCTTGTTGTACTGCGGATGTTGTGCCCGGGTCGAATGCCGAAAACTGAGCAGTCACATGTTTAAAATAAAAATGGTTTTGGGTGCCAAGCACACAATTGTTCAACAGAGCATGCACCACTGTCAGTTTGGAAATGTTCATATTTGTACCTACCTGTTTTAGTGACGTATAGCTCCTCCGAATATGGTCTGAGTGGTTGCTCACTTTCATGGTCAACACTTGTAGCCACCATGCTGTCAGCAAATTTTATTTGATGTAGTTTTCTCTTTGCACACTTCTTTTTTTTCCTAAAATTAATAGGTATTCAAATTTATTTCGGTGTAAATATATATATTTTTAAAACAACCTTATGAAAAATATACTTACTTTCTTTGGATGTTGTGATGAATGTGGCCTAGCTGCTCATGTTCCCTTTATTTAAGATTGATCACCTCTTCCCCAGTTGGTCTTTGGAGCGCTTAATGCCTTATTTATTCAGGAGAGTTTCTATAACTTTATCCAGAATCCGATCTTTCCTTGTGTTGGGCTTTGTATAGTTTTTCAGCTTGCCATTGTAGTCATTCTTCTTACGCAGGTAGACAAGCACCACCATTTCATCCCTGCTCATGGATGTGGCCTTCATCTTTCAGCTGGTCTTCTTGCTATGCACCTGTCTGGCACTCTGTGCAGCCTCCACCTCCTCCATCCTGTTTGTGATGGGTTGTGGGCCTCACTGTCATAGACAGCGGCTCACAGTCATATATACACTACTGCGTTACAGATCAGACAGGGTTGGAGTTCATGATGCATGTATATTGCATGCCAAAAGATCATTCAGTGGGGCACATAGAAAGTTCCCATTAGTACACCGGATCTTTCGCTGGCACGATCTTTCACAGCCTCGAAAAAACTGCAGCATAAGGTAAACTTGCCAATGATTGCTTAGGCCAATGTTTCTCAACTCCAGTCCTCAAGTACCTTCAACAGGTCATGTTTTCAGGATTTCCCTCAGATGAAACCGCTGTGGTAATTACTAAGGCAGTGAAACTGATTAAATCACCTGTGTAAGTTTTTGGAACTGGGGCCATTATTAAGAGGGACGGGCGGGGCATTCGTATTGTGCCACTAGAGGTGAAATTCTTGGACCGGCGCAAGACGAACCAAGGCGAAAGCATTTGCCAAGAATGTTTTCATTAATCAAGAACGAAAGTCGGAGGTTCGAAGATACTGTCGTAGTTCCGACCATAAACGATGACGACTGGTGATCCAGCGGCGTTATTCCCATCAACGTCTTAATATTGGAGCATACTTTGAGATGAATACAACGGAAGAAGTGTCTGAGCAAGCAATATGGGAAGCGCATAAGACGGTAATTAGAGGGGAACAGATAATGTATGGGTCAAGGGTTAAAAGAGAGGAGCAAAAGGAGATCTACTAGAGGAGATCAATGAATTAGAAACCAAACATAAGAGAAATTTAAATCTAGAAGATGCTAAGAAATTAGAAACCCTGAGAAGCAAGCTTTCACAATGTATAGATAATAGGATTAAAACTAAACATAGATATTATGTAAACAGATTTTACGAACAGGGGAACAAATGTGGCAGGTTGCTAGCCGGACAACTTAAAAAGCAGCAGGATTCGAGACATGTCCATAACCTGATAGTACAAAAGAAAAAAATTGTGGAGACCCAAGCGATTGCAGCAGAATTTCATAAATTTTATGAGGCCCTAAATAACATACAAGAGCCAATAGGAATCGCCACAGATGAGCAGCGAATGACTGAAATTAGAGACTATATCAAAGACTCTGATTTGACTCAACTGCCATCTCTGGCGATTGAAGAACTAGAACGAGTAATTACGATCGAGGAACTGGACAGGGCAATAAATACTTTGTCTTTGGGCAAAAGCCCGGGACCTGATGGGTTCACAAACATATATTATAGGAAATTCATGGCAGAATTGGGACCTCCATTATGTATGTAGATACTTTATTACAATCAATGTTTCCAACCCTCTACCACCTGAAGCACTATTAGCATATATCACAGTGCTTCCTAAAGCAGGGAAGGACCCCCAACATTGCGCTAATTACAGACCCATCTCCCTACTTAACTCAGATACCAAGCTGTTAGCCAAAATTCTGGCTCTTCGACTACAAGATCACATAGTAAGGCTAGTTCACCCTGATCAAACGGGCTTTATGAAGGGCCGGAAGGCCAGAGACAACACGATACGTGCTCTGCATATCCTTCACTGTATAGAACATGGCCCGAATAAGGCCCCTAGAGTGGTACTATCTATGGACGCCGAAAAGGCATTTGATAGGGTGAGCTGGCCTTACATGACGGAAGTGTTAAGGAGGGTGGGGATGGGTGAGCGAATGATGGGTTGGATATCAGCGCTGTATGTGAATCCAAGGGCCAGAGTGAAAGTAAATGGGACAATGTCGAATTACTTTAAAATATGAAATGGGACAAGACAAGGGTGTTCATTATCTCGTTTGTTGTTTGCCATAGTGTTGGAACTAGGGATGAGCTTCGAGTCCGAGTAGAACCCATGTTCGACTCGAACATCGGCTGTTCGATTGTTCGACGAAGATCGAACATTATGGGCCGTTCATGCCAAATTTGAGGGGTGCGTCACGGCCCATAATTCACTGCGGCATTGCAGTGCATTGCTGGCTGTTGATTGGCCAAGCATGCACTATGACCCACATGCTTGGCCAATCACAGCGCCGTCTGAACAGAGAGCTGTAATTGGCCAAAGCCAGGGTGGCTTTGGCCAATTATGGCTCAGGGGGTTTAGTACACGGCCCACACTATATAAGGCCGCCGGCTCTGTGGCCTTGTGTAGTGTGTTGGAGTTGTGAAAAGAGAGAATTTACAGAGACAGACAGTGTCATTTATATTGAGTTAGATAGAGCAGGGAGGCGAGTCAGTTAGCTGCAGTTACAGTGTGTAGAGGATATATATGCATCCTAGGTGTTGTATATATATTTATACACTGTATTGAGTTTAGCTAGATCCGTTCCTGTTAGTCTCTATACTGTGACAGGCAGGCAGGTGATTGTGCTAGCTGCAGACAGTCAGTGTTTCACCTAGTGTACTACTGTGTGCTTTGCATAGCGTTCACCTAAAGCTCACCTGAATACAGTTAGTCTCTATACTGTGAACGGCAGGCAGGTGATTGTGCTAGCTGCAGACAGTCAGTGTTTCACTTAGTGTACTACTGTGTGTTTTGCATAGCGTTCACCTAAAGCTCACTAGAATAAAGTTAGTCTCTATACTGTGACAGGCAGGCAGGTGATTGTGCTAGCTGCAGACAGTCAGTGTTTCACTTAGTGTACTACTGTGTGCTTTGCATAGCGTTCACCTAAAGCTCACCTGAATACAGTCATGCCGCGTACACACGATCGTTTTTTCTGATGAAAAAAGACCGATGGACTTTTTTCATCAGACAAACCGATCGTGTGTGGGCCCCATCGGTCTTTTTTCCATCGGTATAAAAAAATAGAACATGTTTTAAATTTTACCGATGGGAAAAAAAAATGTTAGCAAATTCCGATCGTCTGTGGGGAACTCCATCAGAGAAAAAACCCACGCATGCTCAGAAGCATTGAACTTCATTTTTCTCGGCTCTGAGTGTTTTTTACGTCACAGCGTTTGGGACAGTCGGATTTTTGACTGATGGTGTGTAGGCAATACTGATGGAAGTCAGCTTCATCGGATTTCCAATGGAAAAATCCATGGATTTTATTCCATCGGAAATCCGATCGTGTGTACAGGGCATTAGTCTCTATACTGTGACAGGCAGGCAGGTGATTGTGCTAGCTGCAGACAGTCAGTGTTTCACTTAGTGTACTACTGTGTGCTTTGTATAGCGTTCACTTAAAGCTCACCTGAATACAGTCAGTCTCTATACTGTGAAGGGCAGGCAGGTGATTGTGCTAGCAGCAGACAGTCAGTGTTTCACTTAGTGTACTACTGTGTGCTTTGCATAGCATTCACCTAAAGCTTACCTGAATACAGTTAGTGACTATTATAGTGGTGTTCTCATAATAAAACCACAAGCAGAGAGCTGCAAGTATTTTCAGTGTACTGTGTCCTCTGCACAGTTTTCACCTAAAACTATCTGAAAACAATTGCTGCTTTTCCCATACTAACACAATAGTAGGCAGTTGATTCTGATAGATGCATTATCAGTACAGACAAATATATATATATATATATATATATATATATATATATATATATATATATATATATCCCACCTTTGTTCAGCTACATCTCACTGCAGGCCATTAGTATGTCTGGAAGGCAAACAATGAGAGGCAGACAGTCATGAGGCAATAAAAGACGGCAAGCTTGCTCTGTGTCTAGAGGCAACAGTGCTGCTGGTCGTGGACACGGTCCATCCTCATCAGCACGTGGTCGTGGGACACATTTGTCCTTCTTTTCAGCAGCTGGCCATGTTGAGCCGCAACATGCCCAAGACTTGGTAGAGTGGATGACCAAGCCGTCCTCCTCCTCCTCCTCATCCTCTCTCACCCAGGCTCAGGGTACTTTGTCTGGCAAAGCAGCTGCCAAAGCGGCCTCTTCCCTCAGCCCAATGGCATCAGTCACTCCTTCCCTAGCCCCACCATGTCCTCCTGAGGATTCCCCCGAACTGTTTGAGCACAGTGTTGGGTACATGCTCCAGGAGGATACCCAGCGTTTTGAAGGCTCCGATGATGGAACCCAGCTAGAGGAAGGCAGTAACGTGAGCTCAGAGAGAGGGAGTAGTGACGTGAGCCCAGAGAGAGGGGGTGCCCAACAAGGTCAGCTATCTGGCAGTCATATTCCCCCAGCTGCAGCATACTGCCAGATTGGCTCCAGTGATGAGGAGGGAGGGGATGATGAGGTCACTGACTCCACGTGTGTGCCTGATAGGAGAGAGGAGGAGGAGGAGGAGGAGGCACATCTCCAATGAGGCAGGATGCCCTCCAGGGGCCAGCTTAAGGGCAGCACACCGACTGCATCACACCACAGAGCTCCGCATGTGCAGGGCACTGCTGTCTCTGCACGTTATTCAAAAACTTCTTTGATGTCTAAAGCGTATCTTGCGTGGCCAAAACATCAGCCGCTTGGGCACCACGTGCTTGACCAGACATATGTCGACCTGCCATGCAGTCCGTTGGCAAGCTTACCTAAAAGACCCACACCAAAGAACAAAGCGGGCCTCTCCTTGCTCCTCATCAGCTGGGATCTCCAACCCCACTATACCTTCAGTCCTCTCAGAAACCTGCACTGAGAGGAATGAAAGTGTAGAATTAGGTGTGTCACAGCCAAGTACTTGCGGGCAATCTGCAATCGGTACACCGACGTCCGATTGTACAAGGCAAATTTCCCTGCCCTAGCTGCTGCACCGCCAAAAGAAGTTTGCTCCCAGCCATCCGCATGCCCAGCGGTTGAATGCTAGCTTGGCTAAATTGCTAGCACTTCAACTGCTGCCTTTTCAGTTGGTATACTCTGCCCTCTTCCGTGAGTTTGTTGAATGTGCGGTTCCTTAGTGGCAGGTTCCCAAAAGCCACTTTTTCTCATGGAAGGCGATTCCGGCTCTCTACCGGCATGTGGAAGGCAATGTCTTGGCCTCGCTGGACAGGGCGGTCAGTGTCAGCGGGATACGCACCTGATCAGCGAGTCCGTTGGAGCAGAGAGAGGTCACCCGTACGGATCCGACTCACGGGCCCCTGGTAGTGCAGACAGGAGGCACGGGAGTGCAGAAGGGTAAGAGAGCCTGAGAACGGTTCAAAGAGAGCGGCTCCGGATCCTGGGTTCAGAAGGGTAGCAAGCCAGGCAGGCTGCAGGCAGGTAGGTAGGCAGGCAGGTATATAGAGCAGCGTAGCGGGGCAGAAGGGGCGGTCAGACAGGCAGGGTTCGGCAACGTTCGGGCAATGTGGCACAGCGGGGTAGGCAGGTTCAGGGTCAAAGACAGGCCGAGGTCGGGTGCAGGCGGATAGCAAGGAAAGTCCAGTAACAAGCCGGGTGGTCAGAAGGTCGGATTTCAGGCGAACAACAGGAGCAGGATACACAGGGGACTGTAGATCAGACAGCACCGGTCTGAAGTGTTCCAGGGGTTTAAATAAGCAAACCGGCGTGCGCGGGCGCGCGCACGGCGTGCGCGTGGACGTGCACGCACCGGCGCGCACAGGCACGCGCACCCGCGATCCAGGAAGTGTACCAGCGCGGATGGAAACATGCCAAACCTCAGCGCGCATCGGCGCACGCGAACGCACACCGAAGCGACCACCGACGCGCCCGGCAAGGTACGTACACTGACAGTGCCCCCCCTTTAGGGCAGCCTCCGGATGCCCAATTGAGCGATCTTCGTGGCGTGAGACCTCCTGAAAGCTTGCATGAGTTCCTCCGCATGTATGTCGTTTTCGGGTTCCCAAGAATTATCTTCTGGGCCGTAACCCCTCCACTTAATCAGATATTGTACCTGGTTGTGTCTCTTCCTACAGTCCAGGATTGCCTCTACCTCAAACTCCTCCTCGCCGTCAATCAGAACAGGTTCCGGTGGGCCAATGTTACGGCCAGCGAAGGGGTTAGGGACAACCGGCTTTGACAGGGTCACATGAAAGACTGGATGGACCTTCAGGGAGTTAGGTAGGTCGAGCTCATATGCTACATTGTTGATCCTCCTTTTTACCGAGAAAGGTCCCATGAACTTAGGGCCCAATTTCCTGGACGGGCAGGCCATCTTTAGGTTAATCGTGGATAACCACACCTGGTTGCCGGGCTCCAGAATGAGTTCCCCTCTCCTTTTCCTATCAAACATCCTCTTGTTGTACTCCTGGGTCTTGGACATGGTCTCCTGTAGAAGTTTGTTATTGGAGAAGAAGAAATCCATTGTTTCGGACACCGCAGGGACAGTGCATTCGGGTATGGTACTTGGCAAGAAGGAGGGATGGAATCCATAGTTGGCAAAGAATGGGGTTTGCTTAGTGGCAGAGTGCAGGGAATTGTTGTAAGCGAATTAAGCAATGGGGAGTAGGGAGGCCCAATCATCCTGGGAAAAGGAGGAAAAACAACGGAGGTACTGCACTAATGTTTGGTTGGTCCTCTCAGTTTGGCCATTCGTCTGGGGGTGGTATGCCGAAGAGAAAGCCAACTTGATTTCCAGGGAATCACAAAGAGCCTTCCAAAATCTGGAGGTGAACTGGGCGCCTCGGTCTGAGACAATACTTGCCGGAACTCCATGGAGCCTCACTATTTCCCTGATAAAAACCCTTGCCGTTTCCATGGCGGAAGGTGTACCTTTCATGGGCAAAAAATGAGCCATCTTGGACAGCCTGTCAACGACAACGAAGACCGTGGAGAACCCTTCGGACAGAGGGAGCTCCACTATGAAGTCCATCGACACCATCTTCCAGGGTCTTTCAGGGACAGGTAGAGGTTTTAATAGACCCCAGGCCCTCATCCGGCTATTCTTGTTCCGGGAGCAGGTGTTGCATGAGTCCACGTATCTCTTGCAGTCACTACCCAGCTGCGGCCACCAGAACGTGCGCTTGATGAGCTCGGCCGTTTTCAAGGTACCAAAATGTCCGGCCAACTTGTGGTCATGGCAAAGCTCCAGAACAGCTATCCGAAGACCCTCAGGGACCAGAATCTTGCCCTCGTGCCTGATCAGACCATCTTGTGCCCTGACACAGTCCTCCGGAAGAAAGGTCAAGCCAGCAGACGCCCGCTTAATACGGGGCATAAGGTCTCCTTGGAGCAGCAGGAAGTTCCCGGCAGGGAGGATGGTGTCAACAGGTAAGTTCTCTTCAGGAGTGCTGAACATTCGGGACAGTGCGTCCGGTTTAATGTTTTTTGAGCCAGGCCTGTAGGTGATGTGGAACAAAAACCTTGAGAAAAAAGTGCCCACCTTGCCTGCCTTGGCTTCAACCTCTTGGCTGTTCTCAGGTACTCGAGGTTCTTGTGGCCCGTGTAAACCAAAATGGGGTGTGCCGCCCCCTCGAGCAGGTAACACCATTCTTCTAATGCGGCCTTGATAGCCAGGAGTTCCCGGTCACCCACGTCATAGTTACGTTCCGCCGTGGAAAGCTTGCGCGAGAAGAAGGCCACTGGAAAAAGTAAGGCTTTAGCCCCCTGACGCTGGGATAGCACAGCCCCCACTGCATTTTCGGACGCGTCCACTTCCAGGACGAAAGGTAATGCGGGGTCAGGGTGCTTCAAGATGGAGGCAGAGACAAATAACTCCTTCAGTTTGTCAAAGGCAGCTTGGGCTCTAGGTACCAGTAGAAGCGGTTTCCTTGTTTGGTCAGTTCGGTAAGGGGGGCGACAATTGCAGAGAAACTTCTGATGAACTTCCGGTAGAAATTGGAGAATCCGATGAAGCGCTGGACCCCTTTTTTATCTGTGGGGGCAGGCCAGTCCAGGATAGCCGACACCTTCTGAGGGTCCATTTTAATGCCCTCAATTGAAATGATCAGACCGAGAAACTGGATGCTTTGCCGCTCGAACTCACGTTTCTCTGGCTTGGCGTAAAGCCCATGTCGTCTGAGCCGAACAAGGACATTCCGGATATGCCTGCGATGGTCGTCTACAGAGGAGGAGAATATTAAGATATCGTCCAGGTATACTATGACGTACAAGTCCAGGTAATCACGGAAGATGTCATTGACAAAATGTTGAAAGGTAGCCGGCGCGTTACACAGTCCGAACGGCATAACTAGGTACTCGTAGTGCCCGAACCGTGTGCGGAAGGCCGTCTTCCACTCATCCCCCTCTCGAATGCGGATCAGGTTGTACGCTCCTCGGAGGTCAAGCTTGGTGAATATGACCGCCGTTCCCAGCCTCTGGAACAGTTCCGGCACGAGAGGTAAGGGGTAACGGTTTTTAATGGTGATCTTGTTCAACTGCCGATAATCAATACAGGGGCGTAGGGAATGGTCCTTTTTTTCAACGAAAAAGATGCCCGCACCTGCAGGTGAGGTGGACGGGCGGATGAACCCTTTCTTTAGGTTGTCGTCAATGTAGACTTTCAGGGTACCCAATTCCTGCTCAGTCAGCGGGAAGATCCTTCCAAAAGGTACTTCAGTCCCAGGCAAAAGTTCTATAGGGCAATCATATGGTCTGTGAGGAGGAAGGGTTTCTGCTCCCTTCTTACTGAACACGTCCAGAAAATCATGGTAGGGCTCAGGGATGGTTTTCTGAAGGTCAGGGTCTGTGCCCAGACAGAGCAGGTGAGGGTGGTCGGTAGAGGCTTGTTGCAGGCAGTGTTGCAGGCAATAATCTGAGAGGAATTTAACTCTCCCTGTAGCCCAGTTAATGTTGGGGTTATGGGCTTGCAGCCAGGGCATCCCCAGAATGACGGGGAATAGCGGAGAGGAGATGGCATCCAGACTTAGGAACTCCTGATGGTGGGTTGCCACCGAGGCCATCAAAGGGACAGTTTCCTGAGTGACGGGGCCGGATTTGATAATAGAGCCATCAGCGAGATGTACTGCAAGTCCCCGGGGTTTCGGCCGCAGGGGAATGTGATGAATGGCAGCAAATGTCAAATCAATAAAGCAGCTGCACGCCCCCGAATCAATTATGGCGGGTACTAGGATTGCGGAAGTCCTTCTGGGGGGCTGTAAAGAAATGGAGAGAGCCAAGTGAGAAGTTGGGTTAGGCAACAAAGAGGCACAAGTAGAAGAGACAGGCAGGCACTTACGCATCTTAGCCGGACAGGATCTCACGTAGTGTCCCGGTTCGCCACAGTACATGCACAGATTGTTACTACGCCTATGCTGGCGTTCTTCGGGAGAGAGCGATGGGCGCAGTAAGCCCAGTTGCATGGGTTCTGGGTCATCTAACGCCGGAGACGGGGGCGCCGGAGGTGCAAGACGGGCCGGGTTTGAGACCTTGGGGAGCAACCAGGTGGGTTGGAACTGACTGGAGGTCCTCTCGGAGCGACGCTCTCTCAGGCGTCGGTCGATCTGAATTGCCAGATCTATTAACTTGTCCAGGGTTTGAGGAACTCCGACACATGCTAGCTCGTCCTTGAGCTGATCCGACAGGCCCATCCGGAATTGGTAGCGCAAAGCAGCGTCATTCCACTCTGTGTCAGAGCTCCAACGTTTGAATTCTGCCGCATAGTCCTCGGCCGCTCTGCGACCTTGCAGGAGGGAGTGGAGAACAGATTCTGCAGTAGCCGCTTGTTGCGGATCCTCATAGAGTTGAGACATCGCGGCAAAGAACGTGGCAAGGGTCTCCAAGGAGGCATCTTTCTGCTCTAGAAGGCGATGAGCCCAGGCCTGCGGCTCGTCGGTCAGTAGGGAGATGACGAAGCCCACTTTGGTTGCTTCCAGGGAAAAGGTGCGGGGTTGTAGGGCGAAGAAAAGCTCGCAAGCGTTGCGGAACGCTCTGTATTTGCTGCGATTGCCCGCAAACTTCTCGGGTGTAGGGACCCTGGGTTCCGGAGGAAGCATGACGACGGAGGGTGTAGCCGGATATCCCGTGGATGTGGTGCCTTGCGGGCTGGCAGGCGAGGACAGGACTTGAACTCTTTCCTCCAACCTGGTATAGCCGGCTTGGAGGTCTTTCACGGCTTGCGTCAGCCCGTTCAGGTGCCGGCATAATTCCTCCATGGGATCCCTCCCCTGCTCGGACTCGGACATGGCTGTCTGATACTGTCAGCGGGATACGCACCTGATCAGCGAGTCCGTTGGAGCAGAGAGAGGTCACCCGTACGGATCCGACTCACGGGCCCCTGGTAGTGCAGACAGGAGGCACGGGAGTGCGGAAGGGTAAGAGAGCCTGAGAACGGTTCAAAGAGAGCGGCTCCGGATCCTGGGTTCAGAAGGGTAGCAAGCCAGGCAGGCTGCAGGCAGGTAGGTAGGCAGGCAGGTATATAGAGCAGCGTAGCGGGGCAGAAGCAGAAGGGGCGGTCAGACAGGCAGGGTTCGGCAACGTTCGGGCAATGTGGCACAGCGGGGTAGGCAGGTTCAGGGTCAAAGACAGGCCGAGGTCGGGTGCAGGCGGATAGCAAGGAAAGTCCAGTAACAAGCCGGGTGGTCAGAAGGTCGGATTTCAGGCGAACAACAGGAGCAGGATACACAGGGGACTGTAGATCAGACAGCACGGGTCTGAAGTGTTCCAGGGGTTTAAATAAGCAAACCGGCGTGCGCGGGCGCGCGCACGGCGTGCGCATGCACGCGCCCACAATGCGCGCACATGCACCCGCACGCACCGGCGCGCACAGGCACGCGCACCCGCGATCCAGGAAGTGTACCAGCGCGGATGGAAACATGCCAAACCACAGCGCGCATCGGCGCACGCGAACGCACACCGAAGCGACCACCGACGCGCCCGGCAAGGTACGTACACTGACAGTCAGCGGTAAGGTAAATATTACCGGTGACTCATGGTCCAGCAGGCATGGACAGGGATGTTACCTATCTTTCACGGCGCATTGGGTGACTCTGCTGGCAGCTGGGAAGGATGCAGGACAAGGTGCAGTGAGTAGTGTTGGAGGTTGTTCCGCCACCACGCCTCCAAAATGTTACTACTGGTGATTCTGACACACCTCTCTCCTCCACCCCCTCCTCTTCTTCTTCCTCCATAGGCTCTTCCTCTGCTGATTTGTCCTCCGAACCAGCAGTGCCCCGTAGGCGTTCAAGGGGCCTACGCAGGTATGCAGGCAAAAAGATGCCATGCAGTGCTTGAGCTGGTGTGCTTGGGGGACAGGAGCCACACTGGGGCAGAGATTCTGTCAGCTCTGCAGGGGCAGGCTCAGAGGTGGTTGACGCCACGCCAGATTAAGCCAGGAAAGCTGGTTTCCGACAATGGCACCAACCTCCTCTCCGCCCTCCGACAGGGACAACTGACCCATGTGCCCTGTTTGGCTCATGTCCTTAACTTGGTGGTGCAGCGGTTCTTGGGCAGGTACCCGGGCTTACAGGAGGTCCTGAAGCAGGCCAGGAAACTCTGTAGGCATTTCCGCCGGTCATATAATGGCAGTGCTCGGCTGTCTGACCTGCAAAAGGATTTCAACCTGCCCAAGAACCACCTAATCTGTGACATGCCCACCAAGTGGAACTCTACGTTGGCCATGCTGCAGCGGCTGCACACGCAGCAGAGGGCCATCAATGAGTATCTGTTGCAATATGGCACCAGGACAGTGTCAGGGGAGCTTGGATTTTTTTTCCCCACGCCAGTGGGCCATGATCAGTGCATGCACTGTCCTGGCACAATTTGAGGAGGCCACGAGGATGGTGAGCAGTGACAGTGCATGCATCAGTGATACTGTCCCTCTTGTCCACCAGTTGGAGCACACGCTGCGTGGAATAATGGAAAGGGCACTTGAGGCAGAACAGAGGCAGGAAGAGGAGGACTTCCTTACCTCTCAAGGCCCCCTTTATCCAGACAGTGTTCCCGCTGGCCCGGCTATCACACAGGAAGGGGAGGAGGAGGAGGAGGAGGATTGTGTTAGCATGGAGGTGGAGACTAGCACTCAGCATCAGCAGCAGTCTTCAAGGGATCAATTACAGTCCCAAGACACCCATGGACTTATACGTGGCTGGGAGGAGGTGGCTGCGGATCATGTTGTCCTCAGTGACCCAGAGGACTCAGCACCGAATGCCTTAGCAAACCTACGCTGCATGGCCTCCCTAATCCTGCAAAGCCTGCGGAAGGATCCTTGTATTCGTGCGATCAAGGAGAGGGATCATTACTGGCTGGCAACCCTCCTTGATCCACGTTACAAGGGTAAGGTTGCGGACCTTATCTTGCCGTCGCAGAGGGAGCAGAGGATGAGGCATCTTCGGGAGGCCTTGCAGAAAGGTCTGTGAAACGTGTTCCCAGAGACTGGGAGGTTACAAATTCCTGGTCCTGGACAACGTGTTGCTGAGGCTTCGGTCAGTCAAAGAAGGAGCGGTGGAGAAGGTGGCCGCCTGACCGATGCGTTCAGACAATTTTTTAGTCCGCAGCCCCAAGGTATGACCGGTTTCAGCAACCATAGCCAGCGTCTGGTTTACATGGTGCAGGAATACCTAGGGGCAATATCAGACTTGGACACCTTTGCCACCAAAAATCCTCTGAATCACCATTAGTAACATTTTGGAGGCGTAATGGCCGAACAACCTCCAACACTACTGCACCTTGTCCTGCATCCTTCCCAGCTGCCAGCAGAGTCACCCAATGCACCGTGAAAGATAGGTAACGTCCCTGTCCATGCCTGCTGGACCATGAGTCAGTGGTAATATGCACCTTATCGCCTCCCGGTGGCCTTATATAGTGTGGGGTGTGTACTAAACCCCCTGAGCCATAATTGGCCAAAGCCACCCTGGCTTTGGCCAATGAAGGCTCTCTGTTCAGACGGCGCTGAGATTGGCTAAGCATGTGGGTCATAGTGCATGCTTGACAAATCATCAGCCAGCAATGCACTGCGATGCGGCATGATGCGGCTCAACACGTCCAGCTGCCGAAAATAAGGACAAGCGTGTCCCATGGCCACGTGCTGATGACGATGCACCACGTCCACGACCAGCACTGTTGTCTCTAGACACAGAGCCTGCTTGCCCTCTTTTCTTGGCTCCTGACTGTCTGCCTCTCCTTGTTTGCCTTCCAGACATTTTAAAGGCCTGCAGGGAGATGGGAAAACCAGCAATAAGGGGTAGCTTCAGGTGTATATTTTGCAAGAAGCACGCTACGCCCGCTGTAAGTGCTGCAGATGCCTGCCTGTGTTACACAACAGGAAAACACAGCAATAAGGGCTAGCTTCTGGTGTATATTTTGCAAGAAGCACACTACGCCCGCTGTAAGTGCTGCAGATGCCTATTAGTGGAACACAAAAGAAAAAAAACTACAAGCAATAAGGGTTAGCTTCAGGTGTATAATGTGCAGGAGGCACACTACGCCCGCTGTAAGTGCTGCAGATGCCTGCCTGTGTTAGACAACAGGAAAACACAGCAATAAGGGCTAGCTTCAGGTGTATATTTTGCAGGAATCACACTACGCCTGCTTTAAGTGCTGCAGATGCCTGCCTGTGTTACACAACAGGAAAACACAGCAATAAGGGCTAGCTTCTGGTGTATATTTTGCAAGAAGCACACTACGCCCGCTGTAAGTGCTGCAGATGCCTATTAGTGGAACACAAAAGAAAAAAAACTACGAGCAATAAGGGTTAGCTTCAGGTGTATAATGTGCAGGAGGCACACTACGCCCGCTGTAAGTGCTGCAGATGCCTGCCTGTGTTACACAACAGGAAAACACAGCAATAAGGGCTAGCTTCAGGTGTACATTTTGCAGGAATCACACTACGCCTGCTTTAAGTGCTGCAGATACCTGCCTGTGTTACACAACAGGAAAACACAGCAATAAGGCCTAGCTTCAGGTGTATATTTTTCAGGAATCACACTACGCCTGCTTTACGTGCTGCAGATGCCTGCCTGTGTTACACAACAAGAAAACACAGCAATAAGGGCTAGGTTCAGCTGTATATTTTGCAGGAATCACACTACGCCTGCTTTAAGTGCTGCAGATGCCTGCCTCTGTTACACAACAGGAAAACACAGCAATAAGGGCTAGATTCAGGTGTATACTGTGCAGGAGGCTTAGCAAAAATATCACTGTGACTGTCCCCTGCCTATCCTTCTCTCTCCCTGCACACAAGGTTTAGCAGAATATCACTGACACTGTCCCTGCCTATCCTTCCCTCTCTCCGCACAGAAGGTTTAGCAGAATATCACTGACACTGTCCCTGCCTATCCTTTTCTCTCCCTGCACACAAGGTTTAGCAGAATATCACTGACACTGTCCCTGCCTATCCTTCTCTCTCCCTACACACAAGGTAAATGAACAAATATCACTAACACTGTCCCTGCCTATCCTTCTCTCTCCCTGAACCGGAACACACTACACAAGGCCGCCGCGCTGGTGTCCTTTTATAGTGTGGGGCGTGTACTAAACCCCCCTGAGCTATAATTGCCCACAGGCATCCTGCCTGTGGCCAATTATGGCTCTCCTCGCTGCCGGCGCTGTGATTGGCCAAGCATGCGGGGTCACAGTGCATGCTTGGCCAATCACAGCGCCGGGATTGCACTGCGATGGCGCAGTGTATTGTGGGCCGTTTGCGTCACTCGAATTTGGCGCGAACGGCCCAAAACGTTTGATCTTCGAACGATCGAACAGCCGATGTTCGAGTCGAACGTATGTTCGACTCGAACACCGAGCTCATCCCTAACGGTCACACAAATCTTGGCTGAAATTTCGACCGTCAAGAACATGGTGACGTACAAGACGTACGATGAGCCAAGATCAATGAAGTTCAATAGGCAGTTCGGCTATTCTGTTTGATTCTGAGCATGCGTGTTTTTTTTCGTGTTGTAACTGCATACAGACGAGCGCGATTCCCGATAGGAATTTTTCCTGTCACGAAAATAGAGAACCTGCTCTCAATCTTTTCTTGGCAGGAATTCTGACAAAAAAAGTGTGATGGAGCATACACACGGTCGGAATTCCTGACAAAAAGCTCACATCGCACCTTTCTTGTCGGAAAAACTCGCGTGTACGAGGCATAAGACTCATGAAGAGTGTTCTCTTCCATTCCAGATCCAAACTTAGATCCAGGAGCTCATACTCTAAACCCAGGAGATTGGGTGGTGGTAAAGAAACATGTACAAAAGGGGCTTGAACCCAGATGACCCTTTTCAGGTGCAACTAGTGACACACACAAAAGAAAAAAAGGGGGGTGAAAGGGCGTATATGTGTTAGTGGTAAAACACTGATATATCGTCAAAACATTGTGTTCCCTTTTAGCTATCACCCTACTGTGTATTTGTGATACACTGCTTGACATTGTAAATATGTATTTATTTTGCGATGCATTTTAATGCACAGCAACCTTGTAGCATTTCATCTACACATATCCACATGTCCCACAATTTTGGACGTGTTGACTTTATACATGACCTGTATAATCTTTTTCTGTGTGTTTTTTTTCTGTGTGTTTTCCCCCCCCCCCCCCCTTTCCCGTATTACTTCTTCCTTCTATATCTCTCCCTATATGCAAATGTTAGTATTTTGTTATTTCACGCCATGATATTAAAAATATTTAGGTACAGAGCTAAGCAGTAATCACTGGGCATTGGACATAACGCACATTGTTCCTTTAACATCTGTAACGGGACGGTTACCTTCTGAGGCATAAAGCCGTCATATGGAACATTCAGAGGCCCGCCCATACGTCCAGACGAAGCTACGTGAGTTCACTTGCGAAACGCATTGACGTCACCAGCATCACGTGATGTCCCTTCTCCATCGCGTCCCGAAAGCAAGCCCTCAATGGGCACGAGAGGCTGAGAGGATACGATCGATACGATCAAAACTTTTCAGTGGTATGAGTATATACCACCTGAGGGAGAACACACGCACCAAAAAGCAATAATCCTGAAGAGTGCGCAGTGACAAGGAAATACCATGGACGGATGAATGGACGATGGCCAGCGAGTGCCCTACATCCAGGCTCTTCTGAGGAGAGTATCGTATGCTCAATCACCAACCTGCCATATATTGAGGGGGGTCATTGTCAGTGGATAACTTATATCTCTACATACCATCACACATCCATTCATAGGACATACACCTGAGTTGTAAGACAACGTGAAAGTACAGCAAGAAGTGACTTTATTTAAAATAGCTTTCAACCCACTGTAACCAGGTGTACCGTGGTACGGTTCTGATTCTATTCCCTTGTCTTTGATTGGGGCATTATCCCCATTCTCCACACCAGGGATATCGCTTCAGATTTTGCAGCAGGCACAAGTTACGGACATTGTTCCTCCATATCCTAGCTATAAAGCCCCCCCTCCCCCTTTTTTGGTTCAACCCCTGTGTTCTTCTTCTCACCATCATCAGAGACTGACTTTATCGGGGTCCTATTCAACTACCGACAGCCTTCTCTTGACACCCATTAGTTGTCCCATCCCCTCCCCCTTTCCCTTCCTTCCCCTTTATTTGAGGGCTTGAGTCTTCCAGGGACCTTTACATGGATGACCATGCCTTACTTTATTATTGATTGTGAAATTTTTTATACGACAATTGTAGTGGCATGCTCATCCATGTACAGACCCTTGGCGTCCGGACGATTGTTTATTTGTATCTTATTGTAGTGTGTGCTGTGCTTTGTATTGTTTGTGGCTAGTGTTGAGCGAACCCGAACTATAAAGTTCGGGTCCGTACCGAACTTTAGCTTTTTCCCGAACCCGAACCCGGACTTTGCCCAAAAGTCCGGGTTCGGGTTCGGCAATCTAATTACGCATTTAGAAATGCTTCAGGGGCCAGCCAATCACCTTTTGATTAGCTGGTGTGCCCTTAGAGGCCATCATAGCCATGCCTACTAATGGCATGGCTGTGATTGGTCAGTGCAACATGTGACCCAGCTTCTATATAAGCTAGAGGCACACAGCACACATGTCACTCTGCTTCAGAATAGATAGGGAGAGGATCTAGTCTGCTGCTGCTGCTTTTAGGGAGAGATAGAAAGATAGATGAGGTAGTCCTGATTCTACAATCTGAGGGAAAAAATAGAGAGATAGTGTAGTGTAGGGCCAGGTTCCTGTGTTGGTGCTTTCAGGGAGAGAGAATATTATATAGGAGTCCAGATTCAGAGATTAAAATCAGCGATCTGCATAGGTTTACCTATTTGTGTTGCAGTGCAGTCTTTTTACACTGCCATGAGCCCAGTGTCAGAGAAAATCTAACTTTTAGGGGGAAAAAAAAAGGCACTTTATTGACCTCTTTTCCAAAAGACCCGTAGGGCAAAAAAAAAAAAAAAAAAAAAAAAGCATTTTATTTTGCTCGTGCAAAAAAAGACCCGTTTAGGGCAAAAAAAAAAAAAAAATTGCACTTTAATGTACGCTTGCAAAAAGAGCCATTCAGGGGCACAAAAAATAGTTTGCAGTGTGTTATACATATGTGGAGGTGTGTGAAGTAAACAATTTCTATATAGTTTTCTCCTACTGTGCTATACTAAAAAAACAACATTTTTTTTGAATAGCATTTTCTGCAGTTCTGTAGCTGTGCGATTCAGCGGTTACGTACTGTGGGTGTGTTCTGCTCTTCCAAAAAACGCCGTTTAGGGGCACAAAAAAAAGTTTGCAGTGTGTTATACATATTTTGAGGTGTGTGAAATAAACAATTTCTATATAGTTTTCTCCTACTGTGCTATACTAAAAAAACAACTTTTTTTTTGAATAGCATTTTCTGCAGTTCTGTAGCTGTGCGATTCAGCGGTTACGTACTGTGGGTGTGTTCTGCTCTTCCAAAAAACGCCGTTTAGGGGGACAAAAAAAAGTTTGCAGTGTGTTATACATATTTTGAGGTGTGTGAAATAAACAATTTCTATATAGTTTTCTCCTACTGTGCTATACTAAAAAAACAACATTTTTTTGAATAGCATTTTCTGCAGTTCTGTAGCTGTGCGATTCAGCGCTTACGTACTGTGGGTGTGTTCTGCTCTTCCAAAAAACGCCGTTTAGGGGCACAAAAAAAGTTTTCAGTGAGTTATACATATTTTGAGGTGTGTGAAATAAACAATTCCTATATAGTTTTCTCCTACTGTGCTATACTAAAAAAACAACATTTTTTTTGAATAGCATTTTCTGCAGTTCTGTAGCTGTGCGATTCAGCGGTTACGTACTTTGGTTGTGTTCTGCGCTTCCAAAAACACCCATTTAGGGCAAGATCCTAAATTTTGAAAATATGAGGAGAAGGTCAAAGGGACGTGGTGGCCCCGGTCGTGGTGCTGCTGGTGGAGCTCCTGTTGCAGGGAGAGGACGTGGTGGATCTGTGCCAGATACACGCACAAGTGAAACACCTTCCTCAGGTGCGAGTAGGCGACCGAGCCTGCGGCGGTATTTTGTCGCGCCTAATGAGGCTGTATGAATGTTTAGGCCAGGACAAGTACAGGCGATAGTAGATTGGGTTGCTGACAGTGCCTCGGGTTCCTTCACATTGTCTCCCACCCACTCTTCTGATGAAAGAACAGAGTTGGCACCTGAAACCCATGTCCATCAGTCTTTCACCTCACCCCCTTGCAAATCAGCCAAGCAGTCTGAGCCCCAAATCATGCAGCAGTCTCTTCTGCTTTTCGATGACTCTGTTAACAGGGTTTCCCAGGGCCATCCACCTAGCCCTGCCCCAGAAGTGGAAGAGATTGAGTGCACCGATGCCCAACCACTTATGTTTCATGATGAGTACATGGGAGGACCATTGCAGTACGTCTCCGATGATGACGAAACACAGGTGCCAACTGCTGCTGCTTTCGCAATTGTGCAGACAGACAAGGAGGGCAGGGGTGAAGACTGGGTGGAAGATGATGTGGAGGACGATGAGGTCCTTGAACCCACATGGAATCAACGTTATGCAGGTGACCAGTGTAGTTTGGAGGAAGAGGCGGTGGTCGCACAGAGCCACCAGCACAGCAGAAGAGGGAGCAGGGTGCAAAAGTGGAGCGTCTGTCAGCTAGACAGTATGTCTGCTACTGCCCAACGCAGCAAGGGACCGAGCACACCAAAGCCAGGTCCAAGGAGTTCCCCAGCGTGGCAGTTCTTCACACAATGTGCTGATGACAAGACACGAGTGGTTTGCACGCTGTGCAATCAGAGCCTGAAGCGAGGCATAAACGTTCTCAACCTGAGCACAACCTGCATGACCAGGCATCTAAGTGCAAAGCACGAGCTGCAGTGGAGTAGACACCTCAAAAACCAAGAAAGGTCTCTGGCTCCTCCTGCTTCCTCTTCTGCTGCAGTCTCGGCCTCTTCATCCACCTCTGTAGTGACAGTGGCACCTGCCACCCCGCAAACAGAGGATCTGCCAGCAACACTACCACCTGGGTCACCAACCATCTCCACAATGTCCCATGGAAGCGTTCAGCTCTCTATCTCCCAAACATTGGAGCGGAAGAGGAAGTACCCCCCTAGCCACCCGCGATCCCTGGCCCTGAATGCCAGCATTTCAAAACTCCTGGCCTTTGAAATGCTGTCATTCCGTCTGGTGGAGACGCAGAGTTTTAAAAGCCTGATGGCATTGGCTGTCCCACAGTACGTCGTGCCCAGCCGCCACTATTTTTCCAGGCGAGCCATCCCTTCCCTGCACAACCAAGTGGGGGACAAAATCAGGTGTGCACTGCGCAACGCCATCTGTGGCAAGGTCCACCTAACTACGGATGCGTGGACCAGTAAGCACGGTCAGGGACGTTATAGCTCCCTAACAGCACACTGGGTAAATGCAGTGGCGGCTGGGCCTGAGGCAGATAGCAGTTTGGCGCATGTCCTTCCACCACCGAGGATTGCAGGGCGCTTCAGTTTGCCTCCTGTTGCTAACTCCTCCTACTCCGCTTCCTCATCCTCTACCGCCTCCTCATCCGGTCAGCGTAACACCTTCACCACCAACTTCAGCACAGCCAGGGGTAAACGACAGCAGGTAGTTTTAAAACTTTCCTGTTTGGGGGAAAAACCCCACACCGCGCAGGAGTTGTGGAGGGACATGGAACAACAGACCAATGAGTGGTTGCTGTCAGTGAGCCTCAAGCCCGGCCTGGTGGTGTGCGATAATGGGCGAAATCTCGTAGCAGCTCTGGGCCTAGCCGGTTTGACGCACATCCCTTGCCTGGCGCATGTGCTGAACTTGGTGGTCCAGAGGTTCCTTAAAAATGACCCCAATATGCCAGAGCTGCTGCAGAAAGTGCGGGCTGTGTGTGCGCACTTTCGGCGTTCTCACCCTGCTGCTGCTCGCCTGTCAGCGCTGCAGCGTAACTTCGGCCTTCCCGCTCACCGCCTCATATGTGACGTGCCCACAAGTTGGAACTCCACCTTGCACATGCTGGCCAGACTGTGCGAGCAGCAGCAGGCGATAGTGGAGTTTCAGCTGCAGCAATCACGCGTGAGTCGCTCTGCGGAACAGCACCACTTCACCACCAATAACTGGGCCTCCATGCGAGACCTGTGTGCCTTGTTGCGCTGTTTCGAGTACTCCACCAACATGTCCAGTGCCAATGACGCCGTTCTTAGCGTTACTATCCCAGTTCTATGCCTCCTTGAAAAAACGCTTCGGGCGATGATGGAAGAGGATGTGGCACAGGAGGATGAGGAGGAGGAGGAGGAAGCGGGATCATTTCAAAGGCTTTCAGGGCAGTCTTTCACAAGTGGCTACGAGGGTGGGTTCCTGCACCAACAAACGCCAGGTACACAATTGTCCGGCAGAAAGGGCACAGTTCTGGAGGATGACGAGGTGGAGGAGGAGATGGAGGAGGAGGAGGAGGAGCCATTTTCACAGCAGGGTGGCACCCAGACCAGCTCGTGGCCATCACTGGTGCGTGGCTGGGGGGATACAGAGGACACAGACGATACACCTCCCACAGAGGACAGCTTTTCTTTGCCTCTGGGCAGCCTGGCACACATGAGCGATTACATGCTGCAGTGTTTCCGCAATGACCGCCGAGTTGCCCACATTTTAACTGGTGCTGATTACTGGGTGGCCACCCTGCTGGATCCCCATTACAAGGACAACGTACCGTCCTTAATTCCCTCACTGGAGCGGGATCGTAAGATGCGCGAGTACAAGCGCACGCTGGTAGACGCGCTGCTGGTGGCATTCCCACCTGACAGCGGGCGTACGGTGGAAGCACAAGGCGAAGGCAGAGGAGGAGGAAGAGGTCGCCAACGCAGCCGGGGCACCGGCAGCACCTCAGAAGGCAGGGTTAGCATGGCTGAAATGTGGAAAAGCTTTGTCAGCACGCCACAACAACCAGCACCACCAGCTGAGATGGAACGTCTTAGCAGGAGGCAGCATTTCACCAACATGGTTGAGCAGTATGTGTCCACAGGCCTACACGTACTGGATGACGGGTCTGCCCCCTTTAACTTCTGGGTCTCCAAATTGGGCACATGGCCTGAGCTTGCCCTTTATGCCTTGGAGGTGCTGGCCTGCCCTGCAGCCAGTGTATTATCTGAACGTGTATTTAGCACGGCAGGGGGCGTTATCACAGACAAGCGCAGCCGCCTGTCCAGAGCCAATGTGGACAAGCTCACGTTCATTAAAATGAACCAGGCATGGATCCCACAGGACTTGTCCGTACCTTGTGCAGAATAGACATGTATACCGGTGTTGTGACAAAAACTGTCCGGCCATCGGATTGTGTCCCGCCCATACTGCGAAGGCGCAGCGCTTGCGCAGTATAGAGGACAAGGAGATTCACAAAATCTCTGAAGATGAACGGCGCCTGCGCTGTGAGTGCAGGTTCAAGCCCCACCATCCAAGTGGACATACGGTAGCACGTA
Source organism: Rana muscosa (assembly GCA_029206835.1). NCBI lineage: Eukaryota > Metazoa > Chordata > Amphibia > Anura > Ranidae > Rana > Rana muscosa. The sequence continues at coordinate 125,167,679 of CM055119.1, read as the reverse complement.
GTAACAGGGCCCCTCACGGGCTCGGTTCGATCGCCATGCTTCGGGCACGGCCTCACTTGGCTCGGCTTGAACCACGGATGGTGTGGCCTTCACCTGAACTCACCACGCAGGCGCCGTTCGTCTTGGGAGATTTTCGAAATCCCCTTGTCCTACATACTGAGCAAGCGCAGTACAGGGTGGACACTATTTGACGGGGGACAGAATTCGACACATCACCGGCCTTACCCAGCCATTGTTGTATTTTTTAATCAGTGTTGGCTACCTCGTCCTCCTCCACCGCCGCTTCCACCTACACAGCCTCATCCACCGCCACCTCAACCTCCTACTCCATATGGACCTCGTCCTCCTAGGTCAAGATTATTATTTTTTTATTTTATTTTTTTATGTTATTTTAAGTTATTTCCCTATCCACATTTGTTTGCAGAGCACTTGCCATGCTCTTAACAACATTTTGCTGCCATTTGCAGCCCTCTAGCCCTTTCCATTACCTTTTTAGAGCCTTTTTGTCCTTAGAAGTCCGGGTCCCCATTGACTTCAATAGGGTTCGGGTTCGGGTCCGGGTTCGGGTTAAAGTTCGGGCCCGAACCCAAACTTTTTTCCGAAGTTCGGCCGAACCCGTCGAACCCGAACATCCAGGTGTCCGCTCAACTCTATTTGTGGCAACAGCCAGAGATACTTTTGGACACTGAAGTATCTGGCTGTTTTTTGTCAAGTTTCATGTGTCTCCATCTATTTTCTCCCATTGTGGAGTTTTACAATAGTTTTTATTCATTAATAAACTATATTACTTTTCATTTTCCTATACATTGTATGCTGTGTCGCTCATTTGGTCCTCTGGTTCCCTTCTATCTTGATAGGACAGCCTTGTTTTTGTTTATATTTAGTGACACACACAGCAGTGAAACTCCAATCCAAAGACTCCTGGATACACATCTAGCCACTGCAAAAAGGTCACAGAGCCTGCAGAATGAAGGTGGTATTACTCATGCTTTGTTTCACCACTAATCTTTGCTTTGCATGTTGATCAAAATCATTATTTTACCTTACTTAATGTAACTAGCTGCCTTTATGCTGAACAAGACCAACTGTTGGATTTGTGGGGCACACATAAAGCATGGAAAGCAAGGCTATTCGCTGACTACAACTCCATTTTACTGGGATAATGAGACTAGTGAGTTTAACATTAGTATTAGAGATGTATGTAAAGCCAATTTTTCTATTGAACAGTATGGATTATCACTCCAATATCCAGGTAAAGGGAAATACTGCTATAGGAGAACAGATGAGAGTACATTTTTACAGGGGAGTAATGCTACCATCACAATTAGAGGTAAACACAAAACAATTATAATTTCTGATAAAAATACTAGTGTATCAACTAGGGCATAGCAAATGTCAATATGAATTGAAGAATTGTACTAACACATCAGCTAACCGTCAGTGTGTGAAAATCAATCAAGAGAAATATATTACACTGTTAATTGGACTTGTATGAATGAGCCCACCGATGCATGGATGGAAAATGGTAAACGTATATGATCGTCTTCAATGTCTGAATATTAGTGATAATCAGACTCAGAAAGATATTGTATTCCAGGCCCATTTAATGCTAAAATATTATGAGTGCACCATACTCCCCTTAAACTTGTTCTTTATATGTGTAAGTAATGCTTATTGATTTATCCCTAAAAACTTTCAAGGCATCTGTTATTTAGGATATGTACATCCACAAGTAAGCTATTATAAGCACCTCCCAACAGGAAGCTCCCAGCAATCATCTCCTTAAAGGGACTGATGGAGTCTGGGAAGACGGATATGTACCAGACCATTTTGATGTTAGTGAGGGTGATAGATTAGCGGCTATAATACTTCCCATGTATGGTCAAGCCAAAGCTATAAAAATGATAAGGAGACTGGCACGAATAATGGAAAAAATTGTGAACGAAACTATTATCCTCCTAAATGAGTAACAAAAACAGCTTCGGATAGTAGCCCTACAAAATAGAATGGCCCTCGATTACTTGTTAGCTGAACAAAGAGGAGTATGTGCAATAATTATTGACACTTGTTGTATTTATATACCTGACTATAGTAATAATATAACCAAGCACATCAACAAGGTAAAAGAAGCTGTGGCAGCCTTAAAGGGACACTAAAGGTACACGTCTTTTCACCTTAATGCATCCTATTCATTAAGGTGAAAAAACACCCGACAATACCGGCCCCCCCAGCCCCCCTGTTTTACTTACCTGAGCCTGTTCACCTGTTGCGCTTGCCCCCCCCCCCCCGGCGTCCTCTTTGCCACTCAGCCTGGTCGTTGATTGGCTAGAGTGGATGGATTGAAAGCAGCGCAGCCATTGGCATCCAATGCCGGGGGGTGGGGCTGAGTGATACAGTGAGGCCCGCCGGCTATATCACGGGAGAGAGAGCGCATGAAGGTGGAAAGTTCTTGCGGGCAGGAGCCGAGACAGATGCCGAGGGACCCCAGAAGACCAGGTTTGGGGCCACTCTGTGCAAAACGAGCTGCACAGTGCAGGTAAGTATAACATGTTTGTTATTTAAAAAAAAAAAAAAAATCTCTTTACAACCCCTTTAAGGAGAAGGCCTAAGTCCATGCTTGATGGTATTTCTGATAGTATCAAGGGTTGGTTTAACAATCTTTTTGGTAATTTAGGTAAATGGCTTTCTGATATTCTGTATTCTATTGAACTGTCCTCCTCTATGTCATGGGTTTCTTCCTGGCAATATATGTTTTTTTTATTATTGTCTCAAAATATGTATTACTAAACTCCTTAGATGTGCTATTAAACCAGCTTCTAATCCAAGGTTGGTTCCTTCTTCCTCATATCATCACCTCTAGGATCCACATATGGGTAAGCCGTATGTGGCTTTAACAGTTACCAAAGGCAACTGTGATGTGAAACCACCATATGGGAACAGCGGAACAAAAACAGTTACACTGTCAATGGTCAGAGGCCCAAGGGATTACTACAATTAGTGTGTGGATTATTATATTGCTTATTTTGAAAAAAAAATAAAAATACGGAATGCTGTTTTGTAGTTTAAGATGCAACAACCCCTTCTTCATAGAAGAAACAGAAGAGTTTTCCAATGTGTTCAGTATGATGAAGTATAAAACTTTCTTTTAAGACAAAGGGGAACTTATTAAAATGATTGTTTTTGAGCTGATAATTTTTAACCATGATGAACAATAATATTTATAGTAATGGTCAGGGTATTGATGCTCACTGCTGGCGGATCTATTCTAGCTGATGGGGATCTATTTTTGCAGGGGGGTCTATTGTTGCTGAAGGAGATCTACTGCTGGGGGAGGGGGCTATTGTTGATGGCTGCCAGAGAGTCTATTAATGCTGGCTGTGCAGAGATCTGTTGATGCTGCCGGGAGTCTATTGTTGCTGGGGGGGGGAATTTTGTTGTGTGTGGTACAATGTTAGGGGGATCTATTGTTGCTGGCTGAAGGGGAAACCAAATTCCATACAAATTACTTAGTACAACAAAATGATACTTGGTTCTGTATTGTCTAAAAGGGGCGGTACTGGGAGGTGGGTAGGGGATGGAACCAAGGGACGTTGCTCATAGTAGGGTAGGGGCAGAGAAAACACGTGACTCGGAAAAGGGAAGTTCCTGCACCTATTGTCTGAGAAAAAAAGCCCTGGTAATGGTACACCATAAATAAATAAAATCCACGTGGCTATCATTAGTTTGACATCAAACAATTTTTGGTATTAGAAAAAGTGCACTGGTAAAACATCTAATGCCGCGTACACACGATCGGAAATTCCGACAAGAAAACCGTGGATTTTTTTCTGACAGAATGTTGGCTCAAATTTGTGTTGCGTACACACGGTCACACAAATCTTGTCGGAAATTCCAACCGTCAAGAACGCGGTGACGTACAAGACGTATGACAAGCCGAGATCAATGAAGTTCAATAGGCAGTTCGGCTCTTCTGATTGATTCTGAGCATGCGTGTTTTTTTGCGCGTCGGAATTGCATACAGAAGAACTTTTCTTGACGGAAAATTTGGAACCAGTTCTCAAATTTTTGTGGGCGGAAATTCTGACAGAAAAAGTCCGATGGAGCCTACACATGGTCGGAATTTCCGACCAAAAGCTTTTCTTGTCGGAATTTCCGATCGTGTTTAACGAATTTCAATGCCCCAGATAATTAAGTGTCTCCTGTCTTAGGCTACATTTCCACTATAGTGACCCCCAAAGTCAAGTGATTCAGAGACTTTGGAGTGTGATTTTGGTCCAACTTTACAGTCTTTAGATCAGGGTTGCATCGAAGGTCGCATCAAGGTAGTGCAGGAACCTTTTCAAAGTCGCAACTTTAAGTCACACTAGTGCAAACTGAGCCGTAGATAGTTTTTGTATATTATTTTAAAATTAAAAAAAAAATTTATGTGAACCCTGAACCCCAGTGCTGCAAATGATTCTTACTAGCATTTTGTTTCCTGCCTGCCTGTAATACCAGAACCCCAGTGCTGCACTATACTCCTGCCATTCTTGTAAAACCTGTATTCTGTGCTCTCCAAGTCTCTTGTCTCTGTACTTACATGATCCTGGTTAACTGTATGTGATAGACCCCCCTTTGAGACAGCCTATTGTTCATGATAAATGTTTCATTGAATTCAGGATTGTGTAGACAGGTTACTTTGGTTGACACTTGAATAGCATTTTATACTAAATGAGAATGGTTTCTCATTGTATTAAGACGTCTTTCTTTTCTTCTATTTACCTCTAGAACAGGGGTCTCCAAACATTCTAAACAAAGGGCCGGTTTATTATCCTTCAGACTCTTGGAGGGCCGGACTTTGGCCAGTGGGGGGTGGAAATTTTCCCAGCATCAGTCTAGACATATGGTATTAGGGGGAGAAATAGTGCCCCATCATTGGTATCATAGGGAGGAATAGTGGCCCATTAGTGGTGTCAGTGGGAGAAATAGTTCTCCACTGTCGGTGTCAGATGTCGGAATAGTGTCTCATATCAGTGGGAGGGATACTGCCCCAAGGGCCAGATAAAGGCGAGCAAAGGGCCGCATCTGGCCCTCGGGCTGCAGTTTGGAGACCACTGCTCTAGAACATAGATTTACTTCAGCAGTAAAAAACTCAACGGCTTTATGGGCATTTTTGTTAATGATCTAATGTTGGACCAACAATCTTTTTAAAAAAATACATCACTCATTCCTTGGCTTTATGACATCAGCCACAAACAGCATTGATAGAAAAGAGTGCTTTAACCACTTAAGCCTCGGACCATTTGGTAGCTAAAGGACCAGAGGTGAATTCAGAATTTTGCACTGCGCTGCTTTAACTGTAAATTGTGCGGACATGCAATGTTGTACCCAAACGAAATTTGCGTCCTTTTCTTCCCACAAATAGAGCTTTCTTTTAATGGTATTTGATTGCCTCTGCGATTTTTATTTTTTGCGATATAAACGGAAAAAGACCGAAAATTTTGAAAAAAATGATATTTTCTACTATTTGTTATAAGAAAAATCGAATAAACTCAATTGTAGTCATACATTTAGGCCAAAATGTATTCAGCCACATGTCTTTAGTAAAAAAAATGTCAATAAGCGTATATTTATTGGTTTGCGCAAAAGTTATAGCGTCTACAAACTAGGGTACATTTTCTGGAATTTACACAGCTTTTAATTTATGACTGCCTATCTCATTTCTTGAGGTGCTAAAATGGCAGGGCAGTTCAAAACCCCCCCAAATGACCCCATTTTGGAAAGTAGACACCCCAAGGAAATTGCTGAGAGGCATGTTGAGCCCATTGAATATTTTTTTTTTGTCCCAAGTGATTGAATAATGACAAAAAAAATTTAAAAATTACAAAAAGTTGTCACTAAATGATATATTGCTCACACATGCCATGGTTATATGTGGAATTGCTCCCCAAAATACATTCCGCTGCTTCTCCTGAGTATGGGGATACCACATGTGTGGGACTTTTTAGGAGCCTAGCCACATACGGGACCCCGGAATCCAAGCACCGCCTTCAGGATTTCTAAGGGCGCAAATTTTTGATTTCACTCCTCACTACCTATCACAGTTTCGAAGGCCATAAAATGCCAAAATAGCACAAAACCCCCCCAAATGACCCCATTTTGGAAAGTAGACACCCCAAGCTATTTACTGAGAGGCATGATTAGTCCATGGAATATTTTATATTTTGCCACAAGTTGCGGGAATATGACAAACTTTATTTTTTTTGCACAAAGTTGTCACTAAATGATATATTGCTCACACATGCCATGGGCATATGTGAAATTACACCCCAAAATACATTCTGCTGCTTCTCCTGAGTACGGGGATACCACATGTGTGGGACTTTTTGGGAGCCTAGTCACATACGGGACCCCAAAAACCAAGCACCGCCTTCAAGGTTTCTAAGGGCATAAATTTTTGATTTCACTCCTCACTACCTATCACTACCTATTACAGTTTTGAAGGCCATAAAATGCCAAGATAGCCCAAAACCCCCACAAATGACCCCATTTTGGAAAGTAGACACCCCAAGCTATTTGCCGAGAGGCATGGTGAGTATTTTACAGCTCTCATTTGTTTTTGAAAATGAAGAAAGACATATTTTTTTTTTCTTTTTTCAATTTTTAAAACTTTGTGACAAAAAGCGAGATCTGCAAAATACTCAACATACCTCTCAGCAAATAGCTTGGGGTGTCTACTTTCCAAAATGGGGTCATTTGGGGGGGTTTTGTGCCATCTGGGCATTCCATGGCCTCCGAAACTGTGATAGGCAGTGAGGAGTGAAATCAAAAATTTACACCCATAGAAATCCTGAAGGCGGTGCTTGGTTTTCGGGGTCCTGTACGCGGCTAGGCTCCCAAAATGTCTCACACATGTGGTATCCCCGTACTCAGGAGAAGCAACAGAATGTATTTTGGGGTGCAATTCCACATATAACTATGGCATGTTTGAGCAATATATAATTTAGTGACAACTTTTTGTAATTTTTATTTTTTTTTGTCATTATTCAATCACTTGGGACAAAAAAAAATATTCAATGGGCTCAACATGCCTCTCAGAAATTTCCTTGGGGTGTCTACTTTCCAAAATGGGGTCATTTGGGGGGGTTTTGAACTGCCCTGCCATTTTAGCACCTCAAGAAATGAGATAGGCAGTCATAAATTAAAAGCTGTGTAAATTCCAGAAAATGTACCCTAGTTTGTAGACGCTATAACTTTTGCGCAAACCAATAAATATACGCTTATTGACATTTTTTTTACTAAAGACATGTGGCTGAATACATTTTGGCCTAAATGTATGACTACAATTGAGTTTATTCGATTTTTCTTATAACAAAAAGTAGAAAATATCATTTTTTTCAAAATTTTCGGTCTTTTTCCGTTTATATCGCAAAAAATTTAAATCGCAGAGGCAATCAAATACCATTAAAAGAAAGCTCTATTTGTGGGAAGAAAAGGACGCAAATTTCGTTTGGGTACAACATTGCATGTCCGCACAATTTACAGTTAAAGCAGCGCAGTGCAAAATTCTGAATTCACCTTTGGTCCTTTAGCTACCAAATGGTCCGGGGCTTAAGTGGTTAAAGCACTCTTTTTTTTTTGTCATTATTCAATCACTTGGGACAAAAAAAAAAAAAAAAAATTCAATGGGCTCAACATGCCTCTCAGCAAATAGCTTGAGGTGTCTACTTTCCAAAATGGGGTCATTTGGGGGGGGGGGGTTTGAACTGTCCTGGCATTTTATGCACAACATTAGGAAGCTTATGTCACACATCATCCACTCTTCTAACCACTTGAAGACAAAGCCCTTTCTGGCACTTTTTGTTTACATGAAAAAAAAAATTTTTTTGCAAGAAAATTATGTTGAACCCCCAAACATTATATATTTTTTAAAGCAAAGGCCCTACAGATTAAAATAGTGGGTGTTGCATTTTTTTTTCCACACAGTATTTGCGCAGCGATTTTTCAAACGCATTTTTGGGGGGAAAAACACACTTTTTTTATTTTTAATGCACTAAAAAACACTATATTGCCCAAATGTTTGATGAAATAAAAAAGATGATCTTAGGCCGAGTACATGGATACCAAACACGACATGCTTTAAAATTGCGCACAAACGCGCAGCGGCGAGAAACTACATTCATTTTTAAAAGCATTTAAAAGCCTTTACAGGTTACCACGTTAGATTTACAGAGGAGGTCTACTGCTAAAATTACTGCCCTCGATCTGACCTTCGCGGTGATACCTCACATGCATGATGCAATTGCTGTTTACATATGACGCTAGACCGACACTTGCGTTCGCCTTTGCGCAAGAGCAGGGGGGGACAGCGGTGCTTTTTTTTTATTATTTATTTTGCTTTTTTATTTTATTTTTAAACTGTTCCTTCCATATTTATTTATTTTTAATCATTTTTATTGTTATCTCAGGGAATGTAAATATCCCCTATGATAGCAATAAGTAGTGACAGGTACTTTTTTTTTGAAAAAAATTGGGGTGTTAGACCCTAGATCTTTCCTCTGCCCTCAAAGCATCTGACCACACCAAGATCGGTGTGATAAAATGCTTTCCCAATTTCCCAATGGCGCTGTTTATATCCGGGGGGGGCATTCCCTCCCACTTCTTGTAAAAGCAGTCTAGAGGCTAATTATCTGCTAGAATTGCTTTTACATGAAAGCCGGCCACTGGCTGAAAAGAATGATACCAAGATGATACCTAAACCTGCAGGCATCATTCTGGTATAAACATTTAAAATCCAGCAACATACCAGTACGTTGCTGGTCCTTGTTGGACATGTATTGTAATCTTTTTTTTCATGCAGCCTGTTGGCTGAACGAAAAAAAGAGATTGATCGGTGGGTATGCCCACCATTAGAATACCTCCCTTCATCCACCCACTTCTAATGATGGGCATATATGCCAAAGCATGGGGGCATCCTCCCGCAAAAAAGTTATGCCGCGTACACACGGTCGGACTTTTCCACGGGCCAAGCCTTCGTCGGAATTTCGACCATATGTACGCGGCATAAAAGGTTATGCCGCGTACACATGGTCGAACTTTTCCACGGGCAAGCCTCCGTCGGAATTTCGACCGTATATACGCGGCATTAGGAGCAAAATCGCTCCTCCGCCCCTGCTGCCCCCATGCTTCGGCATATATGCTCTTTTTTTAACTGTGGTGGTGAAATCACCTCCTACAGCGTTGGAGTCACGGCTTTATGTATCATGGGAGCAAACGCTGTTGCTGTCAAGATAAATAAATCCGCGATGCAACTGAATGGCGTACCTGCTAAGCAAATGATGGTTAACATTAAAACAAAGTAACATTACAGTACAACAGTAAGACCTTACCATACCATACCTGCAAAGCAAATACCAAAACAAAACCTAGTAAAAAATAAAACATTTTTTTAACGCAACCTGTGCCTAAAATATATATATGCCGAAGCATGGGGGCATCCTCCCGCAAAAAAGTTATGCCGCGTACACACGGTCGGACTTTTCCACGGGCAAGCCTTTGTCGAAATTTCGACCGTATGTACGCGGCATAAAAGGTTATGCCGCGTACACACGGTCGAACTTTTCCACGGGCAAGCCTCCGTCGGAATTTCGACCGTATATACGCGGCATTAGGAGCAAAATCGCTCCTCCGCCCCTGCTGCCCCCATGCTTAGGCATATATGCTCTTTTTTTTAACTGTGGTGGTGAAATCACCTCCTACAGCACTGGAGTCATGGCTTTATGTATCGTGGGAGCAAACGCTGTTGCTGTCAAGATAAATAATTCCGCGCTGCAGTTGAATGGCGCACCTGAAAACAAAAAATTACATACCTGAAAAGCAAGCATGATAAAACATTGCAGAATGGAATACAGTAAAAAAGAGCAGAACAATAGAGAGAAAATAGAGAGAGCGAGAGAGAACAATAAAACGACAACTATTTTTGGTTTTTTTCTTTTATATTTTTTTTGTGTTTTTGTTTTTTACGTTTTTTTTTCTTTTTTACACTTTTTTTTTTAAACTTTAACAACTGTAATGGTTCGGGTCTCTCAAAATGTTATGGCATCTTGGGAGACCCTGTGTAAGTGTGTCCTAGTCTGTGAAATGCTGTACCCTACGCTAAAACTTCACTTTTGAGTGGTAGCGTTCAAAACATTCACCAAGGCAAAGACCAGGTTTGTCAGGACAGAGTGGACAATAATAACGGGTGTCACGCCTAAATCCGCGCTTGCTACAGACACGACATCTTTTTTGGGGGGCTCGTTGGGTAGGGGTACTCGGGAGGAGATGCGTATAATGCCTCTCATGCAGCCGCTTACTGCATTTGGTGGGGGATGGTGAGGTGCAGAACCGCCTGGATACAGGAGTTCTGTGACTATCTCATTCTGGAATTTTAGAAGAGATAAAGTTCCGCCTGAAGCTCTGTATAGCACATGAGCGTTCAGCAAAGCCAATTGGAATAAGGATAGAGACACTTTTTTGTACCAGCGTCTCGCCTTACGGTCAATTAGATACGGCGCCATCAACTGGTCGTTGAGGTCCATCCCTCCCATTTTTTTGTTATATTCGTGGACACAGAGGGGTTTCTCCACAACACCAGTCGCCGTACGAATTTGGACTGTCGTGTCTGCATGAAGGGAGGTAAGAAGGAAAACATTCTTATTGTCCCTCCACTTCATAGCGAGCAAGTTATTACACTTTACGCAGGCTCTCTCCCCCAGCCTGAGACGGGCATCTACAAGCCGCTGGGGAAAGCCCCGGCGATTAGGTCGCACGGTGCCACATGCTCCAATCTGATAATCAAACAAGTGACTAAACAGTGGCACGCTCGTGTAATAATTGTCCACATACAAGTGGTACCCCTTTCCGAATAAGGGTGACACCAAGTTCCACACTATCTTGCCAGCGCTCCCTATGTAATCCGGGCAGTTGACCGGCTCAACCTGACTATCTTTTCCCTCATAAACCATAAAGCTCCATACATAGCCTGTTGCCCTGTCACAGCACTTATAGAGCTTGACCCCGTATCTGGCACGCTTGCTGGGAAGGTACTGCTTGAAAGCCAAGCGGCCAGAAAATGTAATCAGGGACTCATCAACGCAGACAACTTGATCGGGAATAAACAAGGCTGCAAAACGTTCGTTAAAGTGGTTTATGAGGGGCCGAATTTTATAGAGCCGGTCGTATTCAGGGTCCCCACGTGGACGACAAAGTTCATTGTCGTTGAAGTGCATGAACCGCAAAATCTGCTCGTATCGTTTCCTGGGCATGGAGGCAGAGAACACGGGCATCTGGTCAATTGGGTGCGTGGACCAATAAGCACGCAATGACGGGAATTTATGTGTGCCCATGTTGAGGGAAAGGCCCAGAAAGGTCTTAAATTCGGAAACCGTAATTGGTTTCCAATCTTTGGCAATGGAAGGCAACTGGGGATTAGCGGCGATGAATTGACCAGCATATAAATTACTCTGGTCCACAATAGATCTATAGAGATCTTCCGTGAAAAACAGCGAATAATAATCGATTGGCATAAAATCAGCTGTTTCCACCTGAATACCGGGTTGGGCAGTGAATGGGGAAAGTACGGGTTCTGCAGAAGTGGTGGGGACCCAATCAGGATAGGCGAATTCTGCAGGAAGAGCACTATGGGTGCGACGGGCCTGCCTTTGTCTTCTTATTGGTGGCAGCGGGACACTACTTGTGCTTGCCACCTCGCCAGCTTGAACTGCACTTATGGGACTCGCCACGTCACCACGTGATACTGCAGTGCTGGATGTACGCCCAGGCTGTACTAGGCCGCTGGTGCTTGCCAATTCACCAGAAGGAATAGCGGCGCTAGTACTCCTCTGCTCCATGATACGAGAGCCCTGCGGTTCTTGCTCCTCAACAACCTCAGAAGATCGGGATCAGGTACGCCTGACCTTAGCAGGGAACTCAACTTCGTCGTCAGAGCTATCTGACGTGGGGCCGCTGACGTCACTGTCTTCTACGGGAAGATATTCTGAGCCTGAATCTGACAGATACGTGACCTCCTCTTCACTATCTGTCATGCTCAGAATCTCGTAGGCCTCTTTAGTAGTGTACCTTTGAGTTGCCATTTTGGGCTCTAAATTTAGGGGTACACTAGTAAGATTCACAGGAAAAAAAAGCACCCGACTGTCGTCAGCAAATATATCAAACGCTACAAAAAAAACTGTTAGCGGTCGCAGGGATCAGGACTGTCTCTGCGAACGCTGCAGTTATGTGTTTTGTGTTTGGTAAGTGACAGTGATCGATCGATACTGCACTTGGGTGGGCTGGGCTGGGCGGAGGGGCTAAACGCAGGTGCTAGCAGGTATCTGGGCTGATCACGCTAACACTGCGTTTTTGGGAACCCTAAACCGCTGGGGACGCTAGTATAGATCTGATCAGATACTATACCACTAAGGAAGGTGTATGCTTTGCGCGTGGGTGTTAGCGTTACTGGCACTAACCTAACGCTGTCTGGGGCGACGCAGACCCTCTCTGGCGCTAAAACCTAATTGATCTCACCCGCCGGGCGATCAAGGGGTTAAACCTTTAGTGGGTTATATACGGCGGGTGCCCTGATGCTATAAAAAGCAAACTAACCAACCAGTGTCACCCGTAACCTTTATATGGTGATCACTGGTGAAAGGGTTAACTAGAGGCAATCAGGGGGTTAAAACCTTTATTAGGTTAAATATGGGGGTACCCGACGCTATATAAAAACCTGACGGGTTACCTAAATAACTAAATAACTAACTGGGTAACCAGTGTCACCAGTGACGCTTATACGGTGATCACTGGTGAAAGGGTTAACTCTAGGGGCAATCAGGGGGTTAAAATAATATATGGGGGTACCTGACGCTCTAAAAACCTGCGGCGAAACTAAAAATAAATAACTGGCTATCTAGGGCACCACCGGCACTAAATACAGCGATCGAAAATACGATCGCTTAGTGACGCTGGCGTTAGGGGGTGAAAGGGTTACCTGGGGGGCGATCAAGGGGTTAAACCTTTATTAGGGGGGGTTAGGGGGCTACCCTGGACCTAAAGGGGCCTAAACCTAACTGCCCTGCAACTTTTTACTATCACAGATGACACTAAATGCAGTGATCAGTAAAATAAATGATCACTGCAATCAGTGACACTGTGATTGGGGGCTGGGGGGTGACCTGGGGGGTGATCTGGGGGTGACTGGGGGGTGAAATGTGTGCCTATGTGTACCTATGTGTCAGTGGACTGTTGGTGCACTAACCTGCTTCCTCTCTCCCCGGCGCCGGAATCGAAAAGACCGCCGCGAGGGAGATGACATCACTTCCTCCTGCCTGTGTTTACATCACATGGCGGAGGAAGCATTTTCATTGGCCGGGAGCGATCGCGAGGGGGTGGGCAAAATCGAATGGTCACCCCCTCATCTCTGATCGCTCCCCAACGATAAACAGCTGCTCACTGTATAGGAGGGGGGTCCGATCGGACCCCCCAACTGTACAAAGGCGATCACGTACACTCTACGTGATTATGCCTGTCGGTGCCATTCTGCCGACGTATATATACAGTGAGCGGTCGTTAAGTGGTTAAAAAGCTTTTTGGATGTCTGAAGAGCTTTGATACTTTTCATGTCAGCTGTCTGAAAAAGTCAAAGCTCAGTTTGCTATAATTGCAAAAGGTCTGCACACCTACCGGAAGTTTCTTGTCATGTGGACTGCGATAGTCCTGAAGAAAATAATATTATGTATGAAAAATGATATGCATTCTAAGGTGTTGCAGTGAAGTCTTATGGAGGACTAGTTGTCAAGTCAAATTTACAGCGGAGGAATCAACTAAAGACTTGGCGTTCATACACTGTTAGACCAACGTGTAGATTTTTAGACATTTTTGTATTTTTTGGCATGGAAATTTTCCCCAGTGGGGTTTTTTGGCAGTGAAAATTCCATCAATTACAGAGATATATGTTAAAAGGATTTATTAAATATGTACATTATGACACGGTCATGACAATAAAAATTTGAATCTCCAGTCACAAGAATAAAATACATACACACAGTTACAAACACAACACAGCAAATACAGTTGTACATGGCAAGGACATCTGTATATGTTGATTTTTGACGCGTTTCGAACCCTAGTGCGGGATCTTCTTCAGAGGATTTGTGGTTTGCTGTAAAAGGTTAAGTAGTGAGTTTCAATTCTATACCTAGGTGTATGCCCAATGGTTAGAAAACAAAGTATATAATTACCAATCAACCGTGTTATTTGAGGACAATATTCCTGACTGTTCCACTAAATTTGTTTCAAAGAGATCCCAGTAGTCTCCCGGCCACTAAACCTCCTGGAACGCAATGCCGCCAATCCATATGTGGCTTACAGAGAGCCATGCTGAGGAGAAAGGCACCCCAGGGAGCGTGCACGAAGGGACGATCTGCACCTATAGTGAGGCATCAAAGCCATTATTATAGGATGCATTGTTGTTGCTTCCATACAAATTATATTGGTTTAAAGTAGTGTATGGATAGACCAAAGTTATACAAAAATGTGCCCTAGAGTTTGATTGTGTTTGTATATTGTAATATAGTAATTGTAGCTAATTAATTATGTAAATGATATGTATTCTAAAGCAGAGAAGTAACAATGAATTATGAGAGTGTATGTAGGAATGATGTGCCATGAGGTGATTGTGTAGACCCGGGGTGCACAATGATGTGTGCCGAGTGGTGTGGGGGATGAGAAAAAGAAGTGAGGAAGGTCAAAGAACTGAAAGGAGTGAAAAGAAAATGTGAGGAGGTGCAAAGCGTGTGTGGGAGAAAAACCTAAGGTGGGATGATTGAGGTGTGGGGAAAGTGTAGTGACTGTTGAAAAGAAACAATGATGAAAAGTGATCCAAAGGGTGAAAATGGGATGGATGTGATGAAGTGTGAGTTAGAATGTGTTGAATGTCTTGGACGTAAAAGGGTGTATTGCACAATCAAGCCATAACAAATACAAAAAGAAAATTCTGTTTGGTACTGGAAAGTCCCAGGCCAATTGTAGGTGCCAAGGGAAAAGACCAGCACCAACGGAAGGGTTATAAGAATTGGGATGAACTTGTGTTTTTTTAACCTTGACAAAGTAAAATTCGATTTTTCTGCAGAAGAAAATTGGGTACTTAAATCAGGAGGAATATGAACTAGAAAAATAACTATTTAAACTAAGATTAGGCAGTTAGAGGGAGATGTCGGAATTTAGAAGGGATTAATTGGAATTGTAATTTTATCTGCCTTTCTTTAAAATGCCATTTATGTTAGGTTTTGTATGTGTTATTTGGGCTGAAAGTCCCCCCCTCGGCTTATACTCGAGTTTCCCAGCAGACACTGTGTTGGGTGTTCCGCCAATCACAGACGTCTGCTGGGAAACTGAGGATGAGAGAACGTTCGTGATAGGCGGAGAGTGTCTGATGAGAATCGCCTATCACGGAAGGGACCAGGAAGAGACCGCGGGATTTGAATGATGGACGCCGCAGCCGCAACTTTTTTTCAGGTACTATTTCCAATGTAAAATTTAAACAGTGAGGATAGGAACAGTGAGGATAGGAAACAGTGAGCTAGGAAACAGTGAGGATAGGAAACAGTGAGCTAGGGAACAGTGAGGATAGGAACAGTGAGGATAGGAACAGTGAGGATAGGAAACAGTGAGGATAGGAACAGTAAGGATGGGAACAGTAAGGATGGGAACAGTAAGGCATTGATGACCCTAGGCTTATACTCGAGTCAGTAAGTTTTCCCAGTTTTTTGTGGCAACATTAGGTACCTCGGCTTATACTCGGGTCGGCTTATACTCGAGTATATACAGTAGTTTGTTCCATCTTCCCCAATATCACGACCACTAATATTCACATCTAGTTAGGCCCTACACAGCTTTAACTGTCACCAAAGGAATCTCTAAATTGAATAGTCAAGAACCCAACTGTCCACAACCAGTGTATGAATTGTTTGTTATAGCGCTGTTGTGTCTTTTTAGTTGTGTGGCAATTTAAAATGTTGCCAAGAGATGGGATTGATAGGGTAAATGGAATAGCCATTTTATTTATCAAACATTTAGTTAGAAGTATCAAAACATGTGTTTCTGATTAAGATATACTTGGTACAAATATGTTAGAAGTCATATGATGTAACGGCTGTTTTGGTTGTGTCCAAGTGCCATTTACACCTTTAGCTGTGAATACGTTGATCTCTGGTTTTTCCCATAGAACTCTGGAAGTGATGTGTATATGTCAAATGACCATCTGCATATCAAAGAATGTCACCAAAGAGTTTAAAAGAGTCCAGGTGCCAAGTTGCCAAGGTGCCACCCCTTCAGAATGTATACATTGTATCACAGGGTTCTCTGCCATTTCAGAAAAAATATTTTGAACGCATCACCATGTACTATATTGTTCTCCCTGCTTGTGGATAGCTACAATCTTTTAATAATAAAAACATTTTTGTTGAATTTGGCTTCAGCAGTCAACGTTACTGAAACCCCTTGAGTTCTGGGGTTTCCCTATCACACCCTAATGCAATAGGCTGCGCACACCTATGGTTGGGAAAAACTTTCTGAACAATCCATTGTAGACAGAATGGCACAAGTGTAATTGGCTGCTATATATGCAAAAGTTGGCTACTTTGATGAGTCAAAAATTTAGATTAACATTTGTTAAAGTCCAATTGTTTATTTGTTCTATGCTTTATTTTCTGAGGACATTGGGATAATAAACTGCATATATTTCAATCAAAACTGGAAAAATGGGGTTGTTCTAAAATTTTTGCCCAGTGATGTATGTTCTTAGATGTAACTTTTATGTACCTGCCATGTACGGTTGCCACTTTTTCTTCAAGCCAAACCCAAACACTTTAGCGGCTCACAGCAATTTTTTTTTTTTAATATACACTATAGGGGATGTAACAGACCTGGGACACCTTTGGGCACTCCAAATAGACTAGTAATGCAGCACACATAGTGTCCCCTCACCTTCCTGTCAGGCCCTGTTCCGTGCCATATTCTGGTCTAAATAATGTGTCCGGGTTTCAGGTAGACTTAAATCCGGACACATGATTCAAAACCCGGACTGTCCAGGTGAATCTACATTTGTACCTTTATTCATATATAAAGGGCACGCTTTGTGAAAGGCTATTCATGTATATATAAGGAGCAACAGAAAAGAGATGGGACTATAGCGGTGCTTATTAGGTTAGAAATTGAACACAATGGAAGACCCATGCATCTTTTGGTAAAAAAGTATACAAAGATTTTATTAGTTCATTATACAAAAGTCAGTAAAAAGAGAGCATTGTCACTAGATCGGTTTTTACAGGATGATTCCAAAATGGTGGTTGCATCAAATGAGGGCCGAGAAATTCATACAGGTCCCAACATGTTTCACCCTTAGGGCTTCATCAGGGGAGGTATGTCTCGGCCGTTTAACCACTTCAATACCATGCACTTATGCACCTTCCCGCCCAGACCAATTTTCAGCTTTCAGTACTCTCACACTTTGAATGACAATTACTTAGTCATGCTACACTGTATCCAAACAAATTTTTTATCATTTTCTTCTCACAAATAGAGCTTTCTTTTGGTGGTATTTAATCGCCACTGGGTTTTTTATTTTTTGCGATATAAGCAAAAAAACAGCAATTTAAAAAAAAAACAAAACACTTTTTTTTTAGTTTCTATTGTAAAATTTTGCAAATAAGTAATTTTTCTTCATAAATTTGTGCCAAAATGTATACTGCTACATATCTTTGGTAAAATGAACCCAAATTAGTGTATATTATTTGGTCTTTGTGAAAGTTATAGAGTCTACAAACTATGGTGGCAATCACTGAAAATTTATCACATCTGATCACGCCTGATGTACTGAAGGGATATCTCATTTCTTGAGACACTAACAAGCGAGGAAAGTACAAATACCCCAAAATTACCCCTTTTTGGAAAGTAGACAGTCCAAGGTATTTACTAAAAGGCGTGGTGAGTTTTTTGAAGTTGTATTTTTTTCCCACAATTCTTGGGAAAATTTAATTTTTTTTATTTTTTTTTACACAAACTGGTCATATTAACAGTTTTTTTCTCTCACACAGCATATGCATAATTGCAACTACACCCCAAAATACATTCTGCTACTCCTCCTGAGTGTAGCGATACCACATGTGTGAGACTTTTACACAGCCTGGCCATATACAGAGGGCCAACATTGAAGTAGCACTTTCAGGCGTTCTACAAGCATAAATCGCACATATCCTTTCTCAACCACCTATTACACTTTTGAAGGCCCTGGAGCACCAGGACAATGGAATTTTCCACAAAATGACCCCATTTTGGAAAGCACACACCCCAACGTATAATCTATGAAGCATTATGAGTCTTTTGAACGGTTCATTTTTTTCCAGAAGGTTTTGGAAAATGTGGAGAAAAAATGAAAATGCATTTTTTTTACACAAAGTTGTCCATTTATAAGATATTTCTAACGCATAGCATATACATAGCAAAAATGACACCCCAAAATGCATTCTGCTACTCCTCCTGAGTATAGCGATACCACATGTGTGAGACTTTTACACAGCCTGGCCATATACAGAGGCCCAACATTGAAGTAGCACTTTCAGGCGTTCTACAAGCATAAATCGCACATATCCTTTCTCAACCACCTATTACACTTTTGAAGGCCCTGGAGCACCAGGACAATGGAATTTTCCACAAAATGACCCCATTTTGGAAAGCACACACCCCAACGTATAATCTATGAAGCATTATGAGTCTTTTGAACGGTTCATTTTTTTCCAGAAGGTTTTGGAAAATGTGGAGAAAAAATGAAAATGCATTTTTTTTACACAAAGTTGTCCATTTATAAGATATTTCTAACCCATAGCATATACATAGCAAAAATGACACCCCAAAATGCATTCTGCTACTCCTCCTGAGTATAGCGATACCACATGTGTGAGACTTTTACACAGCCTGGCCATATACAGAGGGCCAACATTGAAGTAGCACTTTCAGGCGTTCTACAAGCATAAATCGCACATATCCTTTCTCAACCACCTATTACACTTTTGAAGGCCCTGGAGCACCAGGACAATGGAATTTTCCACAAAATGACCCCATTTTGGAAAGCACACACCCCAACGTATAATCTATGAGGCATTATGAGTCTTTTGAACGGTTAATTTTTTTCCAGAAGGTTTTGGAAAATGTGGAGAAAAAATGAAAATGCATTTTTTTTACACAAAGTTGTCCATTTATAAGATATTTCTAACGCATAGCATATACATAGCAAAAATAACACCCCAAAATGCATTCTTCTACTCCTCCTGAGTATAGCGATACCACATGTGTGAGACTTTTACACAGCCTGGCCATATACAGAGGCCCAACATTGAAGTAGCACTTTCAGGCGTTCTACAAGCATAAATCGCACATATCCTTTCTCAACCACCTATTACAATTTTGAAGGCCCTGGAGCACCAGGACAATAGAATTTTCCACAAAATGACCCCATTTTTGAAAGCACACACCCCAACGTATAATCTATGAGGCATTATGAGTCTTTTGAACGGTTCATTTTTTTCCAGAAGGTTTTGGAAAATGTGGATAAAAAATTCAAATGCATTTTTTTTACACAAAGTTGTCAATTTATAAGATATTTCTAACACATAATATGTACATAGCAAAAATTACACCCAAAAATGCATTCTGCTACTCCTCCTGAGTATGGCGATACCACATGTTTGAGACTTTTACACAGCCTGGCCACATACAGAGGCCCAACATCCAAGTAGCACCTCCAGGCATTCTAGCAGCATTAATTGCACATATCATTTTCTGACTACCGATCACATTTTTGAAGGCCCTTCATATATCTAACACATAGCAGGTACATACCAAATAACAAAAGATTACCTGTGGTTTTAGAAGTGCAGTGGTCCACAGAGGAGAGCATCGGTCCAGGCAGCAGGCAGGGATGAGGTCAGCGACAGCAAAAGCAATCATCCAGGCAGCAGGCAGGAATACTGTCCATAGTTCGCACAGGCAGAGATACTGTCAGCACAGCCAGAGCACAGCCAAAGCACAGGTCCAGGTAGCAGGCAGAGGTGTCCTATCCTATCCTATCGATGATATCTTCGATATATTGGAGGTAGTGGAGTCGGTGATTTTGAGTTGCTTTTTGGTAGCAGACAAACGAATTAAAAAGGGCCATGTGAAACAGGTGAAACGCAACTTTTTTGTGCCAATAATGGGACTTTCTGGTTGATAAGTAGGGCTGTAGCATCTGGTCGTTTAAATCCACCCCCCCATGTACAAATTGTAGTCGTGGACACATTCAGGCTTTACAATGGAGCCGCGTCTTCTTGGGATCTCCACCATGGTGTCATTGTGGATCATAGAGAGGATGTGGACATCTTTCTTGTCCATCCACTTCATGGCCAACACCTCCTCGTTCCTCATGGATGCCGATTCTCCAGGTCGCAATTTTTTTGTCAATAAATTTTGTGGGAATCCCTTCCGTTTTTTTTTGAAGGTACCGCAGGCCGGGGTTTGTTTACTGTAAAGGTGGCGAAAAAGGGGCAGGCTGGTATAATAATTATCAACATATAAATGGTAACCTTTTCCGAACAGGGGGTATGCCAACTCCCAGACAATTTTCCCACTGGTTCCAATATATGTGGGGCAATCACGGGGCTGGAGCTGGGAGTCTTTGCCTTCGTAGATCCTGAATTTGCAGACGTATCCAGTGGCTCAATCACATAATTTATTTAATTTTAACCCATACCTGGCTCTCTTGCTTGGTATGTACTGCTTGAACTGCAGTCGGCCGGTGAAATGTACGAGGGACTCGTCCACACAAATTTTTTGGTCTGGGATGAAAACGTCTTCAAATCGCTGGGAAAAGGCATTGATTAGGGGGTGTATCTTGTACAATTTGTCGTAGTTGGGATGATCTCGGGGAGGGCACTGTGAATTGTCATTGAAGTGGAGAAAGCGCATAATCATGTCGTATCTTTTCCTGGACATGACAGCGGAATATATGGGCATGTGTTGGATGGGGCGTTTGGACCAATATGAATGGACTTCGTTCTTTTTTGTAAGCCCCATATTGAACATAAGGCCCAAAAATAATTTAAATTCCTCCAATGTTAGACGCCGCCACTGGAACATGCGGGCGTAGGAAGAACTGGGGTTGGCAGCAATAAATTGGGATGCATACAGATTCGTTTGATCCACTATATTCTGCAGCAAATCTTGTGGGAAAAATAAACAAAAATAATCAAATTTAGAAAAATTTGTAGTGTCGGGCTGCACACCTGGCTGTGCGGTGAAAGGGGGGATGATAGCGGATCCTGAGTTGGCAGGCAACCATAAGGGGTTTGCCAGGGCATCGGGAAGGTAGGATTGGGGCTGGATTCTTCGGGTTGGGCGTGCATTTCCATTGCTTGTACTGGGCTCCTCTTCCTGGGGTATGGCGCTGCTGGTGGTGGGCAGTTCTCCTGATCTTGGTGCTGATCTTGGTGCTGATCTTGGTGCCGATCGCATTCTTTTGGGAGGGACGGTTTCCTCCGGGGACTCGGACTCTGAGCCACTATCCTCCACTGGCTCGTATTCCGAACCAGAATCGGATAATGGGAGCTCCCCGCTGCTCTCATCATCCGACATGGCAAGAATGGCATATGCCTCCTCAGGTGTGTAAACCCTTTGGGACATTATGGCAGTGCTTATTGGTGGGCCTGTGTAATGGTACTGCTGGTGGTAGTGGTGGCGGTCTGTGTGGTAGTACCGATGGAGGTATTAGTGGTGGGCCTGTGTGGTGGTACCGATGGCGGTATGGGTGGTGGTGGTACCAATGGCGGTACAGGTGGTGGTGGTACCGATGGCGGTACGGGTGGTGGTGGTGGCGGCGGTACCGGTGGCGGTACGGGTGGTGGTGGTAGCGATGGCGGTATGGGTGGTGGTGGTACCGATGGCGGTACAGGTGGTGGTGGTACCGATGGCGGTACAGGTGGTGGTGGTACGGGTGGTGATGGTACCGATGGCGGTACAGGTGGTGGTACAGGTGGTGGTGGCACTACCGACGGTGGTACGGGTGGTGGTACTGGTGGTGGTACCGATGGCGGCACTAGTGGTGATACTGGTAGCGGGCCTGTGTGGCAGTATAGATGCTGGGCCTGGTGGCGGTACTGGTGGTGGTACTGGTACCGATGGCGGTACTGGTAGCCTGTGTGGCAGTGCCAATGGCGGTACCGATGGAGGTGGGCCTGTGACAGATGATTGACAGATGGGCTGATTGATTGATTGACAGATGGGTTGATTGATTGGCAGATGGGGTGATTGATTGACAGGTGGGGTGATTGATTGACAGGTGGGGTGATTGATTGACAGGTGGGCTGATTGATTGACAGATGGGCTGATTGATTGACAGATGGGCTGATTGACAGATGGGCTGATTGACAGATGGGCTGATTGGCTGGGCTGATTGATGTGCTGGGCTGTGTGACAGGTCCTCTTTATGGGGGGGGCGTGTTGTGCACTGTAAACTTATGTAGACAAACTACACTGAGCTAACTTACTGATCTCTTCTCTCTCCTCACAGATCGGTGTGTGAGGAGAGAGCAGGGATCAGGTAGTAACTCCTGTGGAGTTTGTTTACATTTGTGACCGGCTGTGATTGGACACAGCCGGTCACGTGGTAAACAGCCAATTCATTGGCTGTTTACTCTGATCGGGGACGCGCTGTGTCCAAGGGACACTCGCCTTCCCCGATCCCCGCTCTGCAAGCCTGTGGCGGCGCGCACGGAGCGCGCCGCCGAGTTTGTTTTGACAGGTGATCGGCTGTGACTTTGACACAGCCGATCACATGGTAAACAGCCAATGAAATTGGCTGTTTACCGTGATCGGGGTAGCACTGTGTCCGAGGGACACATGCCGTCCCCGATCACCGCGCTGCGCGCCCCCGCGGGCGCGCGCAAGGCATTATCCTGCAGGACGTCATATGACGTCCAGTATCGATATTGCAACCACTTCCCGGACGTCAATTCGCTATTGACTGGGCGGGAAGTGGTTAATGTAGTAACCAACTAATAAATATGAAGAAAACATAAGGATTACCATTTAAATTTGCAAATGCATGCGTAAGCTACAGAGCCCCGCCAAGGCACCCTTCTTTATGTTCCCTGATGGTGTGTCCTTGCAAATTCATCCATGTTCGCAACTTCTGTCCTGTTTCACCAATGTAAGACCCACTCTGTGAATGTCACCCCCCCCCAGCTCTCCCCTGCCCTGAAACACCCCCCTCATGTTGAGAGTATGTGGCATGGAATGGTTTAGGGGGGGGTGCGCTCGCTCATCCTGCCCTTCCTGGCCTGCCAGGCTGCATGCTCAAATAAGGGTCTGGTATAGATTTGGGGGGACCCCACAGCATTTAAAAAAAAAATGTTGGCATAGGGGTTCCCTTCAAACTTTATACAAGACTCGAAGGGCCTGGTATGGATTGGGTTTCCCCACCCTACACAATTTTTTCCCTGATTTTGTAATGCTGGCAATTCTTTTATTTACACTGAGCTGTCAGCGGGGAACCCTGCCGGTGGAGAGTAGGGAAAAAAGCGGCCTTGGCCGTGCCTTAGGTGGCATTGCGCCTTGGGTGGCTGCCTAGTTCGCCTAGTGATAGCCCCAGCCCTGCTTACAACAAACATAATCTTTTCAGCAATGCAATAAAGATTTGATACATTTAATTGAGAAATTTATTTAGGAATTAATTGAAATAAAAGGTGTATTTGAAAGAGATTGGTTATTGCTTGAAACATAAAGGGCTTATAGGTGGGATAGGGAGAGATAAGAAGATGGGTCCCTGGTACACTTAGCAGAAATATAGAAAATCACTGGCGCCAACTGGCACTAACTGACCCTGGCTGGGAGGTACACTTAGGCTACTTTCACACTGGGGCCATGGCTGCGTTAGCGCTAAAGTGCCGCTCGCTTTAGCGGCACTTTAGTGCTGTTTAAGCAGCGCTTTTTGGGCACTAGCAGGGTGCTTTTAACCCCAAAGAAGGGGTTAAGAAGGAGTTAATAGTGCTTATGTTGCGGCGCTTCCGAAATGCTTTTCAAGCGCTTTGGAAGCACTGCCCATTAATTTCAATGAGCAGGGTGTTTTAGGAGCGCTGTATACAGTGCTTACAAACTGCCCCAAAGATGCTGCTTGCAGAATTTTTTTTAACATTCCGCAAGCGCACCGCCACCAGTGTGAAAGCACTCAGGCTTTCACATTCGGCCGGCATGGGAGGCAGTTTTCAGGGGCTTTACAGGGGCTATTTCTAGAGCTAAAACACCTGAAAACTGCCTCAGTGTAAAGGGGACTAACTGACACTGACAGCAATAGTGACACTAGTACAGTAATCAGTGCTAGTACTGTACACAGTCACTGTACTAATGACACTGGCTGGGAAAGGGTTAACATCTAGGGCCAATAAAAGGGTTTACTGTGTGCCTAACAGTGTGTAATGTGTGGAGTTTGTGCTGCTTTTACTTTGTAGGGAGAAGACATGTACATTTCGCTGTTTACAGAACACAGAGTTCTGTGGTTTTGATATATGATATTATATATAATTGCATATTGCATAAAATGGATTCCTAATTGGTCACGTCTGCAATTATTCAAAGTGCCAACTCAAATCATTACAAGGAACATTAAACAGAAAGGAAGTGTATAAGCAGCCTGGGGTGACTACAGTCACAATGACGGTGGCAACATTTCTGTGATCTCTAAAGCTACACCCAGGGGAGGGCTGGCAGCCTTAGGCCTGGGGGGCAAGTCCAGTCAAGTGGCCCATAGACCCGGTGGAGGCAAAGTGATGGTGTCCCCTTAGATCCCACAGGTTCATGCTGTGCCCTGTAGTCCTTCACTAATTGGGGGGGACGGGACACATCCTCAGCTCTGAGGGGTTTAAGCTGGGACAGTGAATGGGACCTGTAGTCTTTCACTAGTTGGGGGGGCAGGGGTGTGTGACACATCCTGAGCTCTGAGGGGTTCATGCTGGGACCTTTAGTCCTTCACTTTTGGGGTGTCACATCCCCAAAAGTAAAGAACTACAAGTCCCAGCAAGAAAAGCCCATAGCAGAAAGAAAGAATGCCATAGGCGGAGGGCTGGCATGACAGTGAACAGGGTATGGAGATGTGAAGGGATTAATGATTGGCTTAAATGAAGTGTAAGGGGGAGGGGTTAAGGCTAGATAAAAATGTAATCCCCGCCCCCTAAGTCAACACAGCGTGGGGGAAAGTTCAGATAGCAGCAGCATGTCTGTGGTGGAGAATCTTCTGGCCCAATTGCGGGCAGAGGCCATGACACGGGGCAAGGATTGGCTCCAGGAGACCCTGGGGTCAGTGCTTTCGGGTCTGTCAGTGACTGCAGGTACCGCGGGGAGAGAGGCTGGGCGAGATCGTCGGTCCAGGCCGCCGGAGCGCTACTCACCAGGCCCCTCCCCTAGAGCTCAGCGGCAGACAGGGAGTCCCCCTAGGGCCCCTTCAGGCCCCCCGGCTAAGCGCACTGCCTTGCCTAGGATGGGGGGTACCGTGAGGAATCCCCCACGCGATCGGAGCTCGGCGGGTGGCCGCGCCGGGAGTTCCGGTGTGCCCGTTAGGCCCGCGCGGCGAATGGAGTCGGAGAGGGCGGGCTCCGCCCCCCGGGGGTCCCCGGCGGCATCGGAGCCTCAGCGTGGGATTTCGGGGGCCGCGGTGACCAGGCCACCTACCTCCTCGGCCGGTCATCAGGGGCAGGGGCTGTCCGGTACAGGCATGGTGGAGCCTGGGAGAGAAGACGGCAGTGCTGCTGGCTCACTCCAGCGTGGTCGCAAGTCGGCGGGGAAATCTGTGGGCGGGTCCGGTGCGCGAAAGACGGATCGATCAGGCGTCGGGCCCTCGGCTTCCAGGGAGAGGTCGCCTGGTGAGCTTTCTTCCGGTGGAGAGGAACAGGCTGGTGTGCTGTCTCAAGGGGAGTTGTGCAGCTCGGAGGAAGATCGGAGACCCGGACGGTCGGTGGCTGCGGTGGAACCTGGTCGATCGGCTGGTGGGACTTCTTCCAGGCAGCCCGGTAAGTCAGCTTCTTTTACTCATTCCCGGGGCCATGCAGGGGGTAGTTGCCGGGGTGGTAGGCCTGCAGTTAGTGAGGGGTTGGTGGCTCTGGGACAGGACCCAGTGAGTGGGCAGGCTGGGGGGAGTATGGTCCCCACTGGAGGTGGCACACGGCAAGAGGGGTTGCAGGGTTTTCTTGCAGGCATTAAGAATTTGGTCAGCCAGTTTGAAAACGGGGACAGCGGGAATGTCAGCCCGGCCGTGGCTTGGGTCCCACCGGCAGGAACGGCGGGGTCCTCCGCAGCGGTGGTGACACCGACTCCTCCTGCTGCTACTAGTGCAGTGGGGGACACGGCAGGGTCGGTTGGTGGGACTCTGGGGGCCTCGCAGGTGGGTGATGCGGTTGAACAGGCTGCTCGGCAGGACATCATTAGGTTGGCAGACGCCGCAAAATGTGAAGTTTATATTTGTTATGAGGCACCCCTGGGGGCGCACCTGAAACCAGAAGTGAGGGAAAAGATATGGAAAGGTGAGTATGTGGAGATGTTCTCATTGTTACCATTAGAGAAGTTTCATTTGGATAGGGTGAAGCCGGATGATTCAAAGAAGGAGGATGAGGAAAAAAGGAGGTACAGGCTCATTCCGCGGACGTTCACTAATTGGCTGCAGGCGTTCGCCATCATGAAGTGTGATAGGACAAAAGAATCCTGAGCACTGTTCAGCACTCTTTGGCTATCAGGCCGCTATTGGGGAGGCCTACAGGGTGTATGGGGGCACGGGGTGGCTCCGTTATGATGAACAGTTCAGGCAGAGGAGAGCGGTGAGGACGGACCTGCGGTGGGATCATAAGGACATCAGTTTATGGATGTGTTTGATGACCTCGCCGAGGGCACCTGGTCAGTTTTTTCAGGGGGGGGGGGCGTGCAACTTCTTCCCCAGGACAATCGGCCGGTAAAAAAAAGGGGGTTTGCTGGCAGTACAATGAGGGCACCTGCAAGTTTGGGGGGTCCTGCAGATACAAGCATGAGTGCTCCGGTTGCGGAGGTTCTCACACGCAGGCCAGATGCTTTAAGCAGGGAAAAGGCCG
This sequence comes from Rana muscosa, assembly GCA_029206835.1. NCBI lineage: Eukaryota > Metazoa > Chordata > Amphibia > Anura > Ranidae > Rana > Rana muscosa. Next base: position 125,140,506 of record CM055119.1, on the reverse strand, counting down.
TACCGGAGAGTCTGGATAAAAGAGGGAGGACTCCGGTGATGGTGGAAAGGATGCGGCTGTTTCTAGGTAGGTATCCAGATAAGGGGGCGGCTCGATTGTTGGATGATGGTTTTTCAGACGGGTTTCACATTCCATGTTCCTTGCAGGTTATCCCCCCGGTTTCGCGGAATTTACGGTCGGCCATACAACATGCTGAGGTGGTCACCGAAAAACTGCGCAAGGAGGTTGCTTTTGGCCGCATGGGCGGTCCTTTCCCTTCCCCCCCTTAGCAAATTTGGTGGTCTCCCCGCTCGGGGTGGTCCCCAACAAGTTCCGTCTCATTCACCATCTGTCCTTTCCGAAGGGTGGGTCGGTCAATGACGCGATTGATCCAGAAGCGTGTACAGTGAGTTACACTTCATTTGATGCAGCAGTAGGTTGGGTTCGCCGGTATGGGCAGTGGGCTTTGATGGCTAAAGCCGACATCGAGGTGGCTTTTAGGCTGTTGCCGGTACACCCGGAAATCTTTCACCTCCTGGGGTGTCACTGGAATAACGCGTTTTATGTGGACATGTGTTTACCGATGGGATGTTCCATATCATGCGCGTTATTTGAACAGTTCAGCTCATTCGTGGAATGGGTGGTCAGGGACGTGTCGGGGGTGAATTCCATTATTCACTACCTGGATGACTTCCTTTGTGTGGGGCCGGCCTCGTCCAGGGTCTATGCGGTGCTCCTGGCCACCTTGAAACATTTTGCGGTGCGTTTTGGCATTCCACTGGCGCCCGACAAAACTGAGGGACCTCGCATGGTTATCATGTTTTTGGGCATTGTCCTGGATTCGGATGCCATGGAATGCCGCTTGCCATTGGACAAGCTGGAGGATCTTAAGCGGGAGCTGGAGGGCATGATGGGGGTAAGGAAGGTTCAGCTTAGGGCGCTGCAGTCGCTGCTGGGCAAGCTTAACTTTGCGTGCCGCATTCTTCCGATGGGCAGGGTGTTCTGCTGACGGTTGTCGGCCAGCACGGCTGGGGTCCGGTCACCCACACACTTTGTGCGTTTGGGCAGGGAACACAGGGAGGACTTGCAGGTTTGGCATTCCTTTCTGGAGTCCTTCAATGGCAGGGCATTGTGGATGTCCGGACCGATTAGCAATTTTGATTTGGAGCTCTACACTGATGCAGCTGGGGGGTCAGGGTTTGGGGTTTTCTTTGAAGGCAAGTGGAGTGTGGGCCCTTGGCCACAGTCGTGGATTGATGCTGGTTTCACTAAGAACTTGGTCCTGTTGGAATTGTTCCCGGTGGTGCTGGCGGTAGAACTGTGGGGTGCATGTTTCAGGGATCTGAAGGTGAGGTTTCACGGGGACAACCTTGGGGTGGTGCAGGTGATCAATAAGGTGTCGGCATCCTCCCCCCGGTGGTGCGGCTGCTGCGCCACCTGGTGTTGAGATGTTTACAACTTAACGTGTTTGTGTATGCGGTACACCTCCCGGGGGTGGATAATGTAATAGCTGACGCGCTGTCTCACTTTCAGTGGGACAGATTCCGGGAGTTGGCACCGGATGCGGAGCGACATGGGGTCCCTTGTCCAGGCTGGCTGTGGAAGATTCCGTTGGAATAGTGTCAGGTTGGAAATCAGTGGGCACATGGGCGGCTTATGAGAAGGTGTGGCTGGAGTGGCAACAGTTGGTGCAGGAAGCTGGAGCTGACCCGGTGAGTACCGATGTGCGATGTGTTGTATTTTCTGTCCAGGAACATGGAAGCTGTGGTGTCCAGGTCGAGTCTGAGTAAGAAGCTAGCAGGGTTGGCTTTCCTGTTCAAATGGCAGGGGTATCCTGATTTTACTAAGGATTTTTGGGTACGTCAGGCATTCAAGGGCTATGGACGGGGAGGACAGAAGAAAGACGGCAGGCGGCACGTCTTGTTTGCTCTTTTGGGAGGTATCATGGGGCGGTTGACGGGTTTGTGCTCGTCTGGGTATGAAGTCTTGCTGTTCAAGGTGGTGTTTTCCTTAGCGTTTTTTGGACCATTTCGGATAGGTGAGTTGGTTAGCCCATCCAAAGCGGTACACAGGGGTTTGCTGGACAGTGAAGTGAGGTTGACGGAGGAAGGAGTGTCATTGGTGCTCAGGAAATCTAAGACGGACCAGATGGGAAAAGGTATGTTGGTGCAAGTTTTCCCGGTTCAAGGTTCTCAGTTGTGCCCAGTAGGGGCGGTGAAGGGTTACTTAGAGGCTCGCCCGTCCGTCGTGGGTTCATTCCTGATACACGCGGATGGGACCCCTCTTTCCAGATATCAGTTTATTGCTGTATTTAGAAAGTGTGTTCGGGCTTCGGTGCTCGACGATAAGGAATTCTCCTCTCACTCGTTCCGGATTGGGGCGGCTACAGAGGCGGCCAGGTGCGGAATGCATACCTCCCAACACGCACAGCAGGAGACAGGAGGCAGGGGAAGGAGGAGGAGGTAAGACCTGGCTGTAGTACCATGTTTTGTAGAAGTCCCTACCCCCCTTGTTGCCCCCCCCCCCTCCGCTCAACAACTGAAAAAAAAAAAAAAAAACGTTCCTCCAGCGGCACCCCCGAACCCCCCCCCCCCGCTCAACAACTTTAATGGTAAATTGTGAATGAATGTCCCGCAGTGGACATTTGAAAAGTTGGGAGGTATGGGAGTGGATGAGGAGGCGGTTAAGAAGATAGGCCGGTGGGAGTCTAGACGATTCCGGCTGTATGTCCGCCCTCAGTTACTGGTGGGGTTGGCATAAAAAGACTAAACTGCATGGAGTGGTTGTCTATGTCTGTGTTTATGTTTATGTTTGTTCAGGGGTTGATGGCAGTTGTTGCTTTCTTCTTTTATTTTCAGGCGGGATGCAAGGTTTGGTCTGGATACTAGGCCATTCGTTTGTGTTCTGGGGGACTAAGAGGGCTGACGTTAGGCCTGAAGGTCGGCAGCTGGGGTTCCCGAGACATGAGGCATGCGTCCGCTGGCTGGGAGTTCCTGGTATGCTGTGGAGCAGAATGGTTCCAGAAGTGCACAGTTTTGCTAGGTTGGACAGGCCACCTGATGTTTTAATACTGCACGTAGGTGGCAATGATCTGGGAATGAGGTCCATGTTGGATGTGTCGAGGGACATAAAATTTGATTTTCTGCGGCTGCGGATGTCCTTCCCGGACATGATCATTGTGTGGTCCGATATGGTTGCACGGACTGCCTGGAGGGGGGGCGAGGTCCGTGGAGGGCATCAACAGGGCTCGCAGAAAAATTAACAGGGATGTAGGGAGGTTTGTAGTAAAAAATGGAGGATTGGTGGTGAGGCACTTGGAGCTGGAGATGGACACATGGCGATATTTACGGGGTGATGGAGTCCACTTGAACGAGGTGGGGACGGACTTGTGGGCCTTGGGTCTCCAGGACGGCATTCAACGAGCCCTGAGGGTTTGGAGGGGCACAAAAGTGTAAGGGGGTTACCCTTTGGTGCTGTGGCAGGTGTTTTTGGTCTGTGCGGGGGAACGAAGATACCTCAAAAGCAAGTGGTCAGGACCTATCGGTGGTATGGGTTCTGAGGGTGGATTCCAGCTAACAGGGTTTAGCTGGAAGAGTTTGATAATGGGGGCACTGCGGTCAGTGGTCGTCTCTGAGCAGCTGGTCTACTTGAGGCCTATGACCATTTAAGGTACCGCAGTGTCAGGTGGTTTGTTTATGGTTAGGATTATTAATATTATTATGCTAATTAGAGGTTCCTGCAAAGACCAACGCTAGGAGGCAATGTTTAGGAGAACGTGGGTTTCTGATGATGTTTGATGATGATGTTTTGTTTCAACTGATGTAAAGTTTAAAATAAAGGAGGCTGCTACGGCCATGTTTTACTCCAAACAAAAGGTGTGGTCTCATGGTTTAAGTATAAGTAAGGTTATGGGGTAGAAGGTGGTAAGCAGATCAGTAATACATCTGTTATACAATAGCATACCTCCCAACTGGCACGGATTGTGCGGGTTTTACCCGCAGAGGCTCCTCCTTCCCGCACTCCCGCGAGACTATCATGTTTCCCGCACAGCAGGAAACATGAAGAGGAGCAGCAGCAGCAGGTAAGAGCCCCCCCCGCGATCGGCGCACTAGTATGCGCCCCCCCCCCCGATTTTTTGCAAGTCCTTTTTCAATGTTCTGGCGGCAACCATCACCCCCCCCCCCCCGCTCAACAATTTCTGTGGCAATTCCCGTTTTTTTTTGCCAATGTCCCGCACCCCCCCCCCCTCCCCCGCTCAACAACTCTGGTTGGCAGAGGGGAGAGGGGACATCAGAATGTCCCGCGAAGGGACTTTACAAAGTTGGGAGGTATGCAATAGTCATGAACCCTGGCTGAGATTTAAGGATGTGATCTCCTCCTTGGCTGCCGGTCAGGCTCCCATGACACACATATGTTCTAATTCATTCACTGCTCCCAACCTCACCTCAGGCAGCTTGACTCTGGAGAGGCATTTCTGGCACAGTCAGTCAGTGACAGTTCCCTTCCCTCAGGCAGGCTCCAATTTCACATGTCACTGCACAGAGAGAGACCCCACTCCACATGTCACTGCACAGAGAGAGACCCCGCTCCACATTTCCCTGCACAGAGAGAGACCCCGCTCCACATTTCCCTGCACGGAGAGAGACCCTGCTCGACATTTCCCTGCACAGAGAGAGAGACCCCGCTCCACATTTCCCTGCAGAAAAAGCAGGGGCAGCCTGTCCATTAGGGGCGCCACCCCCTTGTCCAGGCCACTCCCTATATGCTTAATGGATAGATTCATGCACAACATGAATCTATCCATGACCGCTGCAGCCATCCCCTATTCAGGTGTCTTTTAGGATGCCAGGTGCCTGAATTACAGCAGCAGGGGTGTTTTTTTAAGCACCTGATTGAAGCCATAGGCTCTAATAGGCTTCAAAATAGGATGGACTCAGAGCGCACACAGGTGTGTTAGAAAAGCAAATTAATATTTGCTTTTCTAACACTGAACCGCCACTCCACCAATCAGGAAGAGCGGGTCTGATACCCGTCACCTGATTGGCTGAAAGGACAGGCTTTCCTATTGGATGTCTAGCAGGAGGAAAAGCATGGAGGAAGCATAGAGAACACAGGAGCCGCTGCCTGACCCGCTGCCCATCCCACAGCTCACAACCGTCACCCGCTACCTGACCCGCCACCAAGATGGGGTAAGTGTCGATCAGACAGCGAGCGGGCGGAGTGGGGTGCTGGTTAAATGCCAAAGAGGGGTAATATTGGCTGCATTTGATAGGCACAGTGAGGCTGCAATAGATGGGCCACAGTAAGGCTGCAATTGATGGGCCACAGTGAGGCTGCAATTGATGGGCCACAGTGAGGCTGCAATTGATGGGCCACAGTGAGGCTGCAATGGATTGCAGCGTGAGGCTGCAATTGATGGGGTTTTTTTTTCAGTATTTTTTAGTTTGCACCCCCCCCCCAAATAAAATTTGAGCACCAGCCACCACTGACAGAGAAAGACATCGCTCCAAATTGTACAGAGAGACCACTCCTCAAGAAAATAGTTTTATTCCTTGACTATTGTATAACAGATGTATTCCTGGTCTGCCCACCACGTTCTACCCCATACCTTACTTCTATTTAATCAATGAGACCACTCCTTATTATTTTGGAGTAAAACATGGCCGTAGCAGCCTCCTTTATTTTAACTGTTACATCAGTTATCAAAAACTTTAACCATCAAAACATAAACAGAACGTATCAGAAATATTGCCTCCTAGTGTTGGTCTTTGCAGGAACCTCAAAATTACCATAATAATATTAATCAATATATTAATCATAATAATTTTAATCATATCAATCTTAAACCCATCAATAACAATCCACGTGACACTGCGGTACCTTAAATGGTCATAGGCCTCAAGCCGACCAGCTACTCAGAGACGACCACTGACCGCAGTGCCCCAATTATCAAACTCTTCCAGCTAAACTCCTGTTAGCTGGAATACACCCTCAGAACCCATACCACCGATAGGTCCTGAGCACTTGCTTTTTGAGGTACTTCATTCTCCCGCAAAGACGAAAACACCCGCCACTGCCACGACAGTCCGCTCACCTGTAATGAAAAATGAAAACAACAGAAACACATCCTTCGCCCAACACATAAAATTCAAACTTCCAACCATTTAAAAGTAGGGAGGGTGGGTGGGAACTTTCCCCCACGCTGTATTGTCTTAGAGGGGCGGGGACTACCTTTTATCTAGCCTTCTCCCCTCCCCTCAAAACTTCCATTATCCAATCATTAATCCCCTCACAACTCATACCCTGTTCACTCAGTCATGCCAGCCCTCCACCTATTACATTCTGTCTTTCTGCCCTGGGCTTTTCTTGACTATTGTATAACAGATGTATTCCTGGTCTGCCCACCACGTTCTACCCCATACCTTACTTCTATTTAATCAATGAGACCACACCTTATTATTTTGGAGTAAAACATGGCCGTAGCAGCCTCCTTTATTTTAACTGTTACATCAGTTATCAAAAACTTCAACCATCAAAACATAAACAGAACGTATCAGAAATATTGCCTCCTAGTGTCGGTCTTTGCAGGAACCTCAAAATTACCATAATAATATTAATCAATATATTAATCATAATAATGTTAATCATATCAATCTTAAACCCATCAATAACAATCCACGTGACACTGCGGTACCTTAAATGGTCATAGGCCTCAAGCCGACCAGCTACTCAGAGACGACCACTGACCGCAGTGCCCCCATTATCAAACTCTTCCAGCTAAACTCCTGTTAGCTGGAATACACCCTCAGAATCCATACCACCGATAGGTCCTGAGCACTTGCTTTTTGAGGTACTTCATTCTCCCGCAAAGACCAAAACACCCGCCACAGCACCCAAGGGAAAAAACCTTTACCCTTTGGTGCCCCTCCAAACCCTAAGGGCTCGTTGGATCCCATCCTGCAAACCCAAATCAGTCCCCACCTCATTCAGATGGACACCACCATCCCTCCGTAGATACCGCCACGTATCCACCTCCAGTTCCAAATGTCTTACCACCAACCCCCCATTCCGTACCACAAACCTGCCCATGTCTCTATTGATTTTCCTGCAAGCCCGATTGATGCCATTCACGGACCGCGCCACTCTCCATGCTGTCCGGGCCACCATATCAGACCAGACAATGATCATGTCCGGGAATGACATCCTGAGCCGCAGGAAATCAAATTTCATGTCCCTTGTCACCTCTAACATGGACCTACCGCCCAGATCATTGCCACCTACGTGCAGTACTAAAACGTCAGGTGGTTTGTCCAGACGAGCAAAACGGTGCACCTCTGGAACCATCCTGCTCCACAACATTTCAAGGAACTCCCAGCCATCGGATACACGCCTCAGGTCTTGGGAACCCCAACTGCCGACCCTCATAACGAACGTCAGCCCTCTTAGCCCCCCAGAACACAAACGAATGGCCCAGTATCCAGACCAAAGCTTGCGTCCCATCTGAAAATAGAAGAAGAACAATACCCGTAAGAAACTCAAAACCCAACTGTACACCTCAGCAGCCTAAAAACAACACCCCAGGCATTTTCCCAAACATTATTCTAGCCCCACCAGTAGCTGGGGGCGCACATATAGCCGGAACCTCCTGGATTCCCACCGGCCTATCTTCCTGACAGCTTCCTCATCCATCCCACATCTGGCTGCCTCCGTAGCTGCCCCGATCCTGAATGAGTGAGAGGAGAATTCTTTATCACAGAGTCCCAAAGCCCGAAGGCACTTTCGGAACACAGCAATAAACTGGTACCTTGAAAGTGGGGGTACCGTCCTCATGCATCAAAAAGGAACCCCTCCCCCCGGACGGGCGAACCTCCAAGTACCCTTTTACCGCCTTTACCGGGCACAACAGTGAACCAGGGATCGGAAAAACCTGTACCAACTTACCTCTGCCCATCTGGTCCGTCTTAGACTTCCTAAGCGCCAGTCACAACCCGTCCTCCATCCAAACCACATCGCTAGCCAGCAAGCCCCCGTGCACCGCTTTGGACGGGCTGACCAACCCACCTATCCGTAATGCTCCAAAGAACGCCAATGAGAAGGCCACCGTGAATAGCAACACCTCATATCCTGACGAGCACAGGCCCCGCAATTGCCCCATGATCCCATCCAATAAAGCAACGATACCGGCCGCCTGCCGTCCGCTTTCTGCCCCCCTCGACCATATCCCTTGAGTGCCTGACGCACCCAAAAGTCTCTGTAAAGTCAGGGCAACCCTGCCATTTAAACAGAAAGGCCAAACCTGCCAGCTTCTTACCCAAACAGGACCTGGACACGCGAGCCTCCATGTTCCTGGCCAGAAAATACAGCACCAATAATAATATTAATCGTATCAATATACTATTTTCAATAGCAACCCACGTGACACTGCGGTACCTTAAATGGTCATAGGCCTCAAGCCGACCAGCTGCTCAGAGACGACCACTGACCGCAGTGCCCCTATTATCAAACTCTTCCAGCTAAACTCCTGTTAGCTGGAATACCCTCTCAGAACCCATACCACCGATAGGTCCTGACCACTTGCTTTTTGAGGAACTTCATTCGTGACATTGCGGTACCTTAAATGGTCATAGGCCTCAAGCCGACCAGCTGCTCAGAGACGACCACTGACCGCAGTGCCCCCATTATCAAACTCTTCCAGCTAAACTCCTGTTAGCTGGGATACCCACTCAGAACCCATACCACCGATAGGTCCTGACCACTTGCTTTTTGAGGAACTTCATTCTCACCCAAAGACCAAAACACTCTGGTGCCAACTCTCGGAACCTGTCCCACTGAAAGCGAGACAGCGCATCAGCTATGACATTGTCCACCCCCGGTCGGTGTACCGCATACACAAACACATTGAGCTGTAAGCATCCCAACACCAGATGGCGCAGCAGCTGCACCACCGGGGGGTGGAGGATGCCGACACCTTGTTAATGAGTTGCACCACCCGCGGGTTGTCCCCATGAAAACGCACCTTTAAGTCTCTGAACAAGCACCCCACAGTTCCACCGCCAGTACCACCGGGAACAGTTCCAACAGGACCAAGTTCTTAGTGAAACCAGCATCAAACCATGACTGAGGCCAGGGGCCCGCACTCCACTTACCCTGAAAGAAAGCCTCAAAGCCCGACCCCCCAGCAGCATCCGTGTACAGTTCCAAATCAAATTGCTAATTGGTCCGGACATCCGTAATGCTCTCCCATTGAAGGACTCCCAGAATGAATACCAAACCTGCAGGTCAGCCTTATGTTCCCTGCCCAAACTCACAAAGTGTGTGGGGGACCGTACCCCAGCCGTGCTAGCCGACCGCCGCCGGCAGAACAACCTGCCCATTGGCAGAATGCGGCACGCAAACTTAAGTTTTTCCAGCAATGACTGCAACACCCTAAGCTGCACCTTCCTCAGCCCCATCATAACTCTCATTTCCCGCTTGAGAACCTCCAACTTGTACAATGGTAGGCGGCACTCCATGGCCTCCGAATCCAGGACAATGCCCAAAAATGTGTCAACCGTGCGTGGTCCCTCAGTTTTATCCGGCGCCAAAGGGATCCCCAACCGCTCTGCAATGTGCTCCAAGGTGGCCAGGAGCACCGCGCAGATCCTGGAAGAGGCCGGACCCACACAAAGAAAATCGTCCAAGTAGTGAATAATTGACTTCACCCCCGACAAATCCCTGACAACCCATTCCACAAATGAGCTGCACTGTTCGAACAATGCGCACGATATGTAGCACCCCATAGGCAAACATTTACCCAAATAGAATGCAACGCCGCCTCTATGTCGGCTTTTGCCATCAACGCCCCCTGCCCGTACCGGTGAACCCAGCCTATGGCAGCATCAAAGGAATGTACATGCTTCAGGATCAATCGCGTCATTGACCGACCTGCCCTTCGGAAAACACAGGTGGTGAATGAGGCGGAGCTTGTTGGGATCCTTCTTGGGTACAACCCCGAGCGGGGAGACTACCAAATTCTCCCGGGGGGGAGGGAAAGGACCGCCCATGCGGCCCAGAGTAACCTCCTTGCGCAGTTTCTCTGCGACCACCCCAGGCTGTTGCATGGCCGACCACAAATTGCGCGCGATCGGGGGGATAACCTGCAAAGAACACGGAATGCGAACCGCTCTGAAAACCCCCGCTCCAACAACCCGGCCGCAACCTTGTCCGGATACCTACCGAGAAACAGCCGCATCTTTTCCACCATCACCGGAGTCCTCCCTTTTGTGCCCAGAGTCTCCGGCACGACCCTTACCTTGCTTAAAGCATCTAGCCTGTGTATGGGAGCCTCCGCAACCGGAGCATTCATGCTTGTACCGGCAGGACCCCCCAAACTTGCATGCACCCACATTATATTGCCAGCACACCCCCTTTTTCTTACCGGCCGATTGTCCTGGGGAAGAGGTTCCACCGCCCCCCCCCCCTGAAAAAACTGCCCAGGAGCCCTCAGCGAGGTCATCAACCGCATCCACAAGCTGATGTCTTTATTGTCCCACCGCAGATCCGGCCGCCCTGCTCTCATCTGCCTGAACTGTTCATCATATCGGAGCCACCCCGTGCCCCCGTACACCCTGTAGGCCTCCCCAATAGAGTCCTGATAGCCTAATAGTGCTGAACAGTGCTTCGGGTTCTTTTGGCCTATAACCCTAGCCATGATGGCAAACGCCTGCAGCCAATTAGCAAACGTCCGTGGGATAAGCCTGTATCTCCTTTTCTCCTCATCCTCCTTCTTTGAATCATCTGGCTTAACCCTATCCAGGTGAAACTTTTCCAATGGCAACAGTGAGAACATCTCCACATACTCACCCTTCCATATCTTTTTCCTGACTTCAGGTTTCAGGTGTGCTCCCAGCGGTGCCTCATAACACACATACACCTCACACTTTGCAGCATCAGCCAACCTAATGATATCTTGCCGAGCCGCTTGATCCCCCACGCTACCCAACTGAGGGGCCCCCAAAGCCACTGTAGCTCTCAAATTGGCTGACCAAGGACCTGATACCCTCAAGGAACCCCTGCAGCCCATCCAGCCGTGCACCTCCCCCCAGCAGGGACCGTATCCCCCCCAGCCTGCCCCCTCCCTGGATCCAGCATCTGCACCGCCAAACCCCCACCAACAGTAGGCCTAACCACCTGGCCACTACCCCCAGTATGGCCCCCAGAATGAGTAAGTGAAATTTACTTACCGGGCTGCCTGGAAGAACTCCCACCAGCCGATCGACTCGACTCCACCGCTGCCACCGACCGTCCGGGTCTCCGATCCTCCCCCGAGCTGCACACTTCCCCTTCCGACAACACACCAGACTGCTCCTCACCAACAGAAGAAAGCTCACCAGGCGACTTGTCCCTGGAAGCCGAGGGTCCTGCATCCAATCGATCCATCCTCCACACACCATACCCGCACACCGATCGTTCATCCGACTTGCCACCACGCTGTCTCCGTTCATCGGCCCCAGGGTCTCCTGGAGCCAATCCTCGCCCCGTGTCACAGCCTCTGCCCGAAGCTGGGCCAGATGTTTGTCCACAGAAGACATGCTTCTGCTAGCTGACATGCTGCTGCTAACTTTCCCCCGCGCTGTGTTGTCTTAGAGGGGCGGGGACTACCTTTTATCTAGCCTTCTCCCCTCCCCTCAAAACTTCCATTATCCAATCATTAATCCCCTCACAACTCATACCCTGTTCACTCAGTCATGCCAGCCCTGCACCTATTACATTCTGGCTTTCTGCTCCGGGCTTTTCTTTATCAACATAGTAAAGCCTTGTACACACCACTAAGGATGAGCTCTGGCGTGTTCGCAAAGCCCATGTGCAGAGCCCGCCAGGAAGTCGGCACTGCGTTGCGCTAATCACAGGCAGTGAGACATTTCCCGATCTCTGCAGCTACACTTCGGCAAATGTCTCACTACCTGTGATTAGCGCAGTGCAGTGCCAACTTCCTGGCGGGCTCTGCACTTGGGCTTTGCGAACACGCTGGAGCTCATCCTTACACACCACTAGTTTTTTTTTGCTCAATCCAGCGAGGTGAACAAAAAAAAAACTGACAGCTCTGGTTGGAGCCGCTGAGCATGAGCAAACGTGACCTGAGCATGGATCAGCGGAGTGGCAGTGCCTGCTGCAAGTGTGTACAAGCCTTTGGGCGCACACTGGTGTGCTGCGGTTTGGCCGCAGTGTTATGTACACAGTTATGTACACAGTTTTCCTTAGCCGCAGTCCCATAGGCTTCTTTAAGGTTGTGCGTTTTTGCTGCAGTTTTTTTTATAGTGCACCAAAGATGCAGCCGTTTTTGTGCACTTTCAGAAAATGCAGCAAAAATGCGCAGACTAATAGAAGTCTAGGGGACTGGGGGGGGTAACATGCAGATCACCAACACTGCAGCAGATCAGCGTAAGCCCAAATCATAGCACACAGGATCAGGTATTGCACAAGGCTGCTGAAAGAAACCTCCTTATCTGCAGAGAGAGGGGGAGAGGAATTTGGAAGAAAAGGGGGAGAGGCCGGTCACAGCTCACTCACTTGGAAGGAAGGACCCAGCAGGCAGAAGACTCATGTTGCTTTTTAAATATTAATATTTAATATTTAATATTCAATATATATGATATGGTTTAAATAAGAGTTCTTTTTGACAAGATTTGAAAGCTTCAATATAATAAGCATTTATTAAAGAATGGTTATTAGTCTATCTAATACACCGCAAACATTTACAGTCTTTGGCAATGGAGTAAATATTCGTTTTCAAAAAACAAAGTATATAAATATTAGTATTAGGTTACAATACCGAGTATATACATCACATTACAAATAGACAGACAAACATATGACAATACTGTAAGTGCTGGGAGATGGTCTGATAGTTACCTATGATGAATTCTGGGCCCAGGTTCCCTCATCTCCCCTTTCTCTACTGGATGGGGTGGTCCTTTTATGGAGCCCTCTCCCATTGACTAAGCCAGGGTGACTACGATTGGTTGCTGTTATATCTCTCCTCCCTCCTGCCGTTATATTAATTTCCCACACTAGCCCACTATTTACTGGAATTTAGTGATAATTGGATTTGAAGATAATTTAATTAGACCGGAGGTCGTTAACTTCCCTTGAATGGGGCACTTAGCTATGCATGGAACTAGCCATGGCCAATTACACCCTTAAATGGATATTGGTTCGTTAACCGGGGCGAATACCCACGCCTTTATCTAGCAAATAAAGGTGGTGTCACATAGATTAGAAGTTCCAGCTGTTATCTCTTCCTGGTTCCCTCGTCAGACCATACGACTCCTCAACACTTGTCACCCCGCATTCATGCATATTCAATAAGAGGACAGGTAATTAGATTGTCCTCTCTCCCAGCTTGTCAGCTAAGTTACCCTTACAGATACAGATACCCACATTTCCTACTCTAAATTATATATACATATATGTTACAGATATTCCCAGTTTACAAGGAAATTATTCATAAACATTCCTCATAAGGCAACACTCATTAGCTCGGTCATCAGCTTCCAGAGCGTCCCATACAGAGCACCGTCGGATCTCAGTTTAAACGTTCCCACCCACACGTCCTATTCACAGATGGAGCACACAGGCTGGCTGGAGTGTGGGCGGGCATAGTGAGAGAGGGGGCTGGAGGAGGCAGAGCGGATACACCCCCTTCCATTTGAATCTTCTCTGCACACAGACTGTCAGCTCAGAAGCAGGGAACATCAATGTGACACGACAGATGTCCGCTCACAGCACGCACATTCCTTCATGCTTCTGGGCTGTTATCCAGCCCTGCCAGCCTCCCTCCGGAGTCACCCACAGCAGTGACTTGGCCAACTGCACATGCTCAGTTCCCAGCTGCCAGCACATCTGCCTTTTTACGGGGAATAAGAGCGGCCTGGATGGGAAAATACATGCATGATTGGTCACGACCAAGATGCTGTTTCTTCCACCTGTATCAGGTTCCAGGCACAGAAAGTCAATGCAAACCAGACCTAATGGCTCCTGACTCTGCAAGTGACCCATTGGGGAGCCCTAACCGGCAAGCTTTTGTGCTGGATACAAGTCAAACAGGAGTGGCAATACCTCTCTACTAGTGATGAGCCGAACACCCCCGGGTTCGGTTCGCACCAGAACCCGCGAACGGACCGAAAGTTCGCACGAACGTTAGAATCCTATTAAATACAATGGATGCGAACGTTCGAAATCTAAAGTGCTAATTATAACGACTATTATGCATGTTATTGTCCTAAAAAGGGTTTGGGAACCCGGGTTCTGCACCAGGGGACATGTATCAATGCAAAAAGAAGTTTTAAAAATGGCCGTTTTTCGGGAGCAGTCATTTTAACCACTTCCCGCCCAGTCAATAGTGAATTGACGTCCGGGAAGTGGTTGCATTATCCATACTGGACGTCATATGACGTCCTGCAGGATAATGCCTTGCGCGCGACCGTGGGGGCGCGCAGCGCGGTGATCGGGGACGGTGTGTGTCCCTCGGACACAGCGCTTCCCCGATCACGGTAAACAGCCAATTTCATTGGCTGTTTACCATGTGATCGGCTGTGTCAAAGTCACAGCCGATCACGTGTCACAACAGACTCGGCGGCGCACTCCGTGCGCGCCGCCAGAGGCTTGCAGAGCGGGGATCGGGGAAGGCGGGTGTCCCTTGGACACAGCGCGTCCCCGATCAGGGTAAACAGCCAATGAATTAGCTGTTTACCACGTTACCGGCTGTGTCCAATCACAGCCGGTCACAAATGTAAACAAACTGCAGGAGTTACTACCTGATCCCTGCTCTCTCCTCACACACCGATCTGTGAGGAGAGAGAAGAGATCAGTAAGTTAGCTCAGTGTAGTTTGTCTACATCAGTTTACAGTGCACAACACGCCCCCCCCCCATAAAGAGGACCTGTCACACAGCCCAGCACATCAATCAGCCCAGCCAATCAGCCCATCTGTCAATCAATCAGCCCATCTGTCAATCAATCAGCCCACCTGTCAATCAATCAGCCCATCTGTCAATCAATCAGCCCATCTGTCAATCAATCAATCAGCCCATCTGTCAATCAATCAGCCCATCTGTCAATCAATCAATCAGCCCATCTGTCAATCATCTGTCACAGGCCCACCTCCATCGGTACCGCCATACAGGCTACCAGTACCGCCATCGGTACCACTACCAGTACCGCCACCAGTACCGCCACTAGTACCGCCATCAGGCCCAGCATCTATACTGCCACACAGGCCCGCTACCAGTATCACCACTAGTGCCGCCATCAGTACCACCACCAGTACCGCCACCCGTACCACCGTCGGTAGTGCCACCACCACCTGTACCACCACCTGTACCGCCATCGGTACCATCACCACCCATACCACTATCGGTACCACCACCACCTGTACCGCCATCGGTACCACCACCACCCGTACCGCCACCTGTACCGCCACCACTACCACCCGTACCACCATCGGTACCACCACCACCTGTACCGCCATTGGTACCACCACCACCCATACCACCATTGCTACCACCACCACCCGTATTGCCACCTGTACCGCCATCGGTACCACCACCACCACCACCCATACCGCCATCGGTACCACCACCACCTGTACCGCCATCGGTACCACCACCATCCATACCGCCATCGCTACCACCGCCATCTGTACTGCCATCGGTACCGCCACCACCACCACCCGTACCGCCATCGGTACCACCACCACCTGTACCGCCATTGGTACCACCACCACCCATACCGCCATCGGTACCACCACACAGGCCCACCACTAATACCTCCATCGGTACTACCACACAGACCGCCACCACTACCACCAGCAGTACCATTACACAGGCCCACCAATAAGCACTGCCATAATGTCCCAAAGGGTTTACACACCTGAGGAGGCATATGCCATTCTTGCCATGTCGGATGATGAGAGCAGCCAGGAGCTCCCATTATCTGATTCTGGTTCGGAATACGAGCCAGTGGAGGATAGTGGCTCAGAGTCCGAGTCCCCGGAGGAAACCGTCCCTCCCAAAAGAATGCGATCAGCACCAAGATCAGCACCAAGATCAGCACCAAGATCAGCACCAAGATCAGGAGAACTGCCCACCACCAGCAGCGCCATACCCCAGGAAGAGGAGCCCAGTACAAGTAATGGAAATGCACGCCCAACCCGAAGAATCCAGCCCCAGTCCTACCTTCCCGATGCCCTGGCAAAACCCTTATGGTTGCCTGCCAACTCAGGATTCACTATCATCCCCCCTTTCACCGCACAGCCAGGTGTGCAGCCCGACACTACAAATTTTTCTAAATTTGATTATTTTTGTTTATTTTTCCCACAAGATTTGCTGCAGAATATAGTGGATCAAACGAATCTGTATGCATCCCAATTTATTGCTGCCAACCCCGATTCTTCCTATGCCCGCATGTTCCAGTGGCGGCGTCTAACATTGGAGGAATTTAAATTATTTTTGGGCCTTATGTTCAATATGGGGCTTACAAAAAAGAACGAAGTCCATTCATATTGGTCCAAATGCCCCATCCAACACATGCCCATATATTCCGCTGTCATGTCCAGGAAAAGATACGACATGATTATGCGCTTTCTCCACTTCAATGACAATTCACAGTGCCCTCCCCGAGATCATCCCAACTACGACAAATTGTACAAGATACGCCCCCTAATCAATGCCTTTTCCCAGCGATTTGAAGAAGTTTTCATCCCAGACCAAAAAATTTGTGTGGACGAGTCCCTCGTACATTTCACCGGCCGACTGCAGTTCAAGAAGTACATACCAAGCAAGAGAGCCAGGTATGGGTTAAAATTAAATAAATTATGCGATCGAGCCACTGGATACGTCTTCAAATTCAGGATCTACGAAGGCAAAGACTCCCAGCTCCAGCCCCGTGATTGCCCCACATATATTGGAACCAGTGGGAAAATTGTCTGGGAGTTGGCATACCCCCTGTTCGGAAAAGGTTACCATTTATATGTTGATAATTATTATACCAGCCTGCCCCTTTTTCGCCACCTTTACAGTAAACAAACCCCGGCCTGCGGTACCTTAAAAAAAAAATGGAAGGGATTCCCACAAAATGTACCGACCAAAAAATTGCGACCTGGAGAATCTGCATTCATGAGGAACGAGGAGGTGTTGGCCATGAAGTGGAGGGACAAGAAAGACGTCCACATCCTCTCTACGATCCACAATGACACCGTGGTGGAGATCCCAAGAAGACGCGGCCCCATTGTAAAGCCCGAATGTGTCCACGACTACAATTTGTACATGGGGGGGGTGGATTTAAACGACCAGATGCTACAGCCCTACTTATCAACAAGAAAGTCCCGTTATTGGCACAAAAAAGTTGCGTTTCACCTTTTTCACATGGCCCTTTTTAATTCGTTTGTCTGCTACCAAAAAGCAACTCAAAATCACCAACTCCACTACCTCCAATATATCGAAGATATCATCGATGCCCTCATTTACCAACAAGATCCCGCCCCAGGAAGCATTCGCTCTGATAGTGTGAGTCGGCTTCACGAGCGACACTATCCCTTTAGCATCCCCTCCACAGAATCTGGAAGAAGACGCCAAAAGAAATGCCGTGTATGCAGCAGAGGAGGAGTAAGAAGAGACACCAGCTATTATTGTCCCGATTGTCCCTCCCAACCTGGCCTGTGCATCGGAAATTGCTTCAAAAATTATCATACATCCATTAGTTCCCCTTATTATTAACAGACTGCCATTTCCCCATTTGCCTGCTACCATGTTACTAACTACCTTCCATGTTAATTAACTGACCCTGGCCTGTTTACCGACAATGTCTTTGCTTGCCGATTTAAACCACGTTTCTGACCTCCACGTGCACCAACCTCAGCCTGTTTACCGACGATGCCTCTGCCTGCCGATTTAAACCACGTTTCTGACTTCCACGTGTACCGACCTTGGCCTGTTAATCAACCATGTTTTTGCCTGCCACTTGGACTGATCTTTTGGCCATCTACTTTTAGTACACAGGGGTCTCACATATGTGAGGGGCTTCAGAATAGCGTTCTGAGTAGAGAAAAACAGTTTTTCGTTTTCTGTGCTCCAAGAACAGGGTCTGGTTACCCGGAGGCTTCAAAGCGATTTGGGTGGGAGAAGCCTCTACCCCTGTCCCCCTGGCCCTAAGCTTGATGGTCCTTCCTGCTGCCTGGACCAATAATTTGGCTGTGCTGACCATATTACTGCCTGTAATGACCCATGACATTATGGACCATGTTTCTTCCTGCTGCTTGGACCAATACTTTGGCTGTGTTGACCATATATCTGCCTGCTGCCTCTACTGACTTTGGACAGCATTTCTGCCGGGACACCTCTGCCTGCTACCTGGACCTGTGCTTTGGCTGTGCTCTGGCTGTGCTGACAGTATTTCTGCCTGTGCGAACTATGGACAGTATTCCTGCCTGCTGCCTGGATGATTGCTTTTGCTGTCGCTGACCTCATCCCTGCCTGCTGCCTGGACCGATGCTCTCCTCTGTGGACCACTGCACTTCTAAAACCACAGGTAATCTTTTGTTATTTGGTATGTACCTGCTATGTGTTAGATATATGAAGGGCCTTCAAAAATGTGATCAGTAGTCAGAAAATGATATGTGCAATTAATGCTGCTAGAATGCCTGGAGGTGCTACTTGGATGTTGGGCCTCTGTATGTGGCCAGGCTGTGTAAAAGTCTCAAACATGTGGTATCGCCATACTCAGGAGGAGTAGCAGAATGCATTTTGGGGTGTCATTTTTGCTATGTACATATCATGTGTTAGAAACATCTTATAAATTGACAACTTTGTGTAAAAAAAATGCATTTGAATTTTTTCTCCACATTTTCCAAAACCTTCTGGAAAAAAATGAACCGTTCAAAAGACGCATAATGCTTCTTAGATTATACGTTGGGGTGTGTGCTTTCCAAAATGGGGTCATTTTGTGGAAAATTCTATTGTCCTGGTGCTCCAGGGCCTTCAAAATTGTAATAGGTGGTTGAGAAAGGATATGTGCGATTTATGCTTGTAGAACGCCTGAAAGTGCTACTTCAATGTTGGGCCTCTGTATATGGCCAGACTGTGTAAAAGTCTCACACATGTGGTATTGCTATACTCAGGAGGAGTAGCAGAATGCATTTTGGGGTGTCATTTTTGCTATGTATATGCTATGCGTTAGAAATATCTTATAAATGGACAACTTTGTGTAAAAAAAATGCATTTTCATTTTTTCTCCACATTTTCCAAAACCTTCTGGAAAAAAATGAACCGTTCAAAAGACTCATAATGCTTCATAGATTATACGTTGGGGTGTGTGCTTTCCAAAATGGGGTCATTTTGTGGAAAATTCCATTGTCCTGGTGCTCCAGGGCCTTCAAAAGTGTGATGCCGCGTACACACGATCGTGATTCACGGCGGTGAAAACACCGCCGTGAATCACGGCATGAAAAAAAAATGAAAAACGAGGGAACGGCATGTTCCCCCACACATGACCGTTTTTCCCGTCATTTTTTTCTTTGACGAGAAAAACGACCGTCTGTGGGCTCCGCGGCAGTGTCTCCCTATGGGAAAACTGCCGCGGAAAAAAATGATGGAAAAAACGATGAGAAAATTTAGAACATGTTCTAATTTTTCTCGTCGTTTTTCCTGCCGTTTTTCTCAACGAGAAAAACGGCATAAAGCCCACAGACGATCGTTTTTCTCGGCGAAAAAAAAAGTCATTTTTCCCGACGGGAAAAATGATCGTGTGTACATGGCATAATAGGTGGTTGAGAAAGGATATGTGCGATCTATGCTTGTAGAACGCCTGAAAGTGCTACTTCAATGTTGGGCCTCTGTATATGGCCAGGCTGTGTAAAAGTCTCACACATGTGGTATCGCTATACTCAGGAGGAGTAGCAGAATGCATTTTGGGGTGTCATTTTTGCTATGTATATGCTATGCGTTAGAAATGTCTTATAAATGGACAACTTTGTGTAAAGAAAATGCATTTTCATTTTTTCTCCACATTTTCCAAAACCTTCTGGAAAAAAATGAACCGTTCAAAAGACTCATAATGCTTCATAGATTATACGTTGGGGTGTGTGCTTTCCAAAATGGGGTAATTTTGTGGAAAATTCCATTGTCCTGGTGCTCCAGGGCCTTCAAAAATGTAATAGGTGGTTGAGAAATGATATGTGCGATTTATGCTTGTAGAACGCCTGAAAGTGCTACTTCAATGTTGGGCCTCTGTATATGGCCAGGCTGTGTAAAAGTCTCACACATGTAGTATCGCTATACTCAGGAGGAGTAGCAGAATGCATTTTGGGGTGTCATTTTTGCTATGTATATGCTATGCATTAGAAATATCTTATAAATGGACAACTTTGTGTAAAGAAAATGCATTTTCATTTTTTCTCCACATTTTCCAAAACCTTCTGGAAAAAAATGAACCGTTCAAAAGACTCATAATGCTTCATAGATTATACGTTGGGGTGTGTGCTTTCCAAAATGGGATCATTTTGTGGAAAATTCCATTGTCCTGGTGCTCCAGGGCCTTCAAAAATGTAATAGGTGGTTGAGAAAGGATAAGTGCAATTTATGTTTGTAGAACGCCTGAAAGTGCTACTTCAATGTTGGGCCTCTGTATGTGGCCAGGCTGTGTAAAAGTCTCACACATGTGGTATCGCTACACTCAGGAGGAGTAGCAGAATGTATTTTGGGGTGTAGTTGCAATTATGCATATGCTGTGTGAGAGAAGAAAACTGTTAATATGACCAGTTTGTGTAAAAAAAAAAAAAATAATCCAAATTTTCCCAAGAATTGTGGGAAAAAAATACAACTTCAAAAAACTCACCATGCCTCTTAGTAAATACCTCGGACTGTCTACTTTCCAAAAAGGGATAATTTTGGGGTATTTGTACTTTCCTGGCTTGTTAGTGTCTCAAGAAATGAGATATGCCTTCAGTACATCAGGCGTGATCAGATGTGATAAATTTTCAGTGATTGCCACCATAGTTTGTAGACTCTATAACTTTCACAAAGACCAAATAATATACACTAATTTGGGTTATTTTTATCAAAGATATGTAGCAGTATACATTTTGGCACAAATTTATGAAGAAAAATTACTTATTTGCAAAATTTTACAATAGAAACTAAAAAAAAGTGTTTTTTTTTAAAAAAAATCGCTGTTTTTTTGCTTATATCGCAAAAAAAAAAAAAATCCAGTGGCGATTAAATACCACCAAAAGAAAGCTCTATTTGTGAGAAGAAAATTATAAAAATTTTGTTTGGATACAGTGTACATAGTTACATAGTTACATAGTTAGTCAGGTTGAAAAAAGACACAAGTCCATCCAGTTCAACCGTAAAAAATAAAAATAAAAAAATAAAAATAAACATATATCGTACAATCCCATATACCCAATTCTATACCCACAGTTGATCCAGAGGAAGGCAAAAAAAACCCAGAAGAGCATTATCCAATTTGCTACAGCAGGGGAAAAAATTCCTTCCTGATCCCCCGAGAGGCAATCGGATATTCCCTGGATCAACTTTACCTATAAATGTCAGTACCCAGTTATATTATGTACATTTAAGAAAGAATCCAGGCCCTTCTTAAAGCAATCTACTGAGCTGGCCAGAACCACCTCTGCAGGGAGTCTATTCCACATTTTCACAGCTCTTACTGTGAAAAAACCTTTCCGTATTTGGAGGTGAAATCTCTTTTCCTCTAGACGCAAAGAGTGCCCCCTTGTCCTTTGTGTTGACCGTAAAGTGAATAACTGAACACCAAGTTCACTATATGGACCCCTTATATATTTTTACATGTTGATCATATCCCCCCTTAATCTCCTCTTCTCAAGAGAGAATAAATTCAGTTCCTCTAATCTCTCCTCATAGCTGAGCTCCTCCATGCCTCTTATCAGTTTGGTTGCCCTTCTCTGCACTTTCTCCAGTTCCCCAATATCCTTTTTGAGAACTGGGGCCCAAAACTGAACTGCATATTCCAGATGAGGTCTTACTAATGATTTGAACAGGGGCAAAATGATATCTCTCTCTCTGGAGACCATACCTCTCTTAATACAAGAAAGGACTTTGCTCGCTTTGGAAACCGCAGCTTGGCATTGCATGCCATTATTGAGCTTATGATCTACCAAAACCCCCAGATCCTTCTCCACTACGGATCCCCCCAGTTGTACCCCCCCTAGTATGTATGATGCATTCATATTATTAGCCCCCAAGTGCATAACTTTACATTTATCAACATTAAACCTCATCTGCCACATAGTCGCCCAATTAGACAGAGCATTGAGGTCGGCTTGTAAATTGGCGACATCCTGTAAGGACGTTATTCCACTGCATAGCTTGGTGTCATCTGCAAAGACAGAAATGTTACTTTTGATCTCAGACCCAATATCATTTATAAACATATTAAAAAGTAAGGGTCCCAGCACTGAACCTTGGGGTACACCACTGATAACCTTGGACCATTCAGAGTAAGAATCATTAACCACTACTCTCTGAATTCTGTCTTTTAGCCAGTTTTCTATCCATTTACAAACTGATATTTCCAATCCTGTAGACTTTACCTTACACATGAGCCGTGTGTGGGGAACTGTATCGAACGCTTTTGCAAAATCCAAGTATACCACGTCCACTGCCACCCCTCTGTCCAAGGTCTTACTTACCTCTTCATAAAAAGAAATCAGGTTTGTTTGACAACTTCTGTCTTTCATGAATCCATGCTGTCTGTTGCTTAAATAGTTTTTTTCCAGCAAGAACTCATCTATGTGGTCTTTTATTAATCTCTCCAGTATTTTCCCAACTATAGAAGTTAAACTAACAGGTCTATAGTTACTTGGTAAACACTTAATTCCCTTTTTAAATATAGGGACCACATTGGCCCTGCGCCAATCCAGTGGTACTATTCCTGTCATTAATGAGTCCCTAAAAATTAAATACAATGGCTTTGAAATTACAGAGCTCAATTCTTTTAGGATCCGTGGGTGTATGCCATCTGGTCCAGGTGCTTTATCCACCTTTATTCCATCTAAATATTTCTGGACCATATCACTTTTGAGCCATTGTGGATTTGGGGCTGTGTCACTACCACCCCCATTTTGGACATGAGCTCCCCCATGCTCCTTTGTATACACAGAACTGAAGAAAGTATTTAATAAATTAGCCTTCTCTTTGTCCCCAGTCACCCACTCTAGATTATTTTGTAAAGGGCCTACATGCTCAGACTTGACCTTTTTACTATTAATATATTTGAAGAATTTTTTGGGGTTTGTCCTACTATCTTTTGCAATCTGTCGTTCATTTTGAATTTTTGCATCCTTGATTTCCTTTTTACATATCCTGTTATATTCTTTGTAACATTTAAATGACACTAGTGTTCCCTCATTTTTATATTTTTTAAAAGCTCTTTTCTTATAGTTTATAGCTTTTTTAACTTTGTCAGTGAGCCACATAGGTTTTATTTTTAGCCTTTTAAACTTATTGCCCATGGGAATATACTTTGCAGTGAGTTCACAAACAGTCTTTTTGAAGAATTCCCATTTCTGTTCTGTGCCCATTGATGCCAATATTCCTTCCCAGTCTAAGTCCTGGAGAGCAGCAGAGTGTAGCATGACTGAGTAATTGTCATTCAAAGTGTGAGAGTACTGAAAGCTGAAAATTGGTCTGGGCGGGAAGGTGCATAAGTGCATGGTATTGAAGTGGTTAATGATGCATAAAGTGAAAAAAAAAGTCAAATATTCCTTTAAATATCGTACCTGGGGGGTGTCTAAAGTATGCCTGTGAAGTGCCACGTGTTTCCCGTGTTTAGAACTGTCCCTGCACAAAATTACATTTCTAAAAGAAAAAAAGCCAGTTAAAACTGCTTGCGGCTTTAATGTAATGTCTGGTCCCGGTAATATGGATGAAAATCTTTAAGAAAAATGGCATAGCTACCCCATCACCCCCCCCCCCCCCCCCACACCCCAGCCCATTACCAGCCCCTTTGGGTCTTGTATTATGGATATTAAGGGGAACCCCGCACACAAAATAAAAAAGGCCCTATATACTCTGAACAGCCGTAGACTAGTGATGAGCCGAACACCCCCGGGTTCGGTTCGCACCAGAACCCGCGAACGGACCGAACATTCGTACGAACATTAGAACCCTATTAAATACAATGGATGCGAACGTTCGAATTCTAAAGTGCTAATTATAACGACTATTATGCATGTTATTGTCCTAAAAAGGGTTTGGGAACCCGGGTTCTGCATCAGGGGACATGTATCAATGCAAAAAGAAGTTTTAAAAACGGTCGTTTTTCGGGAGCAGTCATTTTAATGATGCATAAAGTGAAAAAAAAAAGTCAAATATTCCTTTAAATATCGTACCTGTGGGGTGTCTAAAGTATGCCTGTGAAGTGCCACGTGTTTCCCGTGTTTAGAACTGTCCCTGCACAAAATGACACTTCTAAAGGAAAAAAAAGCCATTTAAAACTGCTTGCGGCTTTAATGTAATGTCTGGTCCCGGTAATATGGATGAAAATCTTTAAGAAAAATGGCATAGCTACCCCATGACCCCCCCCCCCTACACCAGCCCATTACCAGCCCCTTTGGGTCTTGTATGGATATTAAGGGGAACACCGCACACAAAATAAAAAAGGCCCTATATACTCTGAACAGCCGTATACAGGCGGTGCATACAAGACAGGGACTGTAGGTTTGTTCTTATGTAGAATGTGTTTGTAATTTTGAACAGGTACATTGTTTAAGTGTAGCTCCAGCCCAAAAATCTATTTTTAAACTTTTTGGAAAACATAGGTAAGGGTTATCACCCCTGTAACATTTGTTTTGCTGTCTGTGCCCCTGTTCAGAACATTTCACCTCACTTTCCGTCCCAATGACAACTGTTTTTGAAATGTGGTGTTTTTCTTGAAACAAGGATTGGTGATAAAGCATCAGTACAGAGGAGACACCTTTCTCCCATATTAATTCTTACAGGAGAGAATTTTCCTTCCTAGGGGTAGATTTCCTCTCACTTCCTGTTGTCTTCTTGTGTTTGCAAGTAGGAGTCGTTTGTAAGTTGGATGTTTGAAAGTAGGGACCTGCCGTATATACTCTGCAGAAATAGGCCCCTTAGTTGTTGGTACAACACTGTAAGCACTCACAGTTACTCTTGGTTGGTGCTGGAACGCCCTGCTGTCAACTATTATATCAGGAATTGTAATTACATATAATTGTTGAACAGTGGTAGTAAAAATTGGGCCTTTGATGGTGGTGCTGGTGCCACAACACTGTAAGCCCTGACAGTTACTCTTGGTGGGTGCAGCAATGGGCCCTGCTGTGAATTATTAGATCAAGAATTGTAATTGCATGCCCCTGTTGAACAGGGGCTGAAAAATTGGGCCTTTCGTGGTGGTGGTGGTGGTGGCGTTGCCACAACACTGTAAGCCCTCAGAGTTACTCTTGGTGGGTGCAGCAATGGGCCCTGCTGTGAATTATTAGATCAAGAATTGTAATTACATGCCCCTGTTGAACAGGGGCTGAAAAATTGGGCCTTAGGCACTGGTGGCACAACACTGCAACCCCTCACAGATACTGTACTTGGAGCACAGCAATGAGCCCTGTTGCAAAGTATTGCTTCAAAAATTGTAATTACACGCCCCTGTTAAACAGGGGCTGAAAAATTGGGCCTTAGCCACTGGTGGCGGCACCCATAAACAAAAATGATCTTCCAAGCTATCATCATCAATCGTATCATTGAGGACTTGGAGGAGGAGGACAGCCAGTCAACATAACAGCACAGGCACTCAGCATCAGCATCAGTCTTGAAGGGATGTGACATGTTAAAATCAATTAGTCTGTTATATCAGCATCAGGTGTGTGGTAGCTGGTGGTGATCCAAGACTGGTTCATCTTGATGAAAGTCAGTCGATCAACCGAGTCGGTGGACAGGCGCACCCTGTGATCCGTGACAAATCCTCCAGCAGCACTGAATGTGCGTTCCGAAAGAACGCTGGATGCAGGACAGGCCAGTAGCTCAATTGCATACTGTGCAAGCTCTGGCCAGTGATCCATCCTCAAGACCCAGTAAGCCAGAGGATTTTCGGTGGGGAAGGTGTCCAAGTCTGACCTTGCCCCTAGATATTCCTGCACCATGTTTATCAGACGCTGGCGATGGTTGCTGGAACCGATCATACTTTGGGGCTGCGGACTAAAGAATTGTCTGAACGCATCGGTCAGACGGCCACCTTCCCCACCGCTCCTTCTTTGACTGGCCGAAGCCTCAGCAACTCGTTGTCCAGGACCAGGAGTTTGTAACCTCCCAGTCTCTGGGAACGCGTTGCACAGACCTTTCTGCAAGGCCTCCCGGAGTTGTCTCATCCTCTGCTCCCTCTGCGACGGTAACATAAGGTCCGCAACCTTACCCTTGTACCGTGGATCAAGGAGAGTGGCCAGCCAGTAATGGTCCCTCTCCTTGATCCGAAGAATACGAGGATCCTTCCGCAGACTTTGCAGGATCAGGGAGGCCATGCAGCGTAGGTTAGCTGAGGCATTCGGTCCGGAGTCCTCTGGGTCACTAAGGACGACATGATCCGCAGCCACCTCCTCCCAGCCACGTACAAGTCCACTGGTTTCTTGGGACTGTAAATCATCCCTAAAAGACTGCTGCTGATGATGCTGAGTGCCAGCCTCCACCTCCATGCTGACACAATCCTCCTCCTCCTCCTCCTCCTCCTCTTCCTGTGCGATGGGTGGGACAGAAGGAACACTGTCTGGGTAAAGGGGGCCTTGAGAGGCAAGGAAGTCCTCCTCTTCCTGCCTCTGTTCTGCCTCAAGTGCCCTGTCCATTATTCCACGCAGCGTGTGCTCCAACAGGTGGACAAGAGGTACAGTGTCACTGATGCATGCACTGTCACAGCTCACCATCCTCGTGGCCTCCTCAAATGGTGCCAGGACAGTGCATGCATCCCTGATCATGCCCCACTGGCGTGGAGAAAAAAAAACAAGCTCCCCTGACCCTGTCCTGGTGCCGTAGTCGCACAGGTACTCATTGATGGCCCTCTGCTGCGTGTGCAGCCGCTGCAGCATGGCCAACGTTGAGTTCCACCTGGTGGGCATGTCACATATAAGGCGGTTCTTGGGCAGGTTCAACTCCTTTTGCAGCTCAGCCAGGCGAGCACTGGCATTATAAGATCTGCGGAAATGCACACAGACTTTCCTGGCCTGCCTCAGGACATCCTGTAAGCCCGGGTACCTGCCCAAGAACCGCTGCACCACCAGGTTAAGGACGTGAGCCACACAGGGCACATGGGTCAGTTGTCCCTGTTGGAGGGCGGAGAGGAGGTTGGTGCCATTGTCGCAAACCACCATTCCTGGCTTAAGCTGGCGTGGCGTCAACCACCTCTCGGCCTGGCCCTGCAGAGCAGACAGGACCTCTGCCCCAGTGTGGCTTCTGTCCCCCAAACACACCAGCGCAAGCACGGCATGGCATCTTTTTGCCTGCGTACTTGCGTAGCCCCTTGAACGGCTACGGAGCACCGCTGGTTCAGAGGACAAAGCACAGGAAGAGGCCATGGAGGAAGAAGAAGAGGAGGGGGTGGAGGAGAGAGGTGTGTCACAACCACTAGTAGCATTTTGTAGGCGTGGCGGTGGAACAACCTCCAACACTACTGCACCTTGTCCTGCATCCTTCCCAGCTGCCAAAAGAGTGACCCAATGGGCCGTGAAAGAAAGGTAACGTCCCTGTCCATGCCTGCTGGACCATGAGTCAGCGGTAATATGCACCTTACCGCTGACCGCCCTGTCCAGCGAGGCCAAGACATTGCCTTCCACATGCCGGTAGAGAGCCGGAATAGCCTTCCGTGAGAAAAAGTGGCGTTTGGGAACCTGCCACTGAGGAACCGCACATTGCACAAACTCACGGAAGGGGGCCGAGTCTACCAACTGAAAAGGCAGCAGTTGAAGCGCTAGCAATTTAGCCAAGCTAGCATTCAACCGCTGGGCATGTGGATGGCTGGGAGTGAACTTCTTTCGACGGTCCAGCAGCTGGGGCAGGGAAATTTGCCTGCTAGAATCGGACGTCGGTGTACTGCTAGCAGAGTGGCCGCAAGTACTTGGCTGTGACACACCTAATTCTACACCTTCATTCCTCTCAGTGCATGTTTCAGAGAGGATTGAAGTTATAGTGGGGTTGGAGATCCCAGCTGATGCGGTGCAAGGAGAGGTCCGCTTTGTTCTTTGGTGTGGGTCTTTGAGGTAGGCTTGCCAACGAGCTGCATGGCAGGTCAACATATGTCTGGTCAGGCATGTGGTACCCAAGCGGCTGATGTTTTGGCCACGCGATATACGCTTGAGACATATGTTGCAAACAGCAGCTGTGCGATCTGATGCACTAGCCTCAAAAAAGGCCCACACCAAAGAACTTTTTGAATGACGGGCAGAGGCAGCGCCCTGCACAGGCGGAGCTCTGCGGTGTGATTCCGTCGGTGTACTGCCCTTACGCTGGCCACCAAAGGGCATCCTGCCTCGTTGGAGATGTGCCTCCTCCTCATCCTCCTCCTCCTCCTCTCTCCTATTAGGCACCCACGTGGAGTCAGTGACCTCATCATCCCCTCCCTCCTCATCACTGGAGCCAATCTGGCAGTATGCTGCAGCTGCTGGAACATGACTGCCAGATTGGTGTCCTTCTTGAGCATCCCCTCTGTCTGCTCTCACGCTACTGCCTTCCTGTAGCTGGTGTGACAGCAGGAAGGTAAAGTCACCTGGTTGCATCCAGGGGGGTAGATATATTTCGCCCAGATTCAGGCTTTACGCCGACTTATACAACTAGGTGGAGAGTTGTATAAGCCCAGATAAGGCTAGTGGGCTCATGGATGACTCATACCTCTAGGGAGAGTGTGGGGCGTCGTACAGACAGAGATGAGGAGACCAGCTGAACCTTGTCAGCTCATTTAGGCCTCTATAAGAACTCCCAGCTTCATTAGATGTTAGCTCATGCCTGGAAGCAGACCTGTGTGGACTTCCTGGAGAGAGTGAACCCTTGTGCGGTGAGACAAAGCCTGTGTGGCTATTTGCTTGGATATTTAAACCCAGGGACTTAGGGACTAGGACAGCACTAGGCTGATCCCAGTTGTTAGTTAGGAAACCTGTATGTTTAGTCAGAGGTCAACTTGACCAGGATTTATTTTGTTTATGTTTCTTTTGCTTTGCTGTGTTTTTGTCACTGTAAATAGAAAATAAACCGCACCTTTTTGATTTTGAAAACCACAAGCTCCGTCTGCTGGGCCTGTTTTTGTGTGGGGAGCCCATCCCGGGGTCACACACACCCGCTGCCGAGCTAACCCCCTCACAGTTGGTGGAGAACCAGTGGCAGTTTTTTAAGCCAGCATGGAGGAGATACTGAAACAGCTGGCTCTAGCAAATGCCAATCAACAGCAGACAAATGCAGGTTTGCAAAGGAGCCTTGCAGCCCAGCAGCAAGCTCATCAACAGAGCCTTGCAGCCCAGCAACAAGCCCTGCAGCAATCTGAGGCCCGCTTCATAGACCTGTTACAGAAGCAAGAGCAGAGACTACAACAAATGGAAGCAGTAATGCAGCAACGTCCGCAGACCAGTGAGGAAAGCCGTCCCACTAATACCGCGTCCTTTGGGGTGAGTCGTTTATTGACAAAAATGACTGGAGAGGATGATCCAGAGGTATTTTTGACCACATTTGAAAGGACTGCTGAAAGAGAAAAGTGGCCTGAGGAGCAGTGGGCTGGACTGGTGGCTCCTCTGTTAACTGGTGAATCGCAGAAGGCTTACTATGACCTAGAGCATGACCAAGCAAAAGACTATGTGATGCTAAAAGCTGAAATATTGGCAAGGCTGGGTGTCACCCTGGCTGTCCGGGCTCAGCGTGTGCATAACTGGACTTTCCAGCTTGGAAAACCCCCCAGGTCTCAAATGTATGATCTCATTCACCTGAGCAGAAAGTGGCTACAGCCAGAGACTTTGTCTGCACCAAAGATTGTGGAACGTGTTGTAATGGATCGGTTTTTGAGAGCTCTTCCTACTGCCATCCAAAAGTGGGTAAGCCATGGAGACCCAGAGACGGCCGATGGTCTTGTGGATCGTGTGGAGAAATACTTGGCTACAGAGAACCTGACGGCCTCTTCCAGAGACACTCGGACTTTCCACCCTAAGACCAGACCATCCCCAGGGGCGGATAAGAGGATTCCAAGGGGTGAGGGTGGAGAGAGTGAGAGGGTGGGAGCTCTCCCCCAAGTTTGGCGAGAACAGCCTGGGAAATCAGCGGCTCAAGAGGCGGCAAGAAGGATCGTTTGCTACCGCTGCCGGCAAGCGGGACATATTGCAGCCAATTGCCCGGTTGTGGAGGAACCCATGCAGTGTGACTTTCTGACGGGCAGACGTCAGTCGCTGTGTGCGACAGTCGCATGCACTGCCATTCGGGGAACTGAGAAACATTTATGCAAAATGTGTATTAATGGTAGAAATGTTGTGGTATTGCTGGATTCAGGTAGCCTTGTGACCCTGATAAAGGCTGAGTTAGTTAAAACAGAGGTCTCTGGGAATAGCAAGGTAGCTGTTATTTGTGTGCATGGGGACACCCGAGAGTATCCAGTGACTACAGTGTGTTTCGAGACCCCCAAAGGTACCCTCTCTCATCCAGTGGGCTTAGTATCTCAGTTACCGCATGACGCCATTGTGGGAAGGGATTTTCCGAAGTTCTGGGAACTGTGGGATGATCCTGAGCCCCCCACTGGTGCCCCTATGTACCAGGAATGTGATAGCCAGAACTCCCCTGAGAGTGGTGAGGACTCTCCGGAATTTCCCTTGTCAGTATTGGCAGGGGAGACTCAAGAAACTGGAGAGGAGCCCACCTCCTCAGACGAAAACCTACCGTCTGTGGAGTTTTCTGATCTTGAGGTTCACAGGGAAAACTTTGCCACAGAACAGTTGAAAGACCCCGCCCTAATAAAGGCACGGGAAAACGTAGTGAAAATAGATGGCGAGTTAGTGAACCCAGATAATACCTGCACTTACCCATACTTCAGCGAAGAGAAGGACCTACTGTATCGGGTGGCAAAAAGGGCAGAAGAAACCGTTGAGCAGCTTGTGGTGCCCAAACCTTACAGGAAGTTGGTGTTGGAGTTGGCCCATGGGCACATTCTTGGAGGTCATCTGGGGACAGAGAAAACCCGAGAGAGGGTATTACAGAGATTCTATTGGCCGGGGGTGATGAAGGACATAGAAAATTATTGTTCCTCCTGCCCTGTGTGTCAGAGGTCGGCCCCGATGCCACATTTCCGTAGCCCGCTGGTCCCTCTACCCATCATTGAGGTCCCGTTTGAGAGGATCGCCATGGATTTGGTAGGTCCTATAATCAAGTCCGCTAGGGGGCACCAGTACATATTAGTTATAATGGACTATGCCACCCGTTATCCAGAAGCGATCCCTCTCCGAAATACCTCGGCCAAAACCATAGCCAAAGAGCTATCTCTTGTGTTTAGCCGGGTGGGTATTTGTAAAGAACTGCTTACGGACCAAGGTACACCCTTTATGTCCCGGGTTATGAAGGAGCTATGTAAATTGTTCAAAGTGACGCAATTACGTACATCTGTGTATCACCCCCAAACCGATGGGCTGGTTGAAAGATTCAACAAAACCCTAAAACAAATGTTGAAGAAAGTGGTGGATAGAGATGGAAAGGATTGGGACTGTCTACTTCCTTATCTGATGTTTGCTATTAGGGAGGTGCCCCAATCCTCTACGGGATTCTCCCCCTTTGAGTTACTGTATGGGAGACACCCAAGAGGGCTGTTGGATATTGCCAAGGAAACTTGGGAAAGTGAGAGTTCTCCCCACAGGAGTGTGATTGAGCATGTCGCCCTGATGCAAGACCGAATTGCACAGGTAATGCCCATCGTGAAGGAACATTTGGCCCAAGCGCAGTTAGCACAGCAGAGAGTGTACAACCGTGGAGCCAAGACCCGTACCTTTTCCCCGGGGGATAGGATACTGGTACTTGTCCCTACGGTTGAAAGTAAATTCCTTGCCAAATGGCAAGGCCCCTACGAGATAATGGAAAAAGTGAGCGAAGTGAATTACAAGGTCAGACAACCAGGAAGGCGAAAGCCCGAACAGATCTATCACGTTAATCTGTTGAAAGCCTGGAGGGATAGAGAGTCCCTAGTCGCAGACACTTGGTCACCAGCTCAAACTGGTTGCGTGATTCCTGAGGTTGGAATCGCAGCCACCTTGTCACAACCCCAACAACAGGAGGTTAAGGAGTTTGTGCTTCGCAACAAGGAGGTATTCTCTGAGCTGCCGGGACAAACATCTGGGGTAGAGCATGACATTATTACCCCGCCCGGTGAAAGGGTGAAGTTAAAACCCTATCGGATCCCAGAGGCCCGACGGGAGGCAATACGGGAGGAAGTACAGAAAATGCTGAACTTAGGGGTGATAGAGGAGTCCCAAAGTGATTGGTCTAGTCCCATCGTGTTGGTGCCTAAACCGGATGGGAGCTGGCGATTTTGTAACGATTTTCGTCAGTTGAACAAAGTTACAAAATTTGACACCTACCCCATGCCACGTATAGATGAGTTGATCGACCGGCTGGGAACAGCCCGATACATGACGACTCTTGACCTCACAAAAGGGTATTGGCAAATCCCCCTGGCCAAGTCGGCCAAAGAGAAAACCGCATTTGTAACCCCAGACGGGGCGTTCCAATATAAAAGAATGCCGTTCGGGTTACAGAATGCGCCGGCCACATTCCAGCGGAAAATGGACCAGATGCTGAGGCCCCATCGGAAGTATGCTGCGGCTTACCTGGATGACGTAATTGTCCATAGCACAGATTGGGCCTCACATCTGCCAAAAGTGCAAGCAGTCCTGGACTCTGTTCGGGAAGCGGGGTTTACGGCTAACCCCAAGAAGTGTACCATTGGGCAGGAGGAGGCCAAATATCTTGGGTACACCATTGGGAGGGGAGTAATAAAACCCCAACTCAACAAAGTCGAGGCCATCCAGAGTTGGCCACGTCCCAACAGCAAGAAGCAGGTACGAGCCTTTCTGGGAATCGCTGGGTATTATCGGCGATTCATTCCCCACTTTGCTTCTAAGGCTGTGCCCCTAACCAACCTGACGAAGGGGAAAGGGTCGGTCATGATTAAATGGACCCCCGAGGCTGAGGCAGCATTCCAATTCTTGAAACAAGCCTTATGTAGCCAGCCAGTGTTGTACTCACCCGACTTCTCTAAAGACTTTGTCGTACAAAGTGATGCGTCAGATGTGGGGTTAGGAGCAGTATTGTCCCAGGTCTGGAACGGGGAAGAGCACCCAGTCATTTACCTCAGCAGGAAGTTGAAGTCCCATGAGGTAAATTACGCCACCGTTGAAAAGGAGTGTTTAGCGGTGAAGTGGGCTCTAGATTCCCTTCGGTACTACCTGCTAGGTAGGCACTTTGACATGGTTACGGATCACGCTCCGTTAAAGTGGATGGCTCAAAACAAGGAAACAAATAGAAGAGTGAATAGGTGGTTCCTGGCCCTCCAGGAATTCAACTTCACAGTAAAGCATCGCCCTGGCGTTCAAATGGGGAATGTGGATGCTTTGTCTCGAGTACATGAATGCCTGATTGCTGGTGTTCCAACCCCGAGGTTAAAACAAGAGGGGGGGTATGTAACAGCAGGAAGGTAAAATCACCTGGTTGCATCCAGGGGGGTAGATATATTTCGCCCAGATTCAGGCTTTACGCCGACTTATACAACTAGGTGGAGAGTTGTATAAGCCCAGATAAGGCTAGTGGGCTCATGGATGACTCATACCTCTAGGGAGAGTGTGGGGCGTCGTACAGACAGAGATGAGGAGACCAGCTGAACCTTGTCAGCTCATTTAGGCCTCTATAAGAACTCCCAGCTTCATTAGATGTTAGCTCATGCCTGGAAGCAGACCTGTGTGGACTTCCTGGAGAGAGAGTGAACCCTTGTGCGGTGAGACAAAGCCTGTGTGGCTATTTGCTTGGACATTTAAACCCAGGGACTTAGGGACTAGGACAGCACTAGGCTGATCCCAGTTGTTAGTTAGGAAACCTGTATGTTTAGTCAGAGGTCAACTTGACCAGGATTTATTTTGTTTATGTTTCTTTTGCTTTGCTGTGTTTTTGTCACTGTAAATAGAAAATAAACCGCACCTTTTTGATTTTGAAAACCACAAGCTCCGTCTGCTGGGCCTGTTTTTGTGTGGGGAGCCCATCCCGGGGGTCACACACACCCGCTGCCGAGCTAACCCCCTCACACTGGGTTTCATCATCAGACCCTTCGAAACGCTGGGCATCCTCCTGGAGCATGTACCCAACACTGTGCTCAAACAGTTCGGGGGACTCCTCAGGAGGAGGACATGGTGGGTCTAGGGAAGGAGTGACTGATGATGAGTCTGACATTGATACCAGGGAAGAGGACGCTTTGGCAGCTGCTTTGCCAGTACCCTGAGCCTGGGTGAGAGAGGATGAGGAGGAGGAGGAGGGCTTGGTCATCCACTCTACCAAGTCTTCGGCATGATGTGGCTCAACATGTCCAGCTGCCGAAAAGAAGGACAAGCGTGTCCCATGGCCATGTGCTGATGACAATGCACCGTGTCCACGACCAGCACTGTTGCCCCCAGACACAGAGCCTGCTTGCCCTCTTTTATTGCCTCCTGACTGTCTGCCTCTCCTTGTTTGCCTTCCAGACATTCTAATGGATGGCCTGCAGGGAGATGGGAAAAAAGCAATAAGGGCTACCTTCAGGTGTCCTTCTCTGTCCCTTTACTTAAGGATTTCTAAATATGGTTGAGGATGATTGCTTTCGCACAGAATAGCACAATGACAATTTCCCTGACTGTCCAAAAAACAAGGATTTCAAAGATGGTTGATGAGGAATGCTTTAGCACAGTATAGCACAAGGAGAATTTCCCTCACTGTCCTTCCCTGTCCCTAGAAACAAGGATTAGCACAGTAAAACACACTGACACTCTCGCTACCTATAGTTTTCTGTCCCTAGAAAAAATGTTTTTTTAAAGATGGTTGATGATCAATGCTTTAGCACAGTATAGCACAGGGAGAATTTCCCTCACTGTCCTTCCCTGTCCCTAGAAACAAGGATTAGCACAGTAAAACACACTGACACTCTCCCTACCTATAGTTTTCTGTCCCTAGAAAAAATGTTTTTTTAAAGATGGTTGATGATCAATGCTTTAGCACAGTATAGCACAAGGAGAATTTCCCTCACTGTCCTTCCCTGTCCCTAGAAACAAGGATTAGCACAGTAAAACACACTGACACTCTCCCTACCTATAGATTTCTGTCCCTAGAAAAAATGTTTTTTTTAAAGATGGTTGATGATCAATGCTTTAGCACAGTATAGCACAAGGAGAATTTCCCTCACTGTCCTTCCCTGTCCCTAGAAACAAGGATTAGCACAGTAAAACACAGTGACACTCTCGCTACCTATAGTTTTCTGTCCCTAGAAAAAATGTTTTTTTAAAGATGGTTGATGATCAATGCTTTAGCACAGTATAGCACAAGGAGAATTTCCCTCACTGTCCTTCCCTGTCCCTAGAAACAAGGATTAGCACAGTAAAACACAGTGACACTCTCGCTACCTATAGTTTTCTGTCCTTAGAAAAAATGTTTTTTTAAAGATGGTTGATGATCAATGCTTTAGCACAGTATAGCACAAGGAGAATTTCCCTCACTGTCCTTCCCTGTCCCTAGAAACAAGGATTAGCACAGTAAAACACAGTGACACTCTCGCTACCTATAGTTTTCTGTCCCTAGAAAAAATGTTTTTTTAAAGATGGTTGATGATCAATGCTTTAGCACAGTATAGCACAAGGAGAATTTCCCTCACTGTCCTTCCCTGTCCCTAGAAACAAGGATTAGCACAGTAAAACACAGTGACACTCTCGCTACCTATAGTTTTCTGTCCCTAGAAAAAATGTTTTTTTAAAGATGGTTGATGATCAATGCTTTAGCACAGTATAGCACAAGGAGAATTTCCCTCACTGTCCTTCCCTGTCCCTAGAAACAAGGATTAGCACAGTAAAACACAGTGACACTCTCGCTACCTATAGTTTTCTGTCCCTAGAAAAAATGTTTTTTTAAAGATGGTTGATGATCAATGCTTTAGCACAGTATAGCACAAGGAGAATTTCCCTCACTGTCCTTCCCTGTCCCTAGAAACAAGGATGAGCACAGTAAAACACAGTGACACTCTCGCTACCTATAGTTTTCTGTCCCTAGAAAAAATGTTTTTTTAAAGATGGTTGATGATCAATGCTTTAGCACAGTATAGCACAAGGAGAATTTCCCTCACTGTCCTTCCCTGTCCCTAGAAACAAGGATTAGCACAGTAAAACACACTGACACTCTCCCTACCTATAGTTTTCTGTCCCTAGAAAAAATGTTTTTTTAAAGATGGTTGATGATCAATGCTTTAGCACAGTATAGCACAAGGAGAATTTCCCTCACTGTCCTTCCCTGTCCCTAGAAACAAGGATTAGCACAGTAAAACACAGTGACACTCTCGCTACCTATAGTTTTCTGTCCCTAGAAAAAATGTTTTTTTAAAGATGGTTGATGATCAATGCTTTAGCACAGTATAGCACAAGGAGAATTTCCCTCACTGTCCTTCCCTGTCCCTAGAAACAAGGATTAGCACAGTAAAACACAGTGACACTCTCGCTACCTATAGTTTTCTGTCCCTAGAAAAAATGTTTTTTTAAAGATGGTTGATGATCAATGCTTTAGCACAGTATAGCACAAGGAGAATTTCCCTCACTGTCCTTCCCTGTCCCTAGAAACAAGGATTAGCACAGTAAAACACAGTGACACTCTCGCTACCTATAGTTTTCTGTCCCTAGAAAAAATGTTTTTTTAAAGATGGTTGATGATCAATGCTTTAGCACAGTATAGCACAAGGAGAATTTCCCTCACTGTCCTTCCCTGTCCCTAGAAACAAGGATTAGCACAGTAAAACACAGTGACACTCTCGCTACCTATAGTTTTCTGTCCCTAGAAAAAATGTTTTTTTAAAGATGGTTGATGATCAATGCTTTAGCACAGTATAGCACAAGGAGAATTTCCCTCACTGTCCTTCCCTGTCCCTAGAAACAAGGATTAGCACAGTAAAACACAGTGACACTCTCGCTACCTATAGTTTTCTGTCCCTAGAAAAAATGTTTTTTTAAAGATGGTTGATGATCAATGCTTTAGCACAGTATAGCACAAGGAGAATTTCCCTCACTGTCCTTCCCTGTCCCTAGAAACAAGGATGAGCACAGTAAAACACAGTGACACTCTCGCTACCTATAGTTTTCTGTCCCTAGAAAAAATGTTTTTTTAAAGATGGTTGATGATCAATGCTTTAGCACAGTATAGCACAAGGAGAATTTCCCTCACTGTCCTTCCCTGTCCCTAGAAACAAGGATTAGCACAGTAAAACACACTGACACTCTCCCTACCTATAGTTTTCTGTCCCTAGAAAAAATGTTTTTTTAAAGATGGTTGATGATCAATGCTTTAGCACAGTATAGCACAAGGAGAATTTCCCTCACTGTCCTTCCCTGTCCCTAGAAACAAGGATTAGCACAGTAAAACACACTGACACTCTCCCTACCTATAGTTTTCTGTCCCTAGAAAAAATGTTTTTTTAAAGATGGTTGATGATCAATGCTTTAGCACAGTATAGCACAAGGAGAATTTCCCTCACTGTCCTTCCCTGTCCCTAGAAACAAGGATTAGCACAGTAAAACACACTGACACTCTCCCTACCTATCCTTCTCTTTCCCTAAACTAAAGGAATCCAGGTTAAGCAAGAAAAAAAAATGTCACTGTCCCTGCCTATGCTTCTCTTTCCCTGCTCCGGAACACACTACACTAGGCCGCCGTGCTGGCGGCCTTTTATAGTGTGGGGCGTGTACTAAACACCCTCAGCAATAATTGGCCACAGGCATCCTGCCTGTGGCCAATCATTGCTCTCCTCGCTGCCGGCGCTGTGATTGGCCAAGCACGCGGGGTCACAGTGCATGCTTGGCCAATCACAGCGCCTGGATGACACTGCGATGGCGTAGTGCATTGTGGGCCGTTCGCGTCACTCGAATTAGGCGCGAACGGCCCAAATCGTTCGATCTTCGGCGAACGATCGAACAGCCGATGTTCGAGTCGAACGTATGTTCGACTCGAACACCGAGCTCATCCCTACCGTAGACAGGCGGTGCATACAAGACAGGGACTGTAGGTTTGTTCTTATGTAGAATCTGTTTGTAATTTTGAACAGGTACATTGTTTAAGTGTAGCTCCAGCCAAAAAATCTATTTTTAAGCTTTTTGGAAAACATAGGGAAGGGTTATCACCCCTGTAACATTTGTTTTGCTGTCTGTGCAGTGTGCACCTGTTCAGAAAAGTTCACCTCACTTTCCGTCCTAATGACAAATGTTTTTTGAAAATTTAGGGTTTTTATTGAAACAAGAATTGGTGATAAAGCATCAGTGGAGAGGAGACACTTTTTTTCCCATATTAACTCTTACAGGAGAGAATTTGCCTTCCTAGGGGTAGATTTCCTCTCACTTCCTGTTGTATCCTTCCGTTTGCAAGGAGGAGTCGTTTGTAAGTTGGATGTTTGAAAGTAGGGGCCTGCCGTATATACTCTGCAGAAATTTGCCCTTGGTGTTGGTGTTGCCACAACACTGTAAGCCCTCAAAGTTACTCTTGGTGGGCGCAAGAATGGGCCCTGCTGTGAATTATTAGATCAAGAATTGTAATTGCATGCCCCTGTTAAACAGGGGCAGAAAGATTGGGCCTTTGGTGGTGGTGGTGGTGGTGTTGACACAACACTGTAAGGCCTCACAGTTACTCTTGGTGGGCGCAGGAATGGGCCCTGCTGTGAGTTATTAGATCAAGAATTGTAATTACATGCCCCTGTTAAACAGGGGCAGAAAAATTGGGCCTTAGGCACTGGTGCCACAGCACTGCAACCCCTCACAGATACTGTACTTGGAGCACAGCAATGAGCCCTGTTGCAAAGTATTGCATCAAAAATTTTAATTACACGCCCCTGTTAAACAGGGGCTGAAAAGTTGGGTCTTAGGCACTGGTGCTGGTGCCACAACACTGCAACCTCTCCCAGATACTCTAGTTGGAGTGCAGGAATGAGCCCTGCTGCAAAGCATTGCATAAAAAATTGTAATTACATGCCCCTGTTAAACAGGGGCTGAAAAATTGGGCCTTAGCCACTGGTGGCGGCACCCAGAAACAAAAATGTTCTTCCAAGCTATCATCATCAATCGGATCATTGAGGAGGAGGAGGATAGTCAGTCAACATAACAGGACAGTCACTCAGCATCAGCATCAGTCTTGAAGGGATGTGACATTTGAAAATAAATTAGTCTGTTATATCAGCTTCAGGTGTTTGGTAGCTGGTGGTGATCCAAGACTGGTTCATCTTTATGAAGGTCAGTCGATCAACCGAGTCGGTGGACAGGCGCACCCTGTGATCCGTGACAAATCCTCCAGCAGCACTGAATGTGCGTTCTGAAAGAACGCTGGATGCAGGACAGGCCAGTAGCTCAATTGCATACTGTGCAAGCTCTGGCCAGTGATCCATCCTCAAGACCCAGTAAGCCAGAGGATTTTCGGTGGGGAAGGTGTCCAAGTCTGACCTTGCCCCTAGGTATTCCTGCACCATGTATATCAGACGCTGGCGATGGTTGCTGGAACTGATCATACCTTGGGGCTGCGGACTAAAGAATTGTCTGAACGCATCGGTCAGACGGCCACCATCCCCACCGCTCCTTCTTTGACTGACCGAAGCCTCAGCAACTCGTTGTCCAGGACCAGGAGTTTGTAACCTCCCAGTCTCTGGGAGCGCGTTGCACAGACCTTTCTGCAAGGCCTCCCGGAGTTGTCTCATCCTCTGCACCCTCTGCGATGGTAAGATAAGGTCCGCAACCTTACCCTTGTACCGTGGATCAAGGAGAGTGGCCAGCCAGTAATAGTCCCTCTCCTTGATCCGAAAAATACGAGGATCCTTCTGCAGACTTTGCAGGATCAGGGAGGCCATGCAGCGTAGGTTAGCTGAGGCATTCGGTCCGGAGTCCTTTGGGTCACTAAGGACGACATGATCGGCAGCCACCTCCTCCCAGCCACATACAAGTCCACGGGTTTCTTGGGACTGTAAAACATCCCTAAAAGACTGCTGCTGATGATGCTGAGTGCCAGGCTCCACCTCCATGCTGACACAATCCTCCTCCTCCTCCTCCTCTTCCTGTGCGATGGGTGGGACAGAAGGAACACTGTCTGGGTAAAGGGGGCCTTGAGAGGCAAGGAAGTCCTCCTCTTCCTGCCTCTGTTCTGCCTCAAGTGCCCTGTCCATTATTCCATGCAGCGTATGTTCCAACAGGTGGACAAGAGGTACAGTGTCACTGATGCATGCACTGTCACTGCTCACCATGCTCATGGCCTCCTCAAATGGTGCCAGGACAGTGCATGCATCCCTGATCATTCCCCACTGGCGTGGTGAAAAAAACCCGAGCTCCCCTGACCCTGTCCTGGTGCCGTAGTCGCACAGGTACTCATTGATGGCCCTCTGCTGCGTGTGCAGCCGCTGCAGCATGGCCAACGTTGAGTTCCACCTGGTGGGCATGTCACATATAAGGCGGTTCTTGGGCAGGTTCAACTCCTTTTGCAGCTCAGCCAGGCGAGCACTGGCATTATAAGATCTGCGGAAATGCACACAGACTTTCCTGGCCTGCCTCAGGACATGCTGTAAGCACGGGTACCTGCCCAAGAACCGCTGCACCATCAGGTTAAGGACGTGAGCCACACAGGGCACATGGGTCAGTTGTCCCTGTCGGAGGGCGGAGAGGAGGTTGGTGCCATTGTCGCAAACCACCATTCCTGGCTTAATCTGGCGTGGCGTCAACCACCTCTCGGCCTGCCCCTGCAGAGCAGACAGAACCTCTGCCCCAGTGTGGCTCCTGTCCCCCAAACACACCAGCGCAAGCACGGCATGGCATCTTTTTGCCTGCGTACTTGCGTAGCCCCTTGAACGCCTATGGAGCACTGCTGGTTCCGAGGACAAAGCACAGGAAGAGGCCATGGAGGAAGAAGTAGAGGAGGGGGTGGAGGAGAGAGGTGTGTCACAACCAGTAGTAGCATTTTGGAGGCGTGGCAGCGGAACAACCTCCAACACTACTGCACCTTGTCCTGCATCCTTCCCAGCTGCCAAAAGAGTGACCCAATGGGCCGTGAAAGAAAGGTAACGTCCCTGTCCATGCCTGCTGGACCATGAGTCAGCGGTAATATGCACCTTACCGCTGACCGCCATGTCCTTGGCTGTGACACACCTAATTCTACACCTTCATTCCTCTCAGTGCAGGTTTCAGAGAGGACTGAAGGTATAGTGGGGTTGGAGATCCCAGCTGATGCGGTGCAAGGAGAGGTCCGCTTTGTTCTTTGGTGTGGGTCTTTAAGGTAGGCTTGCCAACGAGCTGCATGGTAGGTCAACATATGTCTGGTCAAGCATGTGGTGCCCAAGCGGCTGATGTTTTGGCCACGCGATATACGCTTGAGACATATGTTGCAAACAGCAGCTGTGCGATCTGATGCACTCGACTCAAAAAAGGCCCACACCAAAGAACTTTTTGAATAACGGGCAGAGGCAGCGCCCTGCACAGGCGGAGCTCTGCGGTGTGATTCCGTCGGTGTGCTGCCCTTACGCTGGCCCCCCGAGGGCATCCTGCCTCGTTGGAGATGTGCCTCCTCCTCATCCTCCTCCTCTCTCCTATTAGGCACCCACGTGGAGTCAGTGACCTCATCATCCCCTCCCTCCTCATCACTGGAGCCAATCTGGCAGTATGCTGCAGCTGCTGGAACATGACTGCCAGATTGGTGTCCTTCTTGAGCATCCCCTCTCTCTGCTCTCAAGCTACTGCCTTCCTCTAGCTGGGTATCATCATCAGACCCTTCGAAACGCTGGGCATCCTCCTGGAGCATGTACCCAACACTGTGCTCAAACAGTTCGGGGGACTCCTCAGGAGGACATGGTGGGTCTAGGGAAGGAGTGACTGATGATGACATTGATACCAGGGAAGAGGACGCTTTGGCAGCTGCTTTGCCAGTACCCTGAGCCTGGGTGAGAGAGGATGAGGAGGATGAGGAGGGCTTGGTCATCCACTCTACCAAGTCTTCGGCATGATGCGGCTCAACATGTCCAGCTGCCGAAAAGAAGGACAAGCGTGTCCCATGGCCACGTGCTGATGGCGATGCACCGCGTCCACGACCAGCACTGTTGTCTCTAGACACAGAGCCTGCTTGCCCTCTTTTATTGGCTCCTGACTGTCTGCCTCTCCTTGTTTGCCTTCCAGACATTCTAATGGCCTGCAGGGAGATGGGAAAACCAGCAATAAGGCCTAGCTTCAGGAGTATATTTTGCAGGAAGCACACTACGCCTGCTGTAAGTGCTGCAAATGCCTGTTGGTGTAACACACCAGGAAAACACAGCAATACGGGCTAGCTTCAGGGTTATAATGTGCAGGAGGCACACTCCGCCCGCTGTAAGTGCTGCAAATGCCTGTTGGTGTAACACACTAGGAAAACACAGCAATAAGGCCTAGCTTCAGGAGTATATTTTGCAGGAATCACACTACGCCTGCTGTAAGTGCTGCAAATGCCTGTTGGTGTAACACACCAGGAAAACACAGCAATACGGGCTAGCTTCAGGTGTATAATGTGCAGGAGGCACACTCCGCCCGCT
Organism: Rana muscosa; assembly: GCA_029206835.1. Taxonomy (NCBI): domain Eukaryota; kingdom Metazoa; phylum Chordata; class Amphibia; order Anura; family Ranidae; genus Rana; species Rana muscosa. Next base: position 125,097,712 of record CM055119.1, on the reverse strand, counting down.
GTAAGTGCTGCAAATGCCTGTTAGTGTAACACACCAGGAAAACACAGCAATACGGGCTAGCTTCAGAAGTATATTTTGCAGGAATCACACTACGCCTGCTGTAAGTGCTGCAAATGCCTGTTGGTGTAACACACTAGGAAAACACAGCAATACGGGCTAGCTTCAGGAGTATATTTTGCAGGAATCACACTACGCCTGCTGTAAGTGCTGCAAATGCCTGTTGGTGTAACACACTAGGAAAACACAGCAATAAGGCCTAGCTTCGGGAGTATATTTTGCAGGAATCACACTACGCCTGCTGTAAGTGCTGCAAATGCCTGTTGGTGTAACACACCAGGAAAACACAGCAATACGGGCTAGCTTCAGGAGTATATTTTGCAGGAATCACACTACGCCTGCTGTAAATTTTTATATATTTGAAAAAACTGCTACCAATATTTACAATATGTACAGTAGGAAAACAATATATACATTAACAAAATCCTGACACATAAAACTAATACATATTTACCACCACCCTTACCCATCCTCATCCGACCAACCCACACGTGGGTCTCATTATTTTTATTTTTCCCATCACCCTGGAAAAGAACAAGAAGAACACATCACCCAAAAAAAATAAAAAAATAAAAAAATAAAAAAATAAAATCAAACCACACAAACCCTAATACTACATATTAACCCAACACTAACACCACACCCTAATATATATACAAAACCTACTACCTAACACCAACCACCCATCGGCTACTGACAGTCTAGAATGCCTAAAGCCCTACTGTTCAGAAAAAAAAGAAACCAAAAGACCTAAAGGGGGTGAAAAGGACAGAAAGAACCACCCCAACGGAAGAAGGATTGGAGCCTCAGGGAGGCCGGAAGGAGAAACCCCTCCACAGCCGGGCACTCCTACTGGCCCCAACCCTCCCCCTCTCAAGACTCCTCACCTTCACCAGCTCCCGAAAAATATCACCCACCACCTCATGCGTGGACAGGACTTTGCCCCTAGTGGACACCAAACACCGAGCGTGCCATGTGTAATAGAGAGCCACTAAGCTGACTAAATAAAGTGACGACAACTCAAACCCTCTGTGGACCCTAAAGTTGCCGTACAGCACCTCAGAATAGGTCAAGGATGAGAGTCGGGGATAACCAATGGCTTCCCCTGCCCCCTCAAGAACCTCAATGTTGAAGGGGCATTCGACCAAAAAATGGTCCATGGTCTCCAATGCCCCCCCACATTCTGCACGAGGACAACCTCTGTCCCCTAGGTTCTTATATTTTAGGTTTCCCCGGACATAGAGGCGTCCGTGGAAAGCCCTCCACGCAAGATCCCAAAACTTGCTTGGGATTCTTGGGGAATTCAGAAGGGCTAATCCCTTCTCAAGGACTCTCTCCGGGCAGTCCCTTAAAGACAGTGGCCTCAAAATGTCCGAGGCCATGACTCTTGAGTACAGCTCATGTCGACCCAGAGAGCCCACCTTGAGAGCAGTTATCCGCCACTGCCTCAGTACCTTCAACACTTGAGGGACATAGGACGGGAGATACCCGTGCGATCTACGAAGATCACCAGGCCGTCCCCCATCCTCCCACCTAACCAGGAACAGCAAGAGCCAGTTCTTGCATGAGCGCTCCCACAGAGTAGGTAGGTCCACAAAGATGGACTGCAGGTTGAATTTCACAAAAATGGTGATGAAAAACACCACCGGATTGATCATATCCAGCCCACCGTGCCTCCTCTGTCGGTACGTGACCTCCCTCTTGATCAGATTTAGCCTGTTTCCCCACAACAGCAGGAAGAACAGGCCAGAGATCCGGGCATAGAGAGATGCAGGCAAAATACAGACGTAGCTGACATAGAGGAATTCTGGCAGCAAGTACGTTTTGACCAGGCTCACCCTTTCCCTCAGTGACAGCTTCCAGCCCTTCCAGGCATTCACTTTCCGAGATGCACCGACCAGTCTGCGCTCCCAATTTAGCTTGGGGTAATCACCCGGGCCAAATAGGATGCCAAGAATTTTCACTTCTGGCTGGGGCTGGGGAAACACGTCCGGAAGAGCGAACTGCTCGCCTTCCCTCCCCAACCAGAGAACTTCGCTCTTGCCCCAATTGACCAACGAACCAGATGCCTCGGAGTAGCTCCCAATTTGCGTCTCCACAAAGAGAGCCTCCTCGCGGCTGGACACCACCACCGAGACATCGTCCGCGTAGGCCACCACCCTCACTGCCGGATCCAGACCAGTGCAAGGCTCCACCGGAACCCCCCCCCAAACGCTCGCAGTCGAGCCTTCTCACGAAGGGATCGACGGCAAAGACGTAGAGAAGGGGGCTCAACGGGCAACCCTGCCTGACTCCAGAGTCCACAGCAAAGGCAGGACCCACCCAACCGTTGACAAGTGGGAAGCTCACCGCCCCTCTGTACAATACTTTCAGCCAATTCACAAATTGCTCCGGCAAACCGTACTTTCTCAGAAGAAGCCAGAGGTACTCATGGCTCACCCAGTCAAAAGCCTTGGCCTGGTCTAATGCCAGTAGATACCGCCCATCCCCCGTTGCCCTGCACCTTTCCACGGCCTCCCGGACGTTCAGGACGGCACTAAAGGTGCCCCGACCAGGAATTGCGCAGTGCTGGGAGACAGAAAGCATCTTGTCCGCGACTGCTGACATACGTAAAAAGAGTATTTTTGCCAATATCTTCCTATCTGTAGTGAGAAGGGCGATCGGGCGCCAGTTCTCAATTACAGTCGGATCTTTACCCTTTGACAGCAGGATCAGAGCTGACCTTCTCATTGAGGGAGGGAGCAGGCCATTAGCCAAACATTCATTGAAAACCTCCCCCAAATGAGGAGCCAACAGGCTCTTGAAGGTTTTATAAAATTCAGCCGTGAGCCCATCGGGCCCCGGCGACCTTTTCAGGGACAAAGAGTCGATGGCCTGCTTGACTTCTTCAACCGAGATCTCTGCTGTCAGAGAGTCTGGGAGACCAGGCCCCGCGCAAAGCGGGGTCTCATCAAGAAACACCCTGGCTTTCTCCATATCCAAAGGCTTCCTACGGAGGAGGTCTGAAAAATGGTCCCCGATGACACCCAGGATACCCGGTCTGGACCGGACCAGGGATCCCGAAGCGTCCCTCAGGCCATGTACGACCTTCGAACTCACCGCCTCACCACAGCTCTTGTAGGGATCCGGGGAGGAGAACTTCCCGTAATCCCTCTCAAGGACCAGGGAGGCGAGACGGTCATACTGACACCCCTTCATCTGAAGCTTCAGATCAGATATCTGCTCCTGAGGGCCCCCAGAAGAAACCAGGCGGTCTAACTGCCTGCGCAACTTCTGGTAGGCCAGGTACTTGGACGCCGCCCGGTACCTAGAGATCCTGCGGAAAAAGCCCTCCGACCTCTTCTTCACCACTTCCCACCACTCCTGGCGGGAGCAGCCGCTCTCAAGGAGCGAGGCCTGATCCGCAAGAAAGATCTCATAGGCCTCCCTAACCTCGAGGTCCTCGAGTAGCGATCCATTGAGACGCCAGAGGCCTCGACCCTTCTGAGGAGTGTCGGCCACATTCAAAGTCACAGAAACCATACAGTGATCGGAGAACTCCATCGCCTGCAACACAGGTGCCGCAAAGGAAGAGTCCCCCTTTAAAAAAAAACTATCTAACCTACTCCTACTGCTACCTCGGGCATAAGTGAACCCAGTGTGTTTGGGGAGGCACTGAACATGCACATCCACCAACCCGGCTTCCCTCACTACACTATTCAGAAAGATACTATCATATCCCAGGGGGCCTGAGGCGCCTGCCCGATCCTTTGATCTGGTGACCATGTTAAAGTCACCACCAAAGACCACCTGCTGGGACGTGAACAAGTAGGGCTTGACCATCGTGAGGAGGCTCTTCCTATCCCTCTTGGTCTGAGGGCCATAGAAGTTGATGAGCCTAAGGAATTTCCCCCCCACGACGGCATCCACCACCAGGCACCTACCGACCTCCACCTCAATCACTCGTCGACAAGCCACCGGACCAGTCTTAAAAAGGACTGCAACTCCACTGCAGGGCTCGGCCGCAAGAGACCAGAGGGAGGGCCCACATCTCCACTCCCTCTTTGCTAGATGCATCTCTGCCACCGATGCCAGCCAGGTCTCTTGCAAAAACAAAATGTCAGCTTCAACTCGGCTGAGAAAATCGAAGGCCATGAAACGAGCCGCCGCAGAACGCACACTTGCGACATTAATGGTCGCAACGCGTATTGGAGAGGGTACCGCCATCCTTAGTGATTTTGGCCTGCATTCTCCTCTGCACTTTCACCTACACCCCAGAGTCCTCCTCCGAATCGGTGAAGACCCCGAACATATTCCCTAGGATCACCGGGGGGGCCCCCCAGGGTCCCTATCAGGGACAACCCAGGGTCCCCTAACCCCCCCCAGGATCCTTCCTCCTCGTCCTCTTCCTCAACTTCCTCTGCAGCCAGCCCGCCTGGATCTGGCCGCCCACCTCGTCGCCGGAGTGCCCGCTAGAGGCCCCCATGGGCCTCTTGTGCAGGCCCCTCGACGACTCGGCCACCTCCATCTCCTCCCCCGAATCCTGGGGATACAAAAGAGGATCCAGGATGGGACGGAGGGAGGAAGGAGGTGGAGAGGAAGGGGGAAGAGGAGAAGAGGAACGAGGGGAACGAGGGGAAGGGGGAGGAAGAAGGGAGGAAGAAGGGGAGGGATGGGGAAAGGGGGGAAGGGGAGGGGGGAAAGGAGGAGGGGGGAACAGAAGGAGAAGAGGAGGGGGAAAGAGGGGGGGTAGAGAGAGGAGGGGGCACAGAGGAAAGAGGGGGAGGGGTACGGCCCCCCGCAGAGGGCCCCCCACCCCCCCGACCCCCCACCCCCACTGGGCCCGGTGCCGGTGCACCCGGCCCCCCAGAAACAAGTCCCGGGGGACCCGGCACATTCCCAGCAGGGGCCCCCACTCCACCACGCCTGCGCCTCTGCCGCTGCGGCAAAGGCCCCTCTGGGCCATCAGCCCCAGGCCCTTCTCCTGGGCCTGCCTGGGGCGCCTGGGGCGCCTGAGGTGGGAGACCCACCCCCTCCGGTGCGTCATCTGGGCCTGGCCCATCCCCATCAGCCGCACGCCCCCTAAAAGCCTTGGGGCAGCGGCTGAATGGGTGGCCGGACACCCCACAGAGGTTGCAGACAATAAGTCTACAAGTCTCCGAGGAGTGCCCAGGCCTGTTGCACCTGACGCACCGGGGTGTTGTGCAGTCTGCACTTAAATGGGTGGGACTCCCACACTTAAAACAGCGACAGGACTAACCGGGCTGACCGGGGTAAAAGACCAGGATCCTATCTCTCCCAATGAAAGCGCTGCCAGGGACATGGGTCACACCAGTTCCCTGGCGCTTGAGACGGATCCTGGCCGCCCACGCCCCGGTCCAGACCCCGCGCTCATCCAGGTTTTTGCGCAGGGGAGACTGCAGCTGCCCATACCTCCCCAACCAGGTGGCAATGTCCTCAGGTGGGAGGGATTCATTCCTGACCAGAATGGTCAGGGACTTGATGTCCTCCTGCCTGGACAGGGGGACCACCTTAAAAGACCTCCAAGGCTCCGACCTCTTCAGGAGCTCATACACAGTAAGGAAGAGCTCCATTAGCACCAAGGAGGAAAAATTCACATCAAACTCCTTGGTGCCCGTGGGATGGATCACTGCGAAGAGGTCGGCTACCTTAAAGTTGGCCCCCTTCAGCAGAAGATCTACCACCTGCTCCCTGCTGGGGCACTGTCCAGGTCCCTCCCACCGCAGCTGCACAACATTGCGCCTGCGCCTCTCCGGACCCCCCGTACCCCTCGACCACGGGTTCACCCCCTGGAGCTGGTCTACGGGGGGAACCCGGAAGTTTTGGGCACCAAACCGGTCGTACAGGGGGGCCAAAGGGACGCTGGTCCCTGCCACCCGGGCAAAAGACCTGGATTCCATGAGCGCCCCAAGCAGCTCTGCCTCCTGGACCTGATCTAACGCCCCCCCCCAGCCTGAATGCCGGAAGCACCCTCCGCCGCCTCACCAGAGGAACCCTCAGAGGGCACTCCAGCACCCTCGGCCGACACACCAACCGGGGGAACCCCCCGGCCCAATCCTGCCGGGGGGGGGTCCCTCCCATCCACCGCCCCCCCGGAGCAAGCCACACCCACAACAACCCTCCTCCTAACACTGGGAGGAGGGTCTACCACTGGGGCCCCACTGGAGCAGCGGGCATGAGCCCCAGATGGCTCCTCCCCCTGCTCCTGCGGCTGTGGCCGCTCCTTCCCCTTTTCTAATTGTCCCTCCTGGGACTCCATACCCTTAATGAAGGCCAAGGCTGGGTGATCCCCAAAAAGTTCCCCAGCCTCGGCCTCACTCCACCTGCCCACTCTTTGAGCAGCACTCAGGTCCCCAGACGAATCCATGAGGTCTATCAAATCCCCTCCTGCCAATCCTCCACATACCTCGGCCATCTCCTGATCATTCAGGCCGTCAGAGGCCGCCACCCGGAAGTGCTTCTGGCTGCCCCCAACCACTTCCGGTATAGACCCTACTTCCGGGTCAGCCCGCCCGCCCACTTCCGGTTCACGCTGGCCAGGGAAACCGGAAGTGGTCATAGAAGCACTTCCCGACCTTCCCGGCTCCACCTCCCGCCCGGACTCCCGCCCAAACTCCTCCCCCCGACCATCCAGCCCACCAGAGCCATGCCCCAAGGCCCCGCCCCTACTGTCAGCAAAGGTGGTTGTTTTTACTGGCGCCAAACCATCCCCTGGTTGTGCAGCAGTTTGTTGTTGCTCACTGCACTTTGGTAATGGCTTCCCCCCCTCCTCCCCACCGCACCTTGCAGCCTTCACATTCCCATCATCAATACATAGTCTTTCAACACTTCCTGCTTGGGTTTGTCCATATCCATGATTGCCAGACCCCTCTCCCTCCTCCACAGCATGAGCGGCACAGGCAGGATCCATCATTAGCAGTGGTCTGCCTTGTACCTGGCTGCATGCGGGAATCACAGGGGTCATTAGGGTCTTAACAACAGCAGCATGCTTAAGAGTCTTTCCAGCAACAGTCTCAGGCCTGATCCGTGGGAGCGGTGTGAGAACCACCACTGGGGTGCACCCCAGCTTTCCCATCCCCACTGAATCTCCCTCAGCATTCCCCCCGGTGTTCCCCTCCTGATTTCCCCTAGCTGTATTCTCAGGTACCCTACCCGAGCCTGCCTGAGTGCTGGTAGCTTTTTCTGACCCGAGCACCGCAAGGTCCCGGGGACCCTCCACAGCCAGGTTACCAGGGACTACGCTTCCCGGGGGAAGGGGGGTGGGGGGGAGGGAGGGGGGAAGGTTCCTCACCAGCTCTGTTTCCAGCTCCACCGGCCGATCCTCCTGGGCATTAGGCTTGTGCAATTCGTTTCGTAACGAATCGAAATTCGTCCGAATTTAGCAACTTTCGGACATTCGGAAGCATTCGAATTTCCGAACAAAGCAATTACGAATAAAACCGAATCCGAAATAAATTATACCGCAAAATAGCGAATGCCCGAATGTCTTCGGCATAATTCGTTATGAAAAAACTTACGAATGTACAAATCCATTGGAAACACAATAACACTCACTCTGCTCTGCTCTCTGCTTCTCCTTCACCGTGCTGAACTCCCTCTCAAAATGGTGTACAGGGGCGGAGGCTATAGCCGCATGTAAAAAACGAAAGTAAAATACGAGATTTCTAATCCATTCGAAGCACAATAACACTCTGCTCTGCTCTCTGCTTCTCCCTCACCGTGCTGAACCCTCTCAAAATGGTGTACAGGGGCGGAGGCTATAGCCGCATGTAAAAAACGAAAGTAAAATACGAGATTTCGAATCGTTACAAATAACCGCTATGTATTTCGAAAAGTACAAATCCATTCGAAGCACATTAGGCATAATAGTCAGCGTCGTCGTGAGAGAGACACAGAAAATTACGAATCAACGAACCCAAAAAAAGTTACGAAAGTAGGAGTTGTGTCCAGAATCAACGAAAAACAACGTACTCTACCGAAAGTACGAATTATAAAGCAACAAAAAATTCAACGAAAAATGTCGCTTGCAAAAATACGAATGAGTCCGAACACGAAAAATCCCGTCTAGCAAAATTACGAATGATTACGAATCAACAGGACCGGAAAGAAACGAACCGAAACGGAACGAATTTTTCCGTTGTGCACAAGCCTACTGGGCATGATGTATTCATAGGTCTTTCCTCCGGCTGCTGTACTTGCTGGCTCCGCTGTTTGCTGCGCCTGACAGCCTGGGATCCTTCTCTGCTGGCCCTTTTCAGCTTATCCCTTATTTCCAAAAGGAAGTCGGTCTCACCTCGTCCCCTCTCACAGAGGCCACCCAGCAGGCCCCAGAGTTCCCCACACTGGCCTTTCAGGGAGTTAATGGCCACACTGAACTCCCCCCTCCTGAAGCTGCTGGTCCGGTCCCTGCGATTCCGGAGGTCGGTCAGCACTGCAGACTTCCCACAGAAGGCCCGGCTGGCCTTCTGGATTAAATCCTTGATTCTTGCGATCCTTCGCTGCACCTTAGCCGGACCTTCCCCAGGCTGGGCCAGAGTCCAATCAAGCAACTCGTGCTGGGTCTTCAAAAACAATGTCTCCTCCCTGGACAGGTCTTTAATCCCCAGGGAGGAGGCAGCAACATCAGGCCGGGAAAGCTGCCCCGGTCCTGGGCTGGAGGAGGCCATCACACCCCCTCCTCCTGGAGCTCCAGGAGCTCCCTACAGGCACGTCCTCACAGTCCAAACTCCTGCAGCAACTGAATCACCACGCCCGCTGTAAGTGCCGCAAATGCCTGTTGGTGTAACACACCAGGAAAACACAGCAATACGGGCTAGCTTCAAGTGTATAATGTGCAGGAGGCACACTCCGCCCGCTGTAAGTGCTCTAAATGCCTGTTAGTGTAACACACCAGGAAAACACAGCAATAAGGGCTAGCTTCAGGTGTATACTGTGCAGGAGGCTTAGCAACAATGACACTGACACTGTCCCCTGCCTATCCTTCTCTCTCCCTGCACACAAGGTTTATCAAAGAATATGACACTGACACTCTCCCTGCCTATCCTTCTCTCTCCCTGCACACAAGGTTTAGTAAAGAATATGACACTGACACTGTCCCCTGCCTATCCTTCTCTCTCCCTGCACACAAGGTTTATCAAAGAATATGACACTGACACTCTCCCTGCCTATCCTTCTCTCTCCCTGCACACAAGGTTTAGCAAAGAATATGACACTGACACATTCCCCTGCCTATCCTTCTCTCTCCCTGCACACAAGGTTTAGCAAAGAATATGACACTGACACTCTCCCTGCCTATCCTTCTCTCTCCCTGCACACAAGAATAGCACAAAGAATATCAACACTGTCCTGCCTATCCTTCTCTTTCCCTGCGCCGGAACACACTACACAAGGCCGCCGCGCTGACGGCCTTTTATAGTGTGGGGCGTGTGCTAAACCCCCTGAGCTATAATTGCCCACAGGCAACCTGCCTGTGGCCAATTATGGCTCTCCTAGCTGCCGGCGCTGTGATTGGCCAAGCATGCGGGGTCACAGTGCATGCTTGGCCAATCACAGCGCCGGGATTGCACTGTGATGGCGCAGTGTATTGTGGACCGTTCGCGTCACTCGAATTTGGCGCGAACGGCCCAAATCGTTCGATGTTCGCCGAACGATCGAACAGCCGATGTTCGATTCGAACGTATGTTCGACTCGAACACTGAGCTCATCCCTACTCTCTACCTCTCCTCTAATATTGGGCCAGTAAAATATATCTTTAATCAAATGAAATGTCCTTTCTGTTCCTAAATGACTGTGGTCATCATGCAAGGACATCAGAACAGTGGGGTGATGTTTTTCTGGAAGGAACAGTTGCAACTTCTCCTCCTTTTCTCCCGAAGGGCCACGCCTGTATAACACTCCATTTCTTATTTGTAGTCAGTCCCATTCCCTGTGTAGGGTCTTTGCTCCCTTTATGAGGCTTTTCAGCAGCAATCCAGGAACCTGCTTGTTCAAGGCATGAACAGCCAGATGGCCAAACGGGTCCTGTTCTTGGTCTTTCTTCAAATCTCTCTTCGTCAACTGGGGTAGGCCTTCTCCTCGCGCCTGTGTCAATCCACAGTAGCGTCTTGGTATTTCAGAGGGATGAACCCCAATATATTCAGCAGCCACACCCCCTTTCATCTTCTGATCCATGCCCTGGCACAAGGCTTGCACACCTTCTTCAGTTACATAAGTCCAACCTTCTAATTCTTCCTCCTTCCGATGAGGCCTGCGGGACAAAGCATCCGCATCTCGGTTTCCAACTCCGGGCCGATACTTCAGACTGAACCGGAACCCTGCCAAGGCTGCCAGCCACCTGTGTCCTGTAGCATCCAATTTAGCAGAGGTCAAGATGTACCTTAAGGGATTATTATCAGTCTTGACAATGAACTCAGCCCCATACAGATAGTCCTTCAACTTATCCACCACAGTCCATTTGAGGGCCAAAAATTCCAGTTTGTGGACGGGGTAATTCCTCTCAGATGGGGTAAGGCTTCGACTCACATATGCCACTGGTTTTAATCCTCCATTCTGCTTATGATATAGGACTCCTCCTGTCATGTACCTGGGTGTATTTGAACCGGGATCTTCCTGGTCCCACAGCTGCAGCCTTACCTGTTGTGCTACGAAGCAGATCTAGACTTTTGGAAATGTCCTCGCAGTATTAAGCATTGCCTTGGACTCACTAGCCCCACCTGCTGCCAGCTGTGGACAATTTTCTATCAAAGCAGCCCATAAAAAGCAAGTGATGCTATCTCTCAGCGCCTGTTTGTGTGGAATAGCTCCCTGGGTGTTGTGGCTGCTTTTTTGATCTTGATTTTCGTGTTGAACTTCTGCCTGAATTCCTGACTACTCTCTAGCCTGCTGATTTTGTACTTCACTGCCAACTTGTGTATGACCTTTGCCTGCCTGACCACTCTCTGGATTTTGATCGTGTACCGTTTTGCCTGATCTGTTGCCAACCTAATCTGCCTGACTACGTTTTCGCCTGAATCCTCAGCACACAAGTTCCACTTCGGACACTACCTATCACAGGTACCTTACATTACAAACGGGCCACAATGACAGTGGACCCTGCTGAGATTGTTAAGGCGATTTCACGTCAGGGACAATTGATTGGAGCTCATGAACAGCATCTTTCTTCCCTGGACGCCAAGTTAGATGAACTTTGTACTATGCTTAAATCTTGTTTGCCTGCTTCCTCTGCAACGGTCCAGACTCCAGATCCTACTCCTGCTACGATCCAACCAGCCTCTTCTGTACCACCCAAACTTCCCTTGCCTGACAAATTTGGTGGTGATACTGAGGACTAGGGATGAGCTTCGAGTTCGAGTCGAACTCATGTTCGACTCGAACATTGCCTGTTCGCCCTTTCGCCGAACAACGAACAATTTGGGGTGTTCGCGGCAAATTCGAAAAGTCTATGGGAGAAATCTAAAGTGCTAATTATAAAGGCTTATATGCAAGTTATTGTCCTAAAAAGTGTTTGGGGACCTGGGTCCTGCCCCAGGGGACATGTATCAATGCAAAAAAAAGTTTTAAAAACGGCTGTTTTTTTTAGGAGCAGTGATTTTAATAATGCTTAAAATGAAAAAATAAAAGTGAAATATTCCTTTAAATTTCATACCTGGGGGGTGTGTATGATACGCATGTAAAGTGGCGCATGTTACCCGTGCTTAGTATCCCTGCACAAAGTGTCATTTTTGAAGGAAAAAAAGTAATTTAAAACTCACTCGCGGCTATTAATGAATTGTCGGCTTTTATCAATACATAGAAAAGTCATTGATAAAAAAAAAAAAAAGCGTGGGGGTTCCCCCAAATTCAATTACCAGGCCCTTTAGGTCTGGAATGGATATTAACCACTTCAATACAGGGCTTTTTGTACCTATTCAATACCGGGCCTATTTTGGCACTTCTCTCCTACATGTACAAATCATCATTCTTTTGCTAGAAAATTACTCAGAACCCCCAAACATTATATATGTTTTTTTAGCAGACACCCTAGGGAATAAAATGACGGTCATTGCAACATTTTTTCTTGCACAATATTTGCGCAATAATTTTTCAAACGCCTTTTTTAAAAAAGAAAAATGGTTTCATGAATTAAAAAATAACAAAACAGTAAAGTTAGCCCAATTTTTTGGGAACATATGAAAGATAATGTTACGCCGAGTAAATAGATACCTAACATGTCACGCTTTAAAATTGCGCACACTCATGGAATGGCGCCAAACTTCGGTACTTAAAAATCTCCATAGGCGACGCTTTAATTTTTTTTACAGGTTACCAGGTTAGAATTACAGAGGAGGTCTAGTGCTAGAATTGTTGCACGCGCTCTAACGCACGCGGCGATACCTCACATGCGTGGTTTGAACGGCGTTTACATATGTGGGCGACTTACATGTGCATTCGCTTCTGATCGCGAGCTACCGGGGACAGGGGAGTTTTTAATTTTTTTTTTTTTATTATTATTATTTATTTATTTATTTTACTTATTTATTTATTTTTTTTACAATGATTTTACTTTTTTTTTTTTTTTTGATCACTTTTATTCCTATTACAAGGAATGTAAACATCCCTTGTAATAGGAATGTGTGTGACAGGTTCTCTTTATTGAGAGATGCGGGGTCAATAAGACCCCACATCTCTCCTCCAGGCTGGAAAGCATGAGATCAGTGAAAATTTCTTCACTGATTTCATACTTACAGCCGCAATGGCGACTTTGTTTACATTTGAGACCCGGGCGTGACGTCATCACATCGCGCCCGGGCCTTCGACGATCATAGAGATGACTGGTGACCATCTGGTCACCAGTCATCTCTATGCTCATCACGTGACTCCACCAACGATGCCGGAAGATTCGCTCCGGGTCCCCGATCGCACGGGGGAGCCCGGAGAAGCACCGGATGGCGGCGGGAGGGGGGGTGTCCCCTCCCGCCACCTATAAGAACGATCAAGCGGTGGAACCGCCGCTATGATCGTTCTTATGGTGCACAGAATCGCCGGCACTTCAAAAGAATATCTGAATGATGCCTCTAGCTGCAGGCATCATTCAGATATCCCCCTACAAAGCCGAGAACGTCATATGACGTCCACCCAGGATGGGAGATCCCATCTGTGGACGTCATTTGTCTATGGCTGGGTAGGGAAGTGGTTAAGGGGAACCCCGACGCAAATTTTAAAAAAAAATGGCGTGGGGTTCCCCCTAAATATCCATACCAGGCCCTTGAGATCTGGCATGGATTTTAAGGGAAACTCCACCCCAAATTTAAAAAAAAAATGGTGTGGAGTCCCCCCAAAAATCCATACCAGACCCTTATCCGAGCACGCAACCTGGCCCGCCGCAGGGGAAGAGGGGGGGACGAGAGAGCGGCCCCCCTCCCTCCTGAACCGTACCAGGCCACATGCCCTCAACATGGGGAGGATGTCCCCATGTTGATGGGGACAAGGGCCTCATCCCCACAACCCTTGTCCGGTGGTTGTGGGGGTCTGCGGGCGGGGGGCTTATCAGAATCTGGAAGACCCCTTTAACAAAGGGGACCCCCAGATCCCGGCCCCCCCTATGTGAATTGGTAAGGGGTACATTGTACCCCTACCATTTCACGAAGAAAGTGTCAAAAAATGTAAATAAAAAAACACACACCTTGGAAAAGTCCTTTATTAAAAAAAAAATAATAATAATAAAAAAAAAAACATTCCAGCGATGAAATCCAGTGTCCCGCGGCGATCCCGATGTCCAGCGCTGTCCGTCATTGGTTGTGCCTGTGCGGACCTGATGGGGAACTTCCTCCGCTGTGTTTTAAATGTATAGACCCGCCTGTGTAAATTTACACAGTGAAGGAAGTTTCCCGCTCAGGCCAATGACGTAGGCGGGGTCCGACATACCGAGGGGGCGGACCTGATGGGGAACTTCTCTCACTTTGTAATTCATGTATAGACCCGCCCCTTCTCATGTTCAGCATCTGGTCCGCTGAGGACCGAAGACCCGGGTGTCGTGGAATCTGTGTACCGAGACACAGCAACGGAAGATACGGACACGGACTGTTCCGGTTGGGTGAGAGAGAGCACTTGCTCATGAGAATAATATAGGATCTCTAGACCCAGTACTGTTGTTCGGAACTATCGTTAGTGTTTGCAGTTGCACGCCAGAGGGACAGTGCTTTGAGTAACGCCAGTAGATTTGTTCTGGGTCACCAAGTTATCACATTCCTTTATTCTTGTGGATTACAAATCGTTCCAGAAGTGCATCACCGTTTGCTAGCGAAGATCTTTCTCTGCAGAACTTTCACATAGTACAGTCAGGCCTGACTTAGTAGTAGTGACATTATTGGGCGCCATTTTGCCCATGAGGGAGAAGAGCTGCAGCGGGGTCCTTTAGTTCCTGTTATAGGATTGTATATCTGTCTGTGTGATAAAACACTCTTTGATTGCAGGGCTCTGCAAATGTCTATGTATACTGTTTGCCTGCTTAACCATTATTTACAGTAAAGTACTAGGGTTAAGTATACCAGTCGTTTGTGTCATTTACTGTGTGGAAGAAACGGTTAGTGATAGCTAGATCATACTGCTGTGTGTCTTTATTGTGGGATTGTGCTGCCAAGAGTCACAGGCTACACAATCCTATCATCCCCTACTAACTGTGCCAAGGGAGGTTAGAGTCAATTGCTGGGGGTTGGCAGGGAGTGTTGCAGGGCCCGAAAAATCATACCAGCGGCCCTCTTAGCTGGGGGTATCGCTACACTAGTGACCTCGCTCCTGTCTTCTGCTTGGCTCAACACTGCCACCCGAGTGTCTGTGACTACGGTCCTGCGACCTGCTGCGACTTCCTGCTGCAAGCCTGCCAGAAATGCTACATCGCCTGTTGTTCCCGTTCCGCAGTCCAAGCAGATTGCCTCTTTAAACCCAGCTGACCCACGGTGCACGGCTGCCCTTCCTCATCTGATGGTTCTTCTGCCTTTCCAAGGTCGCATCTTCTGCTGCAAGTTTCTGGGTCTACACCTGCAGGCACTCATGTTCCTCTGGTCCCTTGGTTCCCTCTGTTCCACTCTCCGCGGGACCAGGGTTGGAGATACAAGAGAGGCTAACCTCATCACTTCAATCTCCCTTCAGGTACGTGACAGCTAGTGATGAGCCGAACACCCCCGGGTTCGGTTCGCACCAGAACCCGCGAACGGACCGAAAGTTCGCGCGAACATTAGAACCCTATTAAATACAATGGATGCGAACGTTCGGATTCTAAAGTGCTAATTATAACGACTATTATCCATGTTATTGTCCGAAACAGAGTTTGGGAACCCGGCTTCTGCACCAGGGGACATGTATCAATGCAAAAAGAAGTTTTAAAAACGGACGTTTTCCGGGAGCAGTCATTTTAATGATGCATAAAGTGAAAAAAAAAAAGTCAAATATTCCTTTAAATATTGTACCTGGGGGGTGTCTAAAGTATGCCTGTGAAGTGCCACGTGTTTCCCGTGTTTAGAACTGTCCCTGCACAAAATAACATTTCTAAAGGAAAAAAAGCCATTTAAAACTGCTTGCGGCTTTAATGCAATGTCTGGTCCCGGTAATATGGATGAAAATCTTTAGGAAAAATGGCATAGCTACCCCATCAACCCCCCCCCCTACCCCAGCCCATTACCAGCCCCTTTGGGTCTTGTATGGATATTAAGGGGAACCCCGCACACAAAATAAAAAAGCCCCTATATACTCTGAACAGCCGTATACAGGCGGTGCATACAAGACAGGGACTGTAGGTTTGTTCTTCTGTAGAATCTGTTTGTAATTTTGAACAGCTGCATTGTTTAAGTGTAGCTCCATGCCAAATTCCTTTTTTTTAGCTTTTTGGAAAACATAGGGAACGGTTATCACCCCTGTCACATTTTTTTTGCTGTCTGTGCCCCTGTTCAGAACATTTCACCTCACTTTGCGTCCCAATGACAACTGTTTTTGAAATGTGGTGTTTGTATTGAAACAAGGATTGGTGATAAAGCATCAGTAGAGAGGAGACACCTTTCTCCCATATTAATTCTTACAGGAGAGAATTTTCCTTCCAAGGGGTAGATTTCCTCTCACTTCCTGTTGTCTTCTTCCGTTTGCAAGTAGTAGTAGTTTGTAAGTTGGATGTTTGAAAGTAGGGACCTTCCGTATATACTCTGCAGAAATTGGCCCCTTAGGTGTTGGTGTTGGCACAACACTGAAAGCACTCACAGTTATTCTTGGTGGGTGCTGGAACGCCCTGCTGTCAAGTATAATATCAGGAATTGTAATAACATATAATTGTTGATTAGTGGTAGTAAAAATTGGGCCTTTGATGGTGGTGCTGGTGCCACAACACTGTAAGGCCTGACAGTTACTCTTGGTGGGCGCAGCAATGGTCCCTGCTGTGAATTATTAGATCAATAATTATAATTGCATGCCCCTGTTGAACAGGGGCTGAAAAACTGGGCCTTTGGTGGTGGTGGTGGTGGTGATGGTGTTGCTGGTGCCACAACACTGTAAGGCCTGACAGTTACTCTTGGTGGGCGCAGCAATGGGCCCTGCTGTGAATTATTAGATCAATAATTATAATTGCATGCCCCTGTTGAACAGGGGCTGAAAAATTGGGCCTTAGGCACTGGTGGCACAACACTGCAACCCCTCACAGATACTGTACTTGGAGCACAGCAATGAGGCCTGTTGCAAAGTATTGCATCAAAAATTTTAATTACACGCCCCTGTTAAACAGGGGCTGAAAAATTGGGCCTTAGCCACTGGTGGCGTCACCCATAAACCAAAATGATCTTCCAAGCTATCATCGTTAATCGTATAATTGAGGAGAAGGAGGAGGATAGCCAGACAACATAACAGCACAGGCACTCAGCATCAGCATCAGTCTTGAAGGGATGTGACATTTTAAAATCAATTAGTCTGTTATATCAGCATCTGGTGTGTGGTAGCTGGTGGTGATCCAAGACTGGTTCATCTTGATGAAAGTCAGTCGATCAACCGAGTCGGTGGACAGGCGCACCCTGTGATCCGTGACAAATCCTCCAGTAGCACTGAATGTGCGTTCTGAAAGAACGCTGGATGCAGGACAGGCCAGTAGCTCAATTGCATACTGTGCAAGCTCTGGCCAGTGATCCATCCTCAAGACCCAGTAAGCCAGAGGATTTTCGGTGGGGAAGGTGTCCAAGTCTGACCTTGCCCCTAGGTATTCCTGCACCATGTATATCAGACGCTGGCGATGGTTGCTGGAACCGATCATACTTTGGGGCTGCGGACTAAAGAATTGTCTGAACGCATCGGTCAGACGGCCACCTTCCCCACCGCTCCTTCTTTGACTGCCCGAAGCCTCAGCAACTCGTTGTCCAGGACCAGGAGTTTGTAACCTCCCAGTCTCTGGGAACGCGTTGCACAGACCTTTCTGCAAGGCCTCCCGGAGTTGTCTCATCCTCTGCTCCCTCTGCGATGGTAACATAAGGTCCGCAACCTTACCCTTGTACCGTGGATCAAGGAGAGTGGCCAGCCAGTAATGGTCCCTCTCCTTGATCCGAAGAATACGAGGATCCTTCCGCAGACTTTGCAGGATCAGGGAGGCCATGCAGCGTAGGTTAGCTGAGGCATTCAGTCCGGAGTCCTCTGGGTCACTAAGGACGACATGATCCGCAGCCACCTCCTCCCAGCCACGTACAAGTCCACTGGTTTCTTGGGACTGTAAATCATCCCTAAAAGACTGCTGCTGATGATGCTGAGTGCCAGCCTCCACCTCCATGCTGACACAATCCTCCTCCTCCTCCTCGTCCTCTTCCTGTGCGATGGGTGGGACAGAAGGAACACTGTCTGGGTAAAAGGGGCCTTGAGAGGCAAGGAAGTCCTCCTCTTCCTGCCTCTGTTCTGCCTCAAGTGCCCTGTCCATTATTCCACGCAGCGTGTGCTCCAACAGGTGGACAAGAGGTACAGTGTCACTGATGCATGCACTGTCACTGCTCACCATCCTCGTGGCCTCCTCAAATGGTGCCAGGACAGTGCATGCATCCCTGATCATGCCCCACTGGCGTGGTGAAAAAAACCCGAGCTCCCCTGACCCTGTCCTGGTGCCGTAGTCGCACAGGTACTCATTGATGGCCCTCTGCTGCGTGTGCAGCCGCTGCAGCATGGCCAACGTTGAGTTCCACCTGGTGGGCATGTCACATATAAGGCGGTTCTTGGGCAGGTTCAACTCCTTTTGAAGCTCAGCCAGGCGAGCACTGGCATTATAAGATCTGCGGAAATGCACACAGACTTTCCTGGCCTGCCTCAGGACATCCTGTAAGCCCGGGTACCTGCCCAAGAACCGCTGCACCACCAGGTTAAGGACGTGAGCCATACAGGGCACATGGGTCAGTTGTCCCTGTCGGAGGGCGGAGAGGAGGTTGGTGCCATTGTCGCAAACCACCATTCCTGGCTTAAGCTGGCGTGGCGTCAACCACCTCTCGGCCTGCCCCTGCAGAGCAGACAGGACCTCTGCCCCAGTGTGGCTCCTGTCCCCCAAACACACCAGCGCAAGCACGGCATGGCATCTTTTTGCCTGCGTACTTGCGTAGCCCCTTGAACGCCTACGGAGCACCGCTGGTTCCGAGGACAAACCACAGGAAGAGGCCATGGAGGAAGAAGAAGAGGAGGGGGTGGAGGAGAGAGGTGTGTCACAACCAGTAGTAGCATTTTGGAGGCGTGGGGGTGGAACAACCTCCAACACTACTGCACCTTGTCCTGCATCCTTCCCAGCTGCCAAAAGAGTGACCCAATGGGCCGTGAAAGAAAGGTAACGTCCCTGTCCATGCCTGCTGGACCATGAGTCAGCGGTAATATGCACCTTACCGCTGACCGCCCTGTCCAGCGAGGCCAAGACATTGCCTTCCACATGCCTGTAGAGAGCCGGAATAGCCTTCCGTGCGAAAAAGTGTCGTTTGGGAACCTGCCACTGAGGAACCGCACATTGCACAAACTCACGTAAGGGGGCCGAGTCTACCAACTGAAAAGGCAGCAGTTGAAGCGCTAGCAATTTAGCCAAGCTAGCATTCAACCGCTGGGCATGTGGATGGCTGGGAGTGAACTTCTTTCGACGGTCCAGCAGCTGGGGCAGGGAAATTTGCCTGCTAGAATCGGACGTTGGTGTACTGCTAGCAGAGTGCCCGCAAGTACTTGCCTGTGACACACCTAATTCTACACCTTCATTCCTCTAAGAGCAGGTTTCAGAGAGGAGTGAAGGTATAGTGGGGTTGGAGATCCCAGCTGATGCGGTGCAAGAAAAGGTCAGCTTTGTTCTTTGGTGTGGGTCTTTAAGGTAGGCTTGCCAACGAGCTGCATGGCAGGTCAACATATGTCTGATCAAGCATGTGGTGCCCAAGCGGCTGATGTTTTGGCCACGCGATATACGCTTGAGACATATGTTGCAAACAGCAGCTGTGTGATCTGATGCACTCGCCTCAAAAAAGGCCCACACCAAAGAACTTTTTGAATGACGGGCAGAGGCAGCGCCCTGCACAGGCGGAGCTCTGCGGTGTGATTCCGTCGGTGTGCTGCCCATACGCTGGCCACTCAAGGGCATCCTGCCTCGTTGGAGATGTGCCTCCTCCTCATCCTCCTCCTCCTCCTCTCTCCTATTAGGCACCCACGTGGAGTCAGTGACCTCATCATCCCCTCCCTCCTCATCACTGGAGCCAATCTGGCAGTATGCTGCAGCTGCTGGAACATGACTGCCAGATTGGTGTCCTTCTTGAGCATCCCCTCTCTCTGCTCTCACGCTGCTGCCTTCCTCTAGCTGGGTATCATCATCAGATCCTTCCAAACGCTGGGCATCCTCCTGGAGCATGTACCCAACACTGTGCTCAAACAGTTCGGGGGACTCCTCAGGAGGAGGGCATGGTGGGTCTAGGGAAGGATTGACTAATGAAGATAATGATACCAGAGAAGAGGACGCTTTGGCAGCTGCTTTGCCACTACCCTGAGCCTGGGTGAGAGAGGATGAGGAGGATGAGGTGGGCTTGGTCATCCACTCTACCAAGTCTTCGGCATGATGTGGCTCAACATGTCCAGCTGCCGAAAACAAGGACAAGCGTGTCCCATGGCCATGTGCTGATGACAATGCACCGCGTACACGACCAGCACTGTTGCCCCCAGACACAGAGCCTGTTTGCCCTCTTTTTTTGCCTCCTAACTGTCTGCCTCTCCTTGGTTGCCTTCCAGACATTTTAATGGATGGCCTGCAGGGAGATGGGAAAAACAGCAATAAGGGCTACCTTCAGGTGTATATTGTGCAGGAGGCTTAGCAACAATGACACTGACACTGTCCCCTGCCTATCCTTCTCTGTCCCTAAACACAAGGATTGAAAATATGGTTCAGCAAAAAAGTTTTAGAACAGAATAGCACACTGTCAGTTTCCCTCACGGTACCTCTCTGTCCCTCAACTCAAGGATTGAAAATATGGTTCAGCAAAATAGTTTTAGAACAGAATAGCACACTGTCAGTTTCCCTCACTGTAGCTCTCTGTCCCTCAACTCAAGGATTGAAAATATGGAACAGCAAAATTGATTTAGAACAGAATAGCACACTGTCAGTTTCACTCACTGTACCTCTCTGTCCCTCAACTCAAGGATTGAAAATATGGTTCAGCAAAATAGTTTTAGAACACAATAGCACACTGACACTTTCCCTCACTGTAGCTCTCTGTCCCTCAACTTAAGGATTGAAAATATGGTTCAGCAAAATAGTTTTAGAACAGAATAGCACACTGTCAGTTTCCCTCACTGTACCTCTCTGTCCCTCAACTCAAGGATTGAAAATATGGAACAGCAAAATTGATTTAGAACAGAATAGCACACTGTCAGTTTCACTCACTGTACCTCTCTGTCCCTCAACTCAAGGATTGAAAATATGGTTCAGCAAAATAGTTTTAGAACACAATAGCACACTGACACTTTCCCTCACTGTAGCTCTCTGTCCCTCAACTCAAGGATTGAAAATATGGTTCAGCAAAATAGTTTTAGAACAGAATAGCACACTGTCAGTTTCCCTCACTGTACCTCTCTGTCCCTCAACTCAAGGATTGAAAATATGGTTCAGCAAAATAGTTTTAGAACAGAATAGCACACTGTCAGTTTCCCTCACTGTAGCTCTCTGTCCCTCAACTCAAGGATTGAAAATATGGAACAGCAAAATTGATTTAGAACAGAATAGCACACTGTCAGTTTCACTCACTGTACCTCTCTGTCCCTCAACTCAAGGATTGAAAATATGGTTCAGCAAAATAGTTTTAGAACACAATAGCACACTGACACTTTCCCTCACTGTAGCTCTCTGTCCCTCAACTCAAGGATTGAAAATATGGTTCAGCAAAATAGTTTTAGAACAGAATAGCACACTGTCAGTTTCCCTCACTGTAGCTCTCTGTCCCTCAACTCAAGGATTGAAAATATGGAACAGCAAAATTGATTTAGAACAGAATAGCACACTGTCAGTTTCACTCACTGTACCTCTCTGTCCCTCAACTCAAGGATTGAAAATATGGTTCAGCAAAATAGTTTTAGAACACAATAGCACACTGACACTTTCCCTCACTGTAGCTCTCTGTCCCTCAACTCAAGGATTGAAAATATGGTTCAGCAAAATAGTTTTAGAACAGAATAGCACACTGTCAGTTTCCCTCACTGTAGCTCTCTGTCCCTCAACTCAAGGATTGAAAATATGGTTCAGCAAAATAGTTTTAGAACACAATAGCACACTGTCAGTTTCCCTCACTGTAGCTCTCTGTCCCTCAACTCAAGGATTGAAAATATGGTTCAGCAAAATAGTTTTAGAACACAATAGCACACTGACACTTTCCCTCACTGTAGCTCTCTGTCCCTCAACTCAAGGATTGAAAATACGGTTCAGCAAAATAGTTTTAGAACAGAATAGCACACTGTCAGTTTCCCTCACTGTACCTCTCTGTCCCTACAAACAAGGATTAGCACAGAATAGCACACTGTCACTGACACTCTCCCTACCTATCCTTATGTGTCCCTAAACACAAGGAATCCAGGATTATGTAAAGGAAAAAAAATGACACTGTCCCTGCCTATGCTTCTCTTTCCCTGCTCCGGAACACACTACACAAGGCCGCCGCGCTGGCGGCCTTTTATAGTGTGGGGCGTGTACTAAACCCCATCAGCAATAATTGGCCACAGGCATCCTGCCTGTGGCCAATCATTGCTCTCCTCGCTGCCGGCGCTGTGATTGGCCAAGCATGCGGGGTCACAGTGCATGCTTGGCCAATCACAGCGCCTGGATGACACTGCGATGGCGTAGTGCATTGTGGGCCGTTCGCGTCACTCGAATTTGGCGCGAACGGCCCAAATCGTTCGATCTTCGTCGAACGATCGAACAGCTGATGTTCGAGTCGAACGTATGTTCGACTCGAACACGAAGCTCATCCCTAGTGGCAGCGTCTATGGTACTCAATGTTGCCGGTTTCTTTGGGTTTCTTTGTGCTTCTTTTAAAGAGCTTAAACAACACATTGTGAAACCCCAGTCTGTTTTGAAATCTTTGTCTGGGAGAGACCTTGCTGATGCAGCATAACTTGTGTCTTGTTGCTGTGCTCAGTCTTGCTATGCTGTATGACCTGTGACATGAAACTGTCTTCCACAACCTCACCTTAGTAGCAGAGTCTGGCTGTTCTTCACCCAGTTTAAAGCTTTTTTTAAGCCTCATAAACAGTTTCTGTTTCAGTTAATGACTGTGTTTCAACCTACATACTGTATGAAATTGATAATCATCTGCTTGGTATAATTGGTTAATCCCACACCTAACTGTAATCCTACAATATCCCTGACTTTGTGCAAGTGTTCAAAGTGTCCAAGTGTAAGAATTGATGCTGGTTTGAAGCCAAAGGGTAGTCGAACCAAATTTTGATATGATTTCGATTTTTCTTCTGCTCTCATTTTGTAAACTGATAAAAATTAACAATTCAAATATATATTTGAAAGCATTGTTACTTTACTGCATTTCTTCACACCTGCCTAAAACTTTTTCACAGCACTGTACGTGGCGGTGGGGCGGCTCAAAATAGTTTTTGGGAGGGTATTTTAGTGCTTGGTTTGAACTTACATTTTTTACTCTTGTTTACCATTTCTTTTACTAAACATTTTTTCATCACATAAGGGACATGTCCTTTATGTGATGCATTTTTGGTAATAGGTTTAATGAGACATCAGAGGGCTAACAAAGCTAACCAAATGTAGATCAGGTTGAATTAGCTTCTTACCCATTGTACGTCACTTCCAGGTCAGTAACAGGAAAGGAAGATCAGCAAATGGATGTTCACTGATTTCCCTTCCCTCTACCCAGCAGCACCTGCCATGCTTGTGTACCACCCTCTACTTTAGGTAGGTGCTAGAGTAGGATTTTTGCAAGGGAAACTGTCAGTACAGGTAAATTTAGGCAGGCCTATTGTCAGGGAAATTCCCCGTCTGTTGTCACCAATGTGCGCTCAGTGCGCATGCGCGGCGAAACGGCGCATCGGCACATGCGCGTGCGCGGCGGGACGGCGCTTCGGCGTGCTCGGGTGCGCGCACCGGCGCAACGACGAATGCGCGTGCGCAATAGCTCGCCAATGGGACTACAGGCAGGCCTATTTAAACAGACGCAGTAACACTATCTGGTTGCTAGTTTGTCAGCTTTGCTGTGTTTTCTTGTGCCTGAAATCAAGTTAAAGTTCTCCTGCTGTGACCCGGACCGGATTTGATTACGCTTCTGCTTCTCCTGAACCTGACCCCTTGGCTTGCTAAACGGACTTCTGCCTCTCTCCTTGTGCTTGACCCTCGGCCTGTGACCCGGATCTGCTGCCTGTCTCCAGCCCTCTACCTTCTGCCTGTACCCTGGACTTCTTGCTTAACCTGACTAGTCTGGTGCTTTCTGCTAAACTCCTAATCAGACTTGTGCCCTTGCTACTGTTTGCTGTTTGACCCTGTCTACCCTTGGTGTTTGACTCCCGGCCTGCTCTTCAGGCTCAGCCCTGCTAGATTCTTCAGCAAGACACCTCTACCTGCTGGTGGCCAGTGCTCCCTCGTGCTGTCCTCTCCCTGTCTCACCTCCAGGGGGCGGAGTGCGCTTGGGTGCAAGGGTGAACCACTCTCGGCATCTCGGCCTCGGTAAGTACTTAGCCTGATAGTACAAACCAGCCAGATGTCTGAGGCTGACAGAGTGCGTTCCCCATTTGACACCCTCTGCCAGCAGGTCTCCACCTTAACGGACACCGTCCAAAGACTCCAAGAGGGATACACTCAGATTGATGGCCGTCTTCAACAGCTCACTGGTCTCCTAGGACCAGCCCCTTCAGCTGCCACCTCTGCCAACACTGCCACCAACTCCCAAGTACCTACGAGTTCTACAGTAGTGATGGCCACCCCTGAACCCAGGGTCCCTATTCCGGAACGTTTTTCGGGTGTCCGCAAAAAATACCGGGCCTTTAAAAACGCCTGCTCCCTCTACCTTGCCCTCCAACCAAGGACCTTCTCTTCGGAAGCAGTAAAAGTGGGGTTTATCATCTCTCTCTTAACGGATGACCCTCAAGCCTGGGCCCATGGCCTGATGGAGCAACAGAGCCCCATATTGGACTCAGTAGAGACATTTTTTGAAAATATGGCTCAACTATACGATGATCCCCAGCGATCAGCCACGGCCGAGTCCGTCCTCCATAGCCTAACTCAGGGGAGAAGACCGGTGGAAGACTATACGTCGGAATTTAGGAAATGGTCCACCGACACCAAATGGAATGAGGCGGCCCTCAGATACCAATACCGCCAGGGACTATCTGAGATGCTCAAGGACGAGCTGGCCAGGATCGAAACCCCCACTACCTTGGAGAACCTGATCCAATCCGCCATACAACTCGATAGGCGTCTGCGTGAACGACGGGCGGAGCAATTTCAATCTCCTCGTCCCAACTGACCTCCATCCAGGACTGTACCTCACTACCCACCAACCTCTGTGCCTGCAGTCACACCTCTTCCTGAGCCAGAACCCATGCAGCTCGGGTTGGTTCGGGCTCCCCTGACTCCTGAGGAAAAACAGCGAAGGCGCCAGGCCAACCTGTGCCTATACTGCGGGGGTGCCGGCCACTTCCTCCTCAACTGCCCCGTAAGACCTAGTAAGTCTATCTCTAAAGACACTTTAAACTATCAACTCTTTGACAACCCTCAGTCTTATGTCATTCTCTTTGTGTCTCTACAGCTGCCGGAAGGGGCAATCCGCCTCCCGGCAATTATTGATTCCGGAGCCTGCAGCTGCTTCCTCGACCATGCTTTAGCCTCAAGATTCCATGCCCCCACTCAACCTAAGGACCACTGCCTTCAGATCCACCTGGCGGATGGGTCCTTGCCCCGTTCAGGGCTGATCACGCTGGAAACCAAACCTATCCTTGCCATCTCTGACTCGGGTCACCAAGAACTTCTCCGGTTAGACCTCATACCTTCCCCGATGTTCCCCATCATCCTGGGCCTTCCCTGGCTACAGGCACACGAGCCCCTCATAAATTGGGTGAAGAAAGAGGTTAGCTTCACCTCCTCCTATTGTTCCCAGAACTGTCTTGCCTCTGCCTCTACGGCCTGCGCTTCCATGATTGCCAAGCCGGACAACCTACAGCATGTTCCTTCAGTCTATCTAGAATTCCGGGACGTGTTCGATAAGCAGCAAGCCGACCATCTACCACCTCATCGGCCCTATGATTGCCCTATCGATCTCTTGCCGGGCTCTAAAATTCCGTTCGGACGTATCTTTCCGTTGTCCGAAACCGAGTTGAAAGCCCTCAAGGCTTATATTGATGAAAACCTCCAGAAAAGATTTATTCGCCCTTCCTCCTCTCCAGCCGGTGCAGGAATCTTCTTTGTGGAAAAGAAGGACGGGTCCTTAAGACCCTGTATCAATTACCGGGACCTAAACAAGATAACCATTAAGAACAGGTACCCATTACCCCTTATTCTGGAGCTATTTCAGCGCTTCCGATCTGCTCGGGTCTTTTCCAAACTGGATCTACGGGGGGTCTACAATCTTATCAGAATCAGGGCCGGAGACGAGTGGAAAACCGCCTTCAGATCTCGTTTCGGACACTTTGAGTATTCGGTCATGCCGTTCGGACTTTGTAATGCTCCAGCCACCTTCCAACACCTAGTCAACGATATATTCAGACAGCACCTTGACGACTTCAGTGTACCTGGACGATATCCTCATCTTTTCCACCAACATCGAACTCCACCGGGCTCTTGTCACGAAGGTCCTCACCATCCTTCGGAAGCACAAACTCTACCTCAAAGCTGAGAAATGCGAGTTCGAAAAGACCACCGTACAGTTCCTCGGCTTTATCATTTCCATCGATGGGGTCGCGATGGACCCGCAGAAGGTGAAGGCCATCCAGGACTGGCCAGCCCCAACCGACAAGAAGGGGGTACAGCGGTTTATAGGCTTCGCCAACTTCTATAGGAGATTCATCGTGGGCTTTTCCTCCATTGTAGCCCCAATAACCCAACTTACCCGGCAAAATAACCGTTTTCACTGGTCTCCAGAAGCTCAAGAGGCCTTCTCCCGCCTCAAGGACGTCTTCACTTCAGCACCAGTACTTCAGCACCCGGATCCTCTACTGCCGTTCACCCTGGAAGTGGACGCCTCTGAGACAGCCATCGGAGCCATCCTCTCTCAAAGACGAGGCCCCAAGGCTCTCCTGTATCCAGTAGCCTTTGCCTCTAAAAAGTTGACTCCCCCGGAGCGAAACTATGATGTAGGGGACCGGGAATTACTGGCCATAAAATTCGCACTGGAGGAATGGCGATACCTTCTGGAGGGGGCAGTACACCCCATCATGATCTTCACAGATCATAAAAATCTAGAGTACCTAAGAACAGCTCAACGTCTACGCCCCAGGCAGGCCCGTTGGGCCCTTTTCTTCACCCGGTTCAATTTTCACAGCTCCAAGAATGGGAAGGCAGATGCGCTATCCAGGATGTTTCCGGAAACCCCTCAGTCGGCCCAACCGGGCACCATTCTGTCAGCTCAGAACTTTCTGTTGATTCCCCGGGCCGATCTACTCACCTCTATTAAAATCGCTTCCGGACTCTGCTCTGATCCGGTCACTACCTCCCTGGAAAAGCGGGACGGCCTATTCTGGTCCCAGGACAAGATTTTCGTCCCTCTGGAAACAAGACCGCTGGTCTTGAGGACCTTCCACGATCTCAAACTGGCAGGTCACTTCGGAGCACGTAAATCATCGGAACTTGTCTCCCGCTCCTTCTGGTGGCCAGGCTGGAGGCAAGATTGTAAGTCTTATGTCGCTTCCTGCACTCAGTGTCAGCGTAACAAGGGGTCAAACACCAAGAGTTGGGGGCTGCTCAAGCCCTTACCCATTCCTGAGCGCCCTTGGGCAGACGTGTCCATGGACTTTATCGTGGACTTGCCTTCCCCCGGAGGGTTTACCACGATTCTGGTCGTTGTGGACCGCCTCTCAAAAATGGCTCACTTTTTACCGATGATTGGGACACCTTCAGCCATGGATATTGCTCAAATCTTTTTTAAGGAGATAACCAGGCTTCACGGAATACCAAAGAGTATCACCTCCGACAGAGGTGTCCAGTTCACTTCAAAATTCTGGAAGGAACTCTGCAAGTCACTAGAAGTCAAAACCTGCCTCTCGTCTGCGTACCACCCCCAAAGCAATGGCCAGACAGAAAGAACCAATCAGACCCTGGAGCAATACCTCCGTTTGTTTCTGCTCTGCTTTCCAGGATGACTGGGCATCTCTACTTCCTTACGCAGAGTTTGCCTATAACAATTCAATACATTCTGCTACCAATCAAACCCCCTTTTGGGCCAATTTCGGTTTTCATCCCTCCTTCCTCCCTGAAAACATCCCCGAGAGCCCTGTTCCCGCGGTCCAGGACCGAGTGGCCTCTGTCCAGGCGAATTTCCAAAGACTCCAGGAGATGATGCGGAATGCCCAAGGATCCTACAAGAAATTTTATGACCGGGGGAGGAAGGAAAACCCAGCGTTCAGAGTCGGGGAAAAAGTTTGGCTTTCCGCCGCCAACCTCAGATTGCCTATTCCCTCTCGAAAGCTCGGCCCTAGATTTATCGGGCCCTTCAAGATCAAACAAGCTATTAACCCTGTGGCTTTTGAACTAGCATTACCTGATTCCTATAGGATTCACCCAGTGTTCCACTCATCTTTATTAAAACCCGTCATTCCCAACGCCTTTCGTGGAAGAGATGAACCTCCTCCTCCACCAGTTGAAGTAGATGGGGAAAAGGAATTTGAGATGTAATCCATCCTGGGCTGTAGGAAAAAAGGCAGACAGTTACAATACTTAATTAAATGGAAAGGGTACCCCCCGGAAGACAACTCCTGGGAACCATCCAGGAACTTGCATGCTCCTCGCCTAATACGAGCCTTCCACCAAGAACATCCGGAACTAATGGCCAGTCTGGGCGTCCGGAGTCCGCCCCTCGGGGGGGGGGGCACTGTCAGGGAAATTCCCCGTCTGTTGTCACCAATCTGCGCTCAGTGCGCATGCGCGGCGAAACGGCGCATCGGCGCATGCGCGTGCGCGGCGGGACAGCGCTTCGGCGTGCTCGGGTGCGCGCAACGACGAATGCGCGTGCGCAATAGCTCGCCAATGGGACTACAGGCGGGCCTATTTAAACAGACGCAGTAACACTATCTGGTTGCTGGTTTGTCAGCTTTGCTGTGTTTTCTTGTGCCTGAAATCAAGTTAAAGTTCTCCTGCTGTGACCCGGACCGGATTTGATTACGCTTCTGCTTCTCCTGAACCTGACCCCTTGGCTTGCTAAATGGACTTCTGCCTCTCTCCTTGTGCTTGACCCTCGGCCTGTGACCCGGATCTGCTGCCTGTCTCCAGCCCTCTACCTTCTGCCTGTACCTTGGACTTCTTGCTTAACCTGACTAGTCTGGTGCTTTCTGCTAAACTCCTAATCGGACTTGTGCCCTTGCTACTGTTTATTGTTTGACCCTGTCTACCCTTGGTGTTTGACTCCCGGCCTGCTCTTCAGACTCAGCCCTGCTAGATTCTTCAGCAAGACACCTCTACCTGCTGGTGGCCAGTGCTCCCTCGTGCTGTCCTCTCCCTGTTTCACCTCCAGGGGGTGGAGTGCGCTTGGGTGCAAGGGTGAACCACTCTCGGCATCTCGGCCTCGGTAAGTACTTAGCCTGATACCTATGCTTCAGGCTAGGCCTGTTTGTTTTGATCTGGGAGCAGGGAGTGGTTAGTGTAGCAGTGGGTG
Organism: Rana muscosa; assembly: GCA_029206835.1. Taxonomy (NCBI): domain Eukaryota; kingdom Metazoa; phylum Chordata; class Amphibia; order Anura; family Ranidae; genus Rana; species Rana muscosa. The sequence continues at coordinate 125,068,358 of CM055119.1, read as the reverse complement.
TGACCACCTGTGCCTTAGTTCTGGGGCACCTCCCTTGCTTCCATGAAGAATGATCTGGAAGAGGGGCAGGGCACAGGACTGGAGTGACAGGGAGCTCATGTAAGGAGACCTGACCAATCCCCACTTGGAATTGACAGGGGGAAGGCCTCCCATATAAGCTCAGGTCTCAGCCCACTGGGAAGGAGTTGTCGGCTGGGAGACGTGGAGAATTGACCATTAGGCAGCAGCAGGGGCCCCACCCCCTTCTGGGGGGGTGCGAGGCCTAGCGGAGGAGCCCGGGAGAGCTAGGAGGGAGCTACATCCTTACACGGTCATGGATGGAGTATCCTGGAACAGAGGGGCTGGAGAAGCTGTCGAAACATGTGTTCAGTTAAAGTTCTTCATCATGGACTCAAGGCAGGAAAAGGTTGGTGAGTGGACCACAGTGGATTACTGGATGAGGCATGCCAGGGGAGCTGGGTGCGAGGCCAGAGGAGAGACTGTGGGGAAAGTGCAAAATCAATGTGGCCAGAGGGCGCAGGATTTGCAAACTGGACTAGCTGGGAACAGTAGTCCACCAAGTTACACATGCTACTAAATTACTAGGCCGCCGGGGAGAGGTACTGCAGACCTCTGGCCTAGTAACAGCATCTATTATAGCCAGCCATAGAGACTGTTCAGAGCGGCCTCTTTGCTCATAGAAAAGGATGTGACAGGAAAAATAATGATCTACAGTGAAGTTTGTGCAGGAGGAGAGAAGTCCTGGGAGCAATAGTCTACAGGAGGTATGCAGAGGAGGAGAAATAGTCTGCATGGTGATGCAGGGGAAGTGACTGTAGATATTATCTGTGCATCAGTACTTCAAGGCTCAACCAAATTTCAAGTTCTTTAATATGATGGCAAAGCAACATGTTCTATGGGCATCCAATATCCCCTTTCCCCCCAACCAAGTTATATCCCCCAATAAACAAAAACAAAACAATGCAAATGACTGTTCATTGTCTCTGAGGTGATAGATGGAGGTCTGGCAGCAGGGTGATATGGTGGATATTAGTTACTAGTAGCAACCAAGCGCTACACTTGTCTCGGGTGGTCCCGATGGATGCGAGGTGCCTAAAAAACATGGCAGGGGTGCACGTGGGGGTTGTGAACTGAGAGTAATAGGGTTGTTGGGAAGCAATCAAGTAGCTGCACAGCTGCCAGTTCGGTTTGTCCGATTTACATAAAACACCCCAAAGCGACTGACGTACAGTAGTTTCTATATTGTTGGCAGTACATGGGTTAATACTTTCACAGTCCCAGTAAAAGATTAGTACTCCCAATCCAAATACTTGTTCTGGGACAGAAAATACTGAAACTATTGGATCACCATGCATTTTGCTTTTTCAGAAAGCAGCCTGGGTGGTTTTCTTAGAACAGGTTTACGTTAAAAATCTCCTATGCAGTTGAGTCAATAGGAGCCGTGTCTTTATCCAGGTACAAACTCACTCCGCCCATCTAATACACTTGTCTGTCTATTCCTTACAGCCAGTGCACATTACCTACACACGTCCTCAGGAGCATACACTGGAGGTAAGACTTTAATTCTCACCAGTTTCATTTTATTTGTGGAAAGCGTTTTATTTTAAAAACTCCCAGTTTGCGGATGGACATATATTTGTATTTCATTTAAAAAAAATCTAAATTCAAAACAAAGACAGCAAGCTAGTATCAGTAATTTTAGGATAGGTTCATGCCACAAACTGCAAGCCGGGAATCTGCATTGTGTTTGTGATGCGTTTTTAAGTGCGTTTTTAGGAGATTACAGTTGATTATTAATTAGAAAAAAGTAAATCCTTTATGATCGTTTTCATGTCTAGATCCATTCTTATAGTTAAAAAATGCTTGTGAGCATAACCATTAAAAAAAAGATCATAGATAAAATGTAAAAATTTCTGCGCTGTGTGTGCAATAATGCATAGAAAAAAAAATCCCGACAGCAGACACATAAGTATTATAGCCAACTTATAACATAGATCATAGAAAAAGTATCAAACTGTTCAAAATACAGATAGATAGCAGTCATAACATAGAGGATCATTTAATAATAGAGAATAGTCCATAAAATATGTTCTATTCGGCAGATCAAATAACAGTCTGTAGGGGAGGCCACCATCCCAGTAATCAAGATGTAAAACCATTGTGTCCAGACAAATGCACTGTTACCAACAATAAAATTGCACACTCACTTACTGGTTGCCGTTACAGCAGCTAATGAGCCTCAAACACATGGAAATATCTCTGGAAATATCGCAGTGAATCCGTATTTTGAACAGTCTGATACTTTATCTCTGGGCGCTATACTTTTTCCTATGACAAAAAAAAAAGATCAAACACTAATTGCCCAAACCCATAATGTTAATTTGATTTATGTTTTAATATTTAACTTTTTTAAAGAGAGTATAAAGATATAACACAGTACAAAGTGTCTTTATATAAAAGGATTCATATTATCAAATGCGGTTCTCACAAGGTAACCTAATATAAAGAATTACCAATTGCATTTGTAAACATAATCCCTGGTCATGCCATTACAACTGAAAATAATGTTAAGCCCTGTACACACGATCAGTTTTACCAATGAAAACAGTTTGATGGACTTTTTTCATCGGACAAATCGATCGTGTATGGGACCCATCAGTCTTTTTTCCATCGGTTTTAAAAAATAGAACATGTTTTAAATTTTTCCGATGGATCAAAAACCGATAGCAAATTCCGATCGTCTATGGGCAAGTCCATCGGATAAAAAACCCACGCATGCCCAGAATCAAGTCGACGCATGCTCAGAAGCATTAAACTTAATTTTTCTCGGCTCATCGGAGTGTTTTACGTCACCGCGTTTGGAACGGTCGGTTTTTTGACTGATGGTGTGTAGGCAAGACTGATGGAAGTCAGCTTCATCGGATTTCCGATGGAAAAAACCATCAGATTAGAATCCATAGGATATCCGATCGTGTGTACGAGGCTTTAGAGTTTGCCTACTACTAATGTTAGAAGTAATTAGAATAGAGAGTAAATTATAAACCAGCAAATTATATTAATCAATAGGAAATGCAATGCAATTTTAATACAAATGTTGCAACATACAGTGTATCCAGCGAGAGAACCCTATTTGAAAAAAATAGCAGGGGTTCTAGCCTACCCCACTTCTGTCTGGTGGAACCATTGACAGTAGGGGAAATATTTCTAAGGAAGCCCAAAAATACCTGAATCATTCACAAAAAAACCTAGGTAGTACAACTGGTTAGGCTGTGAGCCTGCCTGTCTCTTCACAAAGGAGCATGCATATGTCGGCAGTTGGTGTCCAATGGAGCCATGCTAGAGTAAACAATGCCTTACAAAACAATCCACACCCAAACCAGGTAAGTCCTTAAATTACAGAGTTAGTGGTGAAAAGAGACTGTAAAATCAATTTTTATTGTGGTTGGGCAGTTTTACTTAAATTTCAATCTATTACCAAACAAACATGAGTTGCAGATAAAAAAAAATGTTGCACCAATGTTTTAAGCTCCTTTGTCACCAGACAAAAAAAAAAAAAGGCCTATTTTATTTATTTGTAAGCGTAACAATTTGAAGACCATATATATATATATATATATATATATATATATATATATATATAATCTCCTCATCAAGCAATTATTTAAAGCAGGAGCCAATAAATTAATTATCACAGATCAGTAACAAATTCTAGAGTTAATTTTTTCCTCCTTTGGTGTGAGAAATGAATGTCATTTGATAGCCATCCTTCTGAAACCACCAAACACAATTGTATTAGGTGTTACTGATGTGTGATAAATGATTGATTGATTACTGCTTAAAAGGAGTACAGCCAAACTCGTTTGGCTGTACTTTTCCTGTTGATAACAGGAGTACAGTTTGTTCTGCACTCCTGTGACCCATTTTCTGACGCCACAAAGCAGGACCAAACTCGGGCAATATCACGACGATGGAGTCGTGATCCACCCACATGCCTGGACCGGCAGCGAGCTGCTGAGAGCCTGAGCCAGCTGCTCCCTTCCCCTCCACAGCTCAGCACTCCAGTGAGCAAGGGGGGGGGGAGGCAGAGAGAGCGGTGACTGACAGTCAGCAGCTCTCTGCTCAGGGAGCTGTGAGAACCGAGCGATCGGCTGTGTTTGCTCGGATTTCAGTGTTAGAGGCAGACAGATGCAGCATCGGATCGTTGCTGCATCCACCTAGGCAAGTATGATTCTTAAAAAAAATAAACCCAGGTATCGCTTTAAATAATTTGCTTGAAGGGGAGATATATATCTGTGAAACATGTATGTTATTCAGATTATGTTCCAGCCTGAAGAAGGGAGTTCTGGAATCTCTCTCTCTCTCTCTCTCTCTCTCTCTCTCGTCACAGCAGTATGTGCAAAAGCAATCAAGCCTTCCCACGGGCTTAAATATAGAAAAAAATCAAGAGGGATTGCTGCACAATAATTATTTTAATGAAAGTTCATCAAAAAAAACATTAAAAAAGACATCAATAGGGTAACGCAGTCATGGTAACAGTTTTGGGCTAGTACAGATCACGCCCTTCTTCAAAACCTCATGCCTATAAATGACCACATACATAGCTGAATATATAGTTCATCATCAATCAATTAGAATAATCAAACAATCTGAAATCAATTAATTTATTATTAAACCATTACATAAAGTTTTGCTTGAATATATATTTAAAATCATGGAACCAAAGGTCAACGGTAGTATCAGTGTTCTCACACCGTACAGGATATGTCAATCAGGAATCCTAAAAAAATGAATCAAAATATTACATATATAAAGAAAAATAATGAAAATAATAATAAAAATTTATAAAAATGTGTATTGACACAAAAGAAGTGTATAATAACACAGAAAATATATAATAAGGATTACTATGATTGTATCACAATAAATAGTATATAAATACACCAAATAATGGGTTACAACATGTGACACATATTCGCTGTTGTCAATTCAAAATCATATATACAATTATACATAATACTTGAAAGGATTAATCCAAAAAATATCAGGACAAATAGACATTTTATATTCAAATAAATAATTATAAATCGAAATCTGAGTTTAACCCCTTGGGTTGAAGGATATCAAGCCGGTGTATCCAATTCACCTCGTTTTCTCAACTCCAATTCCCTATTGCCTCTCCGTCTGTTCTTAGATACACCATCTATTACCATGAGTCTAAGTTGCGATACTGTGTGTCCTTTTTCCATAAAGTGTCTAGCTAATGGAAGCTTATCTAACTTGTCTCTAATAGAGTATGTGTGTCTCGCTATGCAGTGTTTTATTTTCTGTGTGGTCTCTCCTACATAGAGGAGACCGCGAGGGCACTTGATGATATACGCAACATTTGACGATTGGCCTGTATAATAGTCCTTTATAGATATATCATAACCTTTTTGGGATGAGAAAAACATTTTCCTCTAATCATACTCATACACTGTATACAGCAGAGGCAGGGGAATGAACCCTTATTTTTGGGACCTAGAAATGTCACATGTGGAGTGGGTGCAGAGTATTGATCAGATTTGACAAATTTATCAAAAATAGTCCTGCCCCGACGATATGAACGGGTTACAAAATTTAGGAACCGAAGGATAACTGCTATTTAAAGTGGACCAGTGTTTCTTGAGGATGTTATTTATTTTATTAGAAAATGGATGAGATTGGGAAGTGAAAGGCATTCTGTGACCTGTATTCCTAATTTTGTTATTATTATGTAAATTGATAGGTTCCGTATGAACTAAATCTCTAGGAAATCCCCACTGTCGCAGCCTGTCTTCCATTTCATTTAATCTGGTTTTACAGGTATCTGTATCACTCGTGTTTCACTTCCCAATTTCATCCATTTTCTAATAAAATAAAAAACATCCTGATATTTTTTGGATTAATCCTTTCCAGTATTATATATAATTAGTGGGAATGCTTCAGCAGTCCCACTATTGTTAATCGTTTTTTTTCTTCTTCTTCTTTTTATTCCGTATTTCTGCAGACTTTCAGCTATTAAAACGATTCAACTTTTTTTCTACTATTTATGCTTTTTAAAATATTAAGCTTTTTAACCACTTAAGCCCCGGACCAATATGCAACATAAAGACCAGGCCCCTTTTTGCGATTCAGCACTGCATCGCTTTAACTGACAATTGCGCGGTCGTGCGACGTGGCTCCCAAACAAAATTTACGTCTTTTTTTTCCCACAAATAGACCTTTTTTTTGGTGGTATTTGATCACCTCTGCGGTTTTTATTTTTTGCGCTATAAAGAAAAATAGAGAGACAATTTTGAAAAAAATGCAATATTTTTTACTTTTTGCTATAAAAAATCTGCCCAAAAAATATATAAAATTTTTTTTTTCCTCAGTTTAGGCAGATACGTATTCTTCTACATATTTTTGGTAAAAAAAACGCAATCAGCGTTTATTGATTGGTTGGCACAAAAGTTATAGCACTTACAAAATATGGGATAGTTTTATGGCATTTTTATAAATTTTTATTTTTTTTACTAGTAATGGCGGCGATCAGCGATTTTTTTCGTGACTGCGAAATTATGGCGGACACATCGGACACTTTTGACACATTTTTGGGACCATTGTAATTTTTACAGCGATCAGTGCTATAAAAATGCACTGGTCACTGTAAAAATGACACTGGCAGTGAAGGGGTTAACCACTAGGGGCGCTGAAAGGGGTTAAATGTGCCTAAGGGAGTGATTCTCACTGTTAGGGGGCGTGGCTATGAGTGACACGTCACTGATCTCTGCTCTGGTTACACAGAGCGGAGATCAGTGACAGTTTCAGTAGGCGAGCGGGGAGATGTTGTGTTTACACTAACATCTCCCCGCTCCATCCCTCAGTGAGACGATCGCGGGGATCCCCGCGGTGATCGAGTCCGCAGGACCCGCGGTCCGACTCACGGGGATGGCGGCAGGATCGCGAGCGCACCAACGGTGGCGCGCGCGCGATCACACAGCAGGCAGTTAAAGGCGACGTACAGGTACATGATTGTGCCTGTATGAGCCATTCTGCCGACGTATATATGCCGTGGGTGGTCGTTAATTGGTTAACACTTTTTTTTAACATTGAAGTGAATGAGAGCATGCTTCAAATCCTTAAAATCTTCTTCCGCTCCCAAAAGTTTCAGCTCCTTCATACTTTCACCTACAGAAGCCAAACAAACTTTAAAATGTTCACAAAATATTCAGCTATCCGGCTATCTCTTTTCAGTTTGATATCTTTTACAGTTTTTGTGAAAAAGCTGTTAAAGTTTAGTGATCACATTTTATCGATTAAACAGAGTGTGTATTGGGCTGCTTAGAGTGGATGATGTCATAGCTAGAGCACAGAGCCTTAAAAAAATTATCTTAGTTCCTTTTCTATAAATTGCTCTCACGCCCACAAGATCTACTTGTCTTACACAATTTATACATCAAAATGTAGGTATTTTTGTCTAGTTTATAATAGAGTACTATGAGGGGGCAAATTTGATGGAGGCAATAGAATGGGGCAGGTTTAATGGTGGCAGTTTTTGATGGGGGCAGTTTTGATGGGGCAAAATTTGATGGGGGCAAATTTTGATGGGGGCAATTTGATGGGGCAATTTGATGGGGGCAGTTTTGATGGGGTCAATTTGATGGCAGTTTTGATGGTGGTAATATGATGGGGACAATTTGATGAGGGCAGTTTTGATGGTGGTAATATGATGGGGGCAATATGATGGAGACAGTTTTGATGGTAGAAATGTTATATGGCAATTTTATGGGGCAGCTCCTGTAACTTTTAACCACTTCAATACAGGGCTTTTTGTACCTATTCAATACCGGGCCTATTTTGGCACTTCTCTCCTACATGTACAAATCATCATTCTTTTGCTAGAAAATTACTCAGAACCCCCAAACATTATATATGTTTTTTTAGCAGACACCCTAGGGAATAAAATGACGGTCATTGCAACATTTTTTCTTGCACAATATTTGCGCAATAATTTTTCAAACGCCTTTTTAAAAAAAAAAAATGGTTTCATGAATTAAAAAATAACAAAACAGTAAAGTTAGCCCAATTTTTTGGGAACATATGAAAGATAATGTTACGCCGAGTAAATAGATACCTAACATGTCACGCTTTAAAATTGCGCACATTAATGGAATGGCGCCAAACTTCGGTACTTAAAAATCTCCATAGGCGACGCTTTAATTTTTTTTACAGGTTACCAGGTTAGAATTACAGAGGAGGTCTAGTGCTAGAATTGTTGCACGCGCTCCAACGCACGCGGCGATACCTCACATGCGTGGTTTGAACGGCGTTTACATATGTGGGCAACTTACGTGTGCATTCGCTTCTGATCGCGAGCTACCGGGGACAGGGGCGTTTTAATTTTTTTTTATTATTATTTATTTATTTATTTTACTTATTTATTTATTTTTTTACAATGATTTTACTTTTTTTTTTTTTGATCACTTTTATTCCTATTACAAGGAATGTAAACATCCCTTGTAATAGGAATGTGTGTGACAGGTTCTCTTTATTGAGAGATGCGGGGTCAATAAGACCCCACATCTCTCCTCCAGGCTGGAAAGCATGAGATCAGTGAAAATTTTTTCACTGATTTCATACTTACAGCCGCAATGGTGGCTTTGTTTACATTTGAGGACCCGGGCGTGACGTCATCACATCGCGCCCGGGCCTCCGACGATCATAGAGATGACTGGTGACCATCTGGTCACCAGTCATCTCTATGCTCATCACGTGACTCCACCAACGATGTCGGAAGATTCGCTCCGGGTCCCCGATCGCACGGGGGAGCCCGGAGAAGCACCAGATGGCGGCGGGAGGGGGGGATGTCCCCTCCCGCCGCCTATAAGAACGATCAAGCGGCGGAACCGCCACTATGATCGTTCTTATGGTGCACAGAATCGCCGGCACTTTAAAAGGATATCTGAATGATGCCTCTAGCTGCAGGCATCATTCAGATATCCCCCTACAAAGCCGAGGACGTCATATGACGTCCACCCAGGATGGGAGATCCCATCTGTGGACGTCATTTGTCTATGGCTGGGTAGGGAAGTGGTTAAAAAGATGCTAATTAGTGGGAATGCTGATTCTCACTTCAACTTTTTCTTACGGACTTAAGCTATTCATCCAGTTAGCTTTAGCAATTCAGCTATTCAGCATTCCCATGCATTTTTGTGCAGGAAATGCATTTTCTAGTTATATATATGATTTTGAATTGACAAGAGCGAATATGTGTCACATGTTGTAACCCATTATTTGGTGTATTTATATACCATTTATTGTAATACAATCATAGTAATCCTTATTATATATTTTCTGTGTTATTATACACTTCTTTTGTGTCAATACACATTTTTTTTAAATGTTATTATCATTTTCATTATTTTTCTTTATATATGTAAAATTTTGATTCATTTATTTAGGATTCCCGATTGACATATCCTGTACGGTGTGAGAACACTGATACTACCGTTGTCCTTTGGTTCCATGATAATATATTATATATTCAAGCAAAACTTTATGTACTGTACATACTCGAGTATAAGCCGAGTTTTTCAGCACATTTTTTTGTGCTGAAAATGCCCCCCTCGGCTTATACTCGAGTCACCTTTTTGCGCCTGATCTCCCGGACTTTGGAGACCCGGTATCGGCCGGCCGTAGGTCCCATGGACCCCAAACTTGGCACACACGTAGCCAAACACATGTTTTTTCTGATCTGTTGATTGAGGAATTAACGTAATTAATATAAATATGTGACATTTGTTAGTATATTACACAAATATCAGGATTAAACATTTTAAATTAATTTAGGTTATAATAGTATTTATTAAATGATATAGTTACGTTTAGCATAATTCAATTATTATTCATTTGTAAATGGATCATATAAAGGTCTACATATAAAATAGGCATTTGGAAGCACTTTATCAGTTAAATTTATTGGAGATATTTGGCAATTATTAATTATTGATTCATCTGTAGATAATCAAATCATATAGATATCTGTATGTGTGCACATAATGGCACTAAAATAATTAACTCTATTGAGAGTGTTACTTTACATATACCGGTAATAGGTTTACTAATTAATTAATTGATTCCAGATTGTTCGATTATTCTAATTGATTGATGGAGAACTATATAATCAGCAATGTATGTGGTCATTTATAGGCATGAGGTTTTGAAGTGCGTGATCTGTACTAGCCTGAAACTGTTACCATGACTGCCTTACCCTATTAATGTCTTTTTTTTATGTCTTTTTTGACAAACTTTCATTAAAATAATTGTTGTGCAGCAATCCCCCTTGATTTTTTATATATATATATATATATATATATATATTGTGAGGGGTTTAGCTCAGCAGCGGGTGTGTGTAACCCCCTGGATGGGTTCACCACACAAAAACAGGCACAGCAGACAGTGGTAGGAGAAAACAAAAGGGTGTGGTTTTATTTGAACTATATACAGACAAAAAAATACAGCAAAAACAAAAGAAACATTAAAAGAAATCCTGGTCAACTTGACCGCTCACTACACACGTTGGTGTCCCTAACTAACAACTGGGTACAGCCTTGTGCTGTCCCAGTCCCTAGCTCCCTGCTTTTTTGAAGTTCTTAGCAATAACCACACAGGCTTTGGCTCACCGCACAGAGATCACACTCCACAGACTATCCACACAGATCTGGTTCCAGGTTTGAACATCTCCCTTAGCATGCTGGGAGTTCTTGTAGAGGCCCTAACGAGCCCACTTACTTCAGCTGGGCTCATTAACTCTTCCCCTGCAAGACTCCCCGCACTCCCCCTAGTGGTATAAATCGGCATAAAGCCCGAATCTAGGACATATATACTTTCTATCCTGGATGCAACCTGGTGATTTTACCTGCATGCTGTCACATACCCCCCCTCTTGTTTTAACCTTGGGGTTGGAACACAAGCAATCAGGCATGCATGTACTCGAGACAAAGCATCCACATTCCCCATTTGAACGCCAGGGCGATGCTTTACCGTAAAGTTGAATTCCTGTAGGGCCAGGAACCACCTATTTACTCTTCTATTTGTCTCTTTGGTTTGAGCCATCCACTTTAAAGGAGCGTGATCAATAATCATGTCAAAGTGCCTACCTAGCAGATAGTACCGAAGGGAATCTAGAGCCCACTTCACCGCTAAACACTCATTCTCAATCGTGGCGTAATTTACCTCATGGGACTTCAATTTCCTGCTGAGGTAAATGACTGGGTGCTCTTCCCCGTTCCAGACCTAGGACAATACTGCTCCTAACCCAACGTCGGATGCATCACTTTGTATGACAAAGTCCCTAGAGAAGTCTGGTGAGTACAACACTGGCTGGCTACATAAGGCTTTTTTTAAGAATTTAAATGCTGCCTCAGCCTCTGGGGTCCATTTAACCATGACAGACTCCTTCCCTTTTGTCAGGTTGGTTAGGGGCACAGCCTGAGAAGCAAAGTGGGGAATGAATCGCTGATAATAACCAGCGATTCCCAGAAAGGCTCGTACCTGCTTCTTGCTGTTGGGACGCGGCCAAGATACTTGGCCTCCTCCTGTCCAATGGTAAACTTCTTGGGGTTGGCCGTAAACCCAGCTTCCCGGATAGAGTCTAGGACTGCTTGCACTTTTGGCAGATGTGAGGCCCAATCTGTGCTATAGATAATTACATCATCTAGGTAAGCCGCAGCATACTTCTGATGGGGCCTCAGTATCTGGTCCATTTTCCGCTGGAATGTTGCCGGCGCATTCTGTAAACCAAACGGCATTCTTTTATATTGGAATGCCCCGTCTGGGGTTACAAATGCGGTTTTCTCCTTGGCCGACTTGGCCAGGGGAATTTGCCAATACCCTTTGGTGAGATCAAGAGTTGTCATGTATCGGGCTGTTCCCAACTGGTCGACCAACTCATCTATACGTCGCATGGGGTAGGTGTCAAATTTTGTAACTTTGTTCAGTTGTCGGAAATCGTTACAAAATCGCCAGGTCCCATCCGGTTTAGGCACTAACACTATGGGACTTGACCAATCACTTTGGGATTCCTCTATCACCCCTAACTTAAGCATTTTCTGTACTTCCTCACGTATTGCCTCCCGTCGGGCCTCTGGGATCCGATAGGGTTTTAGCTTCACCCTTTCACCGGGCGGGGTAATAATATCATGCTCTACCCCATACGTTTGTCCCGGCAGCTCAGAGAAAACCTCCTTGTTGCGAAGCACAAACTCCTTAACCTCCTGTTGTTGGGGGTTTGACAAGGTGACTGCTATTCCAACCTCAGGAATCACGCAATCAGACTGAGCTGGTGACAAAGTTTCTGTGACTAGGGATTCCCTATCCCTCCAGGCTTTCAACAGATTAATGTGATAGATCTGTTTGGGCTTTCGCCTTCCTGGTTGTCTGACCTTGTAATTCACTTCGCTTACTTTTTCCATTATCTCGTAGGGGCCTTGCCATTTGGCGAGGAACTTGCTTTCAACCGTAGGGACAAGTACCAATATCTTATCCCCCGGGGAAAAGGTCCGGGTCTTGGCTCCACGGTTGTACACTCTCTGCTGTGCCAACTGCGTTTGGGCCAAATGTTCCTTTACGATTGGCATTACCTGTGCAATTCTATCTTGCATCACGGCGACATGCTCAATCACACTCCTGTGGGGAGAACTCTCACTTTCCCAAGTTTCCTTGGCGATATCCAACAGCCCTCTTGGGTGTCTCCCATAGAGTAACTCAAAGGGTGAGAAACCCGTAGAGGATTGGGGTACCTCCCTAATAGCAAACATTAAATAGGGAATTAGACAGTCCCAATCCTTTCCATCTTTATCCACCACCTTCTTTAACATTTGTTTTAGAGTTTTGTTGAATCTTTCAACCAACCCATCTGTTTGGGGGTGATACACAGATGTACGCAATTGTGTCACTTTGAATAACTTGCACAGCTCTTTCATAACCCGGGACATAAAGGGGGTACCTTGGTCCATAAGCAGTTCCTTACAAATACCCACACGGCTAAAAACAAGAGATAGCTCTTTGGCTATGGTTTTGGCCGAGGTATTTCGGAGAGGAATCGCTTCCGGATAACGGGTGGCATAGTCCATTATAACCAAAATGTACTGGTGCCCCCTAGCGGACTCCATTATCGGACCTACCAAATTCATTGCGATCCTCTCAAAGGGGACCTCAATGATGGGAAGAGGTACCAGCGGGTTACAGAAATGTGGCATCGGTGCCGACCTCTGACACACAGGGCAGGAGGAACAATAATTTTCTGTTTCCTTCATGACCCCAGGCCAATAGAATCTCTGCAATACTCTCTCTCTGGTTTTCTCTGTCCCCAGATGACCTCCAAGAATGTGCCCATGGGCCAACTTTAACACCAACTTCCTGTAAGGTTTGGGCACCACAAGCTGCTCAATGGTTTCTTCTGCCCTTTTAGCCACCCGATACAGTAGGTCCTTTTCCACGATGAAGTATGGGTAAGTGCCGGTCTCATCTGGGTTCACTAACTCACCATCTATTTCCACTACGTTTTCCCGTGCCTTTATTAGGGTGCGGTCTTTTAACTGTTCTGTGGCAAAATTTTCCTTGTGAACCTCGAGATCAGAAAACTCCACAGACGGCATGTTTTCATCTGAGGATGTTGGCTCCTCCCCAGTTTCTCGAGTCTCCCCTGCCAATACCGACAAGGGAAATTCTGGAGAGTCCTCACCACTCTCCGAGGAATCCTGGCTATCACATTCCTGGTATATAGGGGCACCAGTAGGGGGCTCAGGACAATCCCATAGTTCCCAGAACTTTGGAAAATCCCTTCCCACAATGGCATCATGAGGCAAGTGAGACACTAATCCCACCCGATGAGAGAGGGTACCTTTGGGGGTCTCAAAACACACTGTAGTCACCGGATACTCTTGGGTGTCCCCATGCACATAAATAACAGCTACCTTGTTATTCCCAGAGACCTCTGTAGTAACTAATTCAGCCTTTATCAGTGTCACGAGGCTACCTGAATCCAGCAATACAACAACATTTCTACCATTAACACACATTTTGCATAAATGTTTCTCAGTTCCCCGCATGGCAGTGCATGCGGCTGTCGCAAACAGCGACTGACGTCTGTCCATTAGAAAGTCACATTGCATGGGTTCATCCACAACCGGGCAATTTGCTGCAATATGTCCCTCTTGTCGGCAGTGGTAACAAACAATCCTTCTTGCTGCCTCTTGAACCCCTGACTTCCCAGGCTGTTCTCGCCAAACCTTGGGTAGAACTCCCACCCTCTCACTCTCTCCACCCTCACCCCTTGGAATCATCTTACCCGCCACTGGGGATGGTCTGGTCTTAGGGTGGAATTTCCGTGAGTCTCTGGAAGAGGCAGTCAGGTTCTCTGTAGCCAAGTACTTCTCTACACGATCCACAAGATTATCGGCCGTTTCTGGGTCTCCATGGCTTACTCACTTTTGGATGGCAGTAGGAAGAGCTCTCAAGAAACGATCCATCACAACACGTTCCACAATCTTTGGTGCGGACAAAGTCTCTGGCTGCAGCCACTTCCTGCTCAGGTGAATGAGATCATACATTTGAGACCTGGGGGGTTTTCCAAGCCGGAAAGTCCAGTTATGCACACGCTGAACCCGGACAGCCAGGGTGACACCCAGCCGTGCCAATATTTCAGTTTTTAGCATCACATAGTCTTTTGCTTGGTCAGGCTCTAGGTCATAGTAAGCTTTCTGCAATTCGCCAGTTAACAGAGGAGCCACCAGTCCAGCCCACTGCTCCTTAGGCCACTTTTCTCTTTCAGCAGTCCTTTCAAATGTGGTCAAAAACACCTCTGGATCATCCTCTCCAGTCATTTTTGTCAATAAACTACTCACCCCAAAGGACGCAGTATTAGTGGAACTACTTGCCTCACTGGTCTCCGGACGTTGCTGCATTAACGTTTCCATTTGTTGCTGTAGTCTCTGTTCTTGCTTCTGTAACAGGTCTATGAAGCGGGCCTCAGATTGCTGCTGGACTTGTTGCTGAGCTTCCAGACTCTGTTGCAAAGTTGCATTTGTCTGCTGCTGGGCTGTAAGGCTCTGTTGATGAGCTTGCTGCTGGGCTACAAGGCTCTGTTGATGAGCTTGCTGCTGGGCTACAAGGCTCTTTTGCAAACCTGCATTTGTCTGCTGCTGATTGGCATTTGCTAGAGCCAGCTGTTTCAGTATCTCCTCCATGCTGGCCTTAAAAAAACTGCCACTGGTTCTCCACCAACTGTGAGGGGGTTAGCTCAGCAGCGGGTGTGTGTGACCCCCTGGATGGGTTCACCACACAAAAACAGGCACAGCAGACAGTGGTAGGAGAAAGCAAAAGGGTGTGGTTTTTATTTGAACTATATACAGACAAAAAAATACAGCAAAAACAAAAGAAACATGAAAAAAAATCCTGGTCAACTTGACCGCTCACTACACACGTTGGTGTCCCTAACTAACAACTGGGTACAGCCTTGTGCTGTCCCAGTCCCTAGCTCCCTGCTTTTTTGAAGTTCTTAGCAATAACCACACAGGCTTTGGCTCACCGCACAGAGCTCACACTCCCCAGACTATCCACACAGATCTGGTTCCAGGTTTGAGCATCTCCCTTAGCATGCTGGGAGTTCTTGTAGAGATTAACTCATTAACTCTTCCCCTGCAAGACTCCCCGCACTCCCCCTAGTGGTATAAATCGGCATAAAGCCCGAATCTAGGACATATATACCTTCCATCCTGGATGCAACCTGGTGATTTTACCTGCATGCTGTCACAATATATATATATATATATATGTGTGTGTGTATGATTTAGCAGATGGTCTAGAGAATAAAAGGGTGTTTTAGCAATTTTTTTATGTCACACAGTATTTGTGCAGCGGTTTTTCGAGCGCAAATTAAAAATATTTTTTAATGAATTTTAATGCATACAAAAACAATATAATACCCAATTTTTTGCTAAAATATAAAAGATGGTATTATGCAGAGTAAATAGATACCTAACATGTCATGCTTTAAAATTGCACACGCTCGTGGAATGGCAACAAACTCCATATCCAACACTTTAAAAGCCTTTATAGGTCACCAGTTTAGCGTTACAGAGGAGGTCTGGTGCTAGAATTATTGGTCTCGCTCTGACATTCGCGGCATTACATGTGTGGTGCGATCGCCGTTTATACGAACTGATTGTCTTTTTTCCCATCGGTGAGAAAAAATAGAACATGTTTTAAATTTATCCGATGGAAAAAAAAACGATAGCAAATTCCGATCGTCTGTGTGGAACTCCACCGGAGAAAAAACCCACGCATGCTCAGAATCAAGTCGACGCATTCTCAGAAGCATTGAACTTAATTTTTCTCGGCTCGTCTGAGTGTTTGATGTCACGGCATTTGGGACGGTCGGATTTTTGACTGATGGTGTGTAGGCAAGACTGATGGAAGTCAGCTCCATCGGATTTGAATCCATAGGAAATCCGATCGTGTGTACAGGGCTTTATACTAAACTGTAAGGTCAGCTAGCAAGCCAGACAGACTGGTCACATGACACTCTCAGACACAAACAATTACTCCTCCTCCTCCTCCCTCACTGTTTCTAATGAAAATATAAAAAAGTGTGGAAACTTTTTGAAGACCCCTTATATATATATATATGTGCAAGACCATTGCGTGTATTTGCCTTTGCACACGAGCACGGGGGGACGGGGCACTTTAAAAAAATAAATAAATAATAATTATATATATATATATATATATATATATATATATATATATATATATAGTGGCGGTGGGACCCTGTGCGACCTTAAAGAGTGTTGGTTTACACCAGATTTTGTAGAGAAAGACACGTTAACCACTTAAGCCCCGGACCATTTGGTAGCTAGAGGACCAGAGGTGAATTCAGAATTTTGCACTGCGCTGCTTTAACTGTAAATTGTGCGGACATGCAATGTTGTACCCAAACGAAATTTGCGTCCTTTTCTTCCCACAAATAGAGCTTTCTTTTAATGGTATTTGATTGCCTCTGCGATTTTTATTTTTTGCGATATAAACGGAAAAAGACCGAAATTTTTGAAAAAAAATGATATTTTCTACTTTTTGTTATAAGAAAAATCGAATAAACTCAATTGTAGTCATACATTTAGGCCAAAATGTATTCAGCCACATGTTTTTAGTAAAAAAAATGTCAATAAGCGTATATTTATTGGTTTGCGCAAAAGTTATAGCGTTTACAAACTAGGGTACATTTTCTGAAATTTACACAGCTTTAAATTTATGACTGCCTATCTCATTTCTTGAGGTGCTAAAATGACAGGGCAGTACAAAACCCCCCCCAAATGACCCCATTTTGGAAAGTAGACACCCCAAGGAAATTGCTGAGAGGCATGTTGAGCCCATTGAATTTTTTATTTTTTTGTCCCAAGTGATTGAATAATGACTAAAAAAAAAAAAAAAAATTACAAAAAGTTGTCACTAAATGATATATTGCTCACACATGCCATGGTTATATGTGGAATTTCACCCCAAAATACATTTTGCTGCTTCTCCTGAGTACGGGGATACCACATGTGTGGGACTTTTTGGGAGCCTAGCCGCGTACGGGACCCCGGAAACCAAGCACCGCCTTCAGGATTTCTAAGGGCGCAAATTTTTGATTTCACTCCTCACTACCTATCACAGTTTCGAAGGCCATAAAATGCCAAAATAGCACAAAACCCCCCCAAATGACCCCATTTTAGAAAGTAGACACCCCAAGGAAATTGCTGAGAGGCCTGTTGAGCCCATTGAATATATATTTTTTTGTCCCAAGTGATTGAATAATGACAAAAAAAAAAAAATTACAAAAAGTTGTCACTAAATGATATATTGCTCACACATGCCATGGTTATATGTGGAATTACACCCCAAAATACATTTTTCTGCTTCTCCTGAGTACGGGGATACCATATGTGTGGGACTTTTTAGGAGCCTAGCCGCGTACGGGACCCCGAAAACCAAGCACCGCCTTCAGGATTTCTAGGCACAAATTTTTGATTTCACTCCTCACTACCTATCACAGTTTCGAAGGCCATAAAATGCCAAAATCGCACAAAACCCCCCCAAATGACCCCATTTTGGAATATAGACACCCCAAGCTATTTGCTGAGAGGAATGGCGAGTATTTTACAGCTCTCATTTGTTTTTGAAAATGAAGAAAGGAAAAAAAAAAAAATATATATATATATATATTTTTTCAATTTTCAAAACTTTGTGACAAAAAGCGAGATCTGCAAAATACTCACAATACCTCTCAGCAAATAGCTTGGGGTGTCTACTTTCCAAAATGGGGTCATTTGGGGGGGTTTTGTGCTATCTGGGCATTCCATGGCCTCCGAAACTGTGATAGGCAGTGAGAAGTGAAATCAAAAATTTACACCCTTAGAAAGCCTGAAGGCGGTGCTTGGTTTTTGGGGTCCCGTACGTGGCTAGGCTCCCAAAAAGTCTCACACATGTGGTATCCCCGTACTCAGGAGAAGCAACAGAATGTATTTTGGGGTGTAATTCCACATATGCCCATGGCATGTTTGAGCAATATATCATTTAGTGACAACTTTGTGCAAAAAAAAAAAAAAATTGACGTTTTTCCGCAACTTGTGTCAACATATAAAATATTCCATGGACTCGACATGCCTCTCAGTATATAGCTTGGGGTGTCTACTTTCCAAAATGGGGTCATTTGGGGGGGTTTTGAACTTTTCTGGCATTTTATACACAACATTAGGAAGCTTACATCCACTCTTCTAACCACTTGAAGACAAAGCCCTTTTTGACACTTTTTGTTTACATGAAAACATTTTTTTTTTTGCAAGAAAATTATGTTGAACCCCCAAACATTATATATATTTTTAAAGCAAAGGCCCTACAGATTAAAATGGTGGGTGTTGCATTTTTTTTTTCTACACAGTATTTGCGCAGCGATTTTTCAAACGCATTTTTTGGGTTAAAAAATACACTTTTTTTAATTTTAATGCACTAAAACACACTATATTGCCCAAATGTTTGATGAAATAAAAAAGATGATCTTAGGCCGAGTACATAGATACCAAACACGACATGCTTTAAAATTTCGCACAAACGCGCATTGGCGACAAACTACATACATTTTTAAAAGCCTTTAAAAGCCTTTACAGGTTACCCCAGTAGATTTACAGAGGAGGTCTACTGCTAAAATGATTCCCCTCGATCTGACCTTCGCGGTGATACCTCACATGCATGGTGCAATTGCTGTTTACATATGACGCCAGACCGACGCTTGCGTTCGCCATTGGGCAAGAGCAGGGCAGGACAGGGGTGCTTTTTTTTTTTTTTTCTTTTTTTTTTATTATTAATTTTGCTTTTTTATTTTATTTTTAAATTGTTCCTTCCAAGTATTTTTTTTTTTATCATTTTTATTGTTATCTCAGGGAATGTAAATATCCCCTATGATAGCAATAGGTAGTAAGAGGTACTCTTTTTTTGAAAAAACTGGGGTCTTCTAGACCCTAGATTTTTCCTCTGCCCTCAAAGCATCTGACCACACCAAGATCGGTGTGATAAAATGCTTTCCCAATTTCCCAATGGCGCTTTTTATATCCGGGGGGGGCATTCCCTCCCACTGCTTGTAAAAGCAGTCCAGAGGCTAATTAGCCGCTAGGATTGCTTTTACATGAAAGCCGGCCGCAGGCTGAAAAGAATGATACCAAGATGATACCTAAACCCGCAGGCATCATTCTGGTATAAACATTCAAAGTCCAGCAACATACCAGTACGTTGCTGGTCCTTGTTGGACATGTATTGTAATCTTTTTATTTCATGCAGCCAGTTGGCTGAACGAAAAAAGAGATTGATCGGTGGGTATGCCCACCATTAGAATACCGCCCTTCATCCACCCACTTCCAATGATGGGCATACACGCACCATTTATATATGCCGAAGCATGGGGGCATCCTCCCGCAAAAAAGTTATGCCGCACACACATGGTCGGACTTTTCCACGGGCAAGCCTCCGTCGGAATTTCGACTGTATGTACGCGGCATTAGGAGCAAAATCGCTCCTCCGCCCCTGCTGCCCCAATGCTTCGGCATATTTGCTTTTTTTTTTTAACTGTGGTGGTGAAATCACCTCCTACAGCACTGGAGTCGCAGGGATCAGGCCTGTCTCTGCGAACGCTGCAGTTATGTGTGTTTTTGTTTTGTAAGTGACAGTGATCGATCGATACTGCACTTGGGTGGCCTGGGCTGGACGGAGGGGCAAAACGCAGGTGCCAGCAGGTATCTGGGCTGATCCCGCTAACACTGCGTTTTTGGGAACCCTAAACTGCTGGGGACGCTAGTATAGATCAGATCAGATATTGATCTGTTCAGATACTATACCACTAAGGGGGGTGTATGCTTCACGCGTGGGTGTTAGCGTTACTGGCACTAACCTGACGCTGCCTGGGGTGTGACGCAGACCCTCTCTGACGCTAAAACCTAATTGATATCACCCGCCGGGCGATCAGGGGGTTAAACCTTTATTGGGTTATATACACGGCGGGTGCCCTGACACTATAAAAAGCAAACTAACTAACCAGCATCACCCGTAACACTTATATGGTGATCACTGGTGAAAGGGTTAACTAGGGGCAATCAGGGGGTTAAAACCTTTATTAGATAATATATGGGGGTACCTGACGCTATAAAAACCTGCGGCGAACCTAAAAAAAATTACCAGCTACCGATCTGCATCACCGACACTAAGACAGCGTTTAGAAAAACGATTGCTTAGCGACAGTGGTGATGGGGGTGAAAGGGTTACCTGGGGGGGCGATCAAGGGGGTTAAACCTTTATTAGATAATATATTGGGGTACCTGACGCTATAAAAACATGCGGCGAACCTAAAAAAAATTACTGGCTACGATCTGCATCACCGACACTAAGACAGCGTTTAGAAAAACAATTGCTTAGCGACAGTGGTGATAGGGGGTGAAAGGGTTACCTGGGGGGCGATCAAGGGGGTTAAACCTTTATTAGATAATATATTGGGGTACCTGACGCTATAAAAACCTGCGGCGAACCTAAAAAAAATTACCAGCTACCGATCTGCATCACAGACACTAAGACAGAGTTTAGAAAAACGATCGCTTAGTGACAGTGGTGATAGGGGGTGAAAGGGTTACCTGGGGGGCGATCAAGGGGGTTAAACCTTTATTAGATAATATATTGGGGTACCTGACGCTATAAAAACCTGCGGCGAACCTAAAAAAAATTACTGGCTACGATCTGCATCACCGACACTAAGACAGCGTTTAGAAAAACAATTGCTTAGCGACAGTGGTGATAGGGGGTGAAAGGGTTACCTGGGGGGCAATCAAGGGGGTTAAACCTTTATTAGATAATATATTGGGGTACCTGACGCTATAAAAACCTGCGGCGAACCTAAAAAAAATTACCGGCTACCGATCTGCATCACAGACACTAAGACAGCGTTTAGAAAAACGATCGCTTAGTGACAGTGGTGATAGGGGGTGAAAGGGTTACCTGGGGGCGATCAAGGGGGTTAAACCTTTATTAGATAATATATTGGGGTACCTGACGCTATAAAAACCTGCGGCGAACCTAAAAAAAATTACTGGCTGCCGATCGGCATCACTGACGCTAAGACAGCGATCAGAAAAATGATCGCTAAGCGACAGTGGTGATAGGCGGTGAAAGGGTTATCTGGGGGGTGATCAGGGGGTTAAACCTTTATTAGGGGGGGTTAGGGGGCTACACTGGACCTAAGACTAAACTTTGGTGACACTTTTACAGTCACAAATGTCACTGATTGCAGTGATCACTACATAAATGGTCACTGCAATCAGTGACACTGAGACTGGGGGCTGGGGGGGTGATCTGGGGGGTGATCTGGGGTGTCTGGGGGGGCCTGGGGGGGCGATTTATGTCCCTATGTGTCCTGGTGTCAGTGTAGTGTTGTGTGCACAGACCTGATATCTTCTCTTGTACGGCGCTCGGTATATGTGAGCGCCGCACTAGAGATGACATCACTTCCTCCTGCTCCCTCTGTCTGACACAGACAGAGGGGGCATTTCCATTCGCCGGGAGCGATCGCGAGGGGGTGGCCAGAAACGAATGGCTGCCCCCTCATCCCGGAACGCTCCCGGACACTTAGCCACCGCTCACTGTACAGAAGGGGGGTCCGATTGGACCCCCCAACTATACAAAGGCAATCACGTATGCTCTACGTGATTGTGCCTGTCGGTGCCATTCTGCCGACGTATATATACAGTGAGCGGTCGTTAAGTGGTTAATTAAACAGCTGTGTGTTGGGCTATTTAGTTCTGACCTGACTATGGAACAGGGCTCCACCCAACAGACAGGAAGTCTGTGCCTGGGGAGTCAGGTGGACTCTCCCAACCCCCTGAGAGGAGTCAGAGGTTATCTACGCTGCATGGGTGCAGCCAGAGTATGCATGTCTGCAGGAGGCAGACGTCATTGGTGAATTAAGCAACAAGGTGCTGACCAGGAGTAAGCGAGGAGACAGCTTAACTCTTGGAAACTGTTTGTTCTGAGGAGCAGACCTAAAGCCTAGGCTAAAGGCCTGAACAGCCGGATGGCAAGAGTGGAAGCCAGGAGGCTAAACTGTTGAGTATGCAAGATACAGTAATGGTGGAACCCTCCGGTGAGGGCTAATCTATTTGTGAACTTTTTGTGCTTTTAAATAAAAGTGGGCTACCATGCCCTTAAATAAAGTTCCTGACTGGCTTGAATCACTGGAAAAACGCATTTACCACGAGAGTGAACAACCCCCAATCTTACAATATATATATATAGATATATATATATATATATATATATATATATATATCTATATATATATATATATATATTATTTATTTTTACACTGTTTCCTAACTTTTTTTGATTGCTTTTATTGTTGTCACAAGGAATGTAAACATCCCTTGTGACAGTGGTGTAAGGGGGTATATACTACGCTAAAAATGAAAGCTAAAACTAAACTACAAAAACAGCTGCAACAAAAACCATCAAATATCTCTATGGTGAACAAAAATCCCTTGTGACAGCAATAGGCAGTTACAGGTACTCCTTATGGAGAGATCTGGGGTCTATTAAACCCCAGATGTCTCCTCTGCCCTTAAAAGCATTTGATCACACCATGATCGGTGTGAACAGATGCTTTCACTCTTTAAAAATTGTGCTGTTTATATCCGGCGAAACCGGAAGTGACAAAAATGCTTGTTGCTTCCGTTTTCCTATACCATAGAGCTCATATGGGACCTTCTGGTCCTCGACGAGCTTTATGGTAAGCCTGTGGAACCGCCAGCTTCATTTCAGGTTCTCCAGTGGGACAGAAGAGGTACTGGTGGGTGGGGGCAACCCCTCCCACCTCCTGTAAAAGCCATCCAGCAGCCAATTAGCCACTATAATGGCTTTTACATAAAAACCGATCGCCTCCTAAAAAAAACGTCCCCTGCTACTTGCGAAGCTACGTGAATCCCCTTTGCGAAACGCGTTGACGTCATCAGCGTCACATGCTCCATCGTATCCCGGAAGCAAGCCCAAAGCGGCCATGGGAAACCGGAGGGACCCGACAACAGCCTCACATAGCGGCGTGTCCGCTACTCTTCTGGAGGGACAGCTCCAGCACCCCATTCCATCATCCTGTCAGCGGTTTGCCTTACCAGCACAGGAGATCCGGATTTTCAATGGACACGGGGATGCTACACGGGTGATGACCGGAAGATGCCTTTACCTTCAGGCCTCCCAAACACGGGTATTGTATGCTTTGATTTCAAGCTACTGACTATTCTGCAGTCATTCCCCCATAATTAGCCCCCATTTCACTGTGTATTTATTCACACATACAAGACTTATATCCGGATCTTTACTGAATGTGATATCATCCAGAAGTCTTCCATCTGCCAATTACCATACCATCTGACCTATGAGCAAACTTCTTTTTGTTCCATTTATTGCAATTTTTCCTTTATCACCCACGCTTCATCTGCCACACTACGGACCTTGATGACCGTGACAGCAATTTTTTGGTGGTTCCAGTTCCTTATGTAGCGATACCCCCAGACTAAGGGAGCCGCTGGTTTACTTTTTGGGCCCTGTACACGGCACAGCCAACCCCCGGCAATCTACTCAGCCCTTCTCTGGCACAGCTAGTCTAGGGGTGGTATTTCTATATAGCTCTATAACAGTTTATACACAATCCCACAATACCTTTCTTCTAGTGGTAAGATATATATATATATATATATATATATATAGAAATAGAAATATAGACTCCAATACCAGATTTGAGTAAATGTAAAAGGGTTTACTTGTAGATAAAAGGGATTAATAATCAATATTACATATAACATATGCATGCAGAGCCCTGCAGTAATACTAACAGTAGTTAATTATAGTGCGCAATTAGTTCTAACACACACTAACATATTGCTCAAGTCCCCGTTAGCAATATGGCACCCAACAGTAATATCAACTCCCAGTCAGGCCTGACTCTGGTAGAACTCAGTCTCTAGAAAAGGAATCTCCGCATGCCAGATGATCGATGGTGCACATACAGGAACAATATTTGTAATCCAACAAGGTATAAAGTAGTAGAACAACTCCCTGGAGACTATATGACTCTGTCCTCCAACTAGTCTCCTGATAGGAAAAGGGAAATATAACCTGATGGGCCAAGGCAGGCCTAATAAGTACTTGATTAAACCTGCGAGCAGGTGCTCTCTCACCACTCCGGACTCAACCCCAGTCCGGAATTCCCACCGCTGTGTCTTCACACACACAGGATCTGCCACCGTCTAGTCTCCGGTTCACTGACTTCCCTGAAGCAGGTAGATGTCTGTCGCCGCACAGGCTCCGCAGCGAGGTGGAAGGCTCTCTGGAAGTGCGCAAGGCCCAGGCCTCGGGCCTTGCACTCACAGCAGGTCCGCACAGGAAGTCCTCTTGCCAGCCGCGCAGTGTCCAAAGAGGCCGGGCTTAGCCTCGCCCTCCCCTTTTATATCCCACCCATGAGTCTCTGCGGCAGCCCAATACACCCTGGGTGCCAAACGGGGTTCTGGGTAATGTAGTCCATGGGCCTCAACGGAGACCCCGCTACACTTATTACCTACTATATTCCCTTTTTCTAGTTGGATTTGAGAATTGCTGGGGACCCTTCCTCACACGTGTGTTTCCCTCCAGGCCCATTTACCTCTCCCCCTCCAACCTCCCCCACCACCCCTTCCCATTCCATTTCCACTCCACCCTCTCCCCCATCCATGAGCTATAACCTTCCAGGGACCTACATATGGACGGCCTGTTTTATTCAGTGATTTATAGAGATTCATATGACCTTTGTCGTGACAGGCCATCCATATAGAGATTTTTTGCATCCGTTCAGATGTAAAAAGGGGAACTCAGGATTCAGATGTAAAAGGGGAACTCAGGATTCAGATGTAAAAGGGGAACTCAGGATTCAGATGTAAAAGGGGAACTCAGGATTCAGATGTAAAAGGGGAACTCTGGATTCAGATGTAAAAGGGGAACTCTGCGGATTCAGATGTAAAGGGGGAACTCTGCGGATTCAGATGTAAAAGGGGAACTCTGCGGATTCAGATGTAAAAGGGGAACTCTGCGGATTCAGATGTAAAAGGGGAACTCTGCAGATTCAGATGTAAAAGAGGAACTCTGCGGATTCAGATGTAAAAGGGGAACTCTGTGAGGTCAGATGTAAAAGGGGGAACTCTGTGGATTCTGATGTAAAGGGGGAGTCTATGGATTCAGATGTAAAGGGGGACTCTTGTAATTAACTTCATGTGTTTAGAAATGTTATTTAATCACAAAATATATGTACTGTATAGTTTATTCTATAAAAAAAATTGCTGTGCGCCGATAAAGTGTTCGGGTTTGACTTGAATAAAAGTTTGCAACCCTACCTGTCTGCCACTGTGGTAGAGGGACTTGTAGTTCTCGATGGACTGTGATGATAAGTACCCACATAGTCCAATCACTTATCCGCCAGCTTTGTAACTGAAAGCCTGTATGGAGGTACGGGCACAAAGCTGGAGGGAGTGTGCAGGAGCCTGACGTTGCACACGTGATTTGCTGATCACAGGATCCTGTAGGAAAAAATAATAAATGTACTTTCTTGTTCATACATCACGGGACACAGAGACTTAGATAATTACTTAGTGGGTTAGATAGTCACCATCAGGTGATTGTACACTGGCAACCCTAATTACAAGGCGAGTTCCTCCCCTATATAACCCCTCCCATCTGGAGAGCACCTCAGTTTTTTCGCCAGTGTCTAAGGTGTTTGGTCAAATTGAACATGTGCTAAGAAGAAAGCTCTGTTTGATGGTCGCTGCGGAGGCCTAGGAGCTATACAACCAGATCCATACCTCGGGCCAATACTAAGAGCCTAAAATGGTTGGTACCCGGGCCTTGTGGAAAGAAGAAACAAGGTTTTGCCTGTAATGTCTCTCTTCGGAGGTCTGGGCTCTGGGATCCAGTCTTTAGTGCACTAATTTAAGTGGCACGAAAAGCTCCTGGCAGAGTCTTCTACAGGTCCAGGGAAGAGGTTCCTTTAAATAGGGACCCAGAACCCTAAAGGTTGGCACAACATTACCCGCCGTGATGGGTGAAGGCTGGATCTGTTGTTCTCAGCAGTTTTCCGGGGATAAGGTAAGTAAAGATAATTTTTGAATATTATCTTCTGTGAGTAGTTGCATGTCTTACCTGGTTTCCGCCACCAGAGGGAGTAAGTGACATACCTGGTGTATACTTGCATGCCGTCCAGGGACACGCTCAGTGAAGTTGGTCTGATATTAAAACCACTCACCTCCTCCG
This sequence comes from Rana muscosa, assembly GCA_029206835.1. Lineage (NCBI taxonomy): Eukaryota > Metazoa > Chordata > Amphibia > Anura > Ranidae > Rana > Rana muscosa. The sequence goes on along the minus strand of CM055119.1, from coordinate 125,041,460 downwards.
CTGCAGGCTCTGCCACAATAACTATAAGAGTGGGGACCCCACGCAGTCCAGGGCTCCCATGAAGTCCTCCAGCAGTCTTCTCCCCCCTCACCCCTGACCGCCACCATGACAGTCCACGCACGTGCGCATGCAGGGGCGCGCTTTGGCGGTACAGGTGACAGGGAAGGAAGGGGGGAGGTGTGGTTGCGCGCGCGTGCACGGCGCATCAGTGCACAGGCGCCAAAGTGGCATGATTCAAAAGCCCAGCACGCCAGAGCCTTCTGTAAAGCGGTGGGACACAGAGCTGTGGGCTGTAAGCATCTCAGTGGATCAGATCCAGGCATATCTAAGACACCTACTCGGCATCAGGTTGTGCAGTGAGCTAATATATTATATGTATTGTAAGACTAAAAGCACAACAGTGGTTGCATTTGTACTAGTACCTCTGCTTTGCAGCTTAGGACTATGTCTCCCAGTAAGAGAGGTTCAGGGGCAGGTAAAAGAGGCACTAATGCCGCGTACACACAACCATTTTTCTCGCCTGGAAAAATTAAATTTTTTCTCTTTGACGAGAAAAACAACCGCGTGTGGGCTTTTGGTCATTTTTCCCGACGAGAAAAACGGCATTAATCACGACGAGAAAAATTAGAACATGCTCTAATTTTTCTCATCGTGATTCATGGCATTTTTTCCCGCGGCAGTTTTCCCATAGGAAAACACTGCCGGGGAGCCTACACACGGTCGTTTTTCTCGACCAAGAGAAAAAATGACGGGAAAAACGGCCGTGTGTAGGGGAACAAGCCGTTCCTCGTTTTTCCCGTCTATTTTCTCGACAGTGTTTTCACCGTTGAGAAAATCGATCGTGTGTACGCGGCAATAAGAAATCCCCGCCTAGAGCTAGGAGTTCTAGACATGCCTGCAGATTACCATCCCTCCCTGACAGACTGGTAGCAGCCTCACAGGACGAATCTGTACCCCTGTCATGCTTTGTAGCCTCTCCTAAAGTTGCAGCTCCTGTATATGTCACTGAAGACACTATGAAGGCTGCTTCTGGATGGCTTGAAAGGAAGGATTGCTACATTAATCGCAACTTCCATAAAAAGTGGCAGAAAGCGGGGTAGATCCCCTTCCTCTGCTCTGGGTTCCTTTTCAGATGAACTCTCGGATGATTAGATATCCCTATCTGGGGATGGGAATCAGAAGCAGTCTGAGGATTCAGAGTATGAGGAGAAGATTTCTTCTACCTCTCAGGCGCTTAAGATGCAGGTGCAATATTATACAGAGATGGTGCGTACCACATACAAATTGCCTTCTGCTGAGGCTGCCATGTCCTCTGTTTCCTCCTTGGGATCCCGGAAATCCCCACAGGCTGCACATACCTTCCTAATTCATCCCTTGTTGGAGAAATTGATGTATGACGACTGGGTTCACCCAGATAAACTGTTTTCTCCTCCTAAGAGGTTTTCCGTCGTTTATCCAGTGGAGGAAAAATTCACCAAGAAATGGGGGGTGCCAGCTATAGACGCGGCTATTTCTTGTGCGAATAAGAGCCTGACCTGTCCCGTGGACAATGCTCATGGCTTCAAAGATCCAACTGATAAAAAGCTGGAATCTCTGCTCAAAGACTCCTTCTCTATGGCTCCTAAGGCCCTGTGTTTTGCGGTTGATGCGATTATGGACTCTGTTTAACAGGCATCTCGCCTAAATCTCCTGCTGGTACACATGCGCAGGTCCCTCTGGCTAAAGTATTGGGAAGCCAAGGTCTCTTGCAAGAGATACTTGGCGGCGTTCCCATATTATGGGGAACACCTGTTTGGGGATGATTTGGACAAATATATCCAAAAGATTACCGGAGGCAAATCCACGTTATTACCGGTTAACAGGGCTTTTTTTCTCAGACAATAGGTGCAGGAACTGCCCTTTTCTGAGTCACTTGTTTTCTCCGCCCCTACCCACCTGCGAGTACCGTCCCTTGGTTCCATCCCCTACCCACCTCACAGTACCGCCCTTTTTAGACAATACAGAACCAAGTATCATTTTGTGGTGCTAAGTAATTTGTATGGAATTTCGTAATGATATCAAGAAAAGTTGTAAAATAGATCCCCTTCAGCCAGCAACAATAGATCCCCCTAACAATGTACCACCCACAACAAAATTCCCCCCAGCAACAATAGGCTTCCGGCCGCAACAACAGATCTCCGCACAGCCAGCATTAATAGATTCTCTGGCAGCCATCAACAATAGACCCCTCCCCCAACAGTAGATCTCCTTCAGCAACAACTGACCCCCCAGCAACAATAGGTCCCCCACCAGCAACACTAGACCTCCTCAGCAACAATAGACCCCCCTGCAAAAATAGATCCCCCCAGCTAGAATAGATCCGCCAGCAGTGAGCATCAATACCCTGCAGCACACCCCAGCACCCCTTACCATTACATACAGTCAGTCCAGGAGGTGCCGGAACTGCGTTCCCCCGCGTTCCCGCTGAAAAAAAGCCATGCCGGTTAAAAAGAAGATTGAACGTCCCTCATTTAAACGTTCTCTTTCCCCAGCCTCTGGAGCTTCGACTTCCAGGCAGTGGCAATGGCCTCCCCAGTCCAATACTAGGGGAAAGGCTCAGGGCCAAGCCCAAGGGGAGAAAAGATCTTGGGGTTCAAGATCTACTAAGCAGAACTCCAAAACTTTCCTATAAAGGGGTGCCCCCACTCGGCCTAGTGGGGGAAAGGCTGCTGCGGTTTGCAGACGCATGGCGTAGAGAAGTTCAGGACAAATGGGTCATCTCAACGGTATCTCTAGGCTACAAGCTGGAGTTACTGGAACTTCCGCCATCCCGTTTTCTGAGATCAAGAATCTCCAGGAATCCAAAAAAGAGGAAGCCTTTATTTTTGGCCCTGAAGCGCCTGTTGGCCCAAGGGGTAATCATAGAAGTAGCCCCAGAGGAGCAAGGCTCAGGGTTCTACTCAAACCTCTTTACGGTCCCAAAACCAAACGGGGATGTCAGACCTATTCTGGATCTGAAAGACCTGAACCAGTTTCTGAACATTCGCTCCTTCCGCATGGAGTCTGTCTGTTCTGTGGTGAAATAATTGTAATAATATACAGTATATGAATCTGAAATGTATTATGCTTGCTTAACTGTATATTCCCTCTTGTATTTAATCTCTATGTATCTGTAAGGAATGTGAGAATGTTTGTATAACAACACATCCCCCATTCTGTTGTTTTTCGTCAAGCCTAGATTTATGACCAGGTGTAGATCTAATTGTCTATTGATAACAAAACCTGATTGCTCCATATTTACGTAACCAGAAAAACCCCCTGCCTTATTTTCTATTCATCTGTTATCCTATAAATACTCTATGCCATCTCAGTAAAATCAGATACCTTACTGCACAAACTACCTTTCGTGTCTCAGTTATTGAGGTATCTCCAGATCCAAAAGGGCACTATTGGTAGACCAAGGTGGATTCGACAAGTTATTGTTCAGGCCTATGGTTTGGAAAAGAAGATTACTCCTTTTCAGGTTAAAGCGCACTCGACTAGAGCAGTTAGTGCTTCATGGGCAGTGCATCACCAGGCTTCCATGGCTCAGATCTGCAAGGCTGCTACTTGGTCTTTGGTCCATACATTCACTAGATTTTACCAAGTGGATGTGAGAGGGCACGAGGATGCCGCCTTCGGGCGCATTGTACTGCAGGCAGCAGTGTAGGTCCTCTTGTAAGATGGCGGTCTGTGTTTTCTTATCTGTGTCTCCCTCCTCTCAATTTGGGCATTGCTATGGGACATCCCACTAAGTAATTATCTAAGTCTCTGTGTCCCGTGATGTATGAACAAGAAAATAATTGTAATAATATACAGTATATGAATCTGAAATGTATTATGCTTGCTTAAATGTTTATTCCCTCTTGTATTTAATCTCTATGTATCTGTAAGGAATGTGAGAATGTTTGTATAACAACACATCCCCCATTCTGTTGTTTTTCGTCAAGCCTAGATTTATGACTTAATGACCAGGTATAGACCTAATTGTCTATTGATAACAGTAAACACTTCCTTCGGTCTTCTCCCCAGTCTCCTCAGCGGCGCCAGTGTTCCGTCAGATTAGGCGACCCGTCAGAATTGGTAACGGAAGTGACGTTTCGTCGCCGCTATATTGCTACACCCCACACTCCACCACAGTAAAGATACACTGAGAAGGGGGCAAGCTGACATCTTGTTCCACCCATCAAAGTTTTGCAGTTTACACTTTTTTTTTAACAGTAAACTGAGTTGATATAGTAAAATACAGTACTTACAACTCCGTGTATATGTTTACATGTTGAATTTTAAAAGCAGCAAACTTCTGTCCAATTAGCAAGCCTGTGAGATCAGCAGGATTGCCGCTGCTTTTAAAATTCAACATGCAAACAGTCAGACGGAGTTTTAAGTACTGAATTTCACTATATCATCTCAGTCTACTGTTAAAAAAAAGTGTAAAATGCAAGACTCCGGTGGGTGTAACAAGATGTCCGCTTACCCCCTTCTCAGTTTATCTTTACTATGGTAGAGTGTGAGGTGTAGCAAGATGGCGGTGACGAAACGTCACTTCCGTTACCAATTCTGATGGCTGTGTGTGTAGCTGAGCGCATGTGCTCCTGATCCGGACACCGGTGTTCTGTCAAGAAGGGTCCCCCATTGGATAGTGCATCGGGAGCGAGTGGTGTGTTGATGGCACATGCGCCATCTACAGCTGATGAACACCTGTTCATCCTCAGAGATTTCCGTCGGCTTCGATTGCGCATGCGCAGTCCATGCCGGGCACTATCCGATGGGGGACCCATATCGACAGCTTGTCTTTGGCAGAGGTACCTGACGGCTCCGGTGTCTGTGTGTTCCAATCTACATGGAGCGGCTGCATCTTGAGGGAGGGGTTTTAAGGACCTGTAGCAGTACTGGCCATAAAAGCATTCTTGTAAATGCCATCTTACACCAGGTAGGAGAGAGTACAGATGGGAGGTTTGCTTTGGTAGGAAGATGTGTTTAGAGGTGGGGGGATGGGTGCAGAGTGCTGGGTGCAGGGGTCAGAATCCAGGAGGAGAGATGGAAGTGAGATGTTGCACATTGGGCACAGAGCACCCCTGAACCCTGCCCTCTGTACATAGCGCACCCCTGAATCCCTGCCCTCTGTACGTAGCGCACCCCTGAATCCCTGCCCTTTGTACATAGCACACTCCTAAACCCTGCTCTCTGTACATAGCGTACCCCTGAATCCCTGCCCTATGTATGTAGCGCACCCCTGAATCCCTGTCCTATGTATGTAGCGCACCCCTGAATCCCCGCCCTCTGTACGTAGCGCACCCCTGAATCCCTGCCCTCTGTACGTAGCGCACCCCTGAATCCCTGCCCTCTGTATGTAACGCACCCCTGAACCCTGCCCTCTGTACGTAGCGCACCCCTTAATCCCTGCCCTCTGTACGTTGCGCACCCCTGAATCCCTGCCCTTTGTACATAGCACACTCCTGAACACTGCTCTCTGTACGCAGCGCACCCCTGAATCCCTGCCTGCTGTACGTAGCTCACCCCTGAATCCCTGCCCGCTGTACGTAGAGCACCCCTGAATCCCTGCCCGCTGTACGTAGCGCACCCCTGATTCCCTGCCCGCTGTACGTAGCGCACCCCTGAATCCCTGCCCTCTGTATGTATCGCACCTCTGAATTCCTGCCATCTGCACGTATTGCACCCCTCACTCCCTGCACTCTATACATAGCGCACCCCTCACTCCCTGCACTCTATACGTAGCACACCCCTCACTCCCTTCACTCTATACATAGCGCACCCCTCACTCCCTGCACTCTATACGTAGCGCACCCCTCACTTCCTGCACTCTATACGTAGCACACCCCTCACTCCCTGCACTCTGTACGTAGCGCACCCCTCAATCCCTGCACTCCGTACATAGCGCACTGCTGAACCCTGCTCTCTGTAAATAGCATAATCCTGACGTAATCCTGAACTCTGCACTCTATACGTAGTGCGACTTAGATACAACCGGCCCTTTGAGGGCAACCACACTGCTGATGCGGCCCTTGACGAAATTGAGTTTGACACCCCTGCTCTATGCCATCTCAGTAAAATCAGATACCTTACTGCACAAACTGCCTTTCGTGTCTCAGTTATTGAGGTATCTCCAGATCTGAAAGGGCACTGTTGGTAGACCTATAAAGAAGGATGGTTCGTCCAGAATAACTAATATTCCTTTACAGAATGGGGGCTCATTTCCGGTGAAGATAATTATCCATGGTGGGTAGACCTTTGTCTATTTTTGAATAATTCTTCCTTACCCTGGCTCTGATAAAATCTTAACCTTTTAAATTTAAACAGAAAGGAAGGACGGACCACGCCTTAATAGACAAGTTAATAGTTTGGGGTTAAATTAAAATTGATAATGGAATTTTGGTAAAAAAAAGGGGGGGAAATTAAAGAGAAATGTTTGAAGAGTTACTGAAATTAAGTAACCAGGATCAAAATACATTGCTGCATATATTGAATCCATGAGGTACTAAAATATGATGGGAAAGTTTGTTTGAATAACAGTCAGAGTGACTATTCTGGATATTTACCTTTTGAATTTCCAGGGTGTCAGTCGTGAAGTGTTAAAGGAACACTACAGGTTCCCGTTTTTTTTTTTTTAAATAACAAACAGTTTATACTTACCTCCACTGTGCAGCTCGTTTTGCACACAGTGGCCCCGATCCTCCGCTTCTGGGGTCCCTCGGCGGCTGTCTCGGCTCCTCCCCGCAAGGACTCCACACCATAATGCGAGCGAGCTCGCATGGTGTGGAGTTATTGCGGGCGCGCTCCCGTGATACAGCGGCGGCCATAGCCGCCGACTGTATCACTCGGCCCCGCCCCCGGCGCGCCGCGTCATTGGATGTGATTGACAGCAGCGCCAGCCAATGGCTGCGCTGCTTTCAATCCATCCAGTGTAGCCAATCGGCGGCCAGGCTGAAAACCGAAGAGGATGACGGGGACGAGCGCGGGACTTTCGAGGGGCCAGGTAAGTAAAACGGGGGCTCGGGGGGGGGGGGGGCGGTATTGACGAATGTTTTTTCACCTTAATGCAAAGGGTGCATTAAGGTGAAAAAACATGTAACTTTACTACTCCTTTAATGATTTAATGTTGTTTATCCATCAAATGTTTTGTTTGTTGCCGATGGTCAGATATTTTTGCAAAGGTGGGAGGTTTTTTGGGTTTGGGTAAAATGTTCTGTTCTGATGCCGCGTACACACGGCCGTTTTTCTCGTCGAAAAAAACAAAATTTTTCCCATTTGACGAGAAAAACGATAGTCTGTGGGCTTTCTGTCGTTTTTTTCGACCAGAAAAACTGCATTAAAAACGACGAGAAAAATTAGAACATGTTCTAATTTTTCTCGTCGTTTTTTTCGACATGTTTTCCGCGGCAGTGTTTCCCATAGGGAAACACTGCCGCGGAGCCCACAGACGGTCGTTTTTCTCGTCAAGAGAAGAAATGACGTGAAAAACGACCGTGTGTGGGGAACAAGCTGTTCCGCCGTTTTAAATGACATTATTCACGGCGGTTTTTTAACCGCCGTGAATAATGATCGTGTGTACGTGGCATGAGTCCCAGGGATAGAAGAAACTAAAGGTGTTTACGTTTTGTTGGAGTTCTAAAAAAGGTGTTTAGTTAAATATGTTGAATCTATATAATGAAGACCTTTGCTGAGAAACATTTTTATTCCTGCATGCTTTACTTATGTTTGAATCAATGAAAAATATTATTTATAATACCCCCAAATGGTTAAGGCCTGAATTGATCAGGTAGGTTCTGTGATTATTTATGTCAGATGAGGAATATCCGCCCCAGCCAGCCAGAATTCACCCACAGTCCCATGCACATGAAGAAATGCCCACCCCATTCATACCCTACACCCCATTCATACCCTGCCCCATACCCTATCCGGATGAAGAGATGACTACAGCTTTTACATGGAAATTTTCTTTGTTCATCCTTGATCGTTCAAACACCATAGGAGGTGTTCAGATGACTAAAGGCGGACTCCTGTTGGAAAGTGTTCCTGGGAATGACACCTTGAGGGCTAGCCAGATGACGCACGCCCAAGGTCTACAAAATTCCAGTGAGCATCACAAGAGAGATCCAGATGTGCCAGCCCGAAGACCCAAGTCTAGCCCAATGCATCAGTTCCAGTTTGTCTGTGGATATCAAGTTCTGTCCTTACAAAGAGGCAGTGTCTGGGGTAGAGAATTCATGTCTGTACATATGGCTGATCACAGAATCGAATCAAAGGTTTTGGAAAAGGTTGAGGAGAATAAGAATTATAATGTGGACATTTCCTTTGCATGTCCTTTTCGTTCCTTCTTACGATTTAGTGGACATTCAGAAGCCATACAAGAGACTTTCTTTTTGTGTATTTTTTTGGGACTATTTTTTATTCTTGGTCTAAAGGCTATCATGCCCCTCCCACTTGCTTTTATGGACTGTCACGCCCCTTCCCCCTTTGTATTTCATGGACAATTGCTATGCAGCTGAGATTATGTGTTTATTTTTCTCTATTATTACATGCTTAGGATAATGATACATTTATGGGAAAGTAGTTCAGGCGAATGTCGGGCTTCAGGGTTTGTGTTTGTCATTCGTGACAAAAAGAGAGGATTTAAATAATTGTAATAATATATATGTTTCAATGATGTTTATTAAAGAATTTTCAGAAATAGAACAAAAGTATCACAGTGCATTATTGTACAGAAATAGAAACATCTTGAGGGAAGCTTGCCATTGATCATCACATAACACAAACCACTCCTGTCGTATATACTGTGAGGGGGTTAGCTCGGCAGCGGGTGTGTGTGACCCCCGGGATGGGCTCCCCACACAAAACAGGCCCAGCAAACGGAGGTTGTGGTTTTCAAAATCAAAAAAGGTGCGGTTTATTTTCTATTTACAGTGACAAAACACAGCAAAGCAAAAGAAACATAACCAAAATAAATCCTGGTCAAGTTGACCTCTGACTAAACATACAGGTTTCCTAACTAACAACTGGGATCAGCCTAGTGCTGTCCTAGTCCCTAAGTCCCTGGTTTTAAATGTCCAAGCAAATAGCCACACAGGCTTTGTCTCACCGCACAGGGGTTCACTCTCCCTAGACAGTCCACACAGGTCTGGTTCCAGGCATGAGCTAACATCTAATGAAGCTGGGAGTTCTTATAGAGGCCTAAATGAGCTGACAAGCTTCAGCTGGCCTCATCAACTCCCTGTCTGTACGACGCCCAGCCCTCTCCCTAGAGGTATGAGTCATCCATGAGCCCACTAGCCTTATACAACTCTCCACCTAGTTGTATAAGTCGGCGTAAAGCCTGAATCTGGGCGAAATATATCTACCCCCCTGGATGCAACCAGGTGACTTTACCTTCCTGCTGTCACATACCCCCCCCTCTTGTTTTAACCTCGGGGTTGGAACACCAGCAATCAGGCATTCATGTACTCGAGACAAAGCATCCACATTCCCCATTTGAACGCCAGGGCGATGCTTTACTGTGAAGTTGAATTCCTGGAGGGCCAGGAACCACCTATTCACTCTTCTATTTGTTCCCTTGTTTTGAGCCATCCACTTTAACGGAGCGTGATCCGTAACCATGTCAAAGTGCCTACCTAGCAGGTAGTACCGAAGGGAATCTAGAGCCCACTTCACCGCTAAACACTCCTTTTCAACGGTGGCGTAATTTACCTCATGGGACTTCAACTTCCTGCTGAGGTAAATGACTGGGTGCTCTTCCCCGTTCCAGACCTGGGACAATACTGCTCCTAACCCCACATCTGACGCATCACTTTGTACGACAAAGTCTTTAGAGAAGTCGGGTGAGTACAACACTGGCTGGCTACATAAGGCTTGTTTCAAGAATTGGAATGCTGCCTCAGCCTCGGGGGTCCATTTAATCATGACCGACCCTTTCCCCTTCGTCAGGTTGGTTAGGGGCACAGCCTTAGAAGCAAAGTGGGGAATGAATCGCCGATAATACCCAGCGATTCCCAGAAAGGCTCGTACCTGCTTCTTGCTGTTGGGACGTGGCCAACTCTGGATGGCCTCGACTTTGTTGAGTTTTATTACTCCCCTCCCAATGGTGTACCCAAGATATTTGGCCTCCTCCTGCCCAATGGTACACTTCTTGGGGTTAGCCGTAAACCCCGCTTCCCGAACAGAGTCCAGGACTGCTTGCACTTTTGGCAGATGTGAGGCCCAATCTGTGCTATGGACAATTACGTCATCCAGGTAAGCCGCAGCATACTTCCGATGGGGCCTCAGCATCTGGTCCATTTTCCGCTGGAATGTGGCCGGCGCATTCTGTAACCCGAACGGCATTCTTTTATATTGGAACGCCCCGTCTGGGGTTACAAATGCGGTTTTCTCTTTGGCCGACTTGGCCAGGGGGATTTGCCAATACCCTTTTGTGAGGTCAAGAGTCGTCATGTATCGGGCTGTTCCCAGCCGGTCGATCAACTCATCTATACGTGGCATGGGGTAGGTGTCAAATTTTGTAACTTTGTTCAACTGACGAAAATCGTTACAAAATCGCCAGCTCCCATCCGGTTTAGGCACCAACACGATGGGACTAGACCAATCACTTTGGGACTCCTCTATCACCCCTAAGTTCAGCATTTTCTGTACTTCCTCCCGTATTGCCTCCCGTCGAGCCTCTGGGATCCGATAGGGTTTTAACTTCACCCTTTCACCGGGCGGGGTAATGATGTCATGCTCTACCCCAGATGTTTGTCCCGGCAGCTCAGAGAATACCTCCTTGTTGCGAAGCACAAACTCCTTAACCTCCTGTTGTTGGGGTTGTGACAAGGTGGCTGCTATGCCAACCTCAGGAATCACGCAACCAGTTTGAGCTGGTGACCAAGTGTCTGCGACTAGGGACTCTCTATCCCTCCAGGCTTTCAACAGATTAACGTGATAGATCTGTTCGGGCTTTCGCCTTCCTGGTTGTCTGACCTTGTAATTCACTTCGCTCACTTTTTCCATTATCTCGTAGGGGCCTTGCCATTTGGCAAGGAATTTACTTTCAACCGTAGGGACAAGTACCAATATCCTATCCCCCGGGGAAAAGGTACGGGTCTTGGCTCCACGGTTGTACACTCTCTGCTGTGCCAACTGCGCTTGGGCCAAATGTTCCTTCACGATGGGCATTACCTGTGCAATTCGATCTTGCATCAGGGCGACATGCTCAATCACACTCCTGTGGGGAGAACTCTCACTTTCCCAAGTTTCCTTGGCAATATCCAACAGCCCTCTTGGGTGTCTCCCATACAGTAACTCAAAGGGGGAGAATCCCGTAGAGGATTGGGGCACCTCCCTAATAGCAAACATCAAATAAGGAAGTAAACAGTCCCAATCCTTTCCATCTCTATCCACCACTTTCTTCAACATTTGTTTTAGGGTTTTGTTGAATCTTTCAACCAGCCCATCGGTTTGGGGGTGATACACAGACGTACGCAATTGCGTCACTTTGAACAATTTACACAGCTCTTTCATAACCCGGGACATAAAGGGTGTACCTTGGTCCGTAAGCAGTTCTTTACAAATACCCACCCGGCTAAAAACAAGAGATAGCTCTTTGGCTATGGTTTTGGCCGAGGTATTTCGGAGAGGGATCGCTTCTGGATAACGGGTGGCATAGTCCATTTTAACTAATATGTACTGGTGCCCCCTAGCGGACTTGATTATAGGACCTACCAAATCCATGGCGATCCTCTCAAACGGGACCTCAATGATGGGTAGAGGGACCAGCGGGCTACGGAAATGTGGCATCGGGGCCAACCTCTGACACACAGGGCAGGAGGAACAATAATTTTCTACGTCCTTCATCACCCCCGGCCAATAGAATCTCTGTAATACCCTCTCTCGGGTTTTCTCTGTCCCCAGATGACCTCCAAGAATGTGCCCATGGGCCAACTCCAACACCAACTTCCTGTAAGGTTTGGGCACCACAAGCTGCTCAACGGTTTCTTCTGCCCTTTTTGCCACCCGATACAGTAGGTCCTTCTCTACGCTGAAGTATGGGTAAGTGCAGGTATTATCTGGGTTCACTAACTCGCCATCTATTTTCACTACGTTTTCCCGTGCCTTTATTAGGGCGGGGTCTTTCAACTGTTCTGTGGCAAAGTTTTCCCTGTGAACCTCAAGATCAGAAAACTCCACAGACGGTAGGTTTTCGTCTGAGGAGGTGGGCTCCTCTCCAGTTTCTTGAGTCTCCCCTGCCAATACTGATAAGGGAAATTCCGGAGAGTCCTCACCACTCTCAGGGGAGTTCTGGCTATCACATTCCTGGTACATAGGGGCACCAGTGAGGGGCTCAGGATCATCCCACAGTTCCCAGAACTTCGGAAAATCCCTTCCCACAATGGCGTCATGCGGTAACTGAGATACTAAGCCCACTGGATGAGAGAGGGTACCTTTGGGGGTCTCGAAACACACTGTAGTCACTGGATACTCTCGGGTGTCCCCATGCACACAAATAACAGCTACCTTGCTATTCCCAGAGACCTCTGTTTTAACTAACTCAGCCTTTATCAGGGTCACAAGGCTACCTGAATCCAGCAATACCACAACATTTCTACCATTAACACACATTTTGCATAAATGTTTCTCAGTTCCTCGAATGGCAGTGCATGCGACTGTCGCACACAGCGACTGACGTCTGCCCGTCAGAAAGTCACACTGCATGGGTTCCTCCACAACCGGGCAATTGGCTGCAATATGTCCCGCTTGCCGGCAGCGGTAGCAAACGATCCTTCTTGCCGCCTCTTGAGCCGCTGATTTCCCAGGCTGTTCTCGCCAAACTTGGGGTAGAGCTCCCACCCTCTCACTCTCTCCACCCTCACCCCTTGGAATCCTCTTATCCGCCCCTGGGGATGGTCTGGTCTTAGGGTGGAAAGTCCGAGTGTCTCTGGAAGAGGCCGTCAGGTTCTCTGTAGCCAAGTATTTCTCCACACGATCCACAAGACCATCGGCCGTCTCTGGGTCTCCATGGCTTACCCACTTTTGGATGGCAGTAGGAAGAGCTCTCAAAAACCGATCCATTACAACACGTTCCACAATCTTTGGTGCGGACAAAGTCTCTGGCTGTAGCCACTTTCTGCTCAGGTGAATGAGATCATACATTTGAGACCTGGGGGGTTTTCCAAGCTGGAAAGTCCAGTTATGCACACGCTGAGCCCGGACAGCCTGGGTGACACCCAGCCTTGCCAATATTTCAGCTTTTAGCATCACATAGTCTTTTGCTTGGTTAGGCTCTAGGTCATAGTAAGCTTTCTGCGATTCACCAGTTAACAGAGGAGCCACCAGTCCAGCCCACTGCTCCTCAGGCCCCTTTTCTCTTTCAGCGGTCCTTTCAAATGTGGTCAAAAATACCTCTGGATCATCCTCTCCAGTCATTTTTGTCAATAAACGACTCACCCCAAAGGACGCGGTATTAGTGGGACGGCTTTCCTCACTGGTCTGCGGACGTTGCTGCATTACTGCTTCCATCTGTTGTTGTAGTCTCTGCTCTTGCTTCTGCAACAGGTCTATGAAGCGGGCCTCAGATTGCTGCTGGGCTCGTTGCTGAGCCTCCAGACTCTGTTGCAAAGTTGCGTTTGTCTGCTGCTGGGCTGCAAGGCTCCTTTGCAAACCTGCATTTGTCTGCTGTTGATTGGCATTTGCTAGAGCCAGCTGCTTCAGTATCTCCTCCATGCTGGCTTAAAAAAAACTGCCCGCATTCTCCACCAACTGTGAGGGGGTTAGCTCGGCAGCGGGTGTGTGTGACCCCCGGGATGGGCTCCCCACACAAAACAGGCCCAGCAAACGGAGGTTGTGGTTTTCAAAATCAAAAAAGGTGCGGTTTATTTTCTATTTACAGTGACAAAACACAGCAAAGCAAAAGAAACATAACCAAAATAAATCCTGGTCAAGTTGACCTCTGACTAAACATACAGGTTTCCTAACTAACAACTGGGATCAGCCTAGTGCTGTCCTAGTCCCTAAGTCCCTGGTTTTAAATGTCCAAGCAAATAGCCACACAGGCTTTGTCTCACCGCACAGGGGTTCACTCTCCCTAGACAGTCCACACAGGTCTGGTTCCAGGCATGAGCTAACATCTAATGAAGCTGGGAGTTCTTATAGAGGCCTAAATGAGCTGACAAGCTTCAGCTGGCCTCATCAACTCCCTGTCTGTACGACGCCCAGCCCTCTCCCTAGAGGTATGAGTCATCCATGAGCCCACTAGCCTTATACAACTCTCCACCTAGTTGTATAAGTCGGCGTAAAGCCTGAATCTGGGCGAAATATATCTACCCCCCTGGATGCAACCAGGTGACTTTACCTTCCTGCTGTCACAATACATTAACAAGTAATATCCCATTATGGGCAGCAGTAGTCTAAACCAGGCCAACCGGTCATGTATAAGCCTCCCCTAACATGGGCTCTCACGCTGTGACACATAGTATCGGCCCACCAGACGAACCACCCCCCGGGAAGAGCCCACCCCCCATCCTACTATCGGGGGGCAGCCCCCCACAATGGAGCGAATCCCCCGAGGGCCAGACCACCCGCAGTCTAAAACTCTCAAGCCCGTACAAAGATATATACTGCAACATTCAATTAAGTACTCTAACGTGAGAACATAAAGGGGAAAGAAGACATAGGAGAGAAGAGAGAATAACATAGAAAGAAGGAAAGAAAGAAAAGGAGCAAGGCGAAATAATATAGAGGGGGGTTGGGATGGGAGGATCAGGGGAAGGGGACAAGGAGGAGCCGCGGTCCAGAGCCCAATTACCTAGTATATGTGAGAACAACTAAGTTGCAAGCGTCCTCGGGTCATTGGTAAGATAATCGAGCCATGGGTCCCAAACTTTATGAAATATCCCCATCTTGTCCTGGACCAGGGCCGTCAATCTCTCGTTTAACATCAGCCAGGATAATTTGCCTTTAAGCTGGCCGAATGGCAGGGCAGCGGACCTCCAACTCCTGCCTATAGTTATTCTAGCCGATACGAATATGAAATTTAGTAGCCTCCTTTGGGACTTGGAGATATCCGCCACCCTGTCACCCAAAAGGGCCTGTCTAGGTGATTTCTTTAAATTGATCGTAAGGGTATATATGAAATTGTAGACCCTGATCCAGAACCTCCTAACCTTAGGGCATGACCACCAGACATGATAGGTGGTACCCACCTGACCACATCCTCTAAAACACCTGGAGGTGGTCCCCTGCACAAAGGTGGCCAGTCTGGCCGGTACCATACACCAACGTAACAAAACCTTGTAGTTTGCTTCTATAATTGAGGTATTTAGGAGTGATCGGGACGCTGTATCTGCAATTGCCAACCAATTGTCCAGGTCTAAAGTTTCCTGAAAATCTTTTTCCCATTGAAGCATATATTTCAGTTTAGTTGAAACAGTCATCAATATTGTATATATAGTAGATATAAAATCCCCTAAGTCTATCATAATGCTTACACAAATGTTCCATGGGGGTCAACGTCGCTAGGTCACTCTTACGAGCTAATGTTTGGACAAAATGCTGTATTTGAGTATATCTATAGTGTTCTATTGGCGGCATTTGGTACTTCTCAATCATAGAGCGTTCGGATATCATACCCTTATGATCACATAAATCAGCAATACGTAGTAATCTCTTATTGGTCCACCATGAAAACGCAAGAGGAGCGAGGCCCGGGGCGAACAAGCCATTCTTCAAAATAGGTGCCAATGGAGTATGGGGTGATTTAAATTTCTTTAAATTTCTTGGACCTGGACAATCTGTCCCAAATATCCAGTGAGAAAGATAAGGATGGACATAATATCATCGGCCTTTCTGTATGCGGAAGCCACATCAAGTGGGATACAGGATCTGGGTGACAGGAATAGGATTCCATGTCCATCCATATTGCGGGTGGTGATTTTGAATGAAACCTAGCTAGGTGGGCCATCTGAGCCACATAAAAGTATTTCTGGAAATCAGGCTGCCCAAGTCCACCCTTTCGTTTAGGGGCGTACATTGTGGCTTTGTTCACCCTAGGCCTCTTATCTCCCCATACAAATTGGAGAACTTTCCTTTGAAACATTTGCAGATCGCTGTATTGCAATGCTATAGGTATGGTGCGAAAAAAGTACAACAGCCTAGGTAGGATATTCATTTTTATCGAGTGTAGTCTGCCAAACCACAAAGGGGGGTGAATCTGCCATTTAGCCATATCCTCTGTTAATCTTTTAATAAGAGCTGGGTAGTTCCTCTTATATAGAGTTTGGATGGAAGAGGTCAAATTGATACCCAAGTAAGGAAGAGCCTCAGCTTCCCATAAGAATTGGTGGGACTACTCAATTGTTTTCTGAATATTGCTTGGTAGTGTTAAATTCAATGCCCTAGATTTACCATGATTAATGTACAGCCCCGAGATATCAGAAAACGGGTGTAAACCGCATAGAGGTTAGGGAGCGAAGTTATCGGGGAAGTCAAGGTGAGTAGTAAATCATCTGCAAAAAGCAGGCACTTATGTTCGTAATCTCCGCTAACAATCCCCTTGATATCCTGGCACGCACAAATTTTGATCGCCAGCGGCTCTATTGCTAGAGCGAACAAAATTGGTGATAGCGGGCACCCCTGTCTAGTTCCCCGTCTAATAGTAATGGGTTGAGAGGAGTATCCCCTTAGTATTAATGAGGCAGTTGGAGAATCATACACCCACCGTAGGAGAGCCAGAAAGCGCCCTCCAAAGCCATAGCGACCTAGCACGTCAAACAAATACTCCCAAGATAGGGAATCGAACGCTTTCTGGACGTCCAACGATAGTAACATACTTGATCTGCTACCCCCACCATCCCAGTTAGACTGCACTGCTGATATCAGGTTTATTAATCTGCGGGTTTGATCTGACGCCTGTCTATTGTGTAACAATGGCGTCCCTAGGGGGGGACCAGAGGGGGCCCTGGCCCCCCCAACATTATGCTGTGCCCCACCATGTGCCCCCCCCCAAATTTTTTTTTATTTTTTTTGCATTTTTTTCGCTTGGGCTGCTGCTGGGGTAACATAGTCTCTCCTGAGAGGGAGAGCGTCCCCAGTCATCTCCTGCAGGGGATTCCTCCCCCCTACCCTCTGCTCGCTGACACTGCATAATGCGAGCGCTCACACAACCACAGCCGCCCGATCTGCTCCTTTCCCTGCATCCTCATTGGCACGGAGAAGAGTGAGTTGCAGGAAGGACTCTACGAGCACTGTGGGAGGGGGGGAGGGGGGCCCAAGCCTTCTTCTCAGTTACTGAAAAAACAGACTGATTTCTCCCGTCCTTAGGACAGGAGAACCAGCCTGTAAATTCCGAGAATGGTGACTGCAAGCTGAGCCGAGTGTCAGTCTATGACACTCTTTCACAGCCCAGCGAGTCCAGCCACCCCCCCTCACTCTCCTCACATACGAGCAGGGAGGAATACAGCTCCTCCTCCTCCTTCCAGTCCCGCCCACACTATCCCGGTGTGCTGTATCTGAAGAGAGGGGATGTGTGGGCGGGAAATATGAAAATCAGCAGCATTCCTGGCTGTGTGTGAATGATGCCTGAGATTCTAGTCTGGACTGGTAAGTGTGTGCACTGCAGACTGCAGTACAGTGTAATCACTGAACTGCATTATCTCCATCCCTTCTCTTCCCCATCTGTCTCCCTCCCCCTCTCCTGTTCTTTCAAGACATTCACAATTTACTTTCACTTTCAGTTAGGCAGGTAATATACGGTGCACATTTCTTTCCTGCATCCACAGATTGCAGGAAAGAAACTTGCATGATTCCCCCATCAACACAGACAGTGCTGACAGGGAAATATCTCTCCTGCCCAGCAATTGTATTCTCCTGACAAACAGTGATTATCATTAGTGGCCATAGCAACCACTAGTGATAATCATAATGTCATGGATATGCAGTAGTGTTTGTCTGTCAGCTTACCTTCCTTCCCATGTGTTCATCTTAGAGGCCTGAGCCCTTTCACCTGGCTTCCTTTATAATCTCCTCCCAGCCAGACTCCACCCCAGGCCCTATCACAGAACACTATATTAACCTGTGCACTGCAAGCCTGCTTGGCTGATCAACGTGTTTGTTAGGCATTGTGTGTTTGGGTTCATGCCTGCCGTGTGCTACGTCTGTCTCTCTGTTACGTTATTGGCTTGTCCCCGACTATCCCTGTCTGCTCGTGACCCTTGACCTTCGGCTCGTTCTTCCTTATCCTTGTCTGCTTGTGGCCCCTGACCTTCAGCTTGTTATTCGGTTCTCTCTATCGTGTGCTGCTGCTTCCCCTCTTTTCCCCTTATCCTACGGGGCGTGAGCTAGGAAACTCCAGGGGCCGCGACCTGGTCCCAGCCTGCAGCGTAACATCCTCACCACTAGAGGCCCTGGAGAAGACCAGCTGGGTCTTAGACTCCGCGCCCTGGGGAATCTTGGCTCTCGCTTCCGTTGGGATCCCGGTTGTGCTCCTCTGGTCCCGCTTTCCACAACCACCCAGTTTCCTATCCGCAGAAGCCAGCCATAGGGTTCACTACCTCGCGGTGCACTCCTGTCCCCCTACGGTGTGCATCTGTCACCTGGCCACAGGTGACCCTGACACATAAGAGAATCTGCTCATTAATAGTTCAAATCTCAGCCAGTTCCTGCTGAACCAGCTGAGATTTAAACTGTCTATGGCTGGTCTTAGCTCTTAGGCCCCTTTCACACTGACACGTTTTTCAGGTGGTTTAGCGCTAATAATTGCGCTGCTATACCGCCTGAAAAAATCGTGCCCTGCAGTCTTCAATGTGAAAGCCCAAAGGCTTTCACACTGAAGCGGTGCGCTAGCAGGACCGCTCCAAAAAGTCCTGCTAGCCGCATCTTTACAGCGGTGAAGGAGCGGTGTGTTCACCGTTGCTGCCCATTGAAAGCAATGGGAGACCGCGGTAATACCGCCCGCAATGCGCCTCTGCAGAGGCGCATTGCGGGCGGTATTAACCCCCTTTTTTGGCCGCTAGCGGGGTTAAATTCACCCCGCTAGCGGCCGCATACCGCAGTAAAAACGAAGGTATAGCGGCGCTAAAAATAGCGCCGCTATACCCACAGCACACCTCCCACCCCAGTGTGAAAGGGGCCTTAGGCAGCCCATACATTGATCACTTTTTTTCATTCAACTATTAGGTTGAATGTAAAAAAAGGAAATTATCCAATTCCCCCATCTACACATTATAGGTGGATGGGGGAATGTTCCCAGTGTGGACCAGTGCTGGAACAACCAGAGTTACTGTCCTGTCCCGGCTATTCACAGCTCTGGTCTCTGTCTCCATGGTAGCGGCGGCAGCACATTGGAACCCAGTGCTGGTTACATTATGGGGTTGATGTACAGGAGGGCCAGCACAATTTGTTGTTAAAGATGGGCTGGGCATGTTCAAAATTCCACATGCCAGAGCCTGCCAGGAAGCCCACACTGCACAGCACTAATCACAGGCAGTGAGACATTTCCCGGTCCGCAGCTGCACAAATCAGGAAATGTCTCACTGGCTGTGATTAGCACTGTGGAGTGTCAGCTTCCTGGCGGGAGATCGGGCATGTGGGATTTCAAACACACCCGAGCCCATCTCTATTGGTTGTAGACAGTTGAGCTCCCTGCAGGTTGCTTAGCAGCAGTGGAGCCTTCTCTGACATGCTGATCGTGATGCAATCCAGATTATGCTCCTAGTCAAATCCTAGTGTTAAATATCAGTGATTTTATTGATCAAAGCCCACACTTTACAGGTATAGAGCCCACATGCCTGCTGAACATACGGTTGATTATATATATGTGGTTGTACTCTTGATGCTAATAAATACTGTGTTTATTAGATCTGACTGGGAGCATCACTAGGATCACATCCCGATCAGCATGTCAACAGAGAAGGTTATACAGCATTACTGCTGCTAGGTGACCAGCTGGGGGCTCAGCTCACTATAACCAATAGTGCCAGCCTTCCCCTGCATGCACGCATAATGTCACCAGCACAAAGTCCTAATAGACTGCCGCCGGTGCCAAGGAGACAGATGCCAGACCAGCGCTGTCAATAACAGGGACAGGACAGCTGGGGAACCCCACAGTGGCAGAACACCAGGGCCCGGTGGCAAGACAACCTTTGCAACCCTGATAGTTCTCCCACTGCTTTGGACCCTTATATTTTCTTGGTGTGCTGGTGACATATATCTCTTGTTTTCTGCCACCCTTGTGGGGCCCCAGTATAGTAGGAAGGGAGCTCACTGCAGAACATGTGAAAGGGCCCATTGTGGGATCATAGTAAAGGGCCCCAGGATAGATATATATATATATATATATATATATATATATATATATATATATATTGTGAGGGGGTTAGCTCGGCAGCGGGTGTGTGTGACCCCCGGGATGGGCTCCCCACACAAAACAGGCCCAGCAAACGGAGGTTGTGGTTTTCAAAATCAAAAAAAGGTGCGGTTTATTTTTTATTTACAGTGACAAAACACAGCAAAGCAAAAGAAACATAACCAAAATAAATCCTGGTCAAGTTGACCTCTGACTAAACATACAGGTTTCCTAACTAACAACTGGGATCAGCCTAGTGCTGTCCTAGTCCCTAAGTCCCTGGTTTAGTAAAAGTCCAAACAAATAGCCACACAGGCTTTGCCTCACCGCACAGGGGTTCACTCTCCCTAGACAGTCCACACAGGTCTGGTTCCAGGCATGAGCTAACATCTAATGAAGCTGGGAGTTCTTATAGAGGCCTAAATGAGCTGACAAGGTTCAGCTGGTCTCCTCATCTCTGTCTGCACGACGCCCCACACTCTCCCTAGAGGTATGAGTCATCCATGAGCCCACTAGCCTTATACAACTCTCCACCTAGTTGTATAAGTCGGCGTAAAGCCTGAATCTGGGCGAAATATATCTACCCCCCTGGATGCAACCAGGTGACTTTACCTTCCTGCTGTCACATACCCCCCCTCTTGTTTTAACCTCGGGGTTGGAACAACAGCAATCAGGCATTCATGTACTCGAGACAAAGCATCCACATTCCCCATTTGAACGCCAGGGCGATGCTTTACTGTGAAGTTGAATTCCTGGAGGGCCAGGAACCACCTATTCACTCTTCTATTTGTTTCCTTGTTTTGAGCCATCCACTTTAACGGAGCGTGATCCGTAACCATGTCAAAGTGCCTACCTAGCAGGTAGTACCGAAGGGAATCTAGAGCCCACTTCATCGCTAAACACTCCTTTTCAACGGTGGCATAATTTACCTCATGGGACTTCAACTTCCTGCTGAGGTAAATGACTGGGTGCTCTTCCCCGTTCCAGACCTGGGACAATACTGCTCCTAACCCCACATCTGACGCATCACTTTGTACGACAAAGTCTTTAGAGAAGTCGGGTGAGTACAACACTGGCTGGCTACATAAGGCTTGTTTCAAGAATTGGAATGCTGCCTCAGCCTCGGGGGTCCATTTAATCATGACCAACCCTTTCCCCTTCGTCAGGTTGGTTAGGGGCACAGCCTTAGAAGCAAAGTGGGGAATGAATCGCCGATAATACCCAGCGATTCCCAGAAAGGCTCGTACCTGCTTCTTGCTGTTGGGACGTGGCCAACTCTGGATGGCCTCGACTTTGTTGAGTTGGGGTTTTATTACTCCCCTCCCAATGGTGTACCCAAGATATTTGGCCTCCTCCTGCCCAATGGTACACTTCTTGGGGTTAGCCGTAAACCCCGCTTCCCGAACAGAGTCCAGGACTGCTTGCACTTTTGGCAGATGTGAGGCCCAATCTGTGCTATGGACAATTACGTCATCCAGGTAAGCCGCAGCATACTTCCGATGGGGCCTCAGCATCTGGTCCATTTTCCGCTGGAATGTGGCCGGCGCATTCTGTAACCCGAACGGCATTCTTTTATATTGGAACGCCCCGTCTGGGGTTACAAATGCGGTTTTCTCTTTGGCCGACTTGGCCAGGGGGATTTGCCAATACCCTTTTGTGAGGTCAAGAGTCGTCATGTATCGGGCTGTTCCCAGCCGGTCGATCAACTCATCTATACGTGGCATGGGGTAGGTGTCAAATTTTGTAACTTTGTTCAACTGACGAAAATCGTTACAAAATCGCCAGCTCCCATCCGGTTTAGGCACCAACACGATGGGACTAGACCAATCACTTTGGGACTCCTCTATCACCCCTAAGTTCAGCATTTTCTGTACTTCCTCCCGTATTGCCTCCCGTCGAGCCTCTGGGATCCGATAGGGTTTTAACTTCACCCTTTCACCGGGCGGGGTAATGATGTCATGCTCTACCCCAGATGTTTGTCCCGGCAGCTCAGAGAATACCTCCTTGTTGCGAAGCACAAACTCCTTAACCTCCTGTTGTTGGGGTTGTGACAAGGTGGCTGCTATTCCAACCTCAGGAATCACGCAACCAGTTTGAGCTGGTGACCAAGTGTCTGCGACTAGGGACTCTCTATCCCTCCAGGCTTTCAACAGATTAACGTGATAGATCTGTTCGGGCTTTCGCCTTCCTGGTTGTCTGACCTTGTAATTCACTTCGCTCACTTTTTCCATTATCTCGTAGGGGCCTTGCCATTTGGCAAGGAATTTACTTTCAACCGTAGGGACAAGTACCAATATCCTATCCCCCGGGGAAAAGGTACGGGTCTTGGCTCCACGGTTGTACACTCTCTGCTGTGCCAACTGCGCTTGGGCCAAATGTTCCTTCACGATGGGCATTACCTGTGCAATTCGATCTTGCATCAGGGCGACATGCTCAATCACACTCCTGTGGGGAGAACTCTCACTTTCCCAAGTTTCCTTGGCAATATCCAACAGCCCTCTTGGGTGTCTCCCATACAGTAACTCAAAGGGGGAGAATCCCGTAGAGGATTGGGGCACCTCCCTAATAGCAAACATCAAATAAGGAAGTAAACAGTCCCAATCCTTTCCATCTCTATCCACCACTTTCTTCAACATTTGTTTTAGGGTTTTGTTGAATCTTTCAACCAGCCCATCGGTTTGGGGGTGATACACAGACGTACGCAATTGCGTCACTTTGAACAATTTACACAGCTCTTTCATAACCCGGGACATAAAGGGTGTACCTTGGTCCGTAAGCAGTTCTTTACAAATACCCACCCGGCTAAAAACAAGAGATAGCTCTTTGGCTATGGTTTTGGCCGAGGTATTTCGGAGAGGGATCGCTTCTGGATAACGGGTGGCATAGTCCATTATAACTAATATGTACTGGTGCCCCCTAGCGGACTTGATTATAGGACCTACCAAATCCATGGCGATCCTCTCAAACGGGACCTCAATGATGGGTAGAGGGACCAGCGGGCTACGGAAATGTGGCATCGGGGCCAACCTCTGACACACAGGGCAGGAGGAACAATAATTTTCTACGTCCTTCATCACCCCCGGCCAATAGAATCTCTGTAATACCCTCTCTCGGGTTTTCTCTGTCCCCAGATGACCTCCAAGAATGTGCCCATGGGCCAACTCCAACACCAACTTCCTGTAAGGTTTGGGCACCACAAGCTGCTCAACGGTTTCTTCTGCCCTTTTTGCCACCCGATACAGTAGGTCCTTCTCTACGCTGAAGTATGGGTAAGTGCAGGTATTATCTGGGTTCACTAACTCACCATCTATTTTCACTACGTTTTCCCGTGCCTTTATTAGGGCGGAGTCTTTCAACTGTTCTGTGGCAAAGTTTTCCCTGTGAACCTCAAGATCAGAAAACTCCACAGACGGTAGGTTTTCGTCTGAGGAGGTGGGCTCCTCTCCAGTTTCTTGAGTCTCCCCTGCCAATACTGATAAGGGAAATTCCGGAGAGTCCTCACCACTCTCAGGGGAGTTCTGGCTATCACATTCCTGGTACATAGGGGCACCAGTGAGGGGCTCAGGATCATCCCACAGTTCCCAGAACTTCGGAAAATCCCTTCCCACAATGGCGTCATGCGGTAACTGAGATACTAAGCCCACTGGATGAGAGAGGGTACCTTTGGGGGTCTCGAAACACACTGTAGTCACTGGATACTCTCGGGTGTCCCCATGCACACAAATAACAGCTACCTTGCTATTCCCCGAGACCTCTGTTTTAACTAACTCAGCCTTTATCAGGGTCACAAGGCTACCTGAATCCAGCAATACCACAACATTTCTACCATTAACACACATTTTGCATAAATGTTTCTCAGTTCCTCGAATGGCAGTGCATGCGACTGTCGCACACAGCGACTGACGTCTGCCCGTCAGAAAGTCACACTGCATGGGTTCCTCCACAACCGGGCAATTGGCTGCAATATGTCCCGCTTGCCGGCAGCGGTAGCAAACGATCCTTCTTGCCGCCTCTTGAGCCGCTGATTTCCCAGGCTGTTCTCGCCAAACTTGGGGTAGAGCTCCCACCCTCTCACTCTCTCCACCCTCACCCCTTGGAATCCTCTTATCCGCCCCTGGGGATGGTCTGGTCTTAGGGTGGAAAGTCCGAGTGTCTCTGGAAGAGGCCGTCAGGTTCTCTGTAGCCAAGTATTTCTCCACACGATCCACAAGACCATCGGCCGTCTCTGGGTCTCCATGGCTTACCCACTTTTGGATGGCAGTAGGAAGAGCTCTCAAAAACCGATCCATTACAACACGTTCCACAATCTTTGGTGCGGACAAAGTCTCTGGCTGTAGCCACTTTCTGCTCAGGTGAATGAGATCATACATTTGAGACCTGGGGGGTTTTCCAAGCTGGAAAGTCCAGTTATGCACACGCTGAGCCCGGACAGCCTGGGTGACACCCAGCCTTGCCAATATTTCAGCTTTTAGCATCACATAGTCTTTTGCTTGGTTAGGCTCTAGGTCATAGTAAGCTTTCTGCGATTCACCAGTTAACAGAGGAGCCACCAGTCCAGCCCACTGCTCCTCAGGCCACTTTTCTCTTTCAGCGGTCCTTTCAAATGTGGTCAAAAATACCTCTGGATCATCCTCTCCAGTCATTTTTGTCAATAAACGACTCACCCCAAAGGACGCGGTATTAGTGGGACGGCTTTCCTCACTGGTCTGCGGACGTTGCTGCATTACTGCTTCCATCTGTTGTTGTAGTCTCTGCTCTTGCTTCTGCAACAGGTCTATGAAGCGGGCCTCAGATTGCTGCTGGGCTCGTTGCTGAGCCTCCAGACTCTGTTGCAAAGTTGCGTTTGTCTGCTGCTGGGCTGCAAGGCTCCTTTGCAAACCTGCATTTGTCTGCTGTTGATTGGCATTTGCTAGAGCCAGCTGCTTCAGTATCTCCTCCATGCTGGCTTAAAAAAAACTGCCACTGGTTCTCCACCAACTGTGAGGGGGTTAGCTCGGCAGCGGGTGTGTGTGACCCCCGGGATGGGCTCCCCACACAAAACAGGCCCAGCAAACGGAGGTTGTGGTTTTCAAAATCAAAAAAAGGTGCGGTTTATTTTCTATTTACAGTGACAAAACACAGCAAAGCAAAAGAAACATAACCAAAATAAATCCTGGTCAAGTTGACCTCTGACTAAACATACAGGTTTCCTAACTAACAACTGGGATCAGCCTAGTGCTGTCCTAGTCCCTAAGTCCCTGGTTTAGTAAAAGTCCAAACAAATCGCCACACAGGCTTTGCCTCACCGCACAGGGGTTCACTCTCCCTAGACAGTCCACACAGGTCTGGTTCCAGGCATGAGCTAACATCTAATGAAGCTGGGAGTTCTTATAGAGGCCTAAATGAGCTGACAAGGTTCAGCTGGTCTCCTCATCTCTGTCTGCACGACGCCCCACACTCTCCCTAGAGGTATGAGTCATCCATGAGCCCACTAGCCTTATACAACTCTCCACCTAGTTGTATAAGTCGGCGTAAAGCCTGAATCTGGGCGAAATATATCTACCCCCCTGGATGCAACCAGGTGACTTTACCTTCCTGCTGTCACAATATATATATATATATATATATAATTGCATTTTATAGTTGGCCCCCCTACTTTTGTCCCTGTCCCCCCATGTGCCCCCCCAAAATATGAAAGCTGGAGACGCCACTGTTGTGTAATAATATATATGAATCTGAAATGTATTATGCTTGCTTAACCACTTAAAGGAGCACTAAACCTTTTTTTTTTTTTTGCTTAAAAATAACAAACATGTTATACTTACCTCCACTGTGCAGCTCGTTTTGCACACAGTGGCCCCGATCCTGGTCTTCTGGGGTCCCTCGGCGGCTGTCTTGGCTCCTCCCCGCAAGGACTCCACACCTTAATGCGAGTGAGCTTGCATGGTGTGGAGTGATTGCGGGCGCGCTCCCGTGATACAGCGGTTCACTCGGCCCCGCCCCCCGGCGTGCCGCGTCATTGGATGTGATTGACAGCAGCGCCAGCCAATGGCTGCGCTGCTTTCAATCTATCCAGTGTAGCCAATCGGCGGCCAGGCAGAAAAACGAAGAGGATGACGGGGACGAGCATGGGACTTTCGAGGGGCCAGGTAAGAAAAACGGGGGCTCGGGGGGGGGGCGGTATTGTCGAATGTTTTTTCACCTTAATGCATAGGATGCATTAAGGTGAAAAAACATGTAACTTTACTACTCCTTTAAGCCCCGGACCATTTGGTAGCTAAAGGACCAGAGGTGAATTCAGAATTTTGCACTGCGCTGCTTTAACTGTAAATTGTGCGGACATGCAATGTTGTACTGAAACGAAATTTGCGTCCTTTTCTTCCCACAAATAGAGCTTTCTTTTAATGGTATTTGATTGCCTCTGCGATTTTTATTTTTTGCGATATAAATTTTGAATAAAAAATGATATTTTCTACTTTTTGTTATAAGAAAAATCGAATAAACTCAATTGTAGTCATACATTCAGGCCAAAATGTATTCAGCCACATGTCTTTAGTAAAAAAAATGTCAATAAGCGTATATTTATTGGTTTGCGCAAAAGTTATAGCGTCTACAAACTAGGGTACATTTTCTGGAATTTACACAGCTTTTAATTTATGACTGCCTATCTCATTTCTTGAGGTGCTAAAATGGCAGGGCAGTACAAAACCCCCCCAAATGACCCCATTTTGGAAAGTAGACACCCCAGGGAAATTGCTGAGAGGCATGTTGAGCCCATTGAATATTTTTTTTTTTGTCCCAAGTGATTGAATAATGACAAAAAAAAAAAAAAATTACAAAAAGTTGTCACTAAATGATATATTGCTCACACATGCCATGGTTATATGTGGAATTGCACCCCAAAATACATTCTGCTGCTTCTCCTGAGTACGGGGATACCACATGTGTGGGACTTTTTAGGAGCCTAGCCACGTACGGGACCCCGGAAACCAAGCACCGCCTTCAGGATTTCTAAGGGCGCAAATTTTTGATTTCACTCCTCACTACCTATCACAGTTTCGAAGGCCATAAAATGCCAAAATAGCACAAAACCCCCCCCAAATGACCCCATTTTGGAAAGTAGACACCCCAAGCTATTTACTGAGAGGCATGATTAGTCCATGGAATATTTTATATTTTGCCACAAGTTGCGGGAATATGACAAACTTTATTTTTTTTGCACAAAGTTGTCACTAAATGATATATTGCTCACACATGCCATGGACATATGTGAAATTACACCCCAAAATACATTCTGCTGCTTCTCCTGAGTATGGGGATACCACATGTGTGGGACTTTTTGGGAGCCTAGCCGCGTACGGGACCCCAAAAACCAAGCACCGCCTTCAAGGTTTCTAAGGGCATAAATTTTTGATTTCACTCCTCACTACCTATCACTACCTATCACAGTTTTGAAGGCCATAAAATGCCAAGATGGCACAAAACCTCCCCAAATGACCCCATTTTGGAAAGTAGACACCCCAAGCTATTTGCTGAGAGGCATGTTGAGCCCATTGAATATATTTTTTTTGTCCCAAATGATTGCATGACAAAAAGAAAAAAAAAAGAAAAAATGTACAAAAAGTTGTCACTAAATGATATATTGCTCACACATGCCATGGTTATATGTGGAATTGCACCCCAAAATACATTCTGCTGCTTCTCCTGAGTACGGGGATACCACATGTGTGGGACTTTTTGGGAGCCTAGCCGGGTACGGGGCCCCAAAAACCAAGCACCGCCTTCAGGCTTTCTAAGGGCGTAAATTTTTGATTTCACTCCTCACTACCTATCACAGTTTTGAAGGCCATAAAATGCCAAGATAGCACAAAACCCCCCAAAATGACCCCATTATGGAAAGTAGACACCCCAAGGAAATTGCTGAGAGGCATGTTGAGCCCATTGAATATTTTTTTTTTGTCCCAAGTGATTGAATAATGACAAAAAGAAAAAAAAATGTACAAAAAGTTGTCACTAAATGATATATTGCTCAAACATGCCATGGTTATATGCGGAATTGCACCCCAAAATACATTTGGTTGCTTCTCCTGAGTACGGGGATACCACATGTGTGGGACTTTTTGAGAGCCTAGCCGCGTACGGGCCCCCGAAAACAAAGCACCGCCTTCAGGATTTCTAAGGGCACAAATTTTTGATTTCACTCCTCGCTACCTATCACAGTTTTGAAGGCCATAAAATGCCAAAATAGCACAAAACCCCCACAAATGACCCCATTTTGGAAAGTAGACACCCCAAGCTTTTGCCGAGAGGCATGGTGAGTATTTTACAGCTCTCATTTGTTTTTGAAAATGAAGAAAGACATTTTTTTTTTTTTCAATTTTTAAAACTTTGTGACAAAAAGCGAGATGTGCAAAATACTCAACATACCTCTCAGCAAATAGCTTGGGGTGTCTACTTTCCAAAATGGGGTCATTTGGGGGGGATTTGTGCCATCTGGGCATTCCATGGCCTCCGAAACTGTGATAGGCAGTGAGGAGTGAAATCAAAAATTTACACCCATAGAAATCCTGAAGGCGGTGCTTGGTTTTCGGGGTCCTGTACGCGGCTAGGCTCCCAAAATGTCTCACACATGGTATCCCCGTACTCAGGAGAAGCAACAGAATGTATTTTGGGGTGCAATTCCACATATAACCATGGCATGTTTGAGCAATATATCATTTAGTGACAACTTTTTGTAATTTTTTTTTTTGTCATTATTCAATCACTTGGGACAAAAAAAAAAAATATTCAATGGGCTCAACATGCCTCTCAGCAAATAGCTTGAGGTGTCTACTTTCCAAAATGGGGTCATTTGGGGGGGTTTTGAACTGTCCTGGCATTTTATGCACAACATTAGGAAGCTTATGTCACACATCATCCACTCTTCTAACCACTTGAAGACAAAGCCCTTTCTGACACTTTTTGTTTACATGAAAACATTTTTTTTTTTGCAAGAAAATTATGTTGAACCCCCAAACATTATATATATTTTTAAAGCAAAGGCCCTACAGATTAAAATAGTGGGTGTTGCATTTTTTTTTTCCACACAGTATTTGCGCAGCGATTTTTCAAACGCATTTTTGGGGGGAAAAACACACTTTTTTTATTTTTAATGCACTAAAAAACACTATATTGCCCAAATGTTTGATGAAATAAAAAAGATGATCTTAGGCCGAGTACATGGATACCAAACACGACATGCTTTAAAATTGCGCACAAACGCGCAGCGGCGAGAAACTACATTCATTTTTAAAAGCATTTAAAAGCCTTTACAGGTTACCACGTTAGATTTACAGAGGAGGTCTACTGCTAAAATTACTGCCCTCGATCTGACCTTCGCGGTGATACCTCACATGCATGATGCAATTGCTATTTACATATGACGCTAGACCGACGCTTGCGTTCGCCTTTGCGCAAGAGCAGGGGGGGACAGCGGTGCTTTTTTTTTTATTATTATTATTTATTTTGCTTTTTTATTTTATTTTTAAATTGTTCCTTCCATATTTTTTTTTTTATCATTTTTATTGCTATCTCAGGGAATGTAAATATCCCCTATGATAGCAATAAGTAGTGACAGGTACTCTTTTTTTGAAAAAAAATGGGGGTTAGACCCTAGATCTTTCCTCTGCCCTCAAAGCATCTGACCACACCAAGATCGGTGTGATAAAATGCTTTCCCAATTTCCCAATGGCGCTGTTTATATCCGGGGGGGGGCATTCCCTCCCACTGCTTGTAAAAGCAGTCCAGAGGCTAATTAGCCACTAGGATTGCTTTTACATGAAAGCCGGCCGCTGGCTGAAAAGAATGATACCCGCAGGCATCAATCTGGTATAACCATTCAAAGTCCAGCAACATACCAGTACGTTGCTGGTCCTTGTTGGACATGTATTGTAATCTTTTTTTTCATGCAGCCTGTTGGCTGAACGAAAAAAAGAGATTGATCGGTGGGTATGCCCACCATTAGAATACCTCCCTTCATCCACCCACTTCTAATGATGGGCATATATGCCGAAGCATGGGGGCATCCTCCCGCAAAAAAGTTATGCCGCATACACACGGTCGGACTTTTCCACGGGCAAGCCTTCGTCGGAATTTCGACCGTATGTACGCGGCATAAAAGGTTATGCCGCGTACACACGGTCGAACTTTTCCACGGGCAAGCCTCCGTCGGAATTTCGACCGTATATACGCGGCATTAGGAGCAAAATCGCTCCTCCGACCCTGCTGCCCCCATGCTTCGGCATATATGCTCTTTTTTTAACTGTGGTGGTGAAATCACCTCCTACAGCGTTGGAGTCACGGCTTTATGTATCGTGGGAGCAAACGCTGTTGCTGTCAAGATAAATAAATCCGCGATGCAACTGAATGGTGTACCTGCTAAGCAAATGATGGTTAACATTAAAACAAAGTAACATTACAGTACAACAGTAAGACCTTACCATACCATACCTGCAAAGCAAATACCAAAACAAAACCTATTAAAAAATAAAACATTTTTTTAACGCAACCTGTGCCTAAAATATATATATGCCGAAGCATGGGGGCATCCTCCCGCAAAAAAGTTATGCCGCGTACACACGGTCGGACTTTTCCACGGGCAAGCCTCCGTCGGAATTTCGACCGTATATACGCGGCATTAGGAGCAAAATCGCTCCTCCGCCCCTGCTGCCCCCATGCTTCGGCATATATGCTCTTTTTTTAAACTGTGGTGGTGAAATCACCTCCTACAGCGTTGGAGTCACGGCTTTATGTATCGTGGGAGCAAACGCTGTTGCTGTCAAGATAAATAGATCCGCGCTGCAACTGAATGGCGTACCTGAAAACAAAAAAATACATACCTGAAAAGCAAGCATGATAAAACATTGCAGAATAGAATACAGTAAAAAAGAGCAGAACAATAGAGAGAAAATAGAGAGAGAGAGAGAGAACAATAAAACGACAACTATTTTAGTTTTTTTTATTTTATTTTTTTTTTGTGTTTTGTTTTTTACGTTTTTTTTTTCTTTTTTACACTTTTTTTTGTAACTTTAACAACTGTAATGGTTCGGGTCTCTCAAAATGTAATGGCATCTTGGGAGACCCTGTGTAAGTGTGTCCTAGTCTGTGAAATGCTGTACCCTACGCTAAAACTTCACTTTTGAGTGGTAGCGATCAAAACATTCACCAAGACAAAGACCGGGTTTGTCAGGACAGAGTGGACAAAAAACACGGGTGTCACGCCTAAATCCGCGCTTGCTACAGACACGACATCTTTTTTGGGGGGTTCGTTGGGTAGGGGTACTCGGGAGGGCATACGGATAATGCCTCTCATGCAGCCGGCTTACTGCATTTGGTAGGGGATGGTGAGGTGCAGAACCGCCTGGATACAGGAGTTCTGTGACTATCTCATTCTGGAATTTTAGAAGAAATAACGTCCCGCCTGAAGCTCTGTATAGCACATGAGCATTCAGCAAAGCCAATTGGAATAAGGATAGAGACACTTTTTTGTACCAGCGTCTCGCCTTACGGTCAATTAGATACGGCGCCATCAACTGGTCGTTGAGGTCCACCCCTCCCATATTTTTGTTTTAATCATGGACACAGAGGGGTTTCTCCACAACACCAGTCGCCGTACGAATTTGGACTGTCGTGTCTGCATGAAGGGAGGTAAGAAGGAAAACATTCTTATTGTCCCTCCACTTCATAGCGAGCAAGTTATTACACTTCACGCAGGCTCTCTCCCCCAGCCTAAGACGGGCATCTACAAGCCGCTAGGGAAAGCCCCGGCGATTAGGTCGCACGGTGCCACATGCTCCAATCTGATGATCAAACAAGTGACTAAACAGTGGCACGCTCGTGTAATAATTGTCCACATACAAGTGGTACCCCTTTCCGAATAAGGGTGACACCAATTTCCACACTATCTTGCCAGCGCTCCCTATGTAATCCGGGCAGTTGACCGGCTCAACCTGACTATCTTTTCCCTCATAAACCATAAAGCTCCATACATAGCCTGTTGCCCTGTCACAGCACTTATAGAGCTTGACCCCGTATCTGGCACGCTTGCTGGGAAGGTACTGCTTGAAAGCCAAGCGGCCAGAAAATTTAATCAGGGACTCATCAACGCAGACAGCTTGATCGTGAATAAACAAGGCTGCAAAACGTTCGTTGAAGTGGTTTATGAGGGGCCGAATTTTATAGAGCCGGTCATACTCAGGGTCCCCACGTGGACGACAAAGTTCATTGTCGTTGAAGTGCATGAACCGCAAAATCTGCTCGTATCGTGTCCTGGGCATGGAGGCAGAGAACACGTGCATGTGGTCAATTGGGTGCGTGGACCAATAAGCACGCAATGACGGGAATTTATGTGTGCCCATGTTGAGGGAAAGGCCCAGAAAGGTCTTAAATTCGGAAACCGTAATTGGTTTTCAATCTTTGGCAATTTTAGGCAACTGGGGGTTAGCGGCGATGAATTGACCAGCATACAAATTACTCTGGTCCACAATAGATCTATAGAGATCTTCCGTGAAAAACAGCGAATAATAATCGATTGGCATAAAATCAGCTGTTTCCACCTGAATACCGGGTTGGGCAGTGAATGGGGAAAGTACGGGTTCTGCAGAAGTGGTGGGGACCCAATCAGGATAGGCGAATTCTGCAGGAAGGGCACTATGGGCACGACGGGCCTGCCTTTGTCTTCTTGGTGGCAGCGGGACACTACTTGTGCTTGCCACCTCGCCAGCTTGAACTGCACTTATGGGACTCGCCACGTCACCACGTGATACTGCAGTGCTGGATGTACGCCCAGGCTGTACTAGGCCGCTGGTGCTTGCCAATTCACCAGAAGGAATAGCGGCGCTTGTACTACTCTGCTCCATGATACAAGAGCCCTGCGGTTCTTGCTCCTCAACAACCTCAGAAGATCGGGATCGGGTACACCTGACCTTAGCAGGGACCTCAACTTCGTCGTCAGAGCTATCTGACGTGGGGCCGCTGACGTCACTGTCTTCTACGGAAAGATATTCTGAGCCTGAATCTGACAGATACGTGACCTCCTCTTCACTATCTGTCATGCTCAGAATCTCGTAGGCCTCTTTACTAGTGTACCTTCGACTTGCCATTTTGGGCTCTAAATTTAGGGGTACACTAGTAAGATTCACAGGTAAAAAAAGCACCTGACTGTCACCAAATGTATCAAACGCTACCAAAAAAACTGTTAGCGATCGCAGGGATCAGGACTGTCTCTGCGAACGCTGCAGTTATGTGTGTTGTGTTTGGTAAGTGACAGTGATCGATCGATACTGCACTTGGGTGGGCTGGGCTGGGCTGGGCGGAGGGGCTAAACGCAGGTACTAGCAGGTATCTGGGCTGATCCCGCTAACACTGCGTTTTTGGGAACCCTAAACCGCTGGGGACGCTAGTATAGATCTGATCAGATACTATACCACTAAGGGAGGTGTATGCTTTGCGCGTGGGTGTTAGCGTTACTGGCACTAACCTAAAGCTGCCTGGGGCGACGCAGACCCTCTCTGGCGCTAAAACCTAATTGATATCACCCGCCGGGCGATCAGGGGGTTAAACCTTTATTGGGTTATATATGGCGGGTGCCCTGATGCTATAAAAAGCAAACTAACCAACCAGTGTCACCCGTAACCTTTATATGGTGATCACTGGTGAAAGGGTTAACTAGGGGCAATCAGGGGGTTAAAACCTTTATTAGGTTAAATATGGGGGTACCCAACGCTATATAAAAACCTGACGGGTTACCTAAATAACGAAATAACTCACTGGGTAACCAGTGTCACCAGTGACGCTTATACGGTGATCACTGGTGAAAGGGTTAACTCTAGGGGCAATCAGGGGGTTAAAATAATATATGGGGGTACCTGACACTAATAAAAACCTGCGGCGAACCTAAAAATAATTAACTGGCTATCTAGGACACCAGCGACAAGAAAAAAGCGATCGGAAAAACGATCGCTTAGTGACGCTGGCGTTAGGGGGTGAAAGGGTTACCTGGGGGGCGATCAAGGGGTTAAACCTTTATTGGGGGGTTAGGGGGCTACCTTGGACCTAAAGGGGCCTAATCCTAACTGCCCTGCAACTTTTTACAGTCACAAATGACACTGATTGCAGTGATCAGTAAAAAAAATGATCACTGCAAATGGTGCACTGTGACTGGGGGTACTGGGGGTGATCTGGGGGGTGATCTGGGGGTGACTGGGGGGTGATTTGTGTGCCTACGTGTACTGGTGTCAGTGGGCTGTTGGTGCACTTACTGTGAGATGTCTTCACTCCTCGCGCCGGATCGAAAAGACCGACACGAGGAGAGATGACATCACTTCCTCCTGTCTGTGTTTACATTACAGGCAGGGGAAGCTCTCTCATTCGCCGGGAGCGATCGAGAGGGGGTGGCCGGAATTGAACGGCCGTCCCCTCATGCCGGATCGCTCCCGAACACTTAACCACCGCTCACTGTACAGAAGGGGGTCCGATCAGACCCCCCAACTATACAAAGGCGATCACGTACATATACGTGATTCTGCCTGTCGGTGCCATTCTGCTGACGTATAATTACAGTGGGCGGTCGTTAAGTGGTTAACTGTGTATTCGCTCTTGTATTTAATCTCTATGTATCTGTAAGGAATGTGAGAATGCTTGTATAACAACACATCCCCCATTCTGTTGTTTTTGGTCAAGCCTAGATTTATGACCAGGTGTAGATCTAATTGTCTATTGATAACAAAACCTGATTGCTCCATATTTACGTAACCAGAAAAACCCCCTGCCTTATTTTCTATTCATCTGTTATCCTATAAATACTCTATGCCATCTCAGTAAAATCAGATACCTTACTGCACAAACTACCTTTCGTGTCTCAGTTATTGAGGTATCTCCAGATCCAAAAGGGCACTATTGGTAGACCAAGGTGGATTCAACAAGTTATTGTTCAGGCCTATGGTTTGGAAAAGAAGATTACTCCTTTTCAGGTTAAAGCGCACTCGACTAGAGCAGTTAGTGCTTCATGGGCAGTGCATCACCAGGCTTCCATGGCTCAGATCTGCAAGGCTGCTACTTGGTCTTTGGTCCATACATTCACTAGATTTTACCAAGTGGATGTGAGAGGGCACGAGGATGCCGCCTTCGGGCGCATTGTACTGCAGGCAGCAGTGTAGGTCCTCTTGTAAGATGGCGGTCTGTGTTTTCTTATCTGTGTCTCCCTCCCCTCAATTTGGGCATTGCTATGGGACATCCCACTAAGTAATTATCTAAGTCTCTGTGTCCCGTGATGTATGAACAAGAAAATAGGATTTTTTAAAACAGCTTACCTGTAAAATCCTTTTATTGAGAGTACATCACGGGACACAGAGCTCCCGCCCCCCTTCGGGATTATACGTTGGGACACTTATTGCTTTGCTACAAAACTGAGGTGCTCTCCATATGGGCGGGGTTATATAGGGGAGGAACTCGCCTTGTAATTAGGTTTGCCAGTGTCCAATCACCCGATGGTGACTATCTAACCACTAAGTAATTATCTAAGTCTCTGTGTCCCGTGATGTACTCCAAGAAAAGGACTTTACAGGTAAGCTGTTTTAAAAAATCCTGCAAAAATAAGTGCCTTTTTTAAAAAATTTCCTAAAAGGTGAACTTAGTTTTTACATGCATTTTTTTTTCCATAAAACATCTAATAGCAAATACACGTTCTTAGTTTTTTTTTCTCTATGAAATTCCTAATCTGCGTTTAATTTTGAAAGTTTCCTCCAGCTACCTGTGTGTGCGGCTCTCAAAACACTGCATGTACAGTTGATGTACAAAGCAGGAACACATAGAATTAGCAGTGTGTCAGCATGGACAGGGGAAACTTCCAAAAGTAAATGCAGAGGAATATTTTTAGAAATAAAAAGCAAGTGAATTACCGTATTTATCGGCGTATAACACGCACCCCAAGTTTAGGAGGGAATTTTAGGGAAAAAAACTTTTAGGAGGGAAGTTTAAGGAAAAATAACTTACATTTAAATGCAGCCTTATCAGTGTCCATTGCAGCCTTGTCACAGTGCAGCCTAGCCCCAGTGTCCATTGCAGCCTTGTCAGTGTCCATTGCAGCCTTGCCCCAGTGTCCACTGCAGCCTTGTCACAGTGCAGCCGTGCAGCCTTGTCACAGTGCAGCCGTGCAACCTTGCCCCAGTGTCGCCTTGCCCCCAGTGTTTATTGCAGCCTTGCCGGAATTTAAAACTGGCGCCGCCGAGATCGCTGCCGAGACTGGGCGGAGGGGGGCAAACGCCACCGAGAACGCAGGGAACGCAGGGACTGGGCGGAGCCGAGATACACATAGCCGAGTGTACTCGGCTCTACTCGGCTCTTCTCGGCTCCGCTCACAGTCACGTCGAGTCCCGCCCTATGATGGACATAACACAGGTCCAATGGCGGGATTGGGCGTGACTGTGAGCGGAGCCGAGAAAAGCCGAGTACACTCGGCTATGTGTATCTCGGCGACAATCGCTCCGATCCGCTCGCAATTTAGCGGAGATCGACGGGGGATAGGTGGATATCGGCGTATAACACGCACCCACGATTTCCCCCTGATTTTAAGGGGAAAAAAGTGTGTGTTATACGCCAATAAATACGGTAAGTTTTATTTTCTGTTTTATGGGAAAAAAAATAGGTTTTAATTTCACTTTATCAATCTTATCCCACCACGTACAACTCCCCGGGTTTAGGAGGGGTGAAATACCTCCCTTAACCACTTCAGCCCCAAGCCTCGTTTTGAGATTTGGTGTTTTCAAGTTAAAAAATTTTTTTTTGCTAGAAAATTACTTAGAACCCCAAACATTATATAGAGAATGAAATGGCGGTCGTTGCAATACTTTCTGTCACACCGTATTTGCGCAGCGGTCTTACAAGTGCACTATTTTTGGAAAATAAACGATTTTTTGGGAAAAATACACCTCTTTGAAATAAAAAATATATGTATATGTAAAATATATGTATATGTAAAAGCGCTGCGTAAATTGACGGCGCTATATAAAGTACCTTAAATAATAATAATAAGAAGAAGATAACAGTAAAGTTAGCCCATTTTTTTTTTATATTGTGAAAGATAATGTTACGCCGAGTAAATTGATACCCTACATGTCACGCTTCAAAATTGCACCCGCTTGTGGAATGGCGACAAACTTTTACCCTTTAAAATCTCCATAGGCGATGTTTAAAAAATTCTACAGGTTGCATGTTTTGAGTTACAGAGGAGGTCTAGGGCTAGAATTATTGCTCTCGCTCTAACGATCGCTCTAACGATCGCGGCGATACCTCACACCGTTTTCATATGCAGGCGCTGCTCACGTATGCGTTAGCTTCTGCGCGCAAGCTCAGCGGGACAGGGTGCGTTTACAAAAATGTTTTTTATTATTATTCATTTTATTTGGGATTTTTACACTGTTCTTTTAAAAAAAAAAATTGTGTCACTTTTATTTCTATTACAAGGAATGCATCCATTGTAATAGAAAAAAAGCATGACAGGGCCTCTTAAATATATATGAGATCTGGGGTCAAAAAGACCTCAGATCTCATATTTACACTAAAATGCAAAAAAAAAAAAAATGTCTCTTTAACCACTTCAGCCCCGGACCATTTAGCTACCCAAAGACCAGAGCACTTTTTGCGGTTCAGCGCTGCATTGCTTTAACTGACAATCGCGCGGTCGTGCGACGTGGCTCCCAAACAAAATTTATGTAATTTTTTTCCCACAAATAGAGTTTTCCTTTGGTGGTATTTGGTTACCTCTACGGTTTTTATTTTTTGCGCTATAAACAAAAAAAGAGTGACAATTTTGAAAAAAAGCAATAATTTTTACTTTTTACTATAATAAAAATCCCCCAAAAATATATAAAAAACATTTTTTTTCCTCAGTTTAGGCCGATACTTATTCTTTTACATATTTTTGGTAAAAAAAATCGCAATAAGCGTTTATTGGTTTGCGCAAAAGTTATAGCATCTACAAAATAGGGGACAGTTTGATGGCATTTTTATTAATATTTTTTTTTTTTACTAGTAATGGCGGCGATCAGCGATTTTTATCGTGACTGCAACATTATGGAGGACACATCGGACACTTTTGATGTCATTTTGGGACCATTGTTATTTATACAGCGATCAGTGCTATAAAAATGCATTGATTACTGTGTAAATGACACTGGCAGTGAAGGGGTTAACCAGTAGGCGGCGCTGAAGGGGTTAAGTGTGTCCTAGGGATGTGTTCTAACTGTGGGGGGAATGGGCTACATGTGACACGATACTGATCACTGCTCCTGATCGCAGGGAGCTGTGATCAGTGTACTGTCACTAGGCAGAATGGGGAAATGCTTGTTTACATCAGCATTTCCCTGTTCTTCCTCCCTGTGAGACGATCGCGGGACTCCCGGCGGACATCGAGTCCGCGGGACCCGCGGTCACACTCACGGAGCTCATGGAGCGCCCACAATGCCGCGTCTTAAAGGTGACGTAACTGTATGCCCAGCTGAGCCATTGTGCCGACGTATATCGTCGTGCGCTGATCGGCAAGTGGTTAAGAGCTATGGGCGGAAGTGACGTTTTGACGTCGCTTCCACCCTGCAATGGTATAGAGACAGGTGAGGGGCCATCTTCCCACTTATCTCCATGAAAAGTGTGGTGTGCACTTATATTCAGCCCCCTTTTCTCTGATACCCCTAAATAAAATCTAGTGGAACCAATTGTCTTCAGAAGTCAAAATGTGGATAATTTCAAGGGGTATGAATACTTTTTCAAGGAACTGTACATTGTCAAAAGCTTTACTTTTAAATGTCCAAACCAACTCAAAAAGTTTCAGAAAGGCATTGGTAGGTTACCTCACCCACCAACTCTTGGAGTCTCTCGTGGCGATGTTTCCCCTAAAATTGTCTGATCCGTCCCTTCCCACAAGACCCCAAACAATAAAGTAGCTCTCTGTTATGTCTGCATTGCACAGATTTTCTTTATTGTAGATTAAATAATTAACTCTTGGTGGGAGATCAGCCTTATCTCATGGCTTTTGTAATGGCAACTGTAGTTGAACATACAGTATCTGAAAAACCTGGTGGGCATATAAAGACAGTGAAGTTCCAGAATGCTAATCAACTAAAAATAAAAACAAAATCTGAAATATCAGTTTCGCTGACACTTGGCTAAAATCTGACTTTTTCCTTTTTGAATGTGTTTGGTACTCAGATTTGTTTATATTAAACTGGTTTGTCTTTGTCAAATTTTTTTCAGGTATGAAATGAAGCCAACACAACAGTCATCATCATCACGTTCTCATTATTTTACTATATTTCTCATCCAAACTTTAGTTGCCTTTATATTATTCAGTTATAATCATATTAGTAATAAACATTTTAGAAATGAGGTTTCCATCATGACCAACTGCACAGATTCTGCAGCTCCCTCCAAGCCTGAATTAAAATTCACTGTCTTGTTATGGACGTGGCCTTTTGGTTCCCAGTTCCCTTTAGAAGAGTGTCCAAAACCCTATGGTACTAAGTGCCTTCTTACAGCCAACCGTAGCATATATAACACAGCAAATGCAGTCGTTATTCATCACAGGGATGTATGTGGATCCAGACAGCAGATGCCACAGATGCCAAGACCTGAAGGACAATATTGGGTGTGGTTTACTTTGGAATCTCCAAGTCATAATCCAAATCTGCACTTCATGGACAAACTCATCAACCTCACTATGTCCTACCGCAGTGACTCTGATATCTTTACTCCTTATGGATGGTTAGAACGAAATGAAGCTGCTGCTAATTATACAATCCCAAAAAAGTCTCATCTGGTGGCTTGGCTTGTCAGTAACTGGAACCCCAATTCCAGACGAGTCAGGTTTTATAACGACTTAAAGAATTATATACTAATAGATATTTATGGTCAACGACATCTCCCTTTAGCCAGAGACCAAACAATTCCAACTATCTCTAAATATAAGTTCTACTTATCCTTTGAGAACTCAATACATACAGACTATATAACAGAAAAACTGTGGAGTAATGCATTTCATTCGGGAAGTGTCCCCGTGGTTCTTGGCCCACCCCGAGAAAACTATGAGAGATTTGTTCCATCTGATTCATTTATTCATGTGGATGACTTCCCCAGTGCAAAAGAGCTGGCTTCCTATCTGCTTGAACTGGACAAAAATGATCAGAAATACCAGGAATACTTCAAATGGAGATCAAAACTGAAGCCAGTGGAAGATGTTTCTTGGATTGTGCACTACTGCAAAGCATGTATAGAACTACAAACTGCCCCTTCATATAGAACCACGTCAAGTCTTGGTAAATGGTTCACATGACAAATAAAATATATATTTTCTGGAGAAAAAAACTTCTGGACTGAAAACGGGACCCACAAATGAACTCCAATAAATGTCATAAGGAAATATAAATATATAATATTTGCAAAAAATAAGGAAACCATAAATTGATTGCACAGGTGACAGGGGGTTAATAGAGTACCACATGAACCACATAGATATATAAAATATATGGGAAGGCCAGTATGCTGGCCTGAAATTATGGGAGGAGTTCGAGGGGTACTTAAGCAGACCATCTACAATGGTCTGTGTCGGCTCTAGCGCACGGTACCCACCCACCCATATCCCCTTTTTAAGGCACTCCTCTCTAAACAATTCTCAACAGAATTATCCATAAAGCCCCATACACACGGTCGGACTTCCATTTGACTTTTCCCTGGATTTTTGTCTGAACGGAGTTGGCCGGGCACACCCATAGCATACACACCACATTACTTTTCTGCAAACTTTCCCAAAACTTTTTGCAACATCACGTGGTTTTTCTGCTCTTTTCTGCTCTTTACCGCCACCCTTTGGTCAACTTCTGCTATTGTTTGTTGATTTTAACATTAGTTGTTTTGTCCATCGGACAAAAGTCCTATGGTTTTCTGTACACACGGTTGGACTTTGCTCCATCGGACTTTTGTTGGGCAAAAGTTTGTCCGTTTGCAGACCCAACTTTTGTCCGATGAAAACACAAAAAAACACAAAAAAGTTTGTCCGATGGAGCGTACACACGGTCGGATTGTTGGTCCAACTTGCTCAAAATGAAGTTTGTTGGCCAAAAGTCCGACCGTGTGTATGGGGCTTTATTTCTATCTTAAGGTATGGCCCCTTCTCTTGGCATACCGTCCAGCAGGCCAGGCCACACTTCAGGTCTTATTTGTGTTGTTAGTCTTGTGACGTGTTTATGTGATCCATATCTCTTCAGACAGAGGGCTCTGACCATAAATATTGTTTATTCATAAAATGCTATAAACATGTCCATCAGGCCATTTGATTTGATCCATATCTAAGAACATATATGTAAATATGTTTTTAGAGATGTGATATGAATCAGATCAGATGGCCTGATGAACATGTTTTTATCATTTTACGAAAAAATAATATATATTCTATGTGTATCTGTGTGGTTCATTTGCTACTGTATTGAGTCCCTGACACCCATGCAACCAATTTATGGTTTCCATTTTGTTTGCAGGTCTTTGCTTGGGGCTGGGTACGGAAGCAATCTC
This sequence comes from Rana muscosa, assembly GCA_029206835.1. NCBI lineage: Eukaryota > Metazoa > Chordata > Amphibia > Anura > Ranidae > Rana > Rana muscosa. The sequence goes on along the minus strand of CM055119.1, from coordinate 124,999,543 downwards.
TGAGCGTTTTTATGTGTTACTAGCTTATTTGAATATATTAACACCTTTGTAACCAAAGCTTAGTACAGCTCAGATGTAGTTGCATCAGTTAAATCGGTCATAGTTTAAATTACATTTTGACAGTGGAGTCTCTGAACTAAGAATACCCACAGGTGGACAGTCTGCTCAATCAGACACTCAATCTTTTTTTTTTGCTTCACAAGTTTTTATTGGGTGAATAATATAACATAATATATCATAGACACTCAATCTTTAATGCTCTCAATGCACAGCACACTGTGTATGAGGACTTTAAAAAAGTGTGTTGTGATAATGAAGCATCTTAACTAAAATCTACTAGGGGTATTGTTCTCTGCATATTAGAATAATAATTATTTTATTATTGCCTTTTTGGATGTTCTTATATTGGTGTTAATGTTTCTAAGATACAAAAAAGCTTGCGTATGACTGTCTAAACAGAAAATAACATTTGCGCCTGGGAACCAATAACGAGTTTCCCTAAGCCAAACAAGAAGTTAAAGGTTAAATCAATTGCACCATATTGTCAACACTGTGACTAGAAATAGTCAGAAATGCTTTAACCACTTTAAGACCGGGCCTATTTTTCAAACTTGTTGTTTTCAAGTTAAAATATATATTTTTTTGCTAGAAAATTACTTAGAACCCCCAAACATTATATATACAGTATATATATATTTTTTTCCCTAACACCCTAGAAAATAATATGGCGGTCGTTGTAATACTTTTTGTCACACCCTAGTAGTTGCACAGCGGACTTACAAGCGCACTTTTTTTGTAAAAAAACACTTTTTTTAATTAAAAGACAACAGTAAAGGTTTGTCCAGTTTTTTTTATATTGTGATGTTACGCCGAGTAAATTGATACCCAACATGTCATGCTTCAAAGTTGCGCCCGCTCGTGGAATGGCGACAAACTTTTACCCTTAAAAATCTCCATATGCAACGTTTAAAAAATTCTACAGGTTGCATGTTTTGAGTTACAGAGGAGGTCTAGGGCTAGAATTATTTCTCTCACTCTAACGATCACGGAAATACCTCACATGTGTGGTTTGAACACCGTTTTCATATGCAGGCACTACTCACGTATGCGTTCGCTTCTGCACGTGAGCTCGGCGGGACGAGGCGCGTTTCCTTTTTTTGTTTCTTATTTATTTTACCTTTAATTTTTAATTTTTACACTTTTCTTTAAAAAATTTAAATTGTGTCACTTTTATTCCTATTACAGGGAATGTAAACACCCCTTGTAATAGAAATAAAGCATGGCAGGACCTCTTAAATATGAGATCTGGGGTCAAAAAGACCTCAGATCTCATATTTACACTAAAATGCAATAAAAAAAAATAATAATGAAATGTCATTTAAAAAAAAATAAAAAATGATGCTTTAAGATCTATGGGCGGAAGTGACGTTTTGACGTTGCTTCCGCCCTGCAATGTTATGGAGACGGGTGGGGGCCATCTTCCCCTCACTCATCTCCATACCTAACAGGGAGAAGGACTCGATCGCCTCCGCCACTGCCAGCGGCTCTGGTAAGCGGCGGAGTGCACCGGAAAGCGGCGGGGGGCTCTCCTGCCGCAGATAAAAGTGATCTTGCGGCAAATCCGCCACAGAGACCACTTTTATCTGAAAGCGGACCGCCCACTGAAGAATAGGATACCGGGGTTATGGTAGCTAGCTGCTGCCATAACAACGATATCCCTCTTCAAACAGCTGACATATAATGACGGCGGGCGGTCCGTAAGTGGTTAAAGCGGTTGACTGCCTAAAAAAAAAAAACCTTTGAAGGCAAAGACATAATAAGTGAGTATGCACTGCATACTCGCTCATTATGAAATACTTACCTTAGAACGAAGCTCCCACAGGGCTGCCCGGTCACCGCTGAGGGAGCTGACATGTTCCCTCAGTGTTTCTCTGGGTTTGCAGCTCGGGTGCTGTGAGTGGCCGGAGCCGCGATGATGTCACCATTGTGCATGCGTACGGGAGCCCTCGGTTCCGGCACGATACGTCGGACCATCGCCGGACCTTCACTGTGCATGTGCCGCTGACGTCTGCATGCGAGGTGAATAACTCCTAAACCGTGCAGGTTTAGGAGATATTCATTTTACCTACAGGTAAGCCTTATTATAGGCTTACCTGTAGGTAAAAATTACCAAGCGGACAATACAACTGCTTTAAAGCTGAACTTCAAACCAATGGCCTATTTTTATCCATTCAGTTCTGAGATTTACAAAGCTCTGCGAGTCAATACAGACAGTTTTCTGACCTGACTTTTCCCTAATGCAGTTATGCAATACAGCTTGGTTGCCTCTTCCTGTCTGTAGCTGGACCATGAAGGAGCAGCAAAAGAAAGGGTCATTGAACCTTTGTTGGCATGTTCCTTGTCAGCAGATGAACATGGCATTACACCTGACGAGGAAAAGTTAGTGTCACTAAACTTATATCATAAAAAAATATCATGACACTATAAATGGTCTATTACACACTGTTCATAGTTCACTCAGTCACTATGAGATTCGCTTTCTGTATTCTGCAAAAAACCTGATTAATCTTGTTACTCTCAATCTCTATTGCTACCCCACTTATTAAGGAAAAAATGAATACATAACTGCATTAAAGTGATTGTAAAGGCTAAAAGTTTTTTTTTTTACCTTAGTGCATTCTCTACACTAAGGTAAAAAACATTTTAGGTGCAGCCCGCACTAAATACTTACCTAAACCAAATCTCGAACCAGCGCTGTGCCCGAGAGCAGTGGCTCTCTCTCCTGACTGGACTCACTGAGAGCAGCAGGAGCCATTGGCTCCTGCTGCTGTCAATCAAATCCAGTGATGAGTGACCGGGGGATGGGGCCGAGCCACGCTGTGTGTGTCAATAGATGGAGCAAGCTCACATAAGTATCAGCCCTAAAAGTAGCTTGTTATTGGGGTACGCAAAGGCAGGAGGAGCCAGGAGCACCAGCGGGGGACCCCAGAAGAGGAAGATAGGGGCTGCTCTGTGCAAAACTATTGCACAGAGCAGAAAAGTATAACATGGTGTTTCTTAATAAAATAGAAAAAAGGAATAACAAGACTTTAACCACCTGCCTACTGGGCATTTTCCCTCCCTTCCTGCCCAGGCTAATTTTCAGCTTTCAGTGCTGTTACACTTTGAAAGACAATTGCGCAGTCATGCAACTCTGTACCCAAACAAAAATTGTATCATTTTGTAGCAAAGTCCCGGGGCCCCTGAGGACTAATTGTGACCTCCAGAGTTAGGGACAGCTGACATCCTTCTGTGTAGAGTGGGTTACAAGGCATGGTGGGTGTAATGCAAGATGGAATGGTGGGCGCCACACACTTTTAGAATGCAAAGAGATATATTGTCTCTTGAACAGAACTGGGGGAGAGAGGACTAGGGCCAAGACACCCTTAAGTAGATGCAATGATAATTAGCAGACTCTGAGACTTCTATAGAAAGACAGCTAGCTATACAGGTGAAGGCCTCCAGCCAGACACCACTTCTGTATAGGTAGGACCACTGTCTCCTATGGCAACAATCTTGTAGTAGTTACTAACGGCAATTATATTCAACTATCTGCAACACAAACAGTTCTCTGCTTACTCCACAATTACTCACTGTGTATCTTCACTCAATCAACTCCAAGTCACTTTCACTAGACTTTGGATACAATAGCCACAGGATCCCCTGAGCTCTTTCACTGTTAGCACTCATTGGGGTTGATTTACTAAAGGCAAATCCACTCTGTACTACAAGTGCACTTTGAAATGCAGTCGCTGTAGATCTGAGGGGAAGTGCTGAAATGAGTGGAAGCTCTGCTGATTTTATCATCCAATCATGTGCAAGCTAAAATGCTGTTTTTTATTTTCCTTGCATGTCCCCCTCAGTTCTGCAGCGACTGCACATCCAAGTGCACTTTTAGTGAAAAGTGGATTTGCCTTTAGTAAATAAACCTCATTATCTTCCTCAAGTGTCACCCCCGCTTCCCTGCTGGGTCCCTGGCTTGGCACTCACAGATACTCTTCAAGCGTCACCCCTGCTGACACGCTAAGTCCCTGGCTTGGCACTCACTGATGCTCCACAAGCATCACCTCTGCTGTCCTGCTGGATCCTTGACTTGGCACTCTCTGAGGTTTTCCCACTTCTTCACCATCCCCAGCTGATGAGAAGTCTGCTCTGGTACTGTCCTTAGCTTACTCGTAGTGATCTTCGGTAACAAGGTAAATGGTCCCTTAGTGGCGACAGCTTGCCCTTCTTCCTCCAACCACAGCTGGTTCCTCGTCCGGCTGAACTGCTACTTCTGGTTGGACTACAAGCCCGCAGTCCCAAACCTACGCTGCTCTCCTGCTTCTGGATAGGTCCTTGGATAACCTAGCAGCCAGATGTCCCCAGGATAGGCCTAGCAGCCCAGGGCAGTATAACACACGTCCACCCAGACAGCCATCCAGGTGGCACAAAACCCCTATCACCTGACTCCGCCCAAAAAAAAAGGCTATCCTAGCAGGCCAATGGGCTTAAAGAAACCCCTGCCAATTGGCTGAGACATCCCATTCATTCATTTAAAATCTGTCCTTGCTATGCTCTTGTCTTATCCAATGTCACCAGCTATCATGCCACCTTGTGACAGAAGAGAGAAGTGCAGCAATTCCAGAATTAGGGGGAAATCACTTGATCTAACAATTGGCCAAGCTTGCCTGGCAACTAAATTTGATAGCAACCCTGCCTAAACTTCAGGGTGCTACCTCTTTTTTTTTTTTTTTTAGACAGATAGAGCTTTCTGTTGGTAGTATTTAATCTCCACTGTGTTTTTTATTTTTTGATAAACAAACCAAAAAAGACCAAAAAGTTTGAAGAAAAAAAAAAGTTAGTTAGTTTCTGTTATAAATTTTTTCGAAATAAGTAATTTTTCTCCTTCACTAGTGTGCGCTGATGAGGCTGGACTGATAGGCTGCACTGATGGGCAGTGATAGGCTGCACTGATGGGCATTGATGGGCACTGATAGGCAGGCTGCAGAGATGGGCAATGATAGGCTGCACTGATGGCCACTGATGAGCAATGAAAAGCATCACTGATGGGCACTGACAGGTAGCACTTGTGGGTACAGATTGGCAGCACATGTGGGCACTGTGGGTGCTGCATTGATGATCAGTGCACTGATTATCAATGTAGATGTCCCCTGTGTGGCTTTGTTTCTATGCAAGTCTAGCACATTAAATTACCTTACAGGAGGATTTTTTTTTTCTTTTTCAGAAGTTAACTACTGCTTTAATAACATTTGTCATAAAAGCCTTTAAAAGAGAAGTGCCAGATCCCAAAAAACTAACTTACATACTCACATAGATGGCTGCAGCATCGGTCCAATGCTGCAACTGTTCCCCGCCAGCTCTACACCGAGAACTGAGTAATCAAAGACCACTGATTAGTTCTTTGATCCACTCTTAACACAGAACCAGGACTGTAAGTGGCCGCTCTGTGCTTTTGGCCCCTCCAGCGAAAACTAAAGTGCTGGATTGTGCAGGGGGTGGGAGCGGCTGGTTTAGGCTCTCAGTGCAGTGGTGCGCTGAGAGCCTGAGCCAGCTGAAAACTAAAATGTTATTTTAATCAAAAGACTATGACAAAAACTAAATTGAAATTAGACATCAAAATGAACACTGCACTACCACAAAAGAATATGTAGGACACATCTACTAAGCTGCTGAAAAAAAAAGTAAAGAAAAAGGCTTTTCTTATATTTTTTCTTAATGTTTAATGTTGGTAATATATTCAGGTAATATGTACAATGGCATTACAGCCAAAAGAGTTTACAGTTTTTGGGGCTTTTTATATTTTTCGAGTTGTACTTCTGCTGGTCAAAAAGCAATATTTTTGTTTGTTTATGAAACTTGGTTTTATTTATAAAGACGCTATATATGACAATTGCTAAATCTGTGTCTGTACTCTGTAGTGAATGTTCAAACCTTAATACTATAAATAATAACATGTTATTAGATTTTTACTTCAGGAGTATATAATGTTTGGCAATTCTAAAGAAATAATGCACTAAAATAAGACTAAAACTTAAATGGCATTTTGGTCAAAAGACTATAACTAAGATTAAATCGAAATTTGATGTAAAAATTAACACTGCGCCATACTTCTCCTTTTCATAAGGTAAAGAGGGATATGAAAGTTGCAGTAACCAGTGGCGGAATTACCAGGGTCACAGCAGTCGCACTTGCGACTGGGCCCTTGAGTTCTGCCACTGTAGGGGGGCCTGCTGCCGCCTGGGAGATAGTACACTGATCATTCACGGGCAGTCCCCGTTCGCTCCACCCATCCTCTCCGCCCGCTCCGCCCATCCTCCCCGCCCTCACTCACTGGCACACTGCACAGTCCCCATCTGCTCAGCCCATCCTCTCCGTCCGCTCCGCCCATCCTCCCCCCCTTACTCACAGGCACACAGCACAGTCCCCGCCCGCTCCGCCCATCCACTCCGCACATCTTCCCCATCCTCACTCATGGGCACACTGCAAAGTCCCCGCCCGCTCCGCCCAGCCCCCAGGCACCTGAATTACAGCGGTGGGGGTGTTTTTTGGAAAAACCTTATTAGAGCCAGAGGCTCTAATAGGCGCCCAAAAATGTGAGAAGCGGGTGCAACGCTTTGTGTTCGCTTCCCACTCAGCTGTATGGTAGCAAAGCGAGGGAATTTGCTTTGCTAACATTGAACCTCCTCTCAGCCAATCAAGTGCACCGGGTCTGTGTTACCTGTCACCTGATTGGCTGAAACGACAGGCGCTGTGATTGGATGCCTATCAGGTGTCCAATCATAGCAGAGGACGAGAGGAGGAGCAGGTAAGAGAAGACATCGGGGTGGGGGAAGAAATGGAGGACACCGGACACCGCTCACCGCCGTCACCCGCTGCCCAAATGAGACAAGGTAAGTGCCGGGCAGACGGCGGGTGGGGGGGCACAGTGGCAGGACTTGGGGCACAGTGGCAACATTTGGGGCACAGTGGCAGCACTTGGGGCACAGTGGCAGCACTTGGGGTACAGTGGCAACATTTGGGGTACAGTGGCAGCACTTGGGGCACAGTGGCTACGTTTGATGGCACAGTGGCTGTGTTTGATGGCACAGTGGCTGCGTTTGGTACTGTGGCTGCGTTTGATGTTTTTTTTTTTCAGAATTTTTCAGTTTGTTTGCGCACCCCCAAAAATTTTGAGCACCAGCTGCCACTGCTCACAAGCACACTTTACAGTCCCTGACCGCTCCGCCCATCCTCTCCGCTCGCTCCGCCCATCCTCCCCGCCAGTGGCGGTGCGTCCATAGAGTGCACCGCCCCCTCTCGCTCCTGCACCGCCACTGAAAAACAGTACATAGGTTCATGAATTGCATGAACCTATGTATTGTCACCGCTGCCGCTGCCGCCCACTATTCAGATGGCCGGCCCCCTGGCGAGCGCCGGCCATCTGAATTAGAGCGGTGGCCGGCGGTGGGTGTGTTTTGGAAGTGTCTATCAGAGCCAGCGGCTCTGATAGGCTTTCCAATTACAGCCCTCAGGCTGTATTTGGCTTCCATATAGTTCACCGAGGGACGCACGGGGGGTACGTTCCTTGGTGAACACTGACAGGAGTTTCAGCCAATCAGGTTCACCAGATCTGGTTACCGGTAATCTGATTGGCTGAAGCGACATCGAGGGCGGGAGAAGACAAGAAGGACGGCGCTGACCCGAGGTAGGTAAGTGTAGGGCTGGGGGGGGGACTGGCTGCATTTGGGGGGAACTGGCTGTATATGGGGGACACACTGGCTGCATTTGGGGACAAACTGGCTGCATATGGGGACATACTGGCTGTATATGGGGGACATACTGGCTGTATATGGGGGACACACTGGCTGTATATGGGGGACACACTGGCTGTATATGGGGACACACTGGCTGTATATGGGGACACACTGGCTGTATATGGGGACAAACTGGCTGCATTTGGGGACACAATGGCTGCATTTGGGAGCAAACTGGCTGCATATGGGGGGACAAACTGGCTGCATTTGGGGGGACACTGGCTGCATTTGGGGGGACACTGGCTGCATTTGGGGACAAACTGGCTGTATATGGAAACAAACTGGCTGCATTTGGGGACAAACTGGCTGCATTTGGGGACAAACTGGCTGTATTTGGGGACACACTGGCTGCATTTGGGGACACACTGGCTGCATTTGGGGACACACTGGTTGTATTTGGGGGGGCACTGGCTGTATTTGGGGACAAACTGGCTGTATTTGGGGACAAACTGGCTGTATTTGGGGACAAACTGGCTGTATATGGAAACAAACTGGCTGTATATGGGGACAAGCTGGCTGTATATGGGGACAAGCTGGCTGTATATGGGGACTAACTGGCTGCATTTGGGGGGAAACTGGCTGCATTTGGGGGGAAACTGGCTGCATTTGAGGGGGCAAACTGGTGGCGTTTGGGCACAGTGGCTGCGTTTAATGGGCACAGTGGCGGCAATTGATGTTTTGTTTTTTTTTGAGTTTGTTTGCGCCCCCCCCAAAATTTTGAGCACCAGCCGCCACTGCTCCCCGCCCTCACTCACGGGCACACTGCAAGTCCCTGCCCGCTCCGCTAATTCTCTCCACCCGCTCCGCCCATCTTTCCCACCTGCACTCACTGGCTCCGCCTGCACTCACAGGCTCTGCCCATGCTCTCTGCCTGCCCAAGCAAGACCTACCAAGGAGGAGGAACCAAGTGATCTGCATTGCAGGTGAGTGGCACTGATCCCATCCCTAAATATAAACACTACTACGGATTCCCCCCCACACCACCACTACTGCCACCGATTCCCCCCCACACCACCACTACTGCCACTAATTCCCCCCCCCCACACCACCACTGAACCCCCCCAACCACCACCATTGCCACTGTTTCAATCCCCCTCACTGCTGTCACTCATCCCATCCCCCCACCACCACCACTGCTGCCACTGATCCCATCCCCACCCCACCACCACTGCTTCCACTGATCCCACCCCCCCCACCACCACCACTACTGCTACTGATCCCATCCTACAACCACCATCCTTGCCACTGATCCCATCCCCTTCCCCCCACCACTGTCACTCATCCCATCCAATCCCCCCTTCTATTACCACTCATCCCATCCCACCCCCTCAACCACCACCCTTCGCCACTGATCCCATCCTCCCACCACCGCTGCCACTCATCCCATCCAATCCCCCCTTCCACTACCACTCATCCCATAAAACCACCACCCTCGCTACTGATCCCATCTTCCCACCACCGCTGCCACTCATTTCATCCAATGCCTCCCACCGCTGCCACTCATCCCATCCAATCCCCCCCTTCCACTACACTCATCCCATCCAATCCCCCCTTCCACTACCACTCATCCCATCCCATTCCCCCCAACCACCACCTTTGCCACTGATCCCATTCAATCCCCCCCTACCACTGATCCCCCCCAACCACCACCCTTGCCACTGTTTCAATCCCCCCTCACCACTGTCACTCATCCCATCCCCCCACCACCACCACTGCTGCCACTGATCCCATCCCCACCCAACCACCACTGCTGCCACTGATAGCGTCAAAGTAATGATGTACAGCTACGGCGATTTGCAGTAAGTGGTTAAATAGCAAGCACCTCCAGAAATGTATAGGGGCTTCTGTTATATCAATGAGAAATCCGTGGAGCATTTAAATGGGGCACCCTATTGTACCAATCTCAAAATTCTAGATGAAGTGTTGCCTTGCCCCCTACCACAGTCTGTTCCCCTCTATTGGCCCATATTTGTGATGGGTCTCCTTATTGACCAATAATGAGGCACACGAGGGAAAGTTGTAATAAGGTGCCTACTGAAGTATTACTTACTGTGTTGGTCGTGTTCAGTATTTCTGGAGTTAAGTGTGTTTTCTTCTGTACTAATGGTACTACTTAGTTAATGTTTCCCGGGGGAAGTGGTACTGCCTGAGAAACTAGGGTTAACGCTGCTAGCCAGACTTTCCCAGGTTTTCTGCAGAGCCCTGCCTCCTGCTGGAGAGACATATAAAAAGTGATCAGCTTATGTGAGAGGCGGAGCTCCAGCATGGGAACAGAGAGAAGGAGTGCTGCATCATGTGAAACTGTATTGCCCACTTAGCCTCCCTTTTGGGGTACCCAGTCGGGGTAGAGAGAGGTGGATATGGACTCTTATGAAAGGACTTTTCTTATCTAGGAGGTATGATTTGGGCAGCCTAAGTTAGAATAAACTAGAGCCGTGTATGGAAGGATCTTTGAGATACGGTGCCACATTAACTTTGTAATTTGCAAGAAGTTTAAGCAAAAGTATTAATAAATGCCTGGTCTGAAGTTCCTACAAAGGGGTGCATGTAAAAGAATATCAAAAGAACAGGGCTTGCACTAAAAATGGAAATGAAGAGGAGAAAGTTTGCCACCACGAAGGGTTACTTGTGCAGGGGAGTTGGCGGGAGATGCAGCCATATCGCTGTTGTCATGAGTAACCAGTTGAGTGGTGTGGAATTTTATACAGTGCCTTGAAAAATTATTCATACTCCTTGAAATGTTCCACATTTTGTCATGTTACAACCAAAAACATAAATGTATTTTATTGGGATTTTATGTCATAGACCAACACAAAGTGGTACATAATTGTGAAGTGGAAGAAAATCATAAATGGTTTTCAAAAATTCAAAACAGATTCTCTATTGAATTTAGGTCTGGACTTTGACTGGGCCGTTCTAACACATGAATATGCTTTGATCTAAACCATTCCATTGTAGCTCTGGCTGTATGTTTAGGGTCGTTGTCCTGCTGAAATGTGAACCTCCACCCCAGTCTCAAGTTTTTTTCAGACTCCATCTTCCCATAAACTCTGACCAGCTTCCCTGTCCCTGTGTCATGTACCTGGGTGTATTTGAACCGGGATCTTCCTGGTCCCACAGCTGCAGCCTTACCTGTTGTGCTACGGAGCAGATCTAGACTTTTGGAAATGTCCTCTCAGTATTAAGCATTACCTTGGACTCACTAGCCCCACCTGCTGCCAGCTGTGGACAATTTTCAATCAAGGCAGCCCATAAAAAGGAAGTGATGCTATCTCTCAGCACCCGTTTGTGTGGAATAATTCCCTGGGTGTTGTGACTGCTTTCTGATCTTGATTTTCGTGTTGAACTTCTGCCTGAATTCCTGACTACTCTCTAGCCTGCTGATTTTGTACTTCACTGCCAGCTTGTGTATGACCTTTGCCTGCCTGACCACTCTCTGGATTTCGATCGTGTACCGTTTTGCCTGATCTGTAGCCAACCTAATCTGCCTGACTACGTTTTCGCCTGAATCCTCAGCACACAAGTTCCACTTCGGACACTACCTATCACAGGTACCTTACATTACAAATGGGCCACAATGACAGTGGACCCTGCTGAGATTGTTAAGGCGATTTTACGTCAGGGACAATTGATTGGAGCTCATGAACAGCATCTTTCTTTCCTGGACGCCAAGTTAGATGAACTTTGTACTATGCTTAAATCTTGTTTGCCTGCTTCCTCTGCAACGGTCCAGACTCCGGATCCTACTCCTGCTACGATCCAACCCGCCTCTTCTGTACCACTCAAACTTCCCTCGCCTGACAAATTTGGTGGTGATACTGAGGACTGCAGAGGCTTTTTAAATGTTTGCCGTTTGCATTTCCGCAACAACCCTGGGACCTTTAGCACTTTGTCTGCCAAAGTGACTTTTTTAATTTCTGTGTTAAAGGGGAAGGCCCTGGCCTGGGTCTCTCCTTATCTGGAATGCAATGATCCTGTGCTGCAAGACGCTGACAAATTTCTGGCTTCTCTCCAGACTGTATTTGACAAGCCAGATAGAGCTTCTGCAGCTGAGTACTCATTCTTGGACATGCAACAAGGCACCAGGTCTGTGGCACAATATGCTGTTGAGTTTCGTACCCTTGCTGCTGAGACTACTTGGGACTCAAGGGCATTACGTGCAGCCTTCTGAAAAGGTCTTGCAGATCGCATCAAAGACGAATTAGTCTATAAGGATTCCCCAGAAGACCTAGAGAAATTCATAGAGCTCTGTGTTCGTCTGGATGTCCGGTATCATGAAAGGTGCCAAGAGAGACTTAGAACTCGCAAGTTTCTTAGGCCAGTTTACTGTTTGGCCCCTAACTTCCAAGCACCACCTCAGCCAGAACCTGAAATCTCAGTTGAACCCCAGGCACCTGTGGAACTCATGGATGTAAGCTGTCTACACCTAACTGAATCTGAGAAACAAAGGAGGCGTGCATTGGGCCTATGCCTATACGGTGGACTTAAAGGACATTTATTATCTGTCTGCCCTTCCCGTCCAGTAAAAGGCAGGGTCTAACCAGTGCTGGAGGAGCTGGCTTAGACCTTACAGGTATATCCTCCAAGACCAAGATTACCATTCCTGCAATTATCCATTTACCCTCTAAACTTGTCTCCTGTGAGGCTTTTGTGGATTCTGGAGCTGCTGGCATATTCTTGGACTACACTTTTGCTAAAAAAAATAATATCCCATTTGTTCCAAAATCTAGACCCCTGAACATTACCACCATGAATGGACAACCCTTGGGAAATGGCATTGTAAAATTTGAGACTATGATAATCACCCTTCAGGTAGGCATACTCCACAAAGAGGAAGTTGTCTTGTCTCTTATTGATTCTCCACTTCTGCCTGTTATCCTTGCTTACCCATGGTTACAACAACATAACCCTTCTTTTGATTGGGAAAATGGAGAACTAACCTCTTGGGGGTCGTTCTGTCATTCAAACTGTTTGTCTCAACCCAAAAGACTTTCTGCTTGTATGTTGGCTTCCGTGGCCGTCCCACCTACCTTGCCTCATGAATACCATGCGTTTGCAGGCGTATTTTGCAAGCAAAAGGCAGAGGTTTTACCTCCACATCGTTCTTTTGACTGTGCAATCAAATTGGTTCCTGGAGCACCTCTTCCCAAAGGAAGGACCTATGCCTGAACAAAAATCCATGGAGGAATACGTAAAAGACAACTTGGAAAGAGGTTTTATCCGACCCTCTTCTTCTCCAGTAGGGGCAGGTTTTTTCTTTGTTGAAAAAAAAGATGGGGGTCTTCGACCATGCATAGACTATCGAGGGTTAAATCAAATCACGTAAAATACTCCTACCCTTTGTCTCTCATTCTTGAACTGTTTGATGTACTTAAGGGGGCTGTTATCTTCTCCAAGCTAGACCTACGAGGGGCTTATAATCTGATTTGAATTAAAGACGGGGACAAGTGGAAGACAGCATTCAACACTCGTAATGGACATTTTGAATATCTGGTTATGCCATTTGGGTTGTGTAATGCCCCTGCTGTCTTCCAATGTTTCATGAATGAAATTTTTCATGATTTCAGCAACAGTTTTGTGATCATCTACTTGGACGACATTTTAATCTTTTCCAAGACTCATCTAGAGGACATCTTGCATGTAAAGCAGGTATTGCAATGACTGAGAGAAAACCATCTTTACGCGAATATTGAGAAATGCAGTTTCCATCAAAGCCGTATTCCTTTCCTTGGATACATTATAAGTGCTGTCGGTTTCCAAATGGACCCTCAAAAACTTTCCGCTGTCTTGCAATGGCCCCAACCGACCACTTTAAGACGGCTCCAAAGCTTTCTAGGGTTCGCAAATTACTACAAACGCTTCATGAAAGGTTTTGCCTCCATTGCGGCCCCCCTTACTACTATGACTAAGAAAGGTACAAATTGCAAGGTATGGTCCTCAGAAGCAGAATCGGCTTTCCAGCAATTAAAAGACATGTTCAGCAAAGCTCCAATTCTTCAGCATCCAAATCCCGATCTCCAGTACATAGTTGAGGTTGATGCCTCTGAAGGTAGGAGCAGGTGCCGAGCTCTCCCAGAGACAGCTTAAGTCCGGTAGAATCCATCCAGTAGCATTTTTTTCTAGAAAGTTTTCTCCAGCGGAGATGAATTACGATGTTGGGAATCGAGAACTACTGGCCATCAAATTGGCATTGTCTGAATGGCGACATCTTCTGGAAGGGGCTCCCAAACCTTTTTCTATCCTCACTGACCATAAAAACCTACTGTATCTTCAGACTGCAAGACGTTTGAACTCACGTCAGGCTCGATGCTCTGTTTTTCTCCCGTTTTAATTTTGTTCTTTCTTATGTTCCTGGGCATAAAAACAAGAAAGCCGATGCTCTTTCCAGACAGTTCGCTACCTCTGAAGAAGACCAACCTACCGAGCAGTATATAATCCCACCTCACAAAATTGTCGCACAGATCTCTACGGCTCTTTCCCAACAGTTACAAGAAACCCAGAATCGTGTTCCCCAAGGCTTGAAGATACCACCAGGTCGCCTGTTCGTAGCCCCTAGCCTCAGAAAACCTGTACTCTTTTGGGCACATGATGGTGTGTTATCTGGTCATCCTGGTGTCACCATCACTTCTAAGACCTTGCAGCATCATGTCTGGTGGCCTCATATGAAAAGGGATGTTACTGACTATGTGGCTGCCTGTCCAACTGCTGCTAATAAAGTACCCCGTACATTGCCTACTGGACTGTTACAAATACTTTGGGCACCTCGTCAGCCTTGGACCCATTTGACTATGGACTTCATTACAGACTTACCCAAGTCCAAGGGCATGACTGCTATATGGGTCATAGTGGATCGCTTTTCTAAAATGTCTCATTTTGCGCCACTCCCGGGATTACCTACAGCGGAAGCACTGTCTACTCTCTTCCTTTCCCATATTGTGAGATATCATGGTATACCTACCAATGTCGTCTCAGACCGCGGATCCCAGTTTGTTTCTCGATTCTGGAGAGCGTTCTGCAAGAAACTGGGAGTAACGCTTTCAATCTCTACCTCACATCACCCTCAAACAGATGGTCAAACCGAACGCATGAACCAGACCCTAGAAACCTATCTTCGGCATTATGTCAATGCCTTACACTCCAACTGGTCTGAGTATTTGCCTTTAGCTGTGCCATTAATTCCCGTTGGCACAGTGCTCTTCATACCACACCATTCTACGCAGCCCTAGGCTATCACCCTCAGACTTTTCCCCTACTTCAGCCTTCTTCTGGTGTACCAGCAGCAGATCAGCGGGTGAAAAATATTCTGCTACATTGGAAAAAGATTTGCTTATTACTACGGAAGTCAGCAGGCAAGTATGCACTTTTTTTCCAACAAACAAAGACGCCATATACCTCCATATGTGGTGGGGGACAGAGTTTGGCTATCAACCAAATATGTGAGACTGAAACAACCTTCTACCAAATTGGGCCCTCGATTCATTGGTCCTTACAGAATTATTGCTCGAGTCGGGCCAGTCTCCTATCGGTTGAAATTACCCTCCTTTCTCCGGATTCATCCTGTGTTCCACGTTTCCCTCCTCAAAAAAGCAATTTTCAATCGCTACTCCAGAACGCAAAAGCTACCTCCTCCTGTTCTTGTTGATGGACAAAATGAGTTTGAAGTCTCCAAGATTCTTGAAGACAGGGTTGTGGCCTTCGGTATCTGGTTCATTGGAAGGGATATCCTGTCACAGACCGTTCCTGGGTTCCAGCCAAAGATCTGCATGCCCCTTCTCTTATTCGAGACTTCCATGCCTCCTTTCCCACTAAGCCCCGCTAGGCCCCCGGAGGGGTCCACTGGGGAGGTCCACTGGGGAGGGGGCCCTGTCATGTACCTGGGTGTATTTGAACCAGAATCTTCCTGGTCCCACAGCTGCAGCCTTACCTGTTGTGCTACGGAGCAGATCTAGACTTTTGGAAATGTCCTCTCAGTATTAAGCATTACCTTGGACTCACTAGCCCCACCTGCTGCCAGCTGTGGACAATTTTCAATCAAGGCAGCCCATAAAAAGGAAGTGATGCTATCTCTCAGCGCCCGTTTGTGTGGAATAACTCCCTGGGTGTTGTGACTGCTTTTTGATCTTGATTTTCGTGTTGAACTTCTGCCTGAATTCCTGACTACTCTCTAGCCTGCTGATTTTGTACTTCACTGCCAGCTTGTGTATGACCTTTGCCTGCCTGACCACTCTCTGGATTTCGATCGTGTACCGTTTTGCCTGATCTGCAGCCAACCTAATCTGCCTGACTACGGTTTCGCCTGAAGTTCCACTTCGGACACTACCTATCACAGGTACCTTACACCCTGCTGAAGAAAAGAATCCCCACAACATGAATAAACAGTAAAGTATTAATGCGCTACCAACGTGTTCAACAGTAATTAATAATACATAAAGTGCTACAGTGCTAGAGTGAAAGGTGCAAACAGCAGCCAAACTTCTGTAGTATTGCCAATACCCATAAATTGTGTAAGATAGTGAAGTAGCGCTAATTGCTCTATATGTGCGTTGTATATGTAATACAGTAAGCCTAATAAATAAAGTAAACCTACTAAATAAATAATGTGACACAAACAGTGCACAGTACCTATTAGAGTGCTAATGTGCAAAGATCTAGGCAAATAAACTCACAAATATAACAATAAAAAAATATATAGATGAATCACAGTGTAACAAGTGCAATGGGACAGTGCTAAAGTCCGTATGTAAGGTGCATCCAAAGTAAACTGGTAATGAAATATAAAAAAAAAGATATAAAAATAACAATAAAAATCTTGAATCTATAAGTGATATAGGTAGTAAACAATGATATAGTCCATTTGTAAAGTGCATCCAACAATGAACTGGAGTTCTGACTAGGGATGAGCTTAGAGTTCGAGTAGAACCCATGTTCGACTCGAACATCGCCTGTTCGGTTGTTCGCCGAATTGCGAACATTATGGGCCGTTCGTGCCAAATTCGAGTTGTGCGTCACGGCCCATAATTCACTGCAGCATCGCAGTGCATTGCTGGCTGATGATTGGCCAAGCATGCACTATGACCCGCATGCTTTGGCCAATCACAGCGCGGAAAAAACGGAGAGCCATAATTGCCAATTATGTCTCAGGGGGTTTAGTACACGCCCCACACTATATAAGGCCGCCTGCGTGGCGGCCTTGTGTAGTGTGTTGCGGCGGTGGTTAAAGACAGAGAGAGACAGTGTAATTTAATTTGAGTTAGAGCATGCAGGCGAGTCAGTTAGCTGCAGTTACAGTGTGTAGAGGATATATATGCATCCTAGGTGTTGTATATATATTTAAACACTGTATTCAGTTTAGCTAGATCCGTTCCTGTTATTCTCTTCCTAATATACTGACAGGCAGGCGATCGTGCTAGCTGCAGTATTTTCACTTAGTGTACTGTGTCCTTTGCACAGTGTGAAAGAGGAGTTTAACTCTAGTGGGAAAGGGTGGAGATTGCCAACATCCCAGTGGTAAGTCAAAAAAATGCAAGAGAAACCCTCTGATGGGACTTTAAAGGCAATAACTCTACCTAAATGAGTATGCAAAACTGTAGATTTATCAAGAAATTATATTTATTACAAAGTCTTTAAAACATCAATGTGGAAGGGTCCTTGTAAAGAAACTCTGAATTCCAATTGACATAACCGAATAAAATACCATTAAACAACCACTAGTTATAACACTCTTGTATGAATATACACAGTGCATCTCTACGCGTTTCGAGGTTTTGAAGGTATATCCTCTTCGTCAGGAGCATGTGGTGTTGAATTGTTTATAATCAGTGGGGTAGAGAGAGCAAGGAAAGGGCTGTATCTGTGGCAGATGGAACACCAGGATGGGACGATGCACCGAACAGTCAAAATGCAAACGGAGATCAAAAGAGGGAGCTGTGGATGGAGCATACACTGGACCAAGGGTCAGGCGTCCACACCCGTGCGGCTGAGTCAATCCAAATCTTACTCGTAAGTTAAAATACCAGAGATGGTCATAGTTGGAGGATATCTCAGTATAGAACGAGTTTGAAAGGTGCTGGATGGAGTGCTGATGGAGTACGGTATATTAATTTTGAAGTTAGTAGTTCAAGGAATGGCGGTGCTTGATTGAATGTCAAGCATTTCCATTAATGCATAGCATGAACCTTGTCAGTCATAATATAGTTTTTATCAGCAAGAGTAAAGGAATATATGAGCGATGGTGTCCACAGCCTCCAACTTAGCCAGAAACAGCCTGAACACAATTGCTGGTGTTCTCATACTAATACAGGCAGGGAGCTGCAGTATTTTCATTTAGTGTCCTTTGCACAGTGTGCACCTAAAGCTTACCTGAATACAATTGCTAGTGTTCTCATACTAATACAGGCAGGGAGCTGCAGTATTTTAATTTAGTGTCCTTTGCACAGTATGCACCTAAAGCTTACCTGAATACAATTGCTGGTGTTCTCATACTAATACAGGAAGGGAGCTGCAGTTTTTTTTAATTTAGTGTCCTTTGCACAGTGTGCACCTAAAGCTTACCTGAATACAATTGGTGGTGTTCTCATACTAATTCCACAGGCAGGGAGCTGCAGTATTTTCAGTTAGTGCACTGTGTTTTCTTTGCACAGTGTGCACCTAAAGCTACCTGAAGACAATTGCTGGTGTTCTTCTGATCATATTAATACCACAGGCAGGCAGCTGCAGTATTTACAGTTAGTGTACTGTGTCCTTTGCACAGTGTGCACCTAAAGCTACCTGAAGACAATTGCTGGCGTTCTTCTGATCATATTAATACCACAGGCAGGCAGCTGCAGTATTTACAGTTAGTGTACTGTGTCCTTTGCACAGTGTGCACCTAAAGCTACCTGAAGACAATTGCTGGTGTTCTCATACTAATAATACTACAGGCAGGCAGTTGATTCTGCTAGCTGCAGTATAATAAGTATATATACATCCCAGCTTTGTGCAGCTACATCTCACTGCAGGCCATTAGTATGTCTGGAAGGCCAACAAGGAGAGGCAGACAGTCACAATCCAATAAAAGAGGGCAAGCAGGCTCTGTGTCTAGAGGCAACAGTGCTGGTCGTGGACACGGTGCATCCTCATCAGCATGTGGCCGTGGGACACACTTATCCTTTTTTTCGGCAGCTGGCCGCGTTGAGCCGCAACATGCCGAAGACTTGGTAGAGTGGATGACCAAGCCGTCCTCATCCTCCTCATCCTCTCTCACCCAGGCTCAGGGTACTTTGTCTGGCAAAGCAGCTGCCAACGTGGCCTCTTCCCTCGGCTCAATGGCATCAGTCACTCCATCCCTAGCCCCACCATGTCCTCCTGAGGAGTCCCCCGAACTGTTTGACTACAGTGTTGGGTACATGCTCCAGGAGGATGCCCAGCGTTTTGAAGGCTCCGATGATGGTACCCAGCTAGAGGAAGGCAGTAACATGAGCCCAGAGAGAAGGGGTGCCCAAGAAGGACAGCAATCTGGCAGTCATGTTCCCCCAGCTGCAGCATACTGCCAGGTTTGCTCCAGTGATGAGGAGGGAGGGGATGATGAGGTCACTGACTCCACGTGGGTGCCTGATAGGAGAGAGGAGGAGGAGGGCAGGATGCCCTCCAGGGGCCAGCTTAAGTGCAGCACACCGACTGCATCACACCGCAGAGCTCCGCATGTGCAGGGCGCTGCTGTCTCTGCGCGTAATTCCAAAAGTTCTTTGGTGTGGGCCCTTTTTGAGACGAGTGCATCAGATCGCACCGCTGCTATTTGCAACATATGTCTCAAGCGAATCTCGCGTGTCCAAAACATCATCTGCTTGGGCACCACATGCTTGACCAGACATATGTCGACCTGCCATGCAGTTCGTTGGCAAGCATACCTAAAAGACCCACACCAAAGAACAAAGCAGACCTCTCCTTGATTCTCATCAGCTGGGATCTCCAACCCCACTATACCTTCAGTCCTCTCTGAAACCTGCACTGAGAGGAATGAAGGTGTAGAATTAGGTGTGTCACAGCCAAGTACTTGTGGGCAATCTGCTATCGGCAATGTGCGGTTCCTCAGTGGCAGGTTCCCAAATTCCACTTTTTCTCACAGAAGGCGATTCCGGCTCTCTACCGGCATGTGGAAGGCAATGTCTTGGCCTCGCTGGACAGGGCAGTCAGCGGTAAGGTGCATATTATCGCTGACTCATGGTCCAGCAGGCATGGACAGGGACGTTACCTATCTTTTAGGTCGGATTGGGTGACTCTGCTGGTAGCTGGGAAGGATGCAGGACAAGGTGCAGTAGTGTTGGAGGTTGTTCCGCCACCATGCCTCCAAAATGCAACTACTGGTGATTCTGACACACCTCTCTCCTCCACCCCCTCCTCTTCTTCTTCCTCCATGGCCTCTTCCTGTGCTTTGTCCTCGGAACCAGCGGTGCTCCGTAGGCATTCAAGGGGCTACGCAAGTACGCAGGCAAAAAGATGCCATGCGGTGCTTGAGCTGGTGTGCTTGGGGGACAGGAGCCACACTGGGGCAAAGATTCTGTCAGCTCTGCAGGGGCAGGCTCAGGGGTGGTTGACGCCACACCAGCTTAAGCCAGGAATGGTGGTTTGCGACAATGGCACCAACCTCCTCTACGTCCTCCGACAGGGACAACTGACCCATGTGCCCTGTTTGGCTTACGTCCTTAACTTGGTGGTGCAGCGGTTCTTGGGCAGGTACCCGGGCTTACAGGATGTCCTGAGGCAGGCCAGGAAACTGTGTGCATTTCCGCCGGTCATATAATGCCAGTGCTCGGCTGGCTGACCTCCAAAAGGAATACAACCTGCCCAAGAACCGCCTAATCTGTGACATGCCCACAAGGTGGAACTCAACATTGGTCATGCTGCAGCGGCTGCACACGCAGGAGAGGGCCAACAATGAGTATCTGTGCCAATATGGCACCAGGACAGGGTCAGGGGAGCTTGTTTTTTTTTTTTGCCATGCCAGTGGGTCATGATCAGGGTTGCATGCACTGTCCTCTCACTATTTGAGGAAGCCACGAGGATGGTGAGCAGTGACAGTGCATGCATCAGTGACACTGTCCCTCTTGTCCACCTGTTGGAGCACATGCTGCGTGGAAAAATGGACAGGGCACTTGAGGCAGAACAGAGGGAGGAAAAGGAGGACTTCCTTACCTCTCAAGGCCCCCTTTATCCAGACAGTGTTCCTGCTGGCCCGCCTATCACACAGGAAGAGGACAAGGAGGAGGAGGAGGATTGTGTCAGCATGGAGGTGGAGTCTAGCACTTAGCATCAGCAGCAGTCTTCAAGGGATCAATTACAGTCCCAAGTAGGGATGAGCTTCGAGTTCGAGTCAAACTCATGTTCGACTCGAACATTGCCTGTTCGCCCGTTCGCTGAACAACGAACAATTTGGGGTGTTCGCGGCAAATTCGAAAAGTCTATGGGAGAAATCTAAAGTGCTAATTATAAAGGCTTATATGCAAGTTATTGTCCTAAAAAGTGTTTGGGGACCTAGGTCCTGCCCCAGGGGACATGTATCAATGCAAAAAAAAGTTTTTAAAACGGACGTTTTTTTAGGAGCAGTGATTTTAATAATGCTTAAAGTGAAACAATAAAAGTGAAATATTCCTTTAAATTTCGTACCTGGGGGGTGTGTATGATATGCATGTAAAGTCGCGCATGTTTCCCGTGCTTAGAACTGTCTTTGCACAAAGTGTCATTTTTGAAGGAAAAAAAGTCATTTAAAACTCACTCGCAGCTATTAATGAATTGTCGGCTTTTATCAATACATAGAAAAGTCAGTGATAAAAAAAAAAAGTGTGGGGGTTCCCCCAAATTCAATTACCATGCCCTTCAGGTCTGGAATGGATATTAAGGGGAACCCCGCCGCAAATTTAAAAAAAATGGCGTGGGGTTCCCCCTAAATATCCATACCAGGCCCTTGAGATCTGGCATGGATTTTAAGGGGACTCCACCCGAAATTTAAAAAAATGGCGTGGAGTCCCCCCAAAAATCCATACCAGACCCTTATCCGAGCACGCAACCTGGCCGGCCGCAGGGGAATAGGGGGGGGGGACGAGAGAGCGGCCCCCCTCCCTCCTGAACCGTACCAGGCCACATGCCCTCAACATGGGGAGGATGTCCCCATGTTGATGGGGACAAGGGCCTTATCCCCACAACCCTTGCCCAGTGGTTGTGGGGGTCTGCGGGCGGGGGGCTTATCGGAATATGGAAGACCCCTTTAACAAAGGGGACCCCCAGATCCCACCCCCCCTATGTGAATTGGTAAGGGGTACATTGTACCCCTACCATTTCACGAAGAAAGTGTCAAAAAATGTAAATAAAAACAACACACACACCTTGGAAAAGTCCTTTATTAAAAAATAAAAAAATAATAAAAAAATAAAAAACATTCCAGCGATGAAATCCAGTGTCCCGCGGCGATCCCGATGTCCAGCGCTGTCCGTCATTGGTTGTGCCTGAGCGGACCTAATGGGGAACTTCCTCCGCTGTGTTTTAAATGTATAGACCCGCGTTCCGCATCTGGTCCGCTGAGCGGACCTGATGGGGAACTTTAGAAGGGGCGGGTCTATTCATGTATTACACAGCGAACGAAGTTCCCCATCAGGTCCGCCCCCTCGGTATGTCCGACCCCGCCTACGTCATTGGCCTGAGCGGGGAACTTCCTTCACTGTGTAATTTAAATTTAATTTGGGGTGGAGTTCCCCTTAAAATCTATGCCAGATCTCCAGGGCCTGGTATGGATATTTAGGGGGAACCCCACGTCATTTTTTTTTTATTTGCGGTGGGGTTCCCCTTAATATCCATTCCAGACCTGAAGGGCCTGGTAATTGAATTTGGGGAACCTTTTTTTAAATTTTTTTATCGATGACTTTTCTATGTATTGATAAAAGCCGACAATTCATTATAGCCGCGAGTGAGTTTTAAATGACTTTTTTTCCTTCAAAAATGACACTTTGTGCAGGGACAGTTCTAAGCATGGGAAACATGCGCGACTTTACATGCATATCATACACACCCCCCAGGTACGAAATTTAAAGGAATATTTCACTTTTATTTTTTCATTTTAAGCATTATTAAAATCACCGCTCCCGTAAAAATGTCTATTTTTTAAACCTTTTTTTGCATTGATACATGTCCCCTGGGGCAGGACCCGGGTCCCCAAACACTTTTTAGGACAATAAATTGCATATTAGCCTTTATAATTAGCACTTTAGATTTCAAACGTTCGAGTCCATTGTATTTAATAGGGTTCTAAAGTTCACACGAACATTCTGTCTGTTCGCAGGTTCTGGTGCGAACCGAACAGGGGGGTGTTCGGCTCATCCCTGGTCCCAAGAAACCCATGGACTTGTACGTGGCTGGGAGGAGATGGCTGCGGATCATGTCATCCTGAGTGACCCAGAGGACTCCAGACCGAATGCCTCAGCAAACCTATGCTGCATGGCCTCCCTGATCCTGCAAAGCCTGCGGAAGGATCATCGTATTCGTGTGATCAAGGAGAGGGATCATTACTGGCTGGCAACCCTCCTTGATCCACGTAACAAGGGTAAGGTTTCGGACCTTATCTTGCCTTCGCAGAGGGAGCAGAGGATGAAACATCTTCGGGAGGCCTTGCAGAAAGGTCTGTGCAATGCGTTCCCAGAGACTGGGAGGTTACAAAATCCTGGTCCTGGACAACGTGTTGCTGAGGCTTCGGTCAGTCAAAGAAGGAGCGGTGGAGAAGGTGGCCGTCTGACTGATGCGTTCAGACAATTTTTTAGTCCGCAGCCCCAAGGTATGATCGGTTCCAGCAACCATCGCCAGCGTCTGTTTTACATGTTGCAGGAATACCTAGGGGCAAGATCAGACTTGGACACCTTTCCCACCGAAAATCCTCTGGGTTACTGGGTCTTGAGGATGGATCACTGGCCAGAGCTTGCATAGTATGCAATTGAGCTACTGGCCTGTCCTGCATCCAGCGTTCTTTCGGAACGCACATTCAGTGCTGCTGGAGGCTTTGTAACCGATCACAGGGTGCGCCTGTCCACCGAATCGGTCGATTGGCTGACCTTAATAAAAATGAATCAGTCTTGGATCACCAGCTACCAAGCATCGGATGCTGATGTAACCAAATTATTATTTTTTGAATGGGAGATCCCTTCAGGACTGCCCATGCTGATGCTGAGTGACTATCCTGTTATGCTGAGTGACTATCCTCTTCCTCCTCAATGTTCATGCTGATAGCCTGTAAGAACATGGTTCTGGGCACCGCCACCAGTGGCTAAGGCCCAATTTTTCAGCCCTTGTTTAACAGGGGCGTGTAATTACAATTTTTGATGCAATACTTTGCAGCAGGGGTCATTCCTGCGCTCCAACTAGAGTATCTGTGAGGGGTTGCAGTGTTGTGGCACCAGTGCCTAAGGCCCAATTTTTCTGCCACTGTTCAACAGGGACATGTAGTTACAATTCTTGATTTAATATTTCACAGCAGAGCCCATTCCTGCGCCCACCAAGAGTAACTGTGAGGGCTTACAGTGTTGTGGCAACACCACCACCACCACCAAAGGCCCAATTTGTCTTCCCCTGTTCAACAGGTGCATGTAATTACAATTCTTGATATATTTCACAGCAGGGCCCGTTCATGCGCCCACCAAGAGTAACTGTGAGGACATACAGTGTTGTGGCACCAGCTCCACCTCCACCACCAAAGGCCCAATTTTTCTACCACTGTTCAACAATGGCATGTAATTACAATTCTTGATATAATAGTTCACAGCAAGGCGTTCCAGCGCCCACCAAGAGTAACTGTGAGGGCTTACAGTGTTGTGGCAACACCAACACCTAAGGCCCAAATTTCTGCAGAGTATATAGGGCAGGGCCCTACTTTCAAACATCCAATTTACAAATTGGATGTTCGAAAGTACTGACAGCCTATCTCATTTCTTGAGACCCTAACATGCCAGAAAAGTATAAATACACCCCAAATGACCCCTTTTTGGAAAGAAGACATTCCAAGGTATTTAGAAAGAGGCATGGTGAGTTTTTTAAAGTTGTCATTTTTTCCAACAATTCTTTGCAAAATCAAGATTTTTTTTTTCTTTCTTTTTTTTTTCACTAAATTGTCATATTAGCAGGTTATTTCTCACACACAGCATATGCATACCACAAATTACACCCCAAAACCCATTCTGCTATTACTCCCGAGTATGGCGATACCATATGTGTGAGACTTTTAAACAGCGTGGCCACATAGAGAGGCCCAACATTCAGGGAGCACCATCAGGCGTTCTGGAGCACCCAGGCCAATTCTGACATTTCTCTCCTACATGTAAATATCATAATTTATTTGCTAGAAAATTACATAGAACCCCAAAACTTTATATATGTTTTTTAGCAAAGACCCTAGAGAATACAATGGTGGTCATTGCAACTTTTTATCTCGCACGGTATTTGCGCAGCAATTTTTCTAATGTGTTTTTTTTGGAAAAAAAAACAGTTTTGTGCTTAAAAAAAAAAAAAATACAGTAAAGTTAACCCAATGTTTTTGCATAATGTGAAAGATGAAGTTACGCTAAGTAAATAGATACCTTACATGTCACCCTTCAAAATTGCACACGCTTGTGGAATGGCGCCAAACTTCGGTACTTAAAAATCCCCATAGGCGACGTTTTAATTTTTTTTACTGGTTACATGTTTTGAGTTACAGAGGAGGTCTAGGGCCACACTTATTGCTCTCACTCTAACGTTCGCAGCGATACCTCACATGTGTGGTTTAAACATCGCTTTTATATGTGGGTGGGACTTACGTATGCGTTCGCTTCTGCGTGCGAGCACATGGGGACAGGGGCGCTTTAAAAAAAAAAAAATTTTATCGTTCATTTTACTTTATTTATTTTAGTTTGACACTTTTTTCCCCATAAATAAATTTTTTGATCACTTTTATTCCTATTACAAGGAATGTAAACATCCCTTGTAATAGGAATATGGCATGACAGGTCCTCTTTACAGTGAGATGTGAGGTCAATAAGACCCCACATCTCACCTCTAGGCTGGGAAGCCTGACAAAAAAAAAAACGATCCTGGCTTCGATCGTAGCGGTGAGTCGTTAGAAGCACCGGAGGGCAGCGGGAGGGGGGGGGATGTCCCCTCTCGCCTCCCGTAAGAACGATCAAGTGGTGGAACAGTCGCTATGATCATTCTTATGGTGTAGGGAATCGCCGGCTGAAAAAGCTGATACATGTATCTTAATGATGCCTGTAGCTGCAGGCATCATTCAGATATCCCCGCACAAAGTCAAGGACGTCATATGACGGCGGGTGGGCGGGAAGTGGTTAAAACACTTTTTTTTTAACACAAAGTTGTCCATTTATACAATATTTCGAACACATAGCATGTACATACCAAAAATTACACCCCAAAATAGATTCTCCTACTCCTCCTGAGTACGGCGATACCACATGTGAGACTTCCACAGCCTGGCCACATACAGCAGCCGAGTATGGTCGAGTATGGCCGAGCATGGCCGTTTTTAAAACTTTTTTTTGCATTGATACATGTCTCCTGGGGCAGGACCTGGGTCCCCAAACCCTTTTTAGGACAATAACTTGCATATTAGCCTTTAAAATTAGCACTTTTGATTCCGAACGTTCGAGTCCCATAGACTTTAACGGGGTTCTAAAACTTGCGCAAACTTTCGGTCCGTTCGCAGGTTCTGGTGCGAACCGAACCGGGGGGGTGTTCGGCTCATCCCTAGTTCTGACCAATAAAGTTCTTAATCCAAAAAAGGTTCACCTCCAAAGCAAGTAAACGGAGATGAGGGGGAAAAGGAGAGGTAAGGGAGTCCAAATTACAAATGGAAGGTAGGAAGTGCAAAATATCCTTCTATGGATCCTCCCCCAGTAATGTTAGCCTCTCACCTTAACCACTTCAATACAGGGCTTTTATACACCCTTCCTTCCCAGACCAATTTTTAGCTTTCAGTGCTCTCACACTTTGAATGACAATTACTCAGTCATGCTACACTGTACCCAAACCAAATTTTTATAATTTTTTTTCTCACAAACAGAGTTTTATTTTGGTGGTATTTAATAACTGCTGGGTTTTTTATTTTTTGCAATATAAGCGAAAAAAATCGAGACATTTTTGAAAAAATAAGTCATTTTTCTTCATAAATTTAAGCCAAAATGTATACGGCTACATATCTTTAGTAAAAATAACCAAAAAAAGTGTATATTATTTGGTCTATGTGAGAGGTATAGAGTCTACAAGCTATGGTGCAAATCATTGAAAAATGATTACATCTGATCACACCTGATGTACTGAAGGCCTATCTCATTTCTTGAGACCCTAACAAGCCAGGAAAGTACAAATACCCCCCAAATTACCCCTTTTTTGGAAAGCAGACATTCCAAGGTATTTAGTAAGAGGCATGGTGAGTTTTTTGAAGTTGTAATTTTTTCCCACAATTCTTGGGAATTTTTTTTTGCACAAAATTGTCAAAATAACAAGTTATTTCTCTCACACAGCACATGCATACTTGCAATGACACCCCAAAATACATTCTGCTACTCCTCCCGAGTATGGCGTTACTGAATGTGTGAGACTTTTACACAGCCTGGCCACATACAGAGGCCCAACATTGAAGTAGCACCATCAGGCGTTCTACAAGCATAAATTACACATCTCATTTCTCAACCACCTATTACACTTTTGAAGGCCCTGGAGCACCAGGACAATAGAACCGCCCCCAAAATGACCCCATTTTAGAAAGCTAACACCCCAACGTATAATCTATGAGGCATAATGAGTCTTTTGAATGGTTCATTTTTTTCCAGAAGTTTTTGGAATATGTGGAAAAAAAATGAAAACGCATTTTTTTTACACAAAGCTGTCCATTTATAAGATATTTCCAACACATGGCATGTACATAGCAAAAAGGACACCCTAAAATACATTCTGCTACTCCTCCTGAGTATTGTAATACCAAATGTGTGAGACTTTTACACAGTCTGGACACATACAGAGGCTCAACATCCAAGTACCGCCGTCAGGTGTTCTAGGAGCATAAATTACACATAAATTCCTGCCAACCTATCACATTGTTCAAGGCCCTTCATATTTCTAACACATAGCATATACTGTACATACCAATTACAAACCAAAATACATTCTGCTGAGCAAAGGGTAAAGAAAAGATTACCTGCAGTTTTAGTAGTGCAGTGGTCCACAGAGGAGAGCATCGGTCCAGGCAGCAGGCAGGAACGTGGACAGCGACAGCAAAACAGGCAGCAGGCAGGAATAGTCACTACAGATAGGGATGTTGTCAGCACAGCCAAAGGATTGGTCCAGATAGCAGGCAGGGATGTGGTCAGCAGCAGCAAAAGGATCGTCCATGCAGCAGGCAGGAATACTATCCATATTTAGTACATGCAGCAGGCAGAGGTATGGTCAGCACAGCCAGAGTATTTTTCCAGGGAGCAGGCAGGACAATCAAGCTTAGGGCATCGGTCAGGAAAGAATGGGGACAGGGGTAGAGGCTTCTCCCACCCAAATCGCTTTGAAGCCTCCGGACAACCAGACCCTGTTCTGGGAACACAGAAAACCAAAAACTGGTTTTCTGAACTCAGAACACTATTCTGGAGCCCCTCACATATGTGAGACCCCTGTGTAGCAGGGTGAAAGATCAGTCCAAGGGGCAGGCAAAAACATGGTCAACAGGCCGAGGTCAGTGCAGGTAAAAGGCAGAAATAAACGGTAGGCAGAGGCATAGTCGATACAGTCCAGGGTCAGTTCACGTGAAAGGCAGAAACATGGCGGACAAACAATGCAGACGGTAGGCAGAGGCATAGTCGAGAAACAGGCCAGGGTCAGTTCACATGGAAGACAATGATATGGTTGATTGAGGCAGGGAAATATTCAATACAGAAATTGAAAATGGGCTAATAGTTTTCGAGAGTGTGATATCGCTTGAAGCATTGTCCGATGCAAAGGCCAGGTTGGAAGGGACAGTCGGGACAATGGAAGCTGGTGTCTTTCCTAACTCCTCTTTTGGTGCACACCAGACATTTTTTTTGGCGTCATCTTCCGAATCGTGATGGTTCAGAAAATGGCGCTCATGTAGTCTGCTGACACAATCGGATCCAATGCTTTCTGGGGGGGATGTTTGTTGGTAGATCAGGGCAGTGACAATGTCTTCAATAAACCTCATGAAGGTGGTGGGTCTTTCCGTTGATTTTTGATAGATGATGAAAGAATTTAAAAGGGCCAAATGAAAAAAGTAAATTGCAACTTTTTTATACCAGAAGAGGGATTTTCAGGTTGAAAGATAGGGCTGTAACATTTGGTCATTTAAATCCACCCCCCCCCCCCCCATGAATTTATTGTACTCATTGATGCAGGAAGGCTTTCGAACGGTACCACATCTTCTGCAAAGTTCCACCGAGGTGTCATTGTGGATGGTGGACATGATGTACACATCTTTCCTATCCCTCCACTTCACAGCCAACACTTCCTCATTCCTCAAGCTTGCCGATTCCCCCCTTTGAATGGTTGTGGTGACAAGATGCTGTGGGAAGCCCTTTCTGTTTTTTCTTGTTGTACCACAGGCCAGAGGTTTTTTTTTTAGGTAGAGGTGGCAGAAAAGGGGCAGACTGGTGTAATAGTTGTCCATGTAAATCTGATACCCCTTTTGGAGGAGTGGGAATGCCAACTCCCAAACAATTTTTCCACTTATTCCCATGTACGATGGACACTCAGGGGGCTGGAGCTGGGAATCTTTGCCGTCGTACACGCGGAATGAGTGCACATAACCGGTGGCGCTTTCACAGAGCTTGTTGAGCTTCAAGCCGTACCTCGCCCGCTTACTGGGGATATATTGCTTGATTCCCAGCAGGCCTGTGAAATGCACCAGGGATTCGTCCACACAGATGTTCTGGTCAGGGACATAAAGTTCGGCAAATCTCTGTAAGAAAAAATCAATTAGGGGGCGAATTTTATATAATTTGTCAAAGTTTGGGGTATTTCGAGGGGGGCACTGCGAGTTATCGTTGAAATGCAAGAAGCGCATTTTGATTTCGTATCGGACCTGGACATAACAGAGGAAAAAATTGGCATATGGTGGATGGGTTTGGTCGACCAATATTTATGCAATTTGTTTTTTTTTGTAAGCCCCATATTCAGCGTTAGGCCTAAAAATAATTTAGGCTCCACCACTGTTAGGGGTCGCCATTCAAAAGGGCGGGCATAGCTTGAACTGGGGTTGTTGTCAATAAATTGTTGGGCAAAAAGGTTGGTTTGGTCCACGATGCCTTGAACCAATTCATCAGGGAAAAAAAATAAATAAATACATTTCTGAAAAACCTTCAGTGTTGACCTGCACACCTGGCTGTGCTGTGAAAGGGGGGATCGTGGCTGACCCAGTGCTAGAAGGCAGCCACAAGGGGTTTGCCAAGGCATCTGGTATCTGGGTTTGGGCCCTACTTCTTTGGCGTGCAATTCTGGGACTTTCCTCCTGGGGTCTAGCAGCGCTTGTACTGGGCCTCTCCTCCTGGGGTCTAGCGCCGTTGGCACTGCTGGTAGCTGCCTGGTGTTCAGACCGTCATCTTTTTGGACGGACTGCTTCCTCCTCTGATTCGGATCCTTATGTGCTGCCTTCGGGGGGCTCATATTCCGAACCAGAATCGGAATCAGAACTGTACCTGGGCGGTGAGAGCTCCCCATTGCTCTCATCGGTCAGACTCAGTATTTGGTATGCCTCTTCAGGCGTGTATAGCTTTCTGAACCTGGCTGTATGACGGGTGACACTGATGGGCTGCACGTCAGGGACTAACGGGCTGCACCGATGGGCTCACGGGACAGGTACTCCGATGGGCTCACGGGACAGGTACTCCGATGGGCTCACGGGACAGGTACACTGATGAGCTCAGACAGGTACTATGACAGGTACTCTGATGGGTACTGAAGGCAGGTACTCTGAGGGGTATTGATGGCGGGAACTGATGACAGGTACTCTGACGAGTACTGATGGCAGGTACTCTGATGGGTACTGATGGCAGGTACTCTGATGGGTACTGATGGCAGGTACTCTGATGGGTACTGATGGCAGGTACTCTAAAGGCAGGTACTGATGGCGGGTACTGATGACAGGTACTCTGACGAGTACTGATGGCAGGTACTCTAATAGGTACTGATGGCAGGTACTCTGATGGGTACTGATGGCAGGTACTCTGATGGCAGGTACTGATTGCAGGTACTGATGGCAGGTACTGATGGCGGGTACTGATGGCGGGTACTCTGACAGTTACTGATGGCGGGTACTCTGACGGTTACTGATGGCGGGTACTCTGATGGGTACTGATGACGGGTACTCTGATGGGTACTGATGGCAGGTACTCTGATGGGTACTGATGGCAGGTACTCTTTATTGGGGGGGCAATCTGGGCACAGTAATATCACAGTAACAGTAGTAACACACAGTAAGATCGCTCTTCTCCTCACACTGGAACGGTGTGTGTGGAGGAGAGCCCAGCAACAGCGGTTACACCGCTGTTTGTTTACATTTGTGACCAGCTGCGATTGGACACAGCCGGTCACGTGGTAAAGAGCCATTTCATTGGCTCTTTATCCTGATCGGGGCTGGGCTTTGTCACAGGGAAAAGCCTTAACCCTGATCGCTGCGCTGCGATGGGGGCGCGCACGCGGCTCTGCATAGTGACCAGCGAGGAAGTTCCCCATCAGGTCTGCTCAGGCTCAGCCAATGACGGACAGCGCTGGACATCGGATCGCCGCGGGACACTGGATTTCTCCGCTGGAATGTTTTTTTTTTTTTTTTAATAAAGGACTTTTTCAAGGTGTTTGTGTGTTTTTTTTTTTACATTTTTTGACACTTTCTTCTTGAAATGGTAGGGGTACAATGTACCCCTTACCAATTCACATAGGGGGGGCGGGATCTGGGGGTCCCCTTTGTTAAAGGGGTCTTCCAGATTCCGATAAGCCCCCCGCCCGCAGACCCCCACATTCCCTTAAAATCCATGCCAGATCTGAAGGGCCTGGTATGGATATTTGGGGGAATTCCACGCATTTTTTTTTTTAATTTGCGGCGGGGTTCCCCTTAATATCCATTCCAGACCTGAAGGGCCTGGTAATTTATCTCTGGGGGACCACCACGCTTTTTTTTTTTTTATCAATGACTTTTCTATGTATTGCCGGGAGCCGACAATTCATTAATAGCCGCGAGTGAGTTTTAAATGACTTTTTTTCCTTCAAAAATGAAATTTTTTGCAGGGACAGTTCTAAGCACGGGAAACATGCGCCACTTTACATGCATATCATACACACACCCCAGGTACGAAATTTAAAGGAATATTTCACTTTTATTTTTTCATTTTAAGCATTATTAAAATCACTGCTCCCGAAAAAACGGCCGTTTTTAAAACTTATTTTTGCATTGATACATATCCGCTGGGGCAGGACCCGGGTCCCCAAACACTTTTTAGGGCAATAACTTGCATATAAGCCTTTATAATTAGCACTTTAGATTTCGAACGTTTGAGTCCATTGTATTTAATAGGGTTCTAAAGTTCACACGAACATTTTGTCTGTTCGCAGGTTCTGGTGCGAACCGAACAGGGGGGTGTTCGGCTTATCCCTGATGGGCACTAATTGGCACTGATAGTTGACACTGATTGGCAGCACTCATGGGCACTGATTGGCAGCACTCATGGGCACTGATTGGCAGTACTGGTGGCCACTGATAGGCGGTACTGGTTGGCAGCACCGATGGGCACTGATATGCACTGCTTGGTGGCACTGATAGGTGGGACTGATTGGCACTATTTGACAGCACTGATTGGCACTAATAGGCAGAACTGATAGGCAGCATTGATAGGTGGCACTGATGGGCATTGATAGGCGGCACTGATGGGCACTGATAGATGGAACTGATAAGCAACACTGATTTGCAGCACTGATGAGCACTGATAGATGGCACTGATAGGCAACACTGATTTGCAGCACTGATGGGCACTGACATGTGGCACTGATTGTCACTAATAGGTGGTATTGGTTGGCACTGATTGGCACTGGCAGGTGGCTCTGATTGGCACCGGCAAGTGGCACTGATAAGTGGCACTGGTGGGCACTTATTTGCACTGACAGGTGGCACTGATAGGTGGCATTGGTTGGCACTGATGGGCATTGATAGGCGGCACCAATTGTAACTGATCTAGGAGAGGGGGAGTTTAACATTGAGCAGTCAGCGAGGCATGCAAGAGCCGCTCAGTGCGTGAAACTGTAATGTAATGTCACTGCTTGCAGAGACCAGCTGTCAAAACTCTGCGCTGATATCGGGGTGGGTGGGACCGAACAGCTAGCCTATTAAACACAATC
This sequence comes from Rana muscosa, assembly GCA_029206835.1. Classification (NCBI taxonomy): domain Eukaryota; kingdom Metazoa; phylum Chordata; class Amphibia; order Anura; family Ranidae; genus Rana; species Rana muscosa. Next base: position 124,966,322 of record CM055119.1, on the reverse strand, counting down.
CAACGGGATATGAGCTGGGCGGGCCGTGCCGTGTATGTGGCTCCGCCCCCTATCAACTATTAAACACCAGCCAACGGAATAGGGGCTGGGCAGGCCGCTCGTGTATTTGGCTCCACCCCCTTTCTTAGGCAGCCCAATCATTGGCTGGTGTTTGATAGCTGATAGAAAGGGGGCGGAGCCACATACACGGAGCGGCCCGCCCAGCCCATATCCCATTGACTTGTGTTTGGTAGGCTAGCTGAGTTTGGACAGCTGGTCTCTGCAAGCAGTGACATTACATTACAGTTTCAAGTACTGAGCGGCTCTTGCATGCCTCCCTGACTGCTCAATGTGAAACTATCTCACAGGCAGCACACTACAGTCTCTTGCAGCATTTTACAGCAGATCTCAGGACACGCATTAGGGTGTGCCCAGGCACACCCGACACACCCCGTGCGCACGCCTATGATTCCTCCGATTGCTGCTGTGGTTGTACTACACCGGGCACACATGTCCACATCTGGTGGGAATGCCCCATTGTCAGTTCCTTTTTGATGGAAGTTTTTCAAATCTTTTCTACTTTGTTTTCTACCTCCTTACCTCCTGTCCCAGGTGTAGCACTCCTAAATAGCAAACCACATCCCATTACTCACCATTAATTTAAACTTCTGCTCTTTGTAACCACGGCAGCAAAGAAAACCATAGCGAAAGCATGGAAATCTGCTTCACTCTGCATACTATCTGTTAAACACAGAGTAACGCAAGCCATGATACATGCAAAAACGGAAGCTATTCTTCTTGATAATGTAGCGGCCTCACCCCTCTCCCTTGCTTTATCGTTTATATGGCTGTTGTCTAGGGGTACCTGGGAGAGAGATGATACACACCACGGCCCATGTCCTCCCGTAACTAGGAGGTGAAGGCCAGAGATTGGGCTTTTGTGTAGGTGTCCTAAAGCCAAGTCCAGTCCTTCGTCCCTGACTCCTTTGCTTAGTAACCCAAGTTACACACAGTGAGTAGGTACAACTCAGTTTTATTCTTCTTGCCAAGCAATAAAACAATCTTTCTCCTTTGGAAAATGGGGGACAGATCGAGGCACAATCCTTTCCCTTCTTGCTGCTGCCCACTGTGCTGTCACCAGTGGTGGATAGTCACTGCCACTGACTAGATAATATAGAACGTGAATTACCTTCGCTCAATTTGCCCCTGTCAGAGAAAGAAATCCATCTAAGGGAGAAGTGGAGGCCTCTCCGTCACCAGCGATGCTGCGCCGGACTCTTCGGAGAAGTTACTGCGCACCAGTCCTCACGAACTCAGACGGGCACCCAAGACATTAGGGCCCCCTCGGATTCCTCCACCCTCGCGGAACTCAGTCGAAGGTACTGAGTCCCAGGCATCCGCCATAGTACCTCACCCCAGGCTAAAGGTGCCTGAGATGGACTCCATCTCCGCTCCAGCTAGGCCAAGGGCACCTAGGCCTGGAACACCGGAACACCAGCACCCAAGCTGAAGGTGCCTGGGTGCGGCCACGTCCTCCGACTCTCTCCCTAAAATCCGGGCCTCCGCCCCTTTTTATGACCTCTCCCTTCGCGCCACAGCGGGTTCCCCGCCCCGCTGTACCAGCTCCAGGGGAGGACAAAAAGGCACAGTTTGCGGTGTGAGTTCAACTCCGGCCCAAGGCAACAGCGCCACCCAGGGGCCCCAAGGAACCTCACACCACCAGAGTCCTCACATAATTCAAATACCCGCTACACTCTCCCCCTGGTGATTTGACACTGGTCCCCAGTGTCTGGTACAAACCCATACCCCACGAAGGGTGGTGTCATAAGTTCATCCCAGAAACCAAACTACACAAATTTAACCCTGAATTGTGCCACAACCTGAATGGGAAAAGGAAAAACTTAAAACAATGTAACTATAGAACTTTTCAATAAAACACTTTAAATATCTCACACATTTACATTCCTCCCTCCCTCTGACTATCTAAGGACCACCCATTCTTGTAGTCTTGACAGACGAATCTCCTGCAGAGGGAAAGAAAAGAAACATACATCCTATCAACATTTGTGTTTGCTTGGAATGAATGAGTCTATCCTAGGAGAAACCCATTCACTCCAATAAGTGCTGCATAATGTAAAAAAAACAATAGTTGCGCAACACTGCCACCTGGTGACAGTGCCGCGGTCAAGACACTCATTACTTCCAGATGAACTTTCCGCTTGAACATTTTTCTCTGTGACCCTGCACTATCTAAAACCCAAAGTCACTGATTTCTTTTGAGTGCCAGGAAAAGGAGGGAGAACAAACAAAAACAGTTCCCATATCTCCAACGAGTAAAATTGCCCAAATACAAAAAAAAACTAGGGCACAGTCCCTGTGTTCTGGAAAAAGCACTCTGGAAAGTTCAGCCAGGAATGAAAAGAAAGCAAACAAGAGTCTTTTTCCCTCTCTTCTTCTCTTACAGGTAAAACCTTGGATGAGGCAATGATATAGGCTTCAAACGATCATCAAAAGCCTCCACATGGTACTCAACACTCTTTCCTTCTTTGCGACAAATCACCACTTTGTCCGCATGAATGTGTCTTCCCAGCATCCATTTAGCTTTACAGTCCTGAAACTTCTTGGTGACCGTTGGTGAACAGGAAAGGTACCGCCGTGCTTGCTGTACTTTCAGTTTGTCCCATACAAAGGTATCATACCATCTTTGCCGGAAGACCTCCACTTCATAGAGCAGTTCCCGAGGCAGATACGGGTATTCCCACCCATATTCCTGAGCAACCTTCTGGCCAAAGAGACGTTGCAGCCTTGACAAAGGTGGCATAGTAGCTCGGTCTCCTTCTCCAGATGGAACAATCGCTTCTGGATGACGAGGTGCATTCACCACCTCAGTAGACCTGGGCCTAGGAGCCCGCAGTGATTGAAGTTGCACTCCCGCAACAGGAACAGGTGAAATGGATGTTAAATCAAGAAAGGGAACTTCAGACAGGGGACCAGCTTCTTCCCTCGGCGCCGAGGCCTCCACCCGGGGTGTACTATCCCCAGTAGACATAGGTGGGTCCCTTGTAACACAGGCCGAGGGTAACTTCATTCTGTCCCATCCCTTCTGGTGGAAGATTTTGTCTATCTCCCCATCATCGCCATCATCAGACAATGAATCCAGGTCAGAGGTGTCGTAGCACTCCGCGGGCAGATAATTCCCAGTCACGGAACTATCCCCCTTGACGGCCTCTACCGACTGTTGACTACCGCCACTTTCAACCACACAGACAGTCCCAACCCCTGGCTCACCTGGGCCTTTTGAAGAACAGGGATGTCCAGGACTCTTCCTACCGGAGCCATCCAGGCCAGGCAAGCAGTGGGGTGAAGCTCTTCCACGACCACACGAGGCCATCACTAGGCCGACTTTTCTCTTTGGCGGTCGGAGCAGGGAGCTGCTGGCGACCGAGGCAGCATCCTCGGATTTTTCTCTTTTTACCGATGTTTGGGCAGTCCCTTCGCCCGGATCAGTGCGCACGGGGAACGCACAAGCATCGATCTCTCCCTCCGGAGTGGGAGTCCCTGTGAGGTAGTTGAGGTGGAAAGCCCAAGGCTTTTCTGTGGATGATTCCACCTCGAAGAGGAATTCTTTGCAGACCTCACAGCGCTCAAACGGCTTCAGCTGGACCACCAGTCCCGAACAGCCGGGACAGATCACACCGAGGGCTTCCATGTCTCTACAGGTAAAGAGAGCCAATCGCCCCCGGGGCCTTAGTCTTATCCCCGTATCCATGATCGGAGCAGCTAGAGAAGACATATCCGTGAAGGAAGGAACGGAAATCCACGAAGCACTTGAAGCCATCCTCTCTCTTTGCTGCTCCATTGCGCACTGACCCACCCGCGCCGGAATCTCCACGTGCGTACGTCCACGTGGCCGGACTCCTCTCACGTTCTGCACTTGTTCGCTGGCTTTTCCCTTGCCCCGCCCACGAACTACGCAGTTGTGGGTTGCCTCGTGGCGCGTTGGCCAATATGGCCGACCTACTCGGAACTCCACCGGGCAGCAAAGTTCAAATTCAGACACCATACACATATCCTGGATGATTCCCCCATGTGTAGCGGCCTCACCCCTCTCCCTTACTTTATAGTTTATATGGCTGTTGTCTAGGGGTACCTGGGAGAGAGATGATACACACTACGGCCCATGTGCTCCCATAACTAGGAGGTGAAGACCAGAGATAGGGCTTTTGTGTAGGTGTCCTAGAGCCAAGTCCAGTCCTTCATCCCTGACTCCATTGCTTAGTAACCCAAGTTCCACACAGTGAGTAGGTACAACTCAGTTTTATTCTTCTTGCCAAGCAATAAAACAATCTTTGTCCTTTGGAAAATGGGGGACAGATCGAGGCACAATCCTTTCCTTTCTTGCTTCTGCCCACTGTGCTGTCACCAGTGGTGGATAGTCACTGCCACTGACTAGATAATATAGAATGTGAATAGTGATGAGCCGAACACCCCCGGGTTCGGTTCGCACCAGAACCGGCGAACGGACCGAAAGTTCGCACGAACTTTAGAACCCTATTAAATACAATGGATGCGAACGTTCGAAATCTAAAGTGCTAATTATAACGACCATTATGCATGTTATTGTCCTAAAAAGGGTTTGGGAACCCGGGTTCTGCACCAGGGGACATGTATCAATCCAAAAAAAAGTTTTAAAAACTGCCGTTTTTCGGGAGCAGTCATTTTAATGATGCATAAAGTGAAAAAAAAAAGTCAAATATTCCTTTAAATATCATACCTGGGGGGTGTCTAAAGTATGCCTGTGAAGTGCCACATGTTTCCCGTGTTTAGAACTGTCCCTGCACAAAATTACATTTCTAAAGGAAAAAAAGCCATTTAAAACTGCTTGCGGCTTTAATGTAATGTCTGGTCCCGGTAATATGGATGAAAATCTTTAAGAAAAATGGCATAGCTACCCCATCACCCCCCCCCCCCACCCCAGCCCATTACCAGCCCCTTTGGGTCTTGTATGGATATTAAGAGGAACCCCGCACACAAAATAAAAAAGGCCCTATATACTCTGAACAGCCGTATACAGGCGGTGCATACAAGACAGGGACTGTAGGTTTGTTCTTATGTAGAATCTGTTTGTAATTTTGAACAGGTACATTGTTTAAGTGTAGCTCCAGCCAAGAAATCTATTTTTAAGCTTTTTGGAAAACATAGGGAAGGGTTATCACCCTTGTAACATTTGTTTTGCTGTCTGTGCAGTGTGCACCTGTTCAGAACAGTTCACCTCACTTTCCGTCCTAATGACAAATGTTTTTTGAAAATTTGGGGTTTTTATTGAAACAAGAATTGGTGATAAAGCATCAGTGGAGAGGAGACACTTTTTTTCCCATATTAACTCTTACAGGAGAGAATTTGCATTCCTAGGGGTAGATTTCCTCTCACTTCCTGTTGTATCCTTCCGTTTGCAAGGAGGAGTCGTTTGTAAGTTGGATGTTTGAAAGTAGGGGCCTGCCGTATATACTCAGCTGAAATTTGCCCCTTACATGTTGGTGTTGCCACAACACTGTGAGCCCTCACAGTTACTCTTGGTGGGCGCATGAATGGGCCCTGCTGTGAATTATTAGATCAAGAATTGTAATTGCATGCCCCTGTTGAACAGGGGCTGAAAAATTGGGCCTTTGGTGGTGGTGGTGTTGACACAACACTGTAAGGCCTCACAGTTACTCTTGGTGGGCGTAGGAATGGGCCCTGCTGTGAATTATTAGATCAAGAATTGTAATTACATGCCCCTGTTAAACAGGGGCAGAAAAATTGGGCCTTAGGCACTGGTGCCACAACACTGCAATCCCTCACAGATACTGTACTTGGAGCACAGCAATGAGCACTGTTGCAAAGTATTGCATCAAAAATTGTAATTACACGCCCCTGTTAAACAGGGGCTGAAAAATTGGGCCTTAGCCACTGGTGCTGGTGCCACGACACTGCAACCTCTCCCAGATACTCTAGTTGGAGTGCAGGAATGAGCAAGGCTGCAAAGCCTTGCATAAAAATTTTTAATTACATGCCCCTGTTAAACAGGGGCTGAAAAATTGGGCCTTAGCCACTGGTGGCGGCACCCAGAAACAAAAATGTTCTTCCAAGCTATCATCATCAATCGGATCATTGAGGAAGAGGAGGATAGTCAGTCAACATAACAGGACAGTCTCTCAGCATCAGCATCAGTCTTGAAGGGATGTGACATTTGAAAATAAATTAGTCTGTTATATCAGCTTCAGGTGTTTGGTAGCTGGTGGTGATCCAAGACTGGTTCATCTTTATGAAGGTCAGTCGATCAACAGAGTCGGTGGACAGGCACACCCTGTGATCCGTGACAAATCCTCCAGCAGCACTGAATGTGCGTTCTGAAAGAACGCTGGATGCAGGACAGGCCAGTAGCTCAATTGCATACTGTGCAAGCTCTGGCCAGTGATCCATCCTCAAGACCCAGTAAGCCAGAGGATTTTCGGTGGGGAAGGTGTCCAAGTCTGACCTTGCCCCTAGGTATTCCTGCACCATGTATATCAGACGCTGGCGATGGTTGCTGGAACCGATCATACCTTGGGGCTGCGGACTAAAGAATTGTCTGAACGCATCGGTCAGACGGCCACCTTCCCCACCGCTCCTTCTTTGACTGACCGAAGCCTCAGCAACTCGTTGTCCAGGACCAGGAGTTTGTAACCTCCCAGTCTCTGGGAAAGCGTTGCACAGACCTTTCTGCAAGGCCTCCCGGAGTTGTCTCATCCTCTGCTCCCTCTGCGACGGTAAGATAAGGTCCGCAACCTTACCCTTGTACCGTGGATCAAGGAGAGTGGCCAGCCAGTAATGGTCCCTCTCCTTGATCCGAAGAATACGAGGATCCTTCCGCAGACTTTGCAGGATCAGGGAGGCCATGCAGCATAGGTTTGCTGAGGCATTCGGTCCGGAGTCCTCTGGGTCACTAAGGACGACATGATCCGCAGCCACCTCCTCCCAGCCACGTACAAGTCCACTGGTTTCTTGGGACTGTAAATCATCCCTAAAAGACTGCTGCTGATGATGCTGAGTGCCAGGCTCCACCTCCATGCTGACACAATCCTCCTCCTCCTCCTCCTCTTCTTCCTGTGCGATGGGTGGGACAGAAGGAACACTGTCTGGGTAAAGGGGGCCTTGAGAGGCAAGGAAGTCCTCCTCTTCCTGCCTCTGTTCTGCCTCAAATGCCCTGTCCATTATTCCACGCAGCATATGTTCCAACAGGTGGACAAGAGGTACAGTGTCACTGATGCATGCACTGTCACTGCTCACCATCCTGGTGGCCTCCTCAAATGGTGCCAGGACAGTGCATGCATCCCTGATCATGCCCCACTGGCGTGGTGAAAAAATCCCGAGCTCCCCTGACCCTGTCCTGGTGCCGTAGTTGCACAGGTACTCAGTGATGGCCCTCTGCTGCGTGTGCAGCCGCTGCAGCATGGCCAAGGTTGAGTTCCACCTGGTGGGCATGTCACATATAAGGCGGTTCTTGGGCAGGTTCAACTCCTTTTGCAGCTCAGCCAGGCGAGCACTGGCATTATAAGATCTGCGGAAATGCACACAGACTTTCCTGGCCTGCCTCAGGACATCCTGTAAGCCCGGGTACCTGCCCAAGAATCGCTGCACCACCAGGTTAAGGACGTGAGCCACACAGGGCACATGGGTCAGTTGTCCCTGTCGGAGAGCGGAGAGGAGGTTGGTGCCATTGTCGCAAACTACCATTCCTGGCTGAAGCTGGCGTGGCGTCAACCACCTCTCGGCCTGCCCCTGTAGAGCAGACAGAACCTCTGCCCCAGTGTGGCTCCTGTCCCCCAAACACACCAGCGCAAGCACGGCATGGCATCTTTTTGCCTGCGTACTTGCGTAGCCCCTTGAACGCCTACGGAGCACCGCTGGTTCCGAGGACAAAGCACAGGAAGAGGCCATGGAGGAAGAAGAAGAGGAGTGGGTGGAGGACAGAGGTGTATCACAACCAGTAGTAGCATTTTGGAGGCGTGGCAGTGGAACAACCTCCAACACTACTGCACCTTGTCCTGCATCCTTCCCAGCTGCCAAAAGAGTGACCCAATGGGCCGTGAAAGAAAGGTATCGTCCCTGTCCATGCCTGCTGGACCATGAGTCAGCGGTAATATGCACCTTACCACTGACCGCCCTGTCCAGCAAGGCCAAGACATTGCCTTCCACATGCCGGTAGAGAGCCGGAATCGCCTTCCGTGAGAAAAAGTGGCGTTTGGGAACCTGCCACTGAGGAACCGCACATTGCACAAACTCACGGAAGGGGGCCAAGTCTACCAACTGAAAAGGCAGCAGTTGAAGCGCTAGCAATTTAGCCAAGCTAGCATTCAACCGCTGGGCATGTGGATGGCTGGGAGTGAACTTCTTTCGACGGACCAGCAGCTGGGGCAGGGAAATTTGCCTGCTAGAATCGGACGTCGGTGTACTGCTAGCAGAGTGCCCGCAAGTACTTGGCTGTGACACACCTAATTCTACACCTTCATTCCTCTCAGTGCAGGTTTCAGAGAGGACTGAAGGTATAGTGGGGTTGGAGATCCCAGCTGATGCGGTGCAAGGAGAGGTCCGCTTTGTTCTTTGGTGTGGGTCTTTAAGGTAGGCTTGCCAACGAGCTGCATGGCAGGTCAACATATGTCTGGTCAAGCATGTGGTGCCCAAGCGGGTGATGTTTTGGCCACGCGATATACGCTTGAGACATATGTTGCAAACAGCAGCTGTGCGATCTGATGCACTCGACTCAAAAAAGGCCCACACCAAAGAACTTTTTGAATAACGGGCAGAGGCAGCGCCCTGCACAGGCGGAGCTCTGCGGTGTAATTTCGTCGGTGTGCTGCCCTTACGCTGGCCCCCCGAGGGCATCCTGCCTCGTTGGAGATGTGCCTCCTCCTCATCCTCCTCCTCCTCTCTCCTATTAGGCACCCACGTGGAGTCAGTGACCTCATCATCCCCTCCCTCCTCATCACTGGAGCCAATCTGGCAGTATGCTGCAGCTGCTGGAACATGACTGCCAGATTGGTGTCCTTCTTGAGCATCCCCTCTCTCTGCTCTCACACTACTGCCTTCCTCTAGCTGGGTATCATCATCAGACCCTTCGAAACGCTGGGCATCCTCCTGGAGCATGTACCCAACACTGTGCTCAAACAGTTCGGGGGACTCCTCAGGAGAACATGGTTGGTCTAGGGAAGGAGTGACTGATGATGACATTGATACCAGGGAAGAGGACGCTTTGGCAGCTGCTTTGCCAGTACCCTGAGCCTGGGTGAGGGAGGATGAGGAGGGCTTGGTCATCCACTCTACCAAGTCTTCGGCATGATGCGGCTCAACACGTCCAGCTGCCGAAAAGAAGGACAAGCGTGTCCCATGGCCACGTGCTGATGGCGATGCACCGCGTCCACGACCAGCACTGTTATCTCTAGACACAGAGCCTGCTTGCCCTCTTTTATTGGCTCCTGACTGTCTGCCTCTCCTTGTTTGCCTTCCAGACATTCTAATGGCCTGCAGGGAAATGGGAAAACCAGCAATAAGGCCTAGCTTCAGGAGTATATTTTGCAGGAATCACACTACGCCTGCTGTAGGTGCTGCAAATGCCTGTTGGTGTAACACACCAGGAAAAAGCAGCAATACAGGCTAACTTCAGGTGTAATATGATCAGGAGGCACACTCTGCCCGCTGTAAGTGCCGCAAATGCCTGTTGGTGTAACACACCAGGAAAAAGCAGCAATACAGGCTAACTTCAGGTGTAATATGATCAGGAGGCACACTCCGCCCGCTGTAAGTGCCGCAAATGCCTGTTTGTGTAACACACCAGGAAAAAGCAGCAATACAGACTAACTTCAGGTGTATAATGTGCAGGAGGCTTAGCAACAATGACACTGACACTGTCCCTGACCCCTGCCTATCCTTCTCTCTCCCTGCACACAAGGTTTATCAAAGTATATGACACTGACACTCTCCCTGTCTATCCTTCTCTCTCCCTGCACACAAGGTTTAGCAAAGAATATGACACTGACACTGTCCCCTGCCTATCCTTCTCTCTCCCTGCACACAAGGTTTATCAAAGTATACGACACTGACACTCTCCCTGCCTATCCTTCTCTCTCCCTGCACACAAGGTTTAGCAAAGAATATGACACTGACACTGTCCCCTGCCTATCCTTCTCTCTCCCTGCACACAAGGTTTATCAAAGTATATGACACTGACACTGTCCCCTGCCTATCCTTCTCTCTCCCTGCACACAAGGTTTAGCAAAGAATATGACACTGACACTGTCCCCTGCCTATCCTTCTTTCTCCCTGCACACAAGGTTTATCAAAGTATATGACACTGACACTCTCCCTGCCTATCCTTCTCTCTCCCTGCACACAAGGTTTAGCAAAGAATGTGACACTGACACTGTCCCCTGCTTATCCTTCTCTCTCCCTGCACACAAGGTTTAGCAAAGAATATGACACTGACACTGTCCCCTGCCTATCCTTCTCTCTCCCTGCACACAAGGTTTATCAAAGTATATGACACTGACACTCTCCCTGCCTATCCTTCTCTCTCCCTGCACACAAGGTTTAGCAAAGAATGTGACACTGACACTGTCCCCTGCCTATCCTTCTCTCTCCCTGCACACAAGGTTTAGCAAAGAATATGACACTGACACTCTCCCTGCCTATCCTTCTCTCTCCCTGCACACAAGGTTTAGCAAAGAATGTGACACTGACACTGTCCCCTGCTTATCCTTCTCTCTCCCTGCACACAAGGTTTAGCAAAGAATATGACACTGACACTGTCCCCTGCCTATCCTTCTCTCTCCCTGCACACAAGGTTTATCAAAGTATATGACACTGACACTCTCCCTGCCTATCCTTCTCTCTCCCTGCACACAAGGTTTAGCAAAGAATGTGACACTGACACTGTCCCCTGCCTATCCTTCTCTCTCCCTGCACACAAGGTTTAGCAAAGAATATGACACTGACACTCTCCCTGCCTATCCTTCTCTCTCCCTACACACAAGTTTGAGATACAAATAGCACTGACACTGTCCCTGCCTATGTAACTCTTTCCCTGCGCCGGAACACACTACACAAGGCCGCCGCGCTGGCGGCCTTTTACAGTGTGGGGCGTGTGCTAAACCCCCTGAGCTATAATTGGCCACAGGCAACCTGCCTGTGGCCAAACATGGCTCTCCTAGCTGCCGGCGCTGTGATTGGCCAAGCATGCGGGGTCACAGTGCATGCTTGGCCAATCACAGCGCCGGGATTGCACTGCGATGGTGCAGTGTATTGTGGGCCGTTCGCGTCACTCGAATTTGGCACGAACGGCCCAAATCGTTCGATGTTCGCCGATTGGTCGAACAGCCGATGTTCGAGTCAAACTTATGTTCGACTCGAACACCGAGCTCATCCCTAAACGTGAATTACCTTCGCTCAATTTGCCCCTGTCAGAGAAAGAAATCCGTCCAAGGGAGAAGTGGAGGCCTCTCCGTCACCAGCGATGCTGCGCCGGACTCTTCGGAGAAGTTACTGCGCACCAGTCCTCACGAACTCAGAGACGGGCACCCAAGACATTAGGGCCCCCTCGGATTCCTCCACCCTCGCAGAACTCAGTCGAAGGTACTGAGCCCCAGGCATCCGCCATAGTACCTCACCCCAGGCTAAAGGTGCCTGAGATGGACTCCATCTCCGCTCCAGCTAGGCCAAGGGCACCTAGGCCTGGAACACCGGATTGCAAGCACCCAAGCTGAAGGTGCCTGGGTGCGGCCACGTCCTCCAACTCTCTCCCTAAAATCCGAGGCCTCCGCCCCTTTTTATGACCTCTCCCCTTCGTGCCACAGCGGGTTCCCCGCCCCGCTGTACCAGCTCCAGGGGAGGACAAAAAGGCACAGTTTGCGGTGTGAGTTCAACTCCGGCCCAAGGCAACAGCGCCACCCAGGGGCCCCAAGGAACCTCACACCACCAGAGTCCTCACATAATTCAAATACCCGCCACAATAACATACCCAAATTTGAATCAATATAGCAACCTTGGGTTGACCATTACCTACCTCCAGACTTCGATAATTCACTGCTACTACCTTGAATGCAAGTAATGTTCTCCTCCCTGTTACACTCACCAGATGAGTGGATATCTTAACTCTTATACCTTACTGAAGGCTCCTTTCCCCCTTCTCCCACCATACACTTTACTTTCCCCACCCCTCTTTTTTTTTTTTTGTCTGCTATATTATTTGATTTTTAGTAGGGAACATTAGGGACGGATTACATTATTGGCCCTCTCACTGGGATAAGCCAGGCCATAGCGTTGGAACCTGGCCCTGGTGAGATCTGACAATCTTCTATTCTGTCCCCAACTAACTATGCCTAAACAACCACTGGCATCGTTGCCCTCTTAAATTTATTTGTTTTGCATACATTTACAATAGCTTTTTTTTCCCATGCTCATTAACGCCTTTTGGAACCACAGCTCTCAAAGTTCCCAACTGATATTCTATTATATCACAATATTATATTAATTGATTCAGTTTGTTAACTCACCTCTGCTTGATCATGTTTAATTATCTGTACTTATTTTAATGGATTTTACTGCTTTTGTTACCAATGTACGAATTTTCTTGTACCTTGTACAACGTAATAAAATATATATATAAAAAAAAAAAGAATTACAAAAAGTGGCATACTGACAGGGTTGAATGTACCTCTCCCACTTTATTTATACAAAGAGAGAGAAGGAGTTAATAGAGCATATTGAGAAATACATTGTAGATTTAATTTGAAATGAGGAGAAAAAATTCTCCAGAGATAAAATGGCTTATGATATGGGCCAAGCATATAACTGGACAGGAAAAACGCGCCAAAAATTATACTCAGTCCAATGCCAATCAGACAACAAGGTGATTCTGAAGTTTTTATCTGTTTCATCTATATAATATGTTAAATCTAATTCTCGATTTCACAGGTGGTCATACAGCAAAAAAAAAAAAAAAAAAAGTAAAGGCGATGGGGAATCTTTACACACGGAACACAAACACTCACATGATCACACACGAGGACGTAATCCTCCACGAACCAAGTCTTCTAAACCTCACTTTAGTCAACCTAATCACCCTACCACTACTAATGCTTCTTTGGCACCAATGACCAACTTGGCTGGTCTCCAACAACCTTCACTTTCATCACTTTCTACTCTGTCCCTACCTTCCTCAGAATTTGTCATCTAGGGTAAGTGAAACTATTTCATTTATAAGCAAACAACAAACTGATGTTAGAGTGGCACCCATTTCTTTTACCAGCTCTGGGCCCCGATGTGAAGAAAACAACCACACCGGATGCCCAGAAAATTCAAGCTTTGGAACCCAATCTCAATTAGAAATACAGTAATAAATGTATCTTCCTATGAGTTAACAGATGTAGAACTTCAAGTTCTGCGTCTGGGTTTGACTTTCTGTTCCTATGAAATTGTCAAAGATGTACATCTGTTTGCAAAGCGTTTAATGTTTAAAATGTTTTATGATAAAGAATTAAAGATCACCCACAATCTCAAGGAGTTACATCATTGAAATCAATTCCAGGAGCGGATATAACCCTATGCTAATTATAAATGTTACAGGATCCTATATATTTATGGGGGGCGGGTCATACTGATGATGAACCTTTTGAGGCCCTACAGTATTCAATGGATAGGGAGCCATCCATATCTAATGAAAAGATGGAAATATTTCCACCCCCACAGTCCTATAAATTAAAAATCGAAATAATTTCCTATACTAAATACTAATCCAAGTTTATGGGCTTTTTTGCGAAAGGTCACTAAAGAAATTTAGAAAAAAAAATTGGCAACATGCAAGACAAAAAAATCTGACCCATATCCAACTAATAGCTTTAAAAGCACTACAGAATAACCCTAGTATTGTCATTAAATCAGCAGACAAAGGGGTAACTTGGTAGTAATGGATAGTGTTAACTATAAATCCACGTGTCTACAAATACTAAAGAATAGAGAGTGGTATAAACCCATTTCCCTAATATGTATAGCACATTACTATACTGAATATAGATGGATTATCAATGATGCATACTCTCAAAACAATATTGATAAACACACGGCAGTTTTTAAATGTTAAAGAACCAAAAATGTACCTACACTACATGCTCTCCCAAAGATACATAAAATGGCAGAAAAACCCCGGACGTCCAATTGTTTCAGGCTGTGAAAGCGTCACAGAAAATGCCAGTAGGCTAGTAGTTGAGTTTTTGAGCCCACATGTAAAAGCCTTGTTTTCCTATGTAAAAGACACTATTGTTTTGTTACACATTATTGAGGAAATACATGTCCCTCCAGGCGCTTGGCTTGTTGCCGTTGATGTGAAATGCTTATATAACTCCATTCCTCACAGCAAAGGCATAGAAACTATAGCGGACCACCTTTCTGAATGTGAGCAGACAATCCAAAGCTACAACCAATTTGTAATTAAACTTTTGAGGTTAATTTTGACTAGAAATGTTTTCATGTTCGATGGCTCCCACTACCTCCAGGTGTGGGGGGGGGGCTATAGGAACGCATTGTGCCCCCTCTTATGCTAACCTGTACCCGGGGGCACAAACTTTTTCATGTGATGACATTTTAGCCAGCTTAAACCATGTCATTACTTGGCATTGCGACATAGACGATGTTCTATTAATTTGGGGTGGAACCCGTGATGAACTGATGCATTTTATGGAAATATTGGATCAAAATTATTACAATTTTAAATTTACAATGGACTGTAATAAGTCCTCAATTACATTCTTAGATGTGAAATTTTTCATCAATTCAGATAACACCCTAGGAACCTCCCTTTATTGAAAACCGACAGCTGGAAATACCATCCTCCATGCCTCAAGTGCACATCCACAATCGCTCATCTTCAGTATTCTGTACTCCAGTACTTAAGTATTCAGAGAAATTGTACTGGAGATGAAGATTTTGAACAGAAAGCTAAAGAATTGTAAATACGACTACGCCATTGTGGCTACAGTTCAACATGCCTTAAAAAAGCGTACAATCGAAGAAAAAGACAATTGAGGAGCCAATTAATATTTGGGGAAAGTAACAAATCTAAAAAACAACCTGTAAGACTTATACCTAGTACACACGATCGGTTTTCCCGGCGGTAAAAAGTCCGCCGGGAAAACCGAGGGAAAAACCGAGAACCCGCTTGGTAGCTTTTTCCCCCTACACACGGCCGGGTTTCCCGGCAGAAAAACTGCCATGAGAGCTTTGGTCAGAAAACCCGGCCGTGTGTATGCTACACTGCAGTGTTAACCATAGGAGAACTTCCGGCTTAAAAACCGCCAGGAATCCCGGCAGGAAAAAAGAGAACATGTTCTCTTTTTTCCCGCCGGGATTCCCGGCAGTTTTCCTGTCGGGAAAACTGCGATGGAGCATACACACAGCCGGGATTGCCGGCCAAAAGCTCTCATGGCAGTTTTCATGCCAGGAAAACCGGTCGTGTGTACGAGGCATAATAACTAAATATACTCAACAAGATGGCCAACTTTGATACATTATGAACAAATATTGGCCTCTATTGTTAGCTGACCCAAAGATTCAGAAACATATTAGTTCTAAGCCCGAAATAACATTTAGGCGATCAAAATCCATACAGGATCATTTTGTATAGAGTCATTATATCCCACCCAAATCTAGACATACTGCGACAACAGGCACTTATGCCTGTGGTACATGTAATTTTTGTTAATTTATTCAACAGGGTGATCAAATAAAAATCCCTAACTGTCAAATGCATAAGATTCCACACAGAATGACATGTAAAACTCAAGGCATAGTATATTTGATGAACTGTCAATGTGGCAATTATTATATAGGCAAAAAAAATGCCCATTTTTTCATAGGATAAGAGATCATGTATTGACAGTTTCGAAACGTTTTATGGAAACCCCTATAAGCTGTCCTATGGGATTATACCATCATTTTAACCCCTTCCCTCCCCTTCTATAGTAATATGAAGGATCTCCCATCCTGGGCGGGCGTCATATGACATCCTCGGCTTCCCGGCGGTATAGAGGGTGCGCGCGTCACAGATCCACGTACTGTCAGGAGACAGGAGACAGATCGTGTGTTCCTAGTATATAGGAACACAGATCGGTCTCCTCCCCCAGTCAGTCCCATCCCCCCACAGTTAGAATCACTCCCTAGGTAACACATTAAACCCCTTGATCGCCCCTAGTGTTAACTTCTTTCCTGCCAGTGACATTTATATAGTACCGTATATACTCGAGTATAAGCCGACTCGAGTATAAGCCGAGGTACCTAATGTTGCCAAAAAAACTGGGAAACCTTACTGACTCAAGTATAAGCCGATGTCCCACTGTTCCCTAGCTCGCTGTTCCCTATTTTACATTGTAAATATTACCTGTAAAGAATTTGCGGCTGCGGCGTCCATCGTTCAAATTCCGCGGCGTCCATCGTTCAAATTCCGCGGTCTCTTCCTGTTCCTTCCTTGATAGGCGAGTCTCAGCAGACACTCTCCGCCTATCACGATCATTCTCTCATCCTCAGTTTTCCCAGCAGACACTGTGTTAGGTGTTCCGCCAATCACAGACGTCTGCTGGAAAACTGAGGATGAGAGAACGTTCGTGATAGGCGGAGAGTGTCTGCTGAGACTCGCCTATCAAGGAAGGAACAGGAAGAGACCGCGGAATTTGAACGATGGACGCCGCGGAATTTGAACGATGGACGCCGCAGCCGCAACTTCTTTACAGGTAATATTTACAATGTAAAAATTTCTATGACTCGAGTATAAGCCGAGGGGGGGACTTTCAGCCCCAAAAAAAGGGCTGAAAATCTCGGCTTATACTCGAGTATATACGGTAATCAGTGCATATTTATAGCACTGATCGCTGTATAGATGTCAATAGTCCCAAAATAGTGTCAAAAGTGTCCGATCTGTCCGCCGCAATGTCACAGTCACGATAAAAATTGCAGAGCACTGCAATTACTAGTAAAAAAATAAAAAATAATAATAATTAAAAAAATGCCATAAATCAATAACCTATTTTGTAGGCGCTATAACTTTTGCGCAAACCAATTAATATACGCTTATTTCAATATTTTTGGTAAAAAAATATAAAAAATGTAGAAGAATACATATCGGCCTAAACTGAGGAAAATAAATAGCTTTTTAAAAAAAAATGGGGATATTTATTATAGCAAAAAGTAAAGAATATTGTGTTTTTGTTTTCAAAATTGTCACTCTTTTTTTGTTAATAGCACAAAAAGTAAAAACCGCAGAGGTGATCAAATACCACCAAAAGAAAACTCTATTTGTGGGGAAAAAATTATAAAAATTTCATTTGGGTACAGTGTTGCATGAACGCGTAATTGTCATTCAAATTGGCCTGGACAGGAAGGGGGTGAAAATGCCCGGTATTGAAGTGGTTAATCTTGGTATGATTACCACTTCAGCCCCGCAAGATTTACCCCCTTCTTGACCAGAGCACTTTTTGGCACTGTGTTGCTTTAACTGACAATTGCGTGATCATGCAATGCTGTACCCAAATGAAGTTTGTGTCCTTTTTATTCCCACAAATAGATATTTATTTTGGTGGTATTTGATTACCTCTGCGTTTTTTATTTTTTGCGCTATAAACAAACAATAAAAGCGTAAATTTTGAAAAAAATTCTTTTTTTCGTTTTTGCTATAATAAATATCCCCAAAAATATAAAAAAATATAAAAAAGTCTTCATCAGTTTAGACCAATATATATTCTTCTAAAAAACAAAAAAAATCACAATAAGCGTATATTGATTTGTTTGCGCAAAAGTTATAGCATCTACAAACTATGGAAAAGATTTATGGAGTTTTTATAATTTTTCTTTTTTTACTAGTAATGGTGGTGATCTGCAACTTTTAGATTAAATTAATCTAAATGAAAGATCTTGATCTTTAACCGCTTGCCGACCGCCGCACGAACATTTACGTCGACAGAATGGCACGGACAGGCAAATGGCCGTATTATTATTATTATTAATAATACAGGATTTATATAGCGCCAACAGTTTACGCAGCGATTTACAATATAAAAGGGAGACAATACAGTTAAAAATACAATAAAATACAAGAGGATTAAGAGGGCCCTGCTCAGAAGAGCTTACAATCTAATAGGTTGGGGCAGGTGGTACAAAACGTTGTAACTGTGGGGAATGAGCTGATGGAAGTGGTAAAAGATTAGTTGGAGACGTGATAGGCTTCCCTGAAGAGATGAGTTTTCAGGGATCGCCTGAAGGTAGCAAGAGTAGGGGATAGCCGGACAGGTTGAGGTAGCAAGTTCCAGAGGATGGGCAAGGCTCTGGAGAAATCCTGGAGACGAGCATGGGAGGAGGAGACAAGAGACCTTGACAGTAGGAGGTCTTGAGAAGAGCGGAGAGGACGGTTTGGGATATGTTTGGGGACAAGATTGGTGATGTAGCTCAGGGCAGAGTTGTGGATGGCTTTGTAGGTTGTGGTTATTATTTTGAATTGAATTTGCTGGGTTATCGGGAGCCAGTGTAGGGATTGGAGGAGAGAGTTGACAGACACTGAGAGGCTGCTAAGGTGGATAAGTCTGGCAGCAGCATTCATGATAGACTGAAGAGGGGATAGCCTATGGAGAGGCAGGCCAATGAGAAGGGAGTTGCAATAGTCAAGGCGAGAGATAACAAGGAGTAAATGAGGAGCTTGGTGGTTTCATTTGTTAAAAAGGCGCAAATTTTAGAGATGTTACGGAGGTGAATTCTACAACTATATATAAACGTCCCCTTTAAATTACCGCCGTGTGGTCGCGAGCTCCGTGACCGTGGACTCGATGTCCGCCCGTGTCCCACGTTCGTGTCACGGAGCTGAAGACCGGGAGATGTTAGTGTAAACACAACATCTCCCCGTTCTGCCTAGTGACATGTCACTAATCGTCTGTTCCCTGTCATCGGGAACAGTGATCAGTGACGTGTCACGGCAAGCCACACCCCCTAACAGTTAGAAGCACACTCTAGGTCACACTTAACCCCTTCAGCGCCCCCTACAGGTTAACCCTTTCACTGCCAGTGTCATTTTTACAGAAATCAGTGCATTTTTATAGTACTGATCGCTGTAAAAATGACAATGGTCCCAAAATGGTGTCAAAAGTGTCCGATGTGTCCGCCATAATGTCGCAGTCACGATTAAAAAAAAATAAAAAAAAAATCGCTGATCGCCGCCATTACTGAAAGTGAGTTGCGGTCTCCGAGCGGGGGGGATTTCCTTCCAGGCGGTCTCCGATGAGAGGCTCACCCGTCACTGGCAATATGCTGCACCAGGTCTTCAAGTGAGGAGCTCCCCCTGGTCCATTGCGCCTTCCAGATTCGGGTACCCACTCCCGGGGTTCCCTAGGATCTCCTTCCCTCGCGGAACTCAGTGTTGGGCACTGAGCTCCAGACCTCCATCCGAGTACCTCACCCCAGGCTAAAGGTGCCTGGGATGGAACACGACCTCCGGCTGTCCTCTAGGCCTAGGCCGCCTAGAGGACCGACATGAACCACCGCCCACAGGCTGAAGGTGCCTGGGACTCGACCCGTGACAAAGATGGCCGCCCCCTTTATACCCTCTCCCAGCAAGCACGGCAGGTTTCCCGCCCCACCATACCGCTGCCGAGGGAGGACAAAAAGGAGGCACGACACACAGCAATGATTCAACCCAAGCCCAGGGCGACAGCGCCACCTGCTGGGCTGCAGGGAATTACACATCACCTATGTCTCTGTCAAGTTCAAATTAAACCCGGGAAAGTACATACCCGCTACACTCTCCCCCTGGTGGCTTGACACTGGCCTCAACGGCTGACATAATCCAATCCAGAGACCGACTAACAATTGTACAAAAATAGAACTTTTAGAAAAAAACTACCCAACTGAAACATTGGGGGTTATTTACAAAAGGTAAATTCACTTTGCACTACAAGAGCAAACTACAAGTGCAAAGTGCACTTGAAATTGCACTGAAAGTGCACTTGGAAGTGCAGTCGCTGTAAATCTGAGGGGTAGATCTGAAATGAGAAGAAGCTCTGCTGACTTTATTATCCAATCATGTGCAATGCTGTTTTTTATTTTCCTTGCATGTCCCCTCGGATCTACAGCGACTGCACTTCCAAGTACACTTTTGCCACGTACACACAATCGGAATTTCCGACAACAAAACCGTGGTTTTTTTTTTCCAACGGATTTTCGCACAAACTTGTCTTGCATACACACGGTCACACAAATGTTGCTTGGAAATTCCGATCGCCAAGAATGCGGTGACGTACAACACTACAACGAGCCGAGAAAAACAAAGTTCATTGATTCCGAGCAGGCGTCGAAATTGATTCCGAGCATACGTAGGATTTTTATGCGTCAGAATTGGATACAAACGGTCGGAATTTCCGACAAAAACTTTTGTTATTGGAAAAATTGAGAATCAGCTCACAATCATTTGTTGTCAGAAATTCCAACAGCAAATGTCCGATGGAGCCTACACACGGTCGGAATATCAAACCAAAAGCTCACATCGAACATTTATTGTCGGAAATTCTGATCGTGTGTACGCGTCATTTCAGTGCAATTTCAAGTGCACTTTGCACTTGTAGTTTGCACTTGTAGTGCAAAGTGGATTTGTCTTTCGTAAATAACCCTCATAGTGTCTGAGCCCTGTAATAAAAAGGGAATAAAGACAGAAGAGAAAAACAACAGCATTAAACCATAACTTGGAATCACATATTCACATTTTACTTTTCCCACCCATCCTGACTAAGACCCACCCCATACTCAGTGGTCTTGATGGGATGCTCTCCTGCAGAGGGAAAAGAAAAGGGATTACCACACATAACCCCGACACATGTATTTGTGTGCAAGAAAAGAAACTTCTCCTGGAAGAAATCCCTTTTCTCCAAAGAGTGAGTGCGTGAAAAGTGTTTAACGTTGCGCAACACTGCCACCTGGTGACAGCACCGCGGTAACTGCACTCGTGGAACTTTTCCTCTTCTCTTTGGCCCTATCTACCCAGAGTCCATGATCTCTTGAAGGAAAGGTGAAGAACAACAGGAACAGTCCTTCATTCCTCTGGGCACAAAAGCAACGGGCCCCAGAAAGTTCAGCAGCATGACAAGAACGGAGTCTTTTCTCTCCTACAGGTAAAAGCGGGGATGCGGCAGTACAAGTGGCTTCAAGTGTTGATCCATGGTCTCCAGATGATACTCCACATCTTCTCCTTCCTTGCGCCGGATCAACACCTTGTCTGCATGGATGTGCCGTCCCAACATCCACTCTGCCTTGCAGTCTTTAAAACGTTGAGATGCCTTTGGAGAGCCTGCCAGGTACCTGCAGGCATGGGGAACCTGAAGGTGGGTCCACACAAAGTCATTGTACCAGCGCTCCCGACTAGTGATGAGCCGAACACCCTCGGGTTCGGTTCGCACCAGAACCCGCGAACGGACCGAAAGTTCGCACGAACATTAGAACCCTATTAAATACAATGGATGCGAACGTTCGGATTCTAAAGTGCTAATTATAACGACTATTATCCATGTTATTGTCCTAAACAGAGTTTGGGAACCCGGGTTCTGCACCAGGGGACATGTATCAATGCAAAAAGAAGTTTTAAAAACGGACGTTTTCCGGGAGCAGTCATTTTAATGATGCATAAAGTGAAAAAAAAAAAGTCAAATATTCCTTTAAATATTGTACCTGGGGGGTGTCTAAAGTATGCCTGTGAAGTGCCACATGTTTCCCGTGTTTAGAACTGTCCCTGCACAAAATAACATTTCTAAAGGAAAAAAAAGCCATTTAAAACTGCTTGCGGCTTTAATGTAATGTCTGGTCCCGGTAATATGGATGAAAATCTTTAAGAAAAATGGCATAGCTACCCCATCAACCCCCCCCCCCCTACCCCAGCCCATTACCAGCCCCTTTGGGTCTTGTATGGATATTAAGGGGAACCCCGCACACAAAATAAAAAAGGCCCTATATACTCTGAACAGCCGTATACAGGCGGTGCATACAAGACAGGGACTGTAGGTTTGTTCTTATGTAGAATCTGTTTGTAATTTTGAACAGCTACATTGTTTAAGTGTAGCTCCAGGCCAAATACCTATTTTTAAGCTTTTTGGAAAACATAGGGAAGGGTTATCACCCCTGTAACATTTTTTTTGCTGTCTGTGCCCCTGTTCAGAACATTTCACCTCACTTTGCATCCCAATGACAACTGTTTTTGAAATGTGGTGTTTTTATTGAAACAAGGATTGGTGATAAAGCATCAGTAGAGAGGAGACACCTTTCTCCCATATTAATTCTTACAGGAGAGAATTTTCCTTCCAAGGGGTAGATTTCCTCTCACTTCCTGTTGTCTTCTTCCGTTTGCAAGTAGTAGTCGTTTGTAAGTTGGATGTTTGAAAGTAGGGACCTGCCGTATATACTCTGCAGAAATTGGCCCCTTAGGTGTTGGTGTTGGCACAACACTGTAAGCACTCACAGTTACTCTTGGTGGGTGCTGGAACGCCCTGCTGTCAACTATTATATCAGGAATTGTAATAACATATAATTGTTGAACAGTGGTAGTAAAAATTGGGCCTTTGATGGTGGTGCTGGTGCCACAACACTGTAAGGCCTGACAGTTACTCTTGGTGGGTGCAGCAATGGGCTCTGCTGTGAATTATTAGATCAATAATTATAATTGCATGCCCCTGTTGAACAGGGTCTGAAAAATTGGGCCTTTGGTGGTGTTGACACAACACTGTAAGGCCTGACAGTTACTCTTGGTGGGCGCAGCAATGGGCCCTGCTGTGAATTATTAGATCAATAATTAGAATTGCATGCCCCTGTTGAACAGGGGCTGAAAAATTGGGCCTTTGGTGGTGGTGGTGGTGGTGGTGTTGACACAACACTGTAAGGCCTGACAGTTACTCTTGGTGGGCGCAGCAATGGGCCCTGCTGTGAATTATTAGATCAATAATTAGAATTGCATGCCCCTGTTGAACAGGGGCTGAAAAATTGGGCCTTTGGTGGTGGTGGTGGTGGTGTTGACACAACACTGTAAGGCCTGACAGTTACTCTTGGTGGGTGCAGCAATGGGCCCTGCTGTGAATTATTAGATCAACAATTATAATTGCATGCCCCTGTTGAACATGGGCTGAAAAATTGGGCCTTAGGCACTGGTGGCACAACACTGCAACCCCTCACAGATACTGTACTTGGAGCACAGCAATGAGGCCTGTTGCAAAGTATTGCATCAAAAATTGTAATTACACGCCCCTGTTAAACAGGGGCTGAAAAATTGGGCCTTAGCCACTGGTGGCGGCACCCATAAATCAAAATGATCTTCCAAGCTATCATCATTAATCGGATCATTGAGGAGGAGGAGGAGGATAGCTAGTCAACATAACAGCACAGGAACTCAGCATCAGCATCAGTCTTGAAGGGATGTGACATTTTAAAATCAATTAGTCTGTTATATCAGCATCAGGTGTGTGGTAGCTGGTGGTGATCCAAGACTGGTTCATCTTGATGAAAGTCAGTCGATCAACCGAGTCGGTGGACAGGCGCACCCTGTGATCCGTGACAAATCCTCCAGCAGCACTGAATGTGCGTTCTGAAAGAACGCTGGATGCAGGACAGGCCAGTAGCTCAATTGCATACTGTGCAAGCTCTGGCCAGTGATCCATCCTCAAGACCCAGTAAGCCAGAGGATTTTCGGTGGGGAAGGTGTCCAAGTCTGACCTTGCCCCTAGGTATTCCTGCACCATGTATATCAGACGCTGGCGATGGTTGCTGGAAACGATCATACTTTGGGGCTGCGGACTAAAGAATTGTCTGAACGCATCAGTCAGACGGCCACCTTCCCCACCGCTCCTTCTTTGACTGCCCGAAGCCTCAGCAACTCGTTGCCCAGGACCAGGAGTTTGTAACCTCCCAGTCTCTGGGAACGCGTTGCACAGACCTTTCTGCAAGGCCTCCCGGAGTTGTCTCATCCTCTGCTCCCTCTGCGATGGTAACATAAGGTCCGCAACCTTACCCTTGTACCGTGGATCAAGGAGAGTGGCCAGCCAGTAATGGTCCCTCTCCTTGATCCGAAGAATACGAGGATCCTTCCGCAGACTTTGCAGGATCAGGGAGGCCATGCAGCGTAGGTTAGCTGAGGCATTCAGTCCGGAGTCCTCTGGGTCACTAAGGACGACATGATCCGCAGCCACCTCCTCCCAGCCACGTACAAGTCCACTGGTTTCTTGGGACTGTAAATCATCCCTAAAAGACTGCTGCTGATGATGCTGAGTGCCAGCCTCCACCTCCATGCTGACACAATCCTCCTCCTCCTCCTCCTCCTCCTCCTCTTCCTCTTCCTGTGCGATGGGTGGGACAGAAGGAACACTGTCAGGGTAAAGGGGGCCTTGAGAGGCAAGGAAGTCCTCCTCTTCCTGCCTCTGTTCTGCCTCAAGTGCCCTGTCCATTATTCCACGCAGCGTGTGCTCCAACAGGTGGACAAGAGGTACAGTGTCACTGATGCATGCACTGTCACTGCTCACCATCCTCGTGGCCTCCTCAAATGGTGCCAGGACAGTGCATGCATCCCTGATCATGCCCCACTGGCGTGGTGAAAAAAACCCGAGCTCCCCTGACCCTGTCCTGGTGCCGTAGTCGCACAGGTACTCATTGATGGCCCTCTGCTGCGTGTGCAGCCGCTGCAGCATGGCCAACGTTGAGTTCCACCTGGTGGGCATGTCACATATAAGGCGGTTCTTGGGCAGGTTCAACTCCTTTTGCAGCTCAGCCAGGCGAGCACTGGCATTATAAGATCTGCGGAAATGAACACAGACTTTCCTGGCCTGCCTCAGGACATCCTGTAAGCCCGGGTACCTGCCCAAGAACCGCTGCACCACCAGGTTAAGGACGTGAGCCATACAGGGCACATGGGTCAGTTGTCCCTGTCGGAGGGCGGAGAGGAGGTTGGTGCCATTGTCGCAAACCACCATTCCTGGCTTAAGCTGGCGTGGCGTCAACCACCTCTTGGCCTGCCCCTGCAGAGCAGACAGGACCTCTGTCCCAGTGTGGCTCCTGTCCCCCAAACACACCAGCGCAAGCACGGCATGGCATCTTTTTGCCTGCGTACTTGCGTAGCCCCTTGAACGCCTACGGAGCACCGCTGGTTCCGAGGACAAACCACAGGAAGAGGCCATGGAGGAAGAAGAAGAGGAGGGGGTGGAGGAGAGAGGTGTGTCACAACCAGTAGTAGCATTTTGGAGGCGTGGCGGTGGAACAACCTCCAACACTACTGCACCTTGTCCTGCATCCTTCCCAGCTGCCAAAAGAGTGACCCAATGGGCCGTGAAAGAAAGGTAACGTCCCTGTCCATGCCTGCTGGACCATGAGTCAGCGGTAATATGCACCTTACCGCTGACCGCCCTGTCCAGCGAGGCCAAGACATTGCCTTCCACATGCCTGTAGAGAGCCGGAATCGCCTTCCGTGAGAAAAAGTGGCGTTTGGGAACCTGCCACTGAGGAACCGCACAATGCACAAACTCACGGAAGGGGGACGAGTCTACCAACTGAAAAGGCAGCAGTTGAAGCGCTAGCAATTTAGCCAAGCTAGCATTCAACCGCTGGGCATGTGGATGGCTGGGAGTGAACTTCTTTCGATTCGACGGTCCAGCAGCTGGGGCAGGGAAATTTGCCTGCTAGAATCGGACGTCGGTGTACTGCTAGCAGAGTGCCCGCAAGTACTTGGCTGTGACACACCTAATTCTACACCTTCATTCCTCTCAGAGCAGGTTTCAGAGAGGACTGAAGGTATAGTGGGGTTGGAGATCCCAGCTGATGCGGTGCAAGAAGAGGTCAGCTTTGTTCTTTGGTGTGGGTCTTTAAGGTAGGCTTGCCAATGAGCTGCATGGCAGGTCAACATATGTCTGATCAAGCATGTGGTGCCCAAGCGGCTGATGTTTTGGCCACGCGATATACGCTTGAGACATATGTTGCAAACAGCAGCTGTGCGATCTGATGCACTCGCCTCAAAAAAGGCCCACACCAAAGAACTTTTTGAATGACGGGCAGAGGCAGCGCCCTGCACAGGCGGAGCTCTGCGGTGTGATTCCGTCGGTGTGCTGCCCATACGCTGGCCACCCAAGGGCATCCTGCCTCGTTGGAGATGTGCCTCCTCCTCATCCTCCTCCTCCTCCTCTCTCCTATTAGGCACCCACGTGGAGTCAGTGACCTCATCATCCCCTCCCTCCTCATCACTGGAGCCAATCTGGCAGTATGCTGCAGCTGCTGGAGCATGACTGCCAGATTGGTGTCCTTCTTGAGCATCCCCTCTCTCTGCTCTCACGCTACTGCCTTCCTCTATCTGGGTATCATCATCAGATCCTTCGAAACGCTGGGCATCCTCCTGGAGCATGTACCCAACACTGTGCTCAAACAGTTCGGGGGACTCCTCAGGAGGAGGACATGGTGGGTCTAGGGAAGGATTGACTAATGAAGATAATGATACCAGAGAAGAGGACGCTTTGGCAGCTGCTTTGCCAGTTCCCTGAGCCTGGGTGAGAGAGGATGAGGAGGATGAGGTGGGCTTGGTCATCCACTCTACCAAGTCTTCGGCATGATGTGGCTCAACATGTCCAGCTGCCGAAAAGAAGGACAAGCGTGTCCCATGGCCATGTGCTGATGACAATGCACCGCGTCCACGACCAGCACTGTTGCCCCCAGACACAGAGCCTGCTTGCCCTCTTTTTTTGCCTCCTGACTGTCTGCCTCTCCTTGTTTGCCTTCCAGACATTTTAATGGATGGCCTGCAGGGAGATGGGAAAAACAGCAATAAGGGCTACCTTCAGGTGTATACTGTGCAGGAGGCTTAGCAACAATGACACTGACACTGTCCCCTGCCTATCCTTCTCTGTCCCTAAACACAAGGATTTCAAATATGGTTCAGCAAGATTGGTTTAGCACAGAATAGCACACTGTCAGTTTCACTCACTGTCCTACTCTGTCCCTACAAACTAGATTTAGCACAGAATAGCACACTGAGAGTTTCCACGAGTGTCCTTCTCTGTCCCTAAACTCAAGGATTTCAAATATGGTTCAGCAAGATTGGTTTAGAACAGAATAGCACACTGTCAGTTTCACTCACTGTCCTACTCTGTCCCTACAAACTAGATTTAGCACAGAATAGCACACTGAGAGTTTCCACGAGTGTCCTTCTCTGTCCCTAAACTCAAGGATTTCAAATATGGTTCAGCAAGATTGGTTTAGAACAGAATAGCACACTGACACTTTCCCTCACTGTCCTACTCTGTCCCTACAAACAAGATTTAGCACAGAATAGCACACTGATAGTTTCCACGAGTGTCCTTCTCTGTCCCTAAACTCAAGGATTTCAAATATGGTTCAGCAAGATTGGGTTAGAACAGAATAGCACACTGTCAGTTTCACTCACTGTACCTCTCTGTCCCTACAAACAAGATTTAGCACAGAATAGCACACTGATAGTTTCCACGAGTGTCCTTCTCTGTCCCTAAACTCAAGGATTTCAAATATGGTTCAGCAAGATTGGTTTAGAACAGAATAGCACACTGTCAGTTTCACTCACTGTCCTACTCTGTCCCTACAAACAAGATTTAGCACAGAATAGCACACTGATAGTTTCCATGAGTGTCCTTCTCTGTCCCTAAAGTCAAGGATTTCAAATATGGTTCAGCAAGATTAGTTTAGAACAGAATAGCACACTGTCAGTTTCACTCACTGTCCTACTCTGTCCCTACAAACAAGATTTAGCACAGAATAGCACACTGACACTTTCCCTCACTGTACCTCTCTGTCCCTAAACTCAAGGATTTAAAATATGGTTCAGCAAGATTGGTTTAGAAGAGAATAGCACACTGTCAGTTTCACTCACTGTCCTACTCTGTCCCTACAAACAAGATTTAGCACAGAATAGCACACTGACACTTTCCCTCACTGTACCTCTCTGTCCCTAAACTCAAGGATTTCAAATATGGTTCAGCAAGATTGGTTTAGAACAGAATAGCACACTGACACTTTCCCTCACTGTACCTCTCTGTCCCTACAAACAAGGTTTAGCACAGAATAACACACTGACACTCTCCCTACCTATCCTTATTTGTCCCTAAACACAAGGAATCCAGGATTAGTAAAGGAAAAAAAATGACACTGTCCCTGCCTATGCTTCTCTTTCCCTGCTCCGGAACACACTACACAAGGCCGCCGCGCTGGCGGCCTTTTATAGTGTGGGGCGTGTACTAAAACCCCTCAAGAATAATTGGCCACAGGCATCCTGCCTGTGGCCAATCATTGCTCTCCTCGCTGCCGGCGCTGTGATTGGCCAAGCATGCGGGGTCACAGTGCATGCTTGGCCAATCACAGCGCCTGGATGACACTGCGATGGCGTAGTGCATTGTGGGCGATTCGCGTCACTCGAATTTGGCGTGAACGGCCCAAATCGTTCGATCTTCGTCGAACGATCGAACAGCCGATGTTCGAGTCGAACGTATGTTCGACTCGAACACGAAGCTCATCCCTACTCCCGACACACTTCCACCTCATATAGCAGTTCCTTCGACAAGTATGGATACTCCCATCTGTACTCTGCAGCAACCTTCTGGCCAAATAGGCGTTGTAGTCTCGCCAAAGGAGGCATGGTAGCTTTGTCCCCTTCGCCAGGCAAAACTATTGAGTCCGGGTGGCGAGGGACCTTGATCACATCTGATCTGGGCATTGGTGCCCGCAGTAACAGTCTCTTTTCCCCGGTCTCTGGTACAGATGGCACCGGGGATGTAGAGGCAGGCTGGGGACGGGACCCCTCTTCAGGCGCTGGTGCCTCCACCCGGGGTGTACTTTCCCCTGTAGACATGGGTGGATCCCTGGTCCTCCGGAATGAAGTGAGAGGTACTTTGTCCCAGCCCTTTTCTGCAAACAGTTCATCTATTGCAACGTCGTCTCCCATGTCCGAGAGCGACTCTAGGTCAGGGGTGTCACACTCCTCCGCGGGCAGGTAGCCTGCAGTGGAGACTGAATTTTCACCTCTTCCCACACACCAAATCTCTCTGCCTGGCTTACCTCGGCCTTTACTTGAAGCGGGACGTCTGGAACTCTTGTCGACGGATCCATCCGGGACGGGCGTAAGCGGGCGAGACGGTGCACCACAACCGCTGGTCGGCGCTACCATGCCGGTCTTTCTCTTCGGTGGTGGACGCTGCGAGACAGTGGTGACCGAGTCAGCATCCTCGGATTTTTCCCGTTGAGTTTTCATGACCTCCTCCGCGGTCGCTGCAGTGTGCGTAGGGGTGGCTGTCAAAGCAGTGATTCCTCCTCTGTGAGTGGTGTTGCCTGCAGCACGACCAGGGTAGATGGTTCTCGGCTTCTCAACCGCCGGATCCACTTCGAACAGGAACTCCCCACAGGCCTCGCATCGCCTGAATGGCTTCAGTTGGCACACCAGTCCCGAACAGCCGGGACAAATCACACCCAGGGCCTCAACGTTCATGCACGAATACAGGGCGAATCGACCCCTTGGCTTTAGCCGGATCCCCGTATCTGTTACCGGAGCAGCAGCAGTCAATGTCGTGGTGGAAGGGTGAACTGGAATCCACGATGTATGTCTGAACATGGCGACCTGTTGCTGATCCATCGCACACTGCAAAGTTTTTGCGCCAACGTCCCACGTGTAGTCCTTCACACGTATTGGACTCCTCCCCTTTGCTCCAGTTCGCGGGCTTTTCTTCTTTTCTGTTTCTGAGTCACGCCCACGAACTAAGCGATGGGGGTCTGCCTGGTGGCGCAGTGCAAATAGAAACCCCCATGTGTAGTACTTCACACGGCTGAGCTTCCCCCTTTCCTCGCTCTTCTGCGCGGGCCTTTCCCTTCAATGGGTCATGTCCACGACTTCGAGCACAGGGATGCATTTCGGCCAATGAAGGCCTGCCTACTCGTAACTCCTCTGGGCAGACACGTTCAATTCTGTGGTGCACAAACACTATGCCGGACCCGAGCCCCCACGTGTAGCGCCCTCCTCACTCCCCTCTTTTTCTTCAGCTCGTCTGTCTCTTGTCTAGGGGTACCTTCAGAGGGGAAGGGAGCGGGGACACCACGCCTGGCCTTCACCAGAGGTGTCAGTGTGGTGTAAGCAAAGTTCTTTTACCTTCGGGTCAGTGCTGTGCCCCTGGAGCCTCCACCGAGAGTTACCTTGAACAATGTCTGTCAGGAAATGAGCCCCACACCATTAAAGTTCAACACTCCTTTATTCTTCTCGAATGAACACAATCAGTTGAACTCCCTTGTAGAAACAGAACAGAAAAGGAGGTGTGGATGCGAGTAGGCCCAGACACAATGTGTTCTCCACTTTCCTCCCTGAAAGTGAGTTGCTGTCTCCGAGCGGGGGGGGGGATTTCCTTCCAGGCGGTCTCCGATGAGAGGCTCACCCGTCACTGGCAATATGCTGCACCAGGTCTTCAAGTGAAGAGCTCCCCCGGTCCACTGCGCCTTCCGGATTCGGGTACCCACTCCCGGGGTTCCCTAGGATCTCCTTCCCTCGCGGAACTCAGTGTTGGGCACTGAGCTCCAGACCTCCATCCGAGTACCTCACCCCAGGCTAAAGGTGCCTGGGATGGAACACGACCTCCGGCTGTCCTCTAGGCCTAGGCCGCCTAGAGGACCGACATGAGCCACCGCTCACAGGCTGAAGGGGCCTGGGACTCGACCCCGTGACAAAGATGGCCGGCCCCTTTATACCCTCTCCCCGCAAGCACGGTAGGTTCCCCGCCCCACCATACCGCTGCCGAGGGAGGACAAAAAGGAGGCACGACACACAGCAATGATTCAACCCCAGCCCAGGGCGACAGCGCCACCTGCTGGGCTGCAGGGAATTACACATCACCAATGTCTCTGTCAAGTTCAAATTACACCCGGGAAAGTACATACCCGCTACATAAGGGATTTTTTTTTTTTTTATATATATATATTTGTTATAGCAAAAAAATATTGAATTTTTTTCAAAATTGTCGCTCTATTTTTGTTTATAGCGCAAAAAATAAACACCGCAGAGGTGATCAAATACCACCAAAAGAAAGCTCTATTTGTGGGAAAAAAATACATCAATTTTGTTTGGGAGCCACGTCGCACGAGCGTGCATATGTCAGTTAAAGCAAGGCAGTGACGAATCGCAAAATGTGGCCTAGTCTTTGGCCAGCGAAATTGTCCGTGGCTTACGTGGTTAAAGGTGACCATACACTGCAATCTTAAAAAAGTAGAAAAAATAGATTAGGCAAGAGCCTGTTTGATTTCCAAAAATTTGAATTAAATTGTTCAAGTGCGTATTGCATAGTGCATGACCATCCTAAGTGCCATATTTGGAATGTAGATGTGCCATGACCCACTTGTATTTTTACAAGTGGACACAAGAACCTACATCTATAGTTACATGAAAAAAGAAGTGGCAAATTAGTGGGACTTTTAATGAGGATAGGTAGGGCCATTCAATCGCCTCCTCCATCCCTAAGTTAGATGATTGATAAAGAACAGAGAGTGGGACTTTTGTGAGACACATGAAAGCAAATATAAATATGCAATACAAAATAACTTTAATTGGTCAGAATGACTGTTTCTGCGTGTACATATACATGTCATTTCAAAACTGTATGCATTTTGCTATATGTAAAGATACATATGAACATTGAGTCAGACCAAAAAGAGCATGATAAAATCATTCCAACAAGGAGTTTATAAGGTAAAAAGAGTTCAAGGATCACATTTACAGGGAATGTTCAACATAATTTAACAATCAAACATTTTTGTTGGGGAAAAAATCAAATGGCTGTCAGAAGAATTTGAATGGATTGAATAGAACGTCCGTGTTACATAGAGTAAAGGTAGACTAGTCAGTCGATGTGGGTTCTACGCGTTTCAGGGCCTTAAAGCCCCTCATCAGGAACAAGACCGTAGTCAGTATCTGCGAGTGAAGAGGGTAAGAGTAATTGTTCGGTCCTTAAGAAATGTGGGTAAGTATAAGAAGTGATGGTCCCCCATCCATCACACAAACACTCAACCCACTAACTTACATGTATGTCTGAGCAATAGCCGCGCGGCCGTGATGACGATGAGCCAAACAAAGAATGCCACGGATGGGAGCTGAGGAGGCGGGGTGGGCGGCAGCCGGACCACAGGGCGTACACCCCAACAGAGTCATAGTAGTGGTGTAAAAGGAAAGCTGGTGAAAAAGACCCCAAAGGAAGGGAAATCTAGGGAAAAAGGAAAAAATGTGTGATGAAAAAATGTCATGTGAAAAAGTTGTAAAAAATAAATAGATATGTATGAAATGGAATAAATAAAATGAATAAATGAAATAAAATACAATTAGGATGAAATTAAGATTGTGAATTAAAGTAAAAATAAAAATTATAAAAAATAAAAAATATTAAAAAATATAAATAAATAAAATAATTAATGTAGATATAGATGTAGACGTGAAAAAAAGTGTTGATTGAATATGGGGTATGAGGTGAAAAAATGTGAGTGGTGGTGCATGAAGATAATGGAATGTACGAAAAAGATATATCAGGCAATCAAAAATCAGGACTAACCATGAAAAAAAGTGAAGGAAAGCCTGCAAAGAGCAGGATAAAGTGAAAAGAAATGAATGGATGTATACCATAATACTTGATAGCTGTGAACAGATAGTGCACAGAGCTGCATATGTGGGTCCTTGGTGAGGGAAGAGGTGATATAACCGGATGTGAGACTCTGCAAGGGGGGAAGCCCATATAGGCGACGCCGCCACAGCCCCGCCCCCAACATCACGCGAAAGCACAGGGGGAGGGCCGGCCGTGACCGAAATCACTCCCGGTGTGCTGACAGAAGGTGAAAACACCGCCTAGGGAGAGGGCCGCGGCATCATGAGGACGCCGCACACCTCTGGCGGGGAGCGTGACGTCGACACACAGTGGCGTAGCCCCCGCCCACCCCGTGTCAGATCGGGGCGGAGGGGGGACACCCAGTGCGCGTCGCAGCCCCCAAACGTGATACAAGAAGCCCAGCCCAGCAGCCAAACAGGGCCGACTGCGGCGATGCACAGGCATCATGCATTGGTATATTGTAACAATGGGAATATGGAGAGAGCAAAAAAGGGGGGGGTTTCTGCAGAGAGATAATGCAGAGGAAAAACAAAATTAGTTAATTATAATGCGAGCTAGTGAGCGCGCATTTGGAATAATAGATGATAAAAAGAAACTGCATTTTTAAATTTTTAAATTTTAGGCATTTCATGTGTCTCCATCCCTGGTTGTTTGAAAAAAGAAGTGGCAAATTAGTGGGACTTTTAATGAGGATAGGTAGGGCCATTCAATCCCCTCCTCCATCCCTAAGTTAGATGATTGATAAAGAACAGAGAGTGGGACTTTTGTGAGACACATGAAAGCAAATATAAATATGCAATACAAAATAACTTTAATTGGTCAGAATGACTGTTTCTGCGTGTACATATACATGTCATTTCAAAACTGTATGCATTTTGCTATATGTAAAGATACATATGAACATTGAGTCAGACCAAAAAGAGCATGATAAAATCATTCCAACAAGGAGTTTATAAGGTAAAAAGAGTTCAAGGATCACATTTACAGGGAATGTTCAACATAATTTAACAATCAAACATTTTTGTTGGGGAAAAAATCAAATGGCTGTCAGAAGAATTTGAATGGATTGAATAGAACGTCCGTGTTACATAGAGTAAAGGTAGACTAGTCAGTCGATGTGGGTTCTACGCGTTTCAGGGCCTTAAAGCCCCTCATCAGGAACAAGACCGTAGTCAGTATCTGCGAGTGAAGAGGGTAAGAGTTATTGTTCGGTCCTTAAGAAATGTGGGTAAGTATAAGAAGTGATGGTCCCCCATCCATCACACAAACACTCAACCCACTAACTTACATGTATGTCTGAGCAATAGCCGCGCGGCCGTGATGACGATGAGCCAAACAAAGAATGCCACGGATGGGAGCTGAGGAGGCGGGGTGGGCGGCAGCCGGACCACAGGGCGTACACCCCAACAGTGTCA
This sequence comes from Rana muscosa, assembly GCA_029206835.1. Classification (NCBI taxonomy): domain Eukaryota; kingdom Metazoa; phylum Chordata; class Amphibia; order Anura; family Ranidae; genus Rana; species Rana muscosa. Next base: position 124,932,229 of record CM055119.1, on the reverse strand, counting down.
TAGTAGTGGTGTAAAAGGAAAGCTGGTGAAAAAGACCCCAAAGGAAGGGAAATCTAGGGAAAAAGGAAAAAATGTGTGATGAAAAAATGTCATGTGAAAAAGTTGTAAAAAATAAATAGATATGTATGAAATGGAATAAATAAAATGAATAAATGAAATAAAATACAATTAGGATGAAATTAAGATTGTGAATTAAAGTAAAAATAAAAATTATAAAAAATAAAAAATATAAAAAAATATAAATAAATAAAATAATTAATGTAGATATAGATGTAGACGTGAAAAAAAGTGTTGATTGAATATGGGGTATGAGGTGAAAAAATGTGAGTGGTGGTGCATGAAGATAATGGAATGTACGAAAAAGATATATCAGGCAATCAAAAATCAGGACTAACCATGAAAAAAAGTGAAGGAAAGCCTGCAGAGAGCAGGATAAAGTGAAAAGAAATGAATGGATGTATACCATAATACTTGATAGCTGTGAACAGATAGTGCACAGAGCTGCATATGTGGGTCCTTGGTGAGGGAAGAGGTGATATAACCGGATGTGAGACTCTGCAAGGGGGGAAGCCCATATAGGCGACGCCGCCACAGCCCCGCCCCCAACGTCACGCGAAAGCACAGGGGGAGGGCCGGCCGTGACCGAAATCACTCCCGGTGTGCTGACAGAAGGTGAAAACACCGCCTAGGGAGAGGGCCGCGGCGTCATGAGGACGCCGCACACCTCCGGCGGGGAGCGTGACGTCGACACACAGTGGCGTAGCCCCCGCCCACCCCGTGTCAGATCGGGGCGGAGGGGGGACACCCAGTGCGCGTCGCAGCCCCCAAACGTGATACAAGAAGCCCAGCCCAGCAGCCAAACAGGGCCGAATGCGGCGATGCACAGGCATCATGCATTGGTATATTGTAACAATGGGAATATGGAGAGAGCAAAAAAGGGGGGGATTTCTGCAGAGAGATAATGCAGAGGAAAAACAAAATGAGTTAATTATAATGCGAGCTAGTGAGCGCGCATTTGGAATAATAGATGATAAAAAGAAACTGCATTTTTAAATTTTTAAATTTTAGGCATTTCATGTGTCTCCATCCCTGGTTGTTTGAAAAAAGAAGTGGCAAATTAGTGGAACTTTTAATGAGGATAGGTAGGGCCATTCAATCCCCTCCTCCATCCCTAAGTTAGATGATTGATAAAGAACAGAGAGTGGGACTTTTGTGAGACACATGAAAGCAAATATAAATACAGGCATACCCCGCTTTAAGTACATCACTTTACATACACTTGCGAGTAAGGACATACCGGCGAGTATATGTAAAGTGCCTCACAAGTACTGTACAGACATTTTGCAGCCGCAGTAGAAGAAGCTGAAGCTCCGAGAGCATAGCCCGCCCTGTTCCAGTGTGCCCCTGACACGCCCACTACAGCCCCTGAGACCTCAACTACAGCTCATGACACTCCCACTACCGCCTCTGACCCCCACTACACCCTAGAAGTAAAAAAGGGTATTGTTTCATTTTAAGTACATTTTCGTTTTACATACATGCTCTGGTCCCATTGTGTACTTAAAAGTGGGGTATGCCTGTATGCAATACAAAATAACTTTAATTGGTCAGAATGACTGTTTCTGCGTGTACATATACATGTCATTTCAAAACTGTATGCATTTTGCTATACGTAAAGATACATATGAACATTGAGTCAGACCAAAAAGAGCATGATAAAATCATTCCAACAAGGAGTTTATAAGGTAAAAAGAGTTCAAGGATCACATTTACAGGGAATGTTCAACATAATTTAACAATCAAACATTTTTGTTGGGGAAAAAATCAAATGGCTGTCAGAAGAATTTGAATGGATTGAATAGAACGTCCGTGTTACATAGAGTAAAGGTAGACTAGTCAGTCGATGTGGGTTCTACGCGTTTCAGGGCCTTAAAGCCCCTCATCAGGAACAAGACCGTAGTCAGTATCTGCGAGTGAAGAGGGTAAGAGTTATTGTTCGGTCCTTAAGAAATGTGGGTAAGTATAAGAAGTGATGGTCCCCCATCCATCACACAAACACTCAACCCACTAACTTACATGTATGTCTGAGCAATAGCCGCGCGGCCGTGATGACGATGAGCCAAACAAAGAATGCCACGGATGGGAGCTGAGGAGGCGGGGTGGGCGGTAGCCGGACCACAGGGCGTACACCCCAACAGAGTCATAGTAGTGGTGTAAAAGGAAAGCTGGTGAAAAAGACCCCAAAGGAAGGGAAATCTAGGGAAAAAGGAAAAAATGTGTGATGAAAAAATGTCATGTGAAAAAGTTGTAAAAAATAAATAGATATGTATGAAATGGAATAAATAAAATGAATAAATGAAATAAAATACAATTAGGATGAAATTAAGATTGTGAATTAAAGTAAAAATAAAAATTATAAAAAATAAAAAATATAAAAAAATATAAATAAATAAAATAATTAATGTAGATATAGATGTAGACGTGAAAAAAAGTGTTGATTGAATATGGGGTATGAGGTGAAAAAATGTGAGTGGTGGTGCATGAAGATAATGGAATGTACGAAAAAGATATATCAGGCAATCAAAAATCAGGACTAACCATGAAAAAAAGTGAAGGAAAGCCTGCAGAGAGCAGGATAAAGTGAAAAGAAATGAATGGATGTATACCATAATACTTGATAGCTGTGAACAGATAGTGCACAAAGCTGCATATGTGGGTCCTTGGTGAGGGAAGAGGTGATATAACCGGATGTGAGACTCTGCAAGGGGGGAAGCCCATATAGGCGACGCCGCCACAGCCCCGCCCCCAACGTCACGCGAAAGCACAGGGGGAGGGCCGGCCGTGACCGAAATCACTCCCGGTGTGCTGACAGAAGGTGAAAACACCGCCTAGGGAGAGGGCCGCGGCGTCATGAGGACGCCGCACACCTCCGGCGGGGAGCGTGACGTCGACACACAGTGGCGTAGCCCCCGCCCACCCCGTGTCAGATCGGGGCGGAGGGGGGACACCCAGTGTGCGTCGCAGCCCCCAAACGTGATACAAGAAGCCCAGCCCAGCAGCCAAACAGGGCCGACTGCGGCGATGCACAGGCATCATGCATTGGTATATTGTAACAATGGGAATATGGAGAGAGCAAAAAAGGGGGGGGGTTTCTGCAGAGAGATAATGCAGAGGAAAAACAAAATTAGTTAATTATAATGCGAGCTAGTGAGCGCGCATTTGGAATAATAGATGATAAAAAGAAACTGCATTTTTAAATTTTTACATTTTAGGCATTTCATGTGTCTCCATCCCTGGTTGTTTGAAAAAAGAAGTGGCAAATTAGTGGGACTTTTAATGAGGATAGGTAGGGCCATTCAATCCCCTCCTCCATCCCTAAGTTAGATGATTGATAAAGAACAGAGAGTGGGACTTTTGTGAGACACATGAAAGCAAATATAAATATGCAATACAAAATAACTTTAATTGGTCAGAATGACTGTTTCTGCGTGTACATATACATGTCATTTCAAAACTGTATGCATTTTGCTATACGTAAAGCTACATATGAACATTGAGTCAGACCAAAAAGAGCATGATAAAATCATTCCAACAAGGAGTTTATAAGGTAAAAAGAGTTCAAGGATCACATTTACAGGGAATGTTCAACATACGGTAATTTAACAATCAAACATTTTTGTTGGGGAAAAAATCAAATGGCTGTCAGAAGAATTTGAATGGATTGAATAGAACGTCCGTGTTACATAGAGTAAAGGTAGACTAGTCAGTCGATGTGGGTTCTACGCGTTTCAGGGCCTTAAAGCCCCTCATCAGGAACAAGACCGTAGTCAGTATCTGCGAGTGAAGAGGGTAAGAGTTATTGTTCGGTCCTTAAGAAATGTGGGTAAGTATAAGAAGTGATGGTCCCCCATCCATCACACAAACACTCAACCCACTAACTTACATGTATGTCTGAGCAATAGCCGCGCGGCCGTGATGACGATGAGCCAAACAAAGAATGCCACGGATGGGAGCTGAGGAGGCGGGGTGGGCGGCAGCCGGACCACAGGGCGTACACCCCAACAGAGTCATAGTAGTGGTGTAAAAGGAAAGCTGGTGAAAAAGACCCCAAAGGAAGGGAAATCTAGGGAAAAAGGAAAAAATGTGTGATGAAAAAATGTCATGTGAAAAAGTTGTAAAAAATAAATAGATATGTATGAAATGGAATAAATAAAATGAATAAATGGAATAAAATACAATTAGGATGAAATTAAGATTGTGAATTAAAGTAAAAATAAAAATTATAAAAAATAAAAAATATAAAAAAATATAAATAAATAAAATAATTAATGTAGATATAGATGTAGACGTGAAAAAAGTGTTGATTGAATATGGGGTATGAGGTGAAAAAATGTGAGTGGTGGTGCATGAAGATAATGGAATGTACGAAAAAGATATATCAGGCAATCAAAAATCAGGACTAACCATTAAAAAAAGTGAAGGAAAGCCTGCAGAGAGCAGGATAAAGTGAAAAGAAATGAATGGATGTATACCATAATACTTGATAGCTGTGAACAGATAGTGCACAGAGCTGCATATGTGGGTCCTTGGTGAGGGAAGAGGTGATATAACCGGATGTGAGACTCTGCAAGGGGGGAAGCCCATAGAGGCGACGCCGCCACAGCCCCGCCCCCAACATCACGCGAAAGCACAGGGGGAGGGCCGGCCGTGACCGAAATCACTCCCGGTGTGCTGACAGAAGGTGACAACACCGCCTAGGGAGAGGGCCGCGGCGTCATGAGGACGCCGCACACCTCCGGCGGGGAGCGTGACGACGACACACAGTGGCGTAGCCCCCGCCCACCCCGTGTCAGATCGGGGCGGAGGGGGGACACCCAGTGCGCGTCGCAGCCCCCAAACGTGATACAAGAAGCCCAGCCCAGCAGCCAAACAGGGCCGACTGCGGCGATGCACAGGCATCATGCATTGGTATATTGTAACAATGGGAATATGGAGAGAGCAAAAAAGGGGGGGGTTTCTGCAGAGAGATAATGCAGAGGAAAAACAAAATTAGTTAATTATAATGCGAGCTAGTGAGCGCGCATTTGGAATAATAGATGATAAAAAGAAACTGCATTTTTAAATTTTTAAATTTTAGGCATTTCATGTGTCTCCATCCCTGGTTGTTTGAAAAAAGAAGTGGCAAATTAGTGGGACTTTTAATGAGGATAGGTAGGGCCATTCAATCCCCTCCTCCATCCCTAAGTTAGATGATTGATAAAGAACAGAGAGTGGGACTTTTGTGAGACACATGAAAGCAAATATAAATATGCAATACAAAATAACTTTAATTGGTCAGAATGACTGTTTCTGCGTGTACATATACATGTCATTTCAAAACTGTATGCATTTTGCTATACGTAAAGATACATACGAACATTGAGTCAGACCAAAAAGAGCATGATAAAATCATTCCAACAAGGAGTTTATAAGGTAAAAAGAGTTCAAGGATCACATTTACAGGGAATGTTCAACATAATTTAACAATCAAACATTTTTGTTGGGGAAAAAATCAAATGTCTGTCAGAAGAATTTGAATGGATTGAATAGAACGTCCGTGTTACATAGAGTAAAGGTAGACTAGTCAGTCGATGTGGGTTCTACGCGTTTCAGGGCCTTAAAGCCCCTCATCAGGAACAAGACCGTAGTCAGTATCTGCGAGTGAAGAGGGTAAGAGTTATTGTTCGGTCCTTAAGAAATGTGGGCAAGTATAAGAAGTGATGGTCCCCCATCCATCACACAAACACTCAACCCACTAACTTACATGTATGTCTGAGCAATAGCCGCGCGGCCGTGATGACGATGAGCCAAACAAAGAATGCCACGGATGGGAGCTGAGGAGGCGGGGTGGGCGGCAGCCGGACCACAGGGCGTACACCCCAACAGAGTCATAGTAGTGGTGTAAAAGGAAAGCTGGTGAAAAAGACCCCAAAGGAAGGGAAATCTAGGGAAAAAGGAAAAAATGTGTGATGAAAAAATGTCATGTGAAAAAGTTGTAAAAAATAAATAGATATGTATGAAATGGAATAAATAAAATGAATAAATGAAATAAAATACAATTAGGATGAAATTAAGATTGTGAATTAAAGTAAAAATAAAAATTATAAAAAATAAAAAATATAAAAAAATATAAATAAATAAAATAATTAATGTAGATATAGATGTAGACGTGAAAAAAAGTGTTGATTGAATATGGGGTATGAGGTGAAAAAATGTGAGTGGTGGTGCATGAAGATAATGGAATGTACGAAAAAGATATATCAGGCAATCAAAAAGCAGGACTAACCATGAAAAAAATGAAGGAAAGCCTGCAGAGAGCAGGATAAAGTGAAAAGAAATGAATGGATGTATACCATAATACTTGATAGCTGTGAACAGATAGTGCACAGAGCTGCATATGTGGGTCCTTGGTGAGGGAAGATGTGATATAACCGGATGTGAGACTCTGCAAGGGGGGAAGCCCATATAGGCGACGCCGCCACAGCCCCGCCCCCAACGTCACGCGAAAGCACAGGGGGAGGGCCGGCCGTGACCGAAATCACTCCCGGTGTGCTGACAGAAGGTGAAAACACCGCCTAGGGAGAGGGCCGCGGCGTCATGAGGACGCCGCACACCTCCGGCGGGGAGCGTGACGTCGACACACAGTGGCGTAGCCCCCGCCCACCCCGTGTCAGATCGGGGCGGAGGGGGGACACCCAGTGCGCGTCGCAGCCCCCAAACGTGATACAAGAAGCCCAGCCCAGCAGCCAAACAGGGCCGACTGCGGCGATGCACAGGCATCATGCATTGGTATATTGTAACAATGGGAATATGGAGAGAGCAAAAAAGGGGGGGGGTTTCTGCAGAGAGATAATGCAGAGGAAAAACAAAATTAGTTAATTATAATGCGAGCTAGTGAGCGCGCATTTGGAATAATAGATGATAAAAAGAAACTGCATTTTTAAATTTTTACATTTTAGGCATTTCATGTGTCTCCATCCCTGGTTGTTTGAAAAAAGAAGTGGCAAATTAGTGGGACTTTTAATGAGGATAGGTAGGGCCATTCAATCCCCTCCTCCATCCCTAAGTTAGATGATTGATAAAGAACAGAGAGTGGGACTTTTGTGAGACACATGAAAGCAAATATAAATTATATTTTTTTTATGGTTAGTCCTGATTTTTGATTGCCTGATATATCTTTTTCGTACATTCCATTATCTTCATGCACCACCACTCACATTTTTTCACCTCATACCCCATATTCAATCAACACTTTTTTTCACGTCTACATCTATATCTACATTAATTATTTTATTTATTTATATTTTTTTATATTTTTTATTTTTTATAATTTTTATTTTTACTTTAATTCACAATCTTAATTTCATCCTAATTGTATTTTATTTCATTTATTCATTTTATTTATTCCATTTCATACATATCTATTTATTTTTTACAACTTTTTCACATGACATTTTTTCATCACACATTTTTTCCTTTTTCCCTAGATTTCCCTTCCTTTGGGGTCTTTTTCACCAGCTTTCCTTTTACACCACTACTATGACTCTGTTGGGGTGTACGCCCTGTGGTCCGGCTGCCGCCCACCCCGCCTCCTCAGCTCCCATCCGTGGCATTCTTTGTTTGGCTCATCGTCATCACGGCCGCGCGGCTATTGCTCAGACATACATGTAAGTTAGTGGGTTGAGTGTTTGTGTGATGGATGGGGGACCATCACTTCTTATACTTACCCACATTTCTTAAGGACCGAACAATAACTCTTACCCTCTTCACTCGCAGATACTGACTACGGTCTTGTTCCTGATGAGGGGCTTTAAGGCCCTGAAACGCGTAGAACCCACATCGACTGACTAGTCTACCTTTACTCTATGTAACACGGACGTTCTATTCAATCCATTCAAATTCTTCTGACAGCCATTTGATTTTTTCCCCAACAAAAATGTTTGATTGTTAAATTATGTTGAACATTCCCTGTAAATGTGATCCTTGAACTCTTTTTACCTTATAAACTCCTTGTTGGAATGATTTTATCATGCTCTTTTTGGTCTGACTCAATGTTCGTATGTATCTTTACGTATAGCAAAATGCATACAGTTTTGAAATGGCATGTATATGTACACGCAGAAACAGTCATTCTGACCAATTAAAGTTATTTTGTATTGCATATTTATATTTGCTTTCATGTGTCTCACAAAAGTCCCACTCTCTGTTCTTTATCAATCATCTAACTTAGGGATGGAGGAGGGGATTGAATGGCCCTACCTATCCTCATTAAAAGTCCCACTAATTTGCCACTTCTTTTTTCAAACAACCAGGGATGGAGACACATGAAATGCCTAAAATTTAAAAATTTAAAAATGCAGTTTCTTTTTATCATCTATTATTCCAAATGCGCGCTCACTAGCTCGCATTATAATTAACTAATTTTGTTTTTCCTCTGCATTATCTCTCTGCAGAACCCCCCCCCTTTTTTGCTCTCTCCATATTCCCATTGTTACAATATACCAATGCATGATGCCTGTGCATCGCCGCAGTCGGCCCTGTTTGGCTGCTGGGCTGGGCTTCTTGTATCACGTTTGGGGGCTGCGACGCGCACTGGGTGTCCCCCCTCCGCCCCGATCTGACACGGGGTGGGCGGGGGCTACGCCACTGTGTGTCGACGTCACACTCCCCGCCGGAGGTGTGCGGCGTCCTCATGACGCCGCGGCCCTCTCCCTAGGCGGTGTTTTCACCTTCTGTCAGCACACCGGGAGTGATTTCGGTCACGGCCGGCCCTCCCCCTGTGCTTTCGCGTGACGTTGGGGGCGGGGCTGTGGCGGCGTCGCCTATATGGGCTTCCCCCCTTGCAGAGTCTCACATCCGGTTATATCACCTCTTCCCTCACCAAGGACCCACATGTGCAGCTCTGTGCACTATCTGTTCACAGCTATCAAGTATTATGGTATACATCCATTCATTTCTTTTCACTTTATCCTGCTCTCTGCAGGCTTTCCTTCACTTTTTTTCATGGTTAGTCCTGATTTTTGATTGCCTGATATATCTTTTTCGTACATTCCATTATCTTCATGCACCACCACTCACATTTTTTCACCTCATACCCCATATTCAATCAACACTTTTTTTCACGTCTACATCTATATCTACATTAATTATTTTATTTATTTATATTTTTTTATATTTTTTATTTTTTATAATTTTTATCTTTACTTTAATTCACAATCTTAATTTCATCCTAATTGTATTTTATTTCATTTATTCATTTTATTTATTCCATTTCATACATATCTATTTATTTTTTACAACTTTTTCACATGACATTTTTTCATCACACATTTTTTCCTTTTTCCCTAGATTTCCCTTCCTTTGGGGTCTTTTTCACCAGCTTTCCTTTTACACCACTACTATGACTCTGTTGGGGTGTACGCCCTGTGGTCCGGCTGCCGCCCACCCCGCCTCCTCAGCTCCCATCCGTGGCATTCTTTGTTTGGCTCATCGTCATCACGGCCGCGCGGCTATTGCTCAGACATACATGTAAGTTAGTGGGTTGAGTGTTTGTGTGATGGATGGGGGACCATCACTTCTTATACTTACCCACATTTCTTAAGGACCGAACAATAACTCTTACCCTCTTCACTCGCAGATACTGACTACGGTCTTGTTCCTGATGAGGGGCTTTAAGGCCCTGAAACGCGTAGAACCCACATCGACTGACTAGTCTACCTTTACTCTATGTAACACGGACGTTCTATTCAATCCATTCAAATTCTTCTGACAGCCATTTGATTTTTTCCCCAACAAAAATGTTTGATTGTTAAATTATGTTGAACATTCCCTGTAAATGTGATCCTTGAACTCTTTTTACCTTATAAACTCCTTGTTGGAATGATTTTATCATGCTCTTTTTGGTCTGACTCAATGTTCATATGTATCTTTACGTATAGCAAAATGCATACAGTTTTGAAATGACATGTATATGTACACGCAGAAACAGTCATTCTGACCAATTAAAGTTATTTTGTATTGCATATTTATATTTGCTTTCATGTGTCTCACAAAAGTCCCACTCTCTGTTCTTTATCAATCATCTATAGTTACATATTTGTGCAGCACAGTGGTGTAGTGGTTAGCACTAGGGATGAGCTTCGAGTTCGAGTGGAGCATGAGTTTGACTCGAACATCGTCTGTTCGCTTGTTCAGCGAATTTCAAACATTATGGGCCGTTCGCGCCAAATTCAACTGATGATTAGCCAAGCATGCACTATGACCCGCATGCTTTGGCCAATCACAGCGAGAGAGAGAGAGAGAGAGAGAGACTGTATACAGTTTAGCTAGATCTCACTGCAGAGCGTTCCTGTTATTCTCTTCCTGTTATTCTCTTCCTAATAATACTACAGGCAGGCAGTTGATTCAGCTAGCTGCTGTATATTAAGTCAGTGTACTGTATACTGGTCACAGTGTGCAGCTAAAACTCACTGCAGACAATTCCTGTTATTCTCTTCCTAATAATACTACAGGCAGGCAGTTGATTCAGCTAGCTGCAGTATATTAAGTCAGTGTACTGTATACTGGGCACAGTGTGCAGCTAAAACTCACTGCAAACAATTCCTGTTATTCTCTTCCTAATAATACTACAGTCAGGCAGTTGATTCAGCTAGCTGCAGTATATTAAGTCAGTGTACTGTATACTGGCAGTGGGCACAGTGTGCAGCTAAAACTCACTGCAGACAATTCCTGTTATTCTCTTCCTAATAATACTACAGACAGGCAGTTGATTCAGCTAGCTGCAGTATATTAAGTCAGTGTACTGAATACTGGGCACAGTGTGCAGCTAAAACTCACTGCAGACAATTCCTGTTATTCTCTTCCTAATAATACTACAGTCAGGCAGTTGATTCAGCTAGCTGCAGTATATTAAGTCAGTGTACTGTATACTGGCAGTGGGCACAGTGTGCAGCTAAAACTCACTGCAGACAATTCCTGTTATTCTCTTCCAAATAATACTACAGGCAGGCAGTTGATTGAGCTAGCTGCAGTATATTAAGTCAGTGTACTGAATACAGTATATATATACATCCCAGCTTTGTGCAGCTACATCTCACTGCAGGCCATTCCTTGTGTACCTATTCCAATACATCAAATACAGTATGTCTGGAAGGCCAACAAGGAGAGGAAAACACTCACAGGCCAATAAAAGAGGGCAAACAGGCTCTGTGTCTAGAGGCAACAGTGCTGGTCGGGGACACGGTGCATCCTCATCAGCACGTGGCCGCGGGGCACGCTTGTCCTTTTTTTCGGCAGCTGGCCGTGTTGAGCCACAACATGCAGAAGAGTTGGTAGAGTGGATGACCAAGCCATCCTCATCCTCCATCACCCAGGCTACCTTGGCTGCCAATGCAGGTGCCAAAGCGGCCTATTCCATCGGCTCAAGGTCATCATCAGTTACTCCTTCCCTAGCCCCCCCATCATGCACGGAGGAGCCCCCCGAACTGTTCGACCACAGTGTCGGGTACATGCTGCATGAGGATGCGCAGCGTTTTGAAGGCTCTGATGATGGTACCCAGCTTGAGGAAGGCAGTAACGTGAGCCCAGAGAGGGGGTGCCCAAGAAGGACAACAAACTGGCAGTCATGTACCCCCAGCTGCAGCATACTGCCAGGTTTGCTCCAGTGACGAGGAGGGAGGGGATGATGAGGTCACTGACTCTACGTGGGTGCCTGATAGGAGAGAGGAGGAGGAGGCACATCTCCAACGAGGCAGGATGCCCTCCAGGGGCTAGCTTAAGGGCAGCCAACTGACTGCATCACACCGCCGAGCTCCGCATGTGCAGGGCACTGCTGACTCTGCGCGTTTTTCCAAAAGTTCTTTGGTGTGGGCCTTTTTTCAGACGTGTGCAGCAGATCGCACCGTTGCTATTTGCAACATATTGTGGTGGAGATTTTTCAAATCCATATTTATAACAAGAAGCTACGTGTATATATGGTTGTATATGTTTTTACGATACTTTATTATTAAGGTGACTTAAATTTATCTTAGCATGCTTGCTAATGTGAGAAACTTGTTGAACTGAGCATCAAAGGAACACACCTATCTGATAAAAGCAGCAAGTATTTCTGGTTTAGATTTGGAAGGCTAAGTAGAGAGGTTTGAGATTTCAACCAAACAGGTGGTCAGCTTTAAACCAATGAGACCACAGGATTTTGGGTTCTGGTTGGCATAGGGGGTATAAAAGTCAGATACACTCATGGCTAGGGCCCTTGCGAATGAAGATCTGACGCAGACGACATGGTGACGTAATAAGCTCTCTCTCTCTCCCTCTCTCTCTCTCCCTCTCTCCCTCTGCCTCTCCCTCTGTCTCTCTCTCTGTCTCTCTCCCTCTCTCTCCCTCTCTCTCTCTCTCTCTCTCTCCCTCTCGCTCGGCCTCTCTGCCTCTCTCCCTCTCTCTCTCTCTCTCTCTCTCTCCCATGTTTAAGATTAATACTACTTCGCGTTTGCTCTCTTGTTCCTATTATCATGTAACATTGGTATCATGTTTGTCATAGCAATATTCCTATTATGTATCGTGTAACATTGGTATCACCTTGCTATTAGGTGGTACCAGTTCTGTATAAATAAATGTCATTGTTTTCTCTTTTCCCGACGCTATCGTTTGATTTCATTTTATATAGACAAAAGGTTTTTAATCACTTATTTTAAGCATTTAAGCGAGGTTATGAATATCTCCGTAACAGATGGTGCCCCGTGTCTAGGCGAATATTTTGATGAGACTGATTTTTGAATAATGTATGTATATAGAATGAAATTGCAGCAGGGTATCGGTATGAATGATGAGGGCTCTGTTTGGAATCAATTTCAGTTGACCCTTTGATTAAGATTAGGCCAATCTTTGGGATTGAAACAAACCTGTGCGTATAGGGCTGCGTTTCCACTGGCGCAAGTCCAATGTCATGTGACGTTGAAATGCAGCTTTAGTGCGACTGTGGTGTGGTGTTGAATGCGATTTTGATAGAGTCACTGCAGCTTTGAGTCACATAGATTGGAATGGGTGCTATTGAAATCAATGGGAAGCGATTTGTAATGCGACTTTGTGCCCAAAGTCGCATGGCGAATTGCATCAGTGGAAACGGAGACTAAATCACACTGAATTATCTGGATGTATGGGAATCTATCTTTCTGTGTAAACTACTAACGGGGGGATTGTAAGCTTTTGGGGCAGATTTTGATGTTTGGTGCGAATGGAGTAGTGCGTTTTTTTTCGGTGTTGCAATCTGATGGAGACTATTTTTTGTTTTCCTGTGTGTGTGGGAACCCATGTGGTATGTGCCAAGCTGGTTTTGGCGGGAAAAATTGGGCATCATCCACCATTTTGTCATGTCCATGAGATGTGCGGTGGTCATCCACCATTTTGTGGTGGCTTGGCTTGTCGGCCATCTTGAGAGGCGTTTAGAGTTTGATGGGAAGTTCCAGGTTAGCAAACAAAACTGCCTCCTGCACTACAAGCAATCAGAGGGTCTAATCAAGCTTAACGCTTGGGAAGCCCTGTGATACAGTCATTTTTTTTTTTTTGGAATACCTTGGAGAAGTCCACGGGGAGATTAAACTATTTATTTAGTTGGGAAGATTTCCAGGCTTATTTTTTGAAGGACTATAGTCAGAGCAGTGGTTGTTCTGGCAGAGTAGTGAAAAAAGGTTTGCAACGGCGACAGGGGCGGTACCTGTCGACCCAATCATTGGTCAGAGAGTAGCTAACTCTGGGAAACAGTTCAAGGTCTTTCGTCCGTAAAGGATGGGTAATAAAATCGCTTCAAAGAGGGAGTCTAACCGTGGGGAACCTTACCACTTGACCCCGAAGGAAGAAAGGATTGATACAGGGGCCTTGAGTTGGGAAATATGCAATGTTGGGAATGGTGGACTGGGAAATTGTATTTTGAAAAAAAAATGGTACGGTCAAGCCAAATGCTTGGGAAAGAGATGCTTATTGTGCAGGGATGGTAGAATAATGATGAACAGGGGGACAAGGAGGATCCTGACCAAACAGAGGTTATGGGTTTAAGAAGTACAGGTTATGATAGAAAAGATTCTGATTTGTGTGATGTCTAGAGGTCATCTTTGACCAAGTGTGTGAATATGTGTGTGTGGAGACTATGCGAGAGGTGTAGTGCGGATCTGTGACATTATGTTCTCAGCTGCTGACAGCCCAAAATGACCCCCCTTTCTTCCCAACCAGATCTGTGAGAATGTAAAACGAATTGTATTGACATGCAAATGACCTAAGCCAGGCTGTAATAGTTTTTTGTGAAAGTGCTTTTACTAAAATGTGTTTGTGTTACAGAAGACGATTCAGCAAGGGATTTTGTGGTGAAGTATTATGATTGGTTGATAAATGGTACCGTTAAAAAAGTTCAGGACATTTTGTTCCAATTTTGTGAAGTTTTGTACTGTAATACAGTTTTGGGTGGAGAGCAAACAGGGGGCATCACCATTATTGTAACATCTAGATGCAGGTAGAAAGAAGCCATAATATTGTTTTGAATAGTGGAGGATTTCATGGTGCTTTGCAGCTCGTCTGACAAACACGTTTATCGCGAGACAGGTCGGGCCGTGTAGAATAATCGGAATTCCTGTGATTAACATAAACGTGAGGAGTAGTATGCTAACAGCCCCGGTCAGGCCGTGTAAAATAACCGGGATTCCGGGGGTCGATTATGGTAATAAAGCCGCAAACCATAATCGCTCCGAAAATAAAGCGCAAGGGTGTCCTGGACGCGGGACACTTCATAAGCGATTCGAATCGTCATGGGTAATGTGCCGTCCATGCTTGGGAGGAAAAAATTAGGCTCCCCACCAGTCAGACAGCTGCACCGCACATGAAATCTGGGTTTGGGGCTCCGGACATGAGACCCCTTAAAGGATGACATATCTGGTCAGAGGGTACAGTAAGGTGTACTCCTTTGGAAGGTACTTTTGATGTCTGGAGGACGAGACCTCAGAATAAAGGTACCTTGGATGTAGTTCAGCTGTGGCTTCAGAAATCTGTAATGATGAGTGTTGATGGAGGTGTAGTACAAGCTTTCGTGATTCTCAGAGGCGGAACGGTGGTTAGATTCTCATGCCCATTTGTTTGAACTTTGTATGGCTGGTCCAGGCCAGGTTCTCGAGCTGCTCTCATGTTTTTCCCATTGTATTTTATTTTTTTCTCCTGTTGCGGAAAGAGTGAAGGGAGAATTCTGGCTGTTTTTGTTTTTTCATTTGTGGTTTTGGAAACTATGAAGTATCTCCCCCACGTTTGTATCTGAATGTTTGTATGTAGTAACGTGAATATGTTCGAACTTACCGCGGCGATCCTCCGATGCGTCGCGGCTGTTGTATGTTTGTAGGAACGGGAAAAGTAAGGGTTACAGAGGGTTTTGTTTGAATCGGTTTTGAAAGAATGTCATTGACAAATTGCCAATGTACAGGAATGTCATTATTGTTTACCATTCTTTGCAGGTTAAATATGAAGGATAGAGTAATGACTTTGCTTATAAGTATTTTTCAGGTCCAAGGAGTTTGTACTCAGAGAACAGGTGGATGTAGACAGCGGTACATATGGATAAATACGAGTCTAAGGCGGTAAAAGTATCATAGGCTATTTCATTGTTTCTTTTTTTCCTGCACTACACATTTCTTCCGTCAGTCTGTAATGAGGAAGAAAATGGGAGGAGAATGATAAATGTAAGAGTGACAGTTTTTTTCCACCACAGTACAAGTTGCTAAATTTTTTCTCACCATGGTGAATAATTTTTTTTGGGGAAACAAAAATCCACGTGGTATTAATGTGTATTATGTAATACATATTAATTAAAAGTTGAGCTCAACAATTTTTGGTATTTTAAAAAAAGTGCACGGGTTATGTAATGTAAAGTAATGTAATGTATATTTGTGTTTCATATGCTAATGTCTTGTTACTGGAATTGTTTTTTGTAAATTGCGAAAAATGGAATGTTTATCACTAACTGTTATTGGAATTTTATCCCTCAGAGTCGATAATTGGGTTTTCTGGCTTTCAGAACAAGAGGAAATCGTAGCCTCCAGAGAACAACGTGATAAAAAAGGTGTTTTTTTTCCTGGTTGGTCGGGGTTCACGTGTAAATGTTTTAGGTTGTCGCCACCATTATCTAGTTGGAATGTCTAGCTGTCAGTCCATTCGGGTGTGTTTTGGACCACCCAGTGTGTGTTGTATGTTCTGATCTACTGAGTAGCAGAACCAATTAACTGAAGTCTGCATATTAGTTGTTATAAAGTAAAAGTATTGGCAGTCTTACTCATACGTGAGGCTAAGGAGCATTATAAATCTCTGCCAGGGGTACTGCACTTCGTGGTAAAAGGGGAATGGTCTGATGTTACTTTGGGCGAACTTGTGTTCAGGAGTAGGACTGCTTACACCCCCCCTCGCTGTCATTGTAATTAGGTACACGCCCAACCATACCTGGCTGTACGAGTTTGGCTCATTGCCTGAAGCTAAGGTATGCTAATGTCCCTAGCTATCTGTGTTTCCCCAAATGTAGTTCAAACCTGTTTTCCTACCGTGTCACCAAGCAATCCCATCTCTCTGAAATAGGGGAAACCAACACTTCTCATAGTTTCCTGCTGGGACTGTTTATGTGGCTATTTGTTACCAATTGCCTAATAAATATCTGTGTGTTTCAAGGCACACCGGTCGGCTCGGGTACCTCCTACTGTTCAGTGGTCTCAGTGCTGCAAGGGATTTGTCTTAGTCTGCTGGTCAGGTGTGTCTGGTAGCAGCAGTTTCTCAAGCTGGATACACATTATGCAATTTTGTTTTCCCATTTATTTTAGATTTACCTGCAGATGTGTGGTATGAGGGCCTGCCTGCTTGCATACAAGTTGAGAGGGTATAGGTCTGGCCTCATATTGTATAGTTTTGGTGGAGTCTGGGAAAAAAATAAAAAATAAATTGTGCAGGAAGGTTGTATGGGGTGTTACCAGCGATTGGCTGTTCCAAGAGCCCTCACGTCCGAGGTATGTGTGGGCATGCCGTATTCTCCTCAGTTTACACCCATAGGTGTCCTTCCTGTCCTAGAGTCCTTGGGTACCTTAACTAGTTGTCTGTGTCTTGCAGGCCAAGAAGACCAGTGCCCCAGTGTGGCACTAGGCTCCTGTCATTCATGTGAGTCCTGTCTGAATAGTGTAGGCAGCTTGTGTTGTAGGGGTAAAGTATAACATTGTCTGAATACCGAATTGAAAGAGGAGGGAGAAGGTGTGCAGTCTATATGAGGGATTGGGTGTACCTGGTGGCAGGTGGTTTTCAATCCGGGTATCCAGACCATATCCCATAACTTAGGAAAAAAAAAAGAGGCTTGATGGCGACTGTCTTCGGAACGGGAGGCGGGTCACTGGGTACCATAAACACCATGGAGCTGGAGATAATCAGGAACACATTGGGAGGTCCTGGGCTACATATCAGGGAAAGGGTAGGACATTCAACTTGCACTGGCCAGAATTAAAAACCTCGGAGAGTTGACTGACTCTTACTCAGTGTGACAAGTTCCACCTTATAAAGACAGGCAGGTGGGGTAGTATCTGAATTGACTATGAGTCCTATGGAGTGGTGGATGACTCAGTTCAGGGTTGTCAAAATGTAACTAGTACTAGTCTCATCCCTAATGGCAGGGACGGAACATTGTGCCTATATTACGGTCAATTTGGGTACTATCCTATCACTCTACTGGGTTACACACTGGAGTCCATCTGGTTCTGAGGGGTTTGAGTCCGGACAGGGATGGAAAGGAGGAAATGTTTTTTTTTTTTTTTGGGGGACAGGTGGGACACTGAATATGGTGCAGGTATCTACAGTATTCCATCACCACATGGCGCTCCAGCATCTTATAATGGTTGATGAAAACCTATTATCCTATATGTACTGAATACACACTGAATCAAGCGTGGTCATGGTACCAGTGGCTTGCTCCCAGAGATGTGCGGACACAGAGTACAGGACGCTTATCTCGGAGGAATAACCAGGAGAGGAGGGATGTGTTCAGCACTATATGGGGGGGAAAGAGAACCACAGTGTAAAGTGGCTCAAGATTTCATCAACCATGGTGAGAGGTTGGTAGAGAGTGTGAGATGGTACAGGGCAGATATATGTCATTGGCTCTGGTGTGCACACATGGGCAGGTGGAGTTGTCAACCAGCATCAAGCTGATTGTACAAATCTCTCTATGAGGGGCAGTGGCCTGATGAGTTAGCATCACCACTCAGTGAGACTGTGCCAAAACACGTCGCCTACACTAATCCAAAGTGGTAGTCGAATGCCTGGATGGGCTGTACTGGTTTGGATTGTGAAAGGTGTTACAGAAATGCAGACTCGGTCTGTAGAGTTGAGGGCACCAGTGGCTTACTGACTGGGGATTCTATCTTGTCGCATTTGTGGCTAAGGAACCCACCTGTGATCAGAGGGTACGGAAGCTGGGGGCAGGTTGATATTTCCCTCTGTCAGAGGTGTGAACACAATGTCCCTTGCACGGCCAATACACAGTGGTGAATGTATTTCACTCTGTGTTCTGGATGGGGAGATTATTGCTGGGAAGGAAGCACCTGGGTATTATTTGGGATATAGGCGAGTTTGGTTATTTGACCTAGAGGATACTGATGTGGCGTTAGTCATGGAACAAGGGTGTTTCTTGAACCTAACAGTAGGTAGGGGTGCATGATATACCCTGGGCATGGTCACTGGGATAGAATTTTGTGGGTTTTTGTCATTGCTTCGATGGTGTAGGTGTTAGACTCAATACCGGATGCTGGGGTACTGATGCTGACATCACATGGCTAATGATACACTGTTTTCAGCATCAGGTTGAATTGTACTCAGCAGGGTACACTACCTCGGGGAGTCTATTGTACCTACACTCTTGTCCTTGGGAGGGATATAGAAGGAACCCCGGGTTTCACCCCTATAGCCCCGAAAGAAAGTTTTTTTATAAAACCTGACATCCCCTTACACTTAGTGAAACTTCCGTTGGGATTCGGGGAGGAGTTAAAAGATGGGTAGTTAAACTTTGGGCAACAGGATTTAATTGGTGCCAACAGTTAGGGCAAGGCGTGAATAAAAAGGCCCTTCTCTAGGGGTTGATAATCTAAGAGGAGGGGGTGGAACAAAAATAATAGCCGCTGGGAATTATCTGATATGGAGCGGGCTGGGGTAACATTTTAGGTGGAGGCGGGGTAGGCTTCCTGGAATAAAAGAGTATTTAGGTGTGGAAAGGGGAGCGCCTGGCTGGGCGTATGGTTGTAAAGGTGGGGAGGTCCAGAGGTTCTGGAGCAGTCCTGAGGTGGAGCATGGGAGGAGATAACAAGGGAGATGGAAATCAGGATGTTCTGGGGCCAAAAAACTTTAGTAAACTCCACCCTGTTGCGGTCCCAATGCGGGTCACTATTAAGAGACCGATTTAGAGTAGCTTGCGCATTTAAGAGAGGACCCTAGAACTATATTTTTCTTGTTTTTGTTCTAGGGATAAGCCTGTTCAATCTGTAATATTAAAGGACAGTCGGGGTGACTAAATTCTAAAAAAGTTTTTTTGGCAACCATTGGTTTAGCCTCTCCTTTTTAAAATATTTTTATTTTTTTGTTTTTCTACCCGACTTGTAAATGGTTAGTGACAGTGATCCTGTTCACCTGTTGATCACTAATAGGATAGAAGAGTTATCTATTTTTATTTTTTTCCTCCTTTATTTTATTTTTATTTTTAGTTTTTTTTTATTTTTTTCTGCCAAGCTGCTGCTGCAACAGCCACAATATATTATTTTCCGAGGCACTGTTTCAGGACAGTTATATATTGTTTGTTTTTTTTTTTTTTGAATGCAGAGTCAGTGCTCTTTGACATAAAGGGAAATGGGTGACAAACGGTCTGGGTCGAAGCAGCATTGAACCTGTATGTTTTGTTGCTTATTGTATTCTTTTTTCTCTTTTCTTTTTCCTACTTTCTTTGGTTCATATTCTGCTTTATCTTGGAAAATAAATGTATTCATCTTCTGGAACTTTTGTTTGAATATCAGAGATGAGTTGTGAATTGTAAGGGTTTACCGTCTCTGCCTGACTCCATTTTTTTTAAGAGTCCAGTGGGTTCCATAGAATGGGTTCCTGAAACATACAAATACCATATTTCACAAAGTATCCCTGGACATCCAGGTCCCATGTCTTAATGTAATTTTACCTCCCCTAATCTGCCCACTGCTTTAACCTGAGCCCCGTGAGCAGGTGTGGTGAACCCAGGGACCCAACAATAGCAGGCAGTGTTGACTATCCCTACCATCAAGGGCAATGGATGATACTGGGCGTGGCTCGGTCTCGGTACCCTGTGGGGATCCCACCTTACTCGTCCACATTGCACCCCTCATAAGATATTCAGTCTTAGTGGCCACGCCACTACTCTTGTCTGACATTCCGCCAATAACTCCTGTCTGACATTCTCCTTTTTGTTCTTTTTTTTTTTTTTGTATTCATGCACGACTGTCCGGAGGCCCGCCCAACCACCACCTGAAGAAGCAACGCATCTCTTAAGAAAAACGTGCCACGAATAAGACTCTTCTGAAACTTTCCTTCACCATGCTGAAAAGTGCTGTCTCGCGGTCCGATCCAATCGTGACAATCATAACACCATATTTCCAAGCTACAGGACTAAATATGCAAGGATCCCGCCAGTAATGTTTGAATTCCGCTCCTTCAATGCAGCGGGGCGATGAAGCATTGCAGTACAGACTCTCATGGGTCGGATGTGAAGTCTCAAAGGCACCAGAACTGTCTCAAGTCTACCTTGATGGGTTACGGCGGGTTCAAGAAAGGAAGAGGCCGCAGTGGTGGTGGGGGAAGGGTCAGGGCTTCTGGGCCGTTGTGGGTGGGTACAAAATCATTAAGGGACTTCATAAGTTCAAGAATGAACTTCAGGGGGGACTGTGGTGGAGATTTTTCAAATCCATATTTATAACAAGAAGCTACGTGTATATATGGTTGTATATGTTTTTACGATACTTTATTATTAAGGTGACTTAAATTTATCTTAGCATGCTTGCTAATGTGAGAAACTTGTTGAACTGAGCATCAAAGGAACACACCTATCTGATAAAAGCAGCAAGTATTTCTGGTTTAGATTTGGAAGGCTAAGTAGAGAGGTTTGAGATTTCAACCAAACAGGTGGTCAGTAGGGATGAGCTTCGTGTTCGAGTCGAACATACGTTCGACTCGAACATCGGCTGTTCGATCGTTCGACGTAGATCGAACGATTTGGGCCGTTCGCGCCAAATTCGAGTGACGCGAACGGCCCACAATGCACTACGCCATCGCAGTGTCATCCAGGCGCTGTGATTGGCCAAGCATGCACTGTGACCCCGCATGCTTGGCCAATCACAGCGCCGGCAGCGAGGAGAGCAATGATTGGCCACAGGCAGGATGCCTGTGGCCAATTATTGCTGAGGGTGTTTAGTACACGCCCCACACTATAAAAGGCCGCCAGAACGGCGGCCTAGTGTAGTGTGTTCCGGAGCAGGGAAAGACAAGCATAGGCAGGGACAGTGACATTTATTTATTTCTTGCTTAACCTGGATTCCTTTAGTTTAGGGAAAGAGAAGGATAGGTAGGGAGAGTGTCAGTGTGTTTTACTGTGCGAGTCCTTGTTTCTAGGGACAAAGAAGGAAAGTGAGGGGATTTCTCCTTGTGCTATAGTGTGCTTTAAAAAAAACATTTTTTCTAGGGACAGAAAACTGTAGGTAGGGAGAGTGTCAGTTTCTTTCACTGTGCCAGTCCTTGTTTCTAGGGACAAAGAAGGAAAGTGAGGGGAATTCTCCTTGTGCTATAGTGTGCTTTAAAAAAAACATTTTTTCTAGGGACAGAAAACTGTAGGTAGGGAGAGTGTCAGTTTCTTTCACTGTGCCAGTCCTTGTTTCTAGGGACAAAGAAGGAAAGTGAGGGGAATTCTCCTTGTGCTATAGTGTGCTTTAAAAAAACATTTTTTCTAGGGACAGAAAACTGTAGGTAGGGAGAGTGTCAGTTTCTTTCACTGTGCCAGTCCTTGTTTCTAGGGACAAAGAAGGAAAGTGAGGGGATTTCTCCTTGTGCTATAGTGTGCTTTAAAAAAACATTTTTTCTAGGGACAGAAAACTGTAGGTAGGGAGAGTGTCAGTTTCTTTCACTGTGCCAGTCCTTGTTTCTAGGGACAAAGAAGGAAAGTGAGGGGAATTCTCCTTGTGCTATAGTGTGCTTTAAAAAAAATTTTTTTCTAGGGACAGAAAACTGTAGGTAGGGAGAGTGTCAGTTTCTTTCACTGTGCCAGTCCTTGTTTCTAGGGACAAAGAAGGAAAGTGAGGGGATTTCTCCTTGTGCTATAGTGTGCTTTAAAAAAACATTTTTTCTAGGGACAGAAAACTGTAGGTAGGGAGAGTGTCAGTTTCTTTCACTGTGCCAGTCCTTGTTTCTAGGGACAAAGAAGGAAAGTGAGGGGAATTCTCCTTGTGCTATAGTGTGCTTTAAAAAAAACATTTTTTCTAGGGACAGAAAACTGTAGGTAGGGAGAGTGTCAGTTTCTTTCACTGTGCCAGTCCTTGTTTCTAGGGACAAAGAAGGAAAGTGAGGGGAATTCTCCTTGTGCTATAGTGTGCTTTAAAAAAACATTTTTTCTAGGGACAGAAAACTGTAGGTAGGGAGAGTGTCAGTTTCTTTCACTGTGCCAGTCCTTGTTTCTAGGGACAAAGAAGGAAAGTGAGGGGATTTCTCCTTGTGCTATAGTGTGCTTTAAAAAAACATTTTTTCTAGGGACAGAAAACTGTAGGTAGGGAGAGTGTCAGTTTCTTTCACTGTGCCAGTCCTTGTTTCTAGGGACAAAGAAGGAAAGTGAGGGGAATTCTCCTTGTGCTATAGTGTGCTTTAAAAAAACATTTTTTCTAGGGACAGAAAACTGTAGGTAGGGAGAGTGTCAGTTTCTTTCACTGTGCCAGTCCTTGTTTCTAGGGACAAAGAAGGAAAGTGAGGGGATTTCTCCTTGTGCTATAGTGTGCTTTAAAAAAACATTTTTTCTAGGGACAGAAAACTGTAGGTAGGGAGAGTGTCAGTTTCTTTCACTGTGCCAGTCCTTGTTTCTAGGGACAAAGAAGGAAAGTGAGGGGAATTCTCCTTGTGCTATAGTGTGCTTTAAAAAAACATTTTTTCTAGGGACAGAAAACTGTAGGTAGGGAGAGTGTCAGTTTCTTTCACTGTGCCAGTCCTTGTTTCTAGGGACAAAGAAGGAAAGTGAGGGGAATTCTCCTTGTGCTATAGTGTGCTTTAAAAAAACATTTTTTCTAGGGACAGAAAACTGTAGGTAGGGAGAGTGTCAGTTTCTTTCACTGTGCCAGTCCTTGTTTCTAGGGACAAAGAAGGAAAGTGAGGGGATTTCTCCTTGTGCTATAGTGTGCTTTAAAAAAACATTTTTTCTAGGGACAGAAAACTGTAGGTAGGGAGAGTGTCAGTTTCTTTCACTGTGCCAGTCCTTGTTTCTAGGGACAAAGAAGGAAAGTGAGGGGAATTCTCCTTGTGCTATAGTGTGCTTTAAAAAAACATTTTTTCTAGGGACAGAAAACTGTAGGTAGGGAGAGTGTCAGTTTCTTTCACTGTGCCAGTCCTTGTTTCTAGGGACAAAGAAGGAAAGTGAGGGGATTTCTCCTTGTGCTATAGTGTGCTTTAAAAAAACATTTTTTCTAGGGACAGAAAACTGTAGGTAGGGAGAGTGTCAGTTTCTTTCACTGTGCCAGTCCTTGTTTCTAGGGACAAAGAAGGAAAGTGAGGGGAATTCTCCTTGTGCTATAGTGTGCTTTAAAAAAACATTTTTTCTAGGGACAGAAAACTGTAGGTAGGGAGAGTGTCAGTTTCTTTCACTGTGCCAGTCCTTGTTTCTAGGGACAAAGAAGGAAAGTGAGGGGAATTCTCCTTGTGCTATAGTGTGCTTTAAAAAAACATTTTTTCTAGGGACAGAAAACTGTAGGTAGGGAGAGTGTCAGTTTCTTTCACTGTGCCAGTCCTTGTTTCTAGGGACAAAGAAGGAAAGTGAGGGGAATTCTCCTTGTGCTATAGTGTGCTTTAAAAAAACATTTTTTCTAGGGACAGAAAACTGTAGGTAGGGAGAGTGTCAGTTTATTTCACTGTGCCAGTCCTTGTTTCTAGGGACAAAGAAGGAAAGTGAGGGGATTTCTCCTTGTGCTATAGTGTGCTTTAAAAAAACATTTTTTCTAGGGACAGAAAACTGTAGGTAGGGAGAGTGTCAGTTTCTTTCACTGTGCCAGTCCTTGTTTCTAGGGACAAAGAAGGAAAGTGAGGGGAATTCTCCTTGTGCTATAGTGTGCTTTAAAAAAACATTTTTTCTAGGGACAGAAAACTGTAGGTAGGGAGAGTGTCAGTTTCTTTCACTGTGCCAGTCCTTGTTTCTAGGGACAAAGAAGGAAAGTGAGGGGATTTCTCCTTGTGCTATAGTGTGCCAAAGCATTCCTCATCAACCATCTTTGAAATCCTTGTTTTTTGGACAGTCAGGGAAATTGTCGTTGTGCTATTCTGTGCAAAAGCAATAATCCTCAACCATATTTAGAAATCCTTAAGTAAAGGGACAGAGAAGGACACCTGAAGGTAGCCCTTATTGCTTTTTTCCCATCTCCCTGCAGGCCATCTATTAGAATGTCTGGAAGGCAAACAAGGAGAGGCAGACAGTCAGGAGGCAATAAAAGAGGGCAAGCAGGCTCTGTGTCTGGGGGCAACAGTGCTGGTCGTGGACGCGGTGCATTGTCATCAGCACATGGCCATGGGACACGCTTGTCCTTCTTTTCGGCAGCTGGACATGTTGAGCCACATCATGCCGAAGACTTGGTAGAGTGGATGACCAAGCCCTCCTCCTCCTCCTCATCCTCTCTCACCCAGGCTCAGGGTACTGGCAAAGCAGCTGCCAAAGCGTCCTCTTCCCTGGTATCAATGTCAGACTCATCATCAGTCACTCCTTCCCTAGACCCACCATGTCCTCCTCCTGAGGAGTCCCCCGAACTGTTTGAGCACAGTGTTGGGTACATGCTCCAGGAGGATGCCCAGCGTTTCGAAGGGTCTGATGATGAAACCCAGCTACAGGAAGGCAGTAGCGTGAGAGCAGACAGAGGGGATGCTCAAGAAGGACACCAATCTGGCAGTCATGTTCCAGCAGCTGCAGCATACTGCCAGATTGGCTCCAGTGATGAGGAGGGAGGGGATGATGAGGTCACTGACTCCACGTGGGTGCCTAATAGGAGAGAGGAGGAGGAGGAGGATGAGGAGGAGGCACATCTCCAACGAGGCAGGATGCCCTTTGGTGGCCAGCGTAAGGGCAGTACACCGACGGAATCACACCGCAGAGCTCCGCCTGTGCAGGGCGCTGCCTCTGCCCGTCATTCAAAAAGTTCCTTGGTGTGGGCCTTTTTTGAGGCTAGTGCATCAGATCGCACAGCTGCTGTTTGCAACATATGTCTCAAGCGTATATCGCGTGGCCAAAACATCAGCCGCTTGGGTACCACATGCCTGACCAGACATATGTTGACCTGCCATGCAGCTCGTTGGCAAGCCTACCTCAAAGACCCACACCAAAGAACAAAGCGGACCTCTCCTTGCACCGCATCAGCTGGGATCTCCAACCCCACTATAACTTCAGTCCTCTCTGAAACATGCACTGAGAGGAATGAAGGTGTAGAATTAGGTGTGTCACAGCCAAGTACTTGCGGCCACTCTGCTAGCAGTACACCAACGTCCGATTCTAGCAGGCAAATTTCCCTGCCCCAGCTGCTGGACCGTCGAAAGAAGTTCACTCCCAGCCATCCACATGCCCAGCGGTTGAATGCTAGCTTGGCTAAATTGCTAGCGCTTCAACTGCTGCCTTTTCAGTTGGTAGACTCGGCCCCCTTCCGTGAGTTTGTGCAATGTGCGGTTCCTCAGTGGCAGGTTCCCAAACGCCACTTTTTCTCACGGAAGGCTATTCCGGCTCTCTACCGGCATGTGGAAGGCAATGTCTTGGCCTCGCTGGACAGGGCGGTCAGCGGTAAGGTGCATATTACCGCTGACTCATGGTCCAGCAGGCATGGACAGGGACGTTACCTTTCTTTCACGGCCCATTGGGTCACTCTTTTGGCAGCTGGGAAGGATGCAGGACAAGGTGCAGTAGTGTTGGAGGTTGTTCCACCGCCACGCCTCCAAAATGCTACTACTGGTTGTGACACACCTCTCTCCTCCACCCCCTCCTCTTCTTCTTCCTCCATGGCCTCTTCCTGTGGTTTGTCCTATGAACCAGCGGTGCTCCATAGCCGTTCACGGGGCTACGCAAGTACGCAGGCAAAAAGATGCCATGCCGTGCTTGCGCTGGTGTGTTTGGGGGACAGAAGCCACACTGGGGCAGAGGTCCTGTCTGCTCTGCAGGGCCAGGCCGAGAGGTGGTTGACGCCACGCCAGCTTAAGCCAGGAATGGTGGTTTGCGACAATGGCACCAACCTCCTCTCCGCCCTCCGACAGGGACAACTGACCCATGTGCCCTGTGTGGCTCACGTCCTTAACCTGGTGGTGCAGCGGTTCTTGGCCAGGTACCCGGGCTTACAGGATGTCCTGAGGCAGGCCAGGAAAGTCTGTGTGCATTTCCACAGATCTTATAATGCCAGTGCTCGCCTGGCTGAGCTGCAAAAGGAGTTGAACCTGCCCAAGAACCGCCTTATATGTGACATGCCCACCAGGTGGAACTCAACGTTGGCCATGCTGCAGCGGCTGCACACGCAGCAGAGGGCCATCAATGAGTACCTGTGCGACTACGGCACCAGGACAGGGTCAGGGGAGCTTGGTTTTTTTTCTCCACGCCAGTGGGGCATGATCAGGGATGCATGCACTGTCCTGGCACCATTTGAGGAGGCCACGAGGATGGTGAGCAGTGACAGTGCATGCATCAGTGACACTGTACCTCTTGTCCACCTGTTGGAGCACACGCTTCGTGGAATAATGGACAGGGCACTTGAGGCAGAACAGAGGCAGGAAGAGGAGGACTTCCTTGCCTCTCAAGGCCCCCTTTACCCAGACAGTGTTCCTTCTGTCCCACCCATCGCACAGGAAGAGGAAGAGGAGGAGGAGGAGGATTGTGTCAGCATGGAGGTGGAGGCTGGCACTCAGCATCATCAGCAGCAGTCTTTTAGGGATGATTTACAGTCCCAAGAAACCAGTGGACTTGTACGTGGCTGGGAGGAGGTGGCTGCGGATCATGTCGTCCTTAGTGACCCAGAGGACTCCGGAGCGAATGCCTCAGCAAACCTACGCTGCATGGCCTCCCTGATCCTGCAAAGTCTGCGGAAGGATCCTCGTATTCTTCGGATCAAGGAGAGGGACCATTACTGGCTGGCCACTCTCCTTGATCCACGGTACAAGGGTAAGGTTGCGGACCTTATGTTACCTTCGCAGAGGGAGCAGAGGATGAGACAACTCCGGGAGGCCTTGCAGAAAGGTCTGTGCAACGCGTTCCCAGAGACTGGAAGGTTACAAACTCCTGGTCCTGGACAACGAGTTGCTGAGGCTTCGGCCAGTCAAAGAAGGAGCGGTGGGGAAGGTGGCCGTCTGACCGATGCGTTCAGACAATTCTTTAGTCCGCAGCCCCAAAGTATGATCGGTTCCAGCAACCATCGCCAGCGTCTGATAAACATGGTGCAGGAATATCTAGGGGCAAGGTCAGACTTGGACACCTTCCCCACCGAAAATCCTCTGGCTTACTGGGTCTTGAGGATGGATCACTGGCCAGAGCTTGCACAGTATGCAATTGAGCTACTGGCCTGTCCTGCATCCAGCGTTCTTTCGGAACGCACATTCAGTGCTGCTGGAGGATTTGTCACGGATCACAGGGTGCGCCTGTCCACCGACTCGGTTGATCGACTGACTTTCATCAAGATGAACCAGTCTTGGATCACCACCAGCTACCACACACCTGATGCTGATATAACAGACTAATTGATTTTAACATGTCACATCCCTTCAAGACTGATGCTGATGCTGAGTGCCTGTGCTGTTATGTTGACTGGCTATCCTCCTCCTCCGAGTCCTCAATGATACGATTGATGATGATAGCTTGGAAGATCATTTTTGTTTATGGGTGCCGCCACCAGTGGCTAAGGCCCAATTTTTCAGCCCCTGTTTTACAGGGGCGTGTAATTACAATTTTTTTAGCAATAATTTGCCATAGGGCTCATTGCTGTGCTCCAAGTACAGTATCTGTGAGGGGTTGGAGTGTTGTGGCACCAGTGCCTAAGGCCCAATTTTTCAGCCCCTGTTTAACAGGGGCGTGTCATTACAATTTTTGAAGCAATACTTTGCAACAGGGCTCATTGCTGTGCTCCAAGTAACGTATCTGTGAGGGGTTGTAGTGTTGTGCCACCAGTGCCTAAGGCCCAATTTTTCAGCCCCTGTTCAACAGGGGCATGCAATTACAATTCTTGATCTAATAATTCACAGCAGGGCCCATTGCTGCACCCACCAAGAGTAACTCTGAGGGCTTACAGTGTTGTGGCAACGCCACCACCACCACCACCACCACGAAAGGCCCAATTTTTCAGCCCCTGTTCAAAAGGGGCATGTAATTACAATTCTTGATCTAATAATTCACAGCAGGGCCCATTCCTGCACCCACCAAGAGTAACTCTGAGGGCTTACAGTGTTGTGGCAACACCACCACCACCACCACCACCACGAAAGGCCCAATTTTTCAGCCCCTGTTCAACAGGGGCATGCAATTACAATTCTTGATCTAATAATTCACAGCAGGGCCCATTGCTGCACCCACCAAGAGTAACTCTGAGGGCTTACAGTGTTGTGGCAATGCCACCACCACCACCACCACCACGAAAGGCCCAATTTTTCAGCCCCTGTTCAAAAGGGGCATGTAATTACAATTCTTGATCTAATAATTCACAGCAGGGCCCATTCCTGCACCCACCAAGAGTAACTCTGAGGGCTTACAGTGTTGTGGCAACACCACCACCACCACCACCACCACGAAAGGCCCAATTTTTCAGCCCCTGTTCAACAGGGGCATGCAATTACAATTCTTGATCTAATAATTCACAGCAGGGCCCATTGCTGCACCCACCAAGAGTAACTGTCAGGGCTTACAGTGTTGTGGCACCAGCACCACCATCAAAGGCCCAATTTTTACTACCACTGTTCAACAATTATATGTAATTAAAATTCCTGATATAATAGTTGACAGCAGGGCGTTCCAGCACCAACCAAGAGTAACTGTGAGTGCTTACAGTGTTGTGCCAACACCAACAACTAAGGGGCCTATTTCTGCAGATTATATACGGCAGGTCCCTACTTTCAAACATCCAACTTACAAACGACTCCTACTTGCAAACGCAAGAAGACAACAGGAAGTGAGAGGAAATCTACCACTAGGAAGGAAAATTCTCTCCTGTAAGAATAAATATGGGAGAAAGGTGTCTCCTCTGTACTGATGCTTTATCAGCAATCCTTGTTTCAAGAAAAACACCACATTTCAAAAACAGTTGTCATTGGGACGGAAAGTGAGGTGAAATGTTCTGAACAGGGGCACAGACAGCAAAACAAATGTTACAGGGGTGATAACCCTTACCTATGTTTTCCAAAAAGTTTAAAAATAGATTTTTGGGCTGGAGCTACACTTCAACAATGTACCTGTTCAAAATTACAAACAGATTCTACATAAGAACAAACCTACAGTCCCTGTCTTGTATGCACCGCCTGTATACGGCTGTTCAGAGTATATAGGGCCTTTTTTATTTTATGTGCGGGGTTCCCCTTAATATCCATACAAGACCCAAAGGGGCTGGTAATGGGCTGGGGTAGGGGGGGGGTCATGGGGTAGCTATGCCATTTTTCTTAAAGATTTTCATCCATATTACCGGGACCAGACATTACATTAAAGCCGCAAGCAGTTTTAAATGGCTTTTTTTTCCTTTAGAAGTGTCATTTTGTGCAGGGACAGTTCTAAACACGGGAAACACGTGGCACTTCACAGGCATACTTTAGACACCCCCCAGGTACGATATTTAAAGGAATATTTGACTTTTTTTTTTTCACTTTATGCATCATTAAAATGACTGCTCCCGAAAAACGACCGTTTTTAAAACTTCTTTTTGCATTGATACATGTCCCCTGGTGCAGAACCCGGGTTCCCAAACCCTTTTTAGGACAATAACCTGCATAATAGTTGTTATAATTAGCACTTTAGAATTCGAACGTTCGCATCCATTGTATTTAATAGGGTTCTAATGTTCGTACGAACTTTCGGTCCGTTCGCGGGTTCTGGTGCGAACCGAACCCGGGGGTGTTCGGCTCATCACTAGTGGTCAGCTTTAAACCAATGAGACCACAGGATTTTGGGTTCTGGTTGGCATAGGGGGTATAAAAGTCAGATACACTCATGGCTAGGGCCCTTGCGAATGAAGATCTGATGCAGACGACATGGTGACGTAATAAGCTCTCTCTCTCTCCCTCTCTCTCTCCCTCTCTCCCTCTGCCTCTCCCTCTGTCTCTCTCTCTGTCTCTCCCCCTCTCTCTCCCTCTCTCTCTCTCCCTCTCGCTCGGCCTCTCTGCCTCTCTCCCTCTCTCTCTCTCCCATGTTTAAGATTAATACTACTTCGCGTTTGCTCTCTTGTTCCTATTATCATGTAACATTGGTATCGTGTTTGTCATAGCAATATTCCTATTATGTATCGTGTAACATTGGTATCACCTTGCTATTAGGTGGTACCAGTTCTGTATAAATAAATGTCATTGTTTTCTCTTTTCCCGACGCTATCGTTTGATTTAATTTTATATAGACAAAAGGTTTTTAATCACTTATTTTAAGCATTTAAGCGAGGTTATGAATATCTCCGTAACAATATGTATGAAGCGTATCAAGCGTGGCCAAAACAACAGACGCTTGGGCACCACATGCTTGACTTGACATATGTCGACCTGCCATGCAGTCCGTTGGCAAGCATACATAAAAGACCCACACCAAAGAACAAAGCGGACCTCTCCTTGCACCTCATCAGCTGGGATCTCCAACCCCACTATACCTTCAGTCCTCTCAGAAACCTGCACTGAGAGGAATGAAGGTGGAGAATTAGGTGTGCCACTGCCAAGTACTTGCACCAACGTCCGATTGTAGCAGGCAAATTTCCCTGCCCCAGTTGCTACACCGGCGAAAGAAATTCGCTCCCAGCCATCCACATGCCCAGCGGTTGAATGCTAGCTTGGTTAAATTGCTAGCACTTCAACTGCTGCCTTTTCAGTTGATAGACTCTGCCTCCTTCTGTGAATTTGTGGAATGTGCGGTACCTCAGTGGCAGGTTCCCAAACGCCACTTTTTTTCACGGAAGGCGATTACGGCTCTCTACCGGCATGTGGAAGGCAATGTCTTGGCCTCACTGGACAGGGCGGTCAGCGGTAAGGTGCGTATTACAGCTGACTCATGGTCCAGCAGGCATGGACAGGGATGTTATCTATCTTTAACGGCGCGCTGGGTGACTCTGCTGGCAGCTGGGAATGATGCAGGACAGGGTGCAGTAGTGTTGGAGGTTGTTCCGCCACCACGCCTTCAAAATGCTACTAGTGGTGATTCTGCCACACCTCTTTCTTCCACCCCCTCCTCTTCTTCTTCCTCCATGGCCTCTTCCTCTGCTGATTTGTCCTCGGAACCAGCAGTGCTCCGTAGGCGTTCAAGGGGCTACGCAAGTACACAGGCAAAAATATGCCATGTGGTGCTTGAGCTGGTGTGCTTGGGGAACAGGAGTCACACTGGGGCAGAGATTCTGTCAGCTCTGCAGGGGCAGGCTCAGAGGTGGTCCCCTCCGCCCTCCGACAGGGACACCTGACCCATGTGCCCTGTTTGGCTCACGTCCTTAACTTGGTGGTGCAGTAGTTCTTGGGCAGGTACCCGGCTTACAGGATCTCCTGAGGCAGGCCAGGAAAGTCTGTGTGCATTTCCGCCGGTCATATAATGCCAGTGCTCAGCTGGCTGACCTCCAAAAGGAATTTAACCTGCCCAAGAACTGCCTAATCTGTGACATGCCCACCAGATGGAACTCAACATTGGCCACGATGCAGCGGCTGCACATGCAGCAGAGGGCCATCAATGAGTACCTGTGTGACTATGGCACCAGGACATGGTCAGGGGAGCTTGTTTTCTTTTCTCCATGCCAGTGGGTCATGATCAGGGATGCATGCACTGTCCTGTCACCATTTGAGCAGACCACGAGGATGGTGAGCAGTGACAGTGCATGCATCAGTAATACTGTCCCTCTTGTCCACCTGTTGGAGCACACGCTGCGTGGAATAATGGACAGGGCACTTGAGGCAGAACAGAGGGAGGAAGAGGAGGACTTCCTTACCTCTCAAGGCCCCCTTTATCCAGACAGTGTTCCTGCGGGCCCACCGATCACACAGGAAGAGGAGGAGGAGGATTGTGTCAGCATGGAGGTGGAGCCTAGCACTCAGCATCAGCAGCAGTCTTCAAGGGATCATTTACAGTCCCCATAAACCCATGGACTTGTACGTGGCTGGGAGGAGGTGGCTGCGGATCATGTCGTCCTTAGTGACCCAGAGGACTCTGGACCGAATGCCTCAGCAAACCTACGCTGCATGGCCTCCCTGATCCTGCAAAGCCTGCAAAAGGATTCTCGGATTAGTGGTATCAAGGAGAGGGATCATTACTGGCTGGCAACCCTCCTTGATCCACGTTACAAGGGTAAGGTTGCGGACCTTATCCAGCCATCGCAAAGGGAGCAGAGGATGAAACATCTTCTGGAGGCCTTGCAGAAAGGTTTGTGCAACGCGTTTCCAGAGCCTGGGAGGTTACAAATTCCTGGTCCTGGACAACGTGTTGCTGAGGCTTCGGTCAGTCACAGAAGGACCGGGGGAGAAGGTGGCCATCTAACCGATGCGTTCAGACAATTTTTTAGTCCGCAGCCCTAAGGTATGATCGGTTCCAGCAACCATCGCCAGCGTCTGATTTACATGGTGCAGGAATACCTAGGGGCAAGATCAGACTTGGACACCTTTCCCACCGAAAATCCTCTGGGTTACTGGCTTGAGGATGGATCACTGGCCAGAGCTTGCACAGTATGCAATTGAGCTACTGGCCTGTCCTGCATCCAGCGTTCTTTCGGAACGCACATTCAGTGCTGCTGGAGGCTTTGTAACCGAACACAGGGTGCGCCTGTCCACCGACTCGGCCGATCGGCTGACCTTCATAAAAATGAATCAGTCTTGGATCACCAGCTACCAAGCACCTGATGCTGATGTAACCGAATATTGTTTTTGAATGTGAGGTCCCTTCAAGACTGCCTATGCTGATGCTGAGTGACTATCCTGTTATGCTGAGTAACTATCCTCTTCCTCCTCAATGTTTACGTTGATAGCTTGTAAGAACATTTTTGGTTCTGGGCACTGCCACCAGTGGATAAGGCCCAATTTTTCTGCCTGTTTAACAGGGGCGTGTAATTACAATTTTTGTTGCAATACTTTGCAGCAGGGCCCATTCCTGCGCCCACCAAGAGTAACTGTGAGGGCTTACAGTGTTGTGGCAACACCACCACCACCACAGGCCCAATTTTTCTGCCCCTGTTTAACAGGGGCATGTAATTACAATTCTTGATCTAATATTTCACAGCTGGGCCCATTCATGCTCCCACTAAGAGTAACTGTGAGGGCTTACAGTGTTGTGGCACCAGCACCACCACCAAAGACCCAATTTTTCCTACCACTGTTCAACAATGGCATGTAATTACAATTCTTGATATAATAGTTCACAGCTGGGCGTTCCAGCGCCCACCAAGAGTAACTGTGAGGGCTTACAGTGTTGTGGCAACACCAACACCTAAGGCCGAAATTTCTGCAGAGTATATAGGGCAGGCCCCTACTTTCAAACATCCAACTTACAAACGATTCCGACTTAAAAACGGAGGGAGACAACAGGAAGTCAGAGGAAATCTACCCCTAGGAAGGGAAATATTCTCCTGTGAAGCCCCGTACACACGATCGGTTTGACTGATGAAAACTGTCCGATGGATGGTTTTCATCAGACCAACCGATCGTGTATGGTACCCATCGGTCTTTTTTCCATTGGTTGTAAAAAATAGAACTTGTTTTAAAATTTTCCGATGGATAAAAAACCGATGGGAATTTCCGATCGTCTATGGGCAAGTCCATCGGTTAAAAAACCCACGCATGCTCAGAATCAAGTCGACGCATGCTCAGAAGCATTAAACTTCATTTTTCTCGGCTCATCGGAGTGTTTTACGTCACCGCGTTTGGAACGGTCGGTTTTTTGACTGATGGTGTGTGGCCAAGACTGATGAAAAACAGTTTCATCGGATTTCCGATGGACAAATCCATCGGACGAAAATCCATAGGTAATCCGATCGTGTGTACGGGGCTTAAGAGTTAATATGGGAAAAACGTGTCTCCTCTCCACTGATGCTTTATCACCAATCCTTGTCTCCCTAAAAAAAACAAATTTTCAAAATCCAATTGTCATTGGGACAGAAAGTGAGGTGAAATCTTATGAACAGGTGCATGGACACTTAAAAAATTTACCTGTTCCAAATTACAAACAGATTCAACTTAAGAACAAACCTACAGTCCGTCTTTCTTGGGACCGCCTGTATACTGCTGTTCAGAGTATATAAAACCTTGGGGCCCCACGCCTTTCCTTCTTTTAATTTGGGTGCGGGGTTCCCCTTAATATCCATACAAGACCCAAAGGGGCTGGTAATGGGCTGGGGGGGGGGGTACCCATGCAGGGACAGTTATAAATATGGGAAACACGTGCCACTTTACAGGCACACTATAGACACCCCCAGGCACGATATTTAACCACTTCCTGCCCGGCGTGTTGTAATATGACATTCGCAGGAACCTCTCGTCCCTCCGGGCGGATGTCATATGACGTCCAGGCATTCCCGGCCGTCTAGGGGGCGCGCGCCGCATTGCTCGGGACCCGGTGCGCGTGCCTGACGGCCGCGATGTCCGCCGGGCACCTGCAATTGCCCGCAATCATGGCAGGACCGTGGATCTGTGTGTGTAAACACACAGATCCATGTCCTGTCAGCGGTGAGGAGACCGATGGTGTGTTCCCTGTACAGAGGAACACACATCGGTCTCCTCCCCTTGTGAGTCCCCTCCCCCTACAGTTAGAATCACTCACTAGGGAACATATTTAACCCCTTCAGTGCCCCCTAGTGTTAACCCCTTCCCTGCCAGTCACATTTATACAGTAATCAGTGCAGTTTTATAGCACTAATTGCTGTATAAATGTGAATGGTCCCAAAAACGTGTCAAAAGTGTCTGATATGTCCATCGCAATGTCACGGTCACAATAAAAATCGCAGATCACCGCCATATCTAGTAAAAAAATAAAAATAAATTCTATCCCCTATTTTGTAGATGCTAGAACTTTTGCACAAACCGATCAAGTGGGCTTATTGCGATTTTTTTTTACCAAAAATATGTAGAAGAATACATATCTGCCTAAACTGAGAAAAAAAATAAAAAAACAAAAATAAAATAAAAATTGTGATTTTTATTAAATCAAAAAGTAAAAGATATTGTGTTACTTTCAAAATTGTCGCTCTTCACCGAACCCGGGGGTGTTCGGCTCATCCCTAGTTAGCACTTTCACCTAGCAGCAAAAAGGGTCGCTGGTTCAAATCCCGCCCGTGACACCATCTGCCTGGAGTTTGCATGTTCTCCCTGTGCCTGCATGGGTTTCCTCCCACATTTTAAAAACATGCTGTAAATCGGATCCTGTCTAAATTGGCCCTAATTAGCCCTAATATGTATGAATGTGTGTTAGGCTCCCACACAAACACCACCCCATGTTAATTTGCAAATAAGGATCATCTCTTCCTCAGAGAACTAAGCAGCAGTACAAGCAACTTCCTGTACGGGCGTGAGGTCATTCTGGCCACCGCTTTCCGAGAACCACATATGCGCATACCTGTGTGCACACAGCAGTCGCGCATCTAGATGCATTTGGCGCATCTAGATGCATTTGGCGCATCTAGCTGCAGAATCCCAATTTTTATGGAAATGAATAGTAAAGCAGATGCATATTTCCAGGACTGGGCTAACAAATGTTTCTAGTGAAAGGCAACTGATGTTTTCTATTAACCACTTCCATACCGGGCACTTTCCCCCCCTTCCTGCCCAGGACAATTTTTATCTTTCAGCGCTGTCTCACTTTAAATTACAATTGCGCAGTCATGCTACACTGTACCCAAATGAAATTTTTATCATTTTCTTCCAACAAATAGAGCTTTCTTTTGGTGGTATTTTATCACCTCTGCGGTTTTAAATTTTTGCGCTATAAATGAAAGAGCGAAAATTTTGAAAAAATAACTGATGGACGGCACTAGTGGGCACTGATAGGTGGCACTGGATAGGCAGCACTGATGAGGAGCTACTGACAGGCTTTTCTGAGTGGCACTGATTGGCACTTTGATGGGGCACTGACAGGCATTACTGATTGGCACTTTTTGGGCACTGTTGTGGGCACTGGCAGGCTTTATATAGGGTCACAGGCTGGCATGTGATGGGCATTTATTTTGGGGTACTGATTGATTATCACCACAGCCCCATCAAAATGTGCCAATGTGCTGATTATCAGCACAGACCCTCCCTCTGACAGGGAGAGCCACCGATCGGCTCTCCCTGTTAGCATGAACCGAGGAGAGCCGTTTACCGGCACTTCTTGGTTCACGCGATGATCAGCTGTGATTGGTCACAGCTGATCACGTGGTATGAAGCCTCTGTCAGAGGCTTCATACCACGATCGGAGTTGCTGTGTGTCATATGACGTTCAGTCAGGATATCACAAACACTTTGCCGCCGTCATTCTGCTATATGGCGGGCGGCAAGTGGTTAAACAAAGGCTAAATGGGCCATTGACATGCATCACAGTTGTACTTAGGAATGTGTCTTTGCAAAGTTTAACTAAAATTAAATCCTTTCTTATTTTTGCTTGGGGATAGAGTGCAGAGGGATTAGAAGTCTGCTCAGTTTTTGGGGATGTCTGCACCCCTGATAGGATGAAGACAACTCCCAAATTTTGCCACTTTCTCCTTTAAATTGATTCACTTCCTGTCACATAGCCAAACGGGAAGTGAGGGTAAAACCCTACCAATGTCTTTCCTTGGGGACACACAGGTCAATCTAAATATTTTCCTCATTATGTAAATTGCACTCCAGCATTTTGCTGTGTACACCCCAAATTATTAGGTATCTTGGACTTTATTTACTAAAGGCAAATCCACTTTGCACTACAAGTGCACTTGCTGGAGATTCGAGGGGGACATGCAAGGAAAAAAAAAAAAGCACCATCTTTGCTTCTACATGATTGGATGTTAAAATCACCAGTGCTTCCCCTCAGATTTTCAGCGACTACACTTGTACTACAGAGTGGATTTGCCTTTACTAAACCCCAAACTACCTAATCATTCGGGGTGTACACAACAAAGTTCTAGAGTGCAATTTGCTTAATGGGGACTAGTGATGAGCCGAACACCCCCGGGTTCGGTTCGCACCAGAACCCGCGAACGGACCGAAAGTTCGTACGAACATTAGAACCCTATTAAATACAATGGATGCGAACGTTCGAATTCTAAAGTGCTAATTATAACAACTATTATGCATGTTATTGTCCTAAAAAGGGTTTGGGAACCCGGGTTCTGCACCAGGGGACATGTATCAATGCAAAAAGAAGTTTTAAAAACGGTCGTTTTTCGGGAGCAGTCATTTTAATGATGCATAAAGTGAAAAAAAAAAAGTCAAATATTCCTTTAAATATCGTACCTGGGGGGTGTCTAAAGTATGCCTGTGAAGTGCCACGTGTTTCCCGTGTTTAGAACTGTCCCTGCACAAAATGACACTTCTAAAGGAAAAAAAAGCCATTTAAAACTGCTTGCGGCTTTAATGTAATGTCTGGTCCCGGTAATATGGATGAAAATCTTTAAGAAAAATGGCATAGCTACCCCATGACCCCCCCCCCCCTACCCCAGCCCATTACCAGCCCCTTTGGGTCTTGTATGGATATTAAGGGGAACCCCGCACATAAAATAAAAAAGGCCCTATATACTCTGAACAGCCGTATACAGGCGGTGCATACAAGACAGGGACTGTATGTTTGTTCTTATGTAGAATGTGTTTGTAATTTTGAACAGGTACATTGTTTAAGTGTAGCTCCAGCCCAAAAATCTATTTTTAAACTTTTTGGAAAACATAGGTAAGGGTTATCACCCCTGTAACATTTGTTTTGCTGTCTGTGCCCCTGTTCAGAACATTTCACCTCACTTTCCGTCCCAATGACAACTGTTTTTGAAATGTGGTGTTTTTCTTGAAACAAGGATTGCTGATAAAGCATCAGTACAGAGGAGACACCTTTCTCCCATATTAATTCTTACAGGAGAGAATTTTCCTTCCTAGGGGTAGATTTCCTCTCACTTCCTGTTGTCTTCTTGCGTTTGCAAGTAGGAGTCGTTTGTAAGTTGGATGTTTGAAAGTAGGGACCTGCCGTATATAATCTGCAGAAATAGGCCCCTTAGTTGGTGTTGGCACAACACTGTAAGCACTCACAGTTACTCTTGGTTGGTGCTGGAACGCCCTGCTGTCAACTATTATATCAGGAATTGTAATTACATATAATTGTTGAACAGTGGTAGTAAAAATTGGGCCTTTGATGGTGGTGCTGGTGCCACAACACTGTAAGCCCTGACAGTTACTCTTGGTGGGTGCAGCAATGGGCCCTGCTGTGAATTATTAGATCAAGAATTGTAATTGCATGCCCCTGTTGAACAGGGGCTGAAAAATTGGGCCTTTCGTGGTGGTGGTGGTGGTGGTGGTGTTGCCACAACACTGTAAGCCCTCAGAGTTACTCTTGCTTGGTGGGTGCAGGAATGGGCCCTGCTGTGAATTATTAGATCAATAATTGTAATTACATGCCCCTGTTGAACAGGGGCTGAAAAATTGGGCCTTAGGCACTGGTGGCACAACACTGCAACCCCTCACAGATACTGTACTTGGAGCACAGCAATGAGCCCTGTTGCAAAATATTGCTTCAAAAATTGTAATGACACGCCCCTGTTAAACAGGGGCTGAAAAATTGGGCCTTAGGCACTGGTGGCACAACACTCCAACCCCTCACACATACTGTACTTGGAGCACAGCAATGAGCCCTGTTGCAAAGTATTGCTTCAAAAATTGTAATTACACGCACCTGTTAAACAGGGGCTGAAAAATTGGGCCTTAGCCACTGGTGGCGGCACCCATAAACAAAAATGATCTTCCAAGCTATCATCATCAATCGTATCATTGAGGACTCGGAGGAGGAGGATAGCCAGTCAACATAACAGCACAGGCACTCAGCATCAGCATCAGTCTTGAAGGGATGTGACATGTTAAAATCAATTAGTCTGTTATATCAGCATCAGGTGTGTGGTAGCTGGTGGTGATCCAAGACTGGTTCATCTTGATGAAAGTCAGTCGATCAACCGAGTCGGTGGACAGGCGCACCCTGTGATCCGTGACAAATCCTCCAGCAGCACTGAATGTGCGTTCCGAAAGAACGCTGGATGCAGGACAGGCCAGTAGCTCAATTGCATACTGTGCAAGCTCTGGCCAGTGATCCATCCTCAAGACCCAGTAAGCCAGAGGATTTTCGGTGGGGAAGGTGTCCAAGTCTGACCTTGCCCCTAGATATTCCTGCACCATGTTTATCAGACGCTGGCGATGGTTGCTGGAACCGATCATACTTTGGGGCTGCGGACTAAAGAATTGTCTGAACGCATCGGTCAGACGGCCACCTTCCCCACCGCTCCTTCTTTGACTGGCCGAAGCCTCAGCAACTCGTTGTCCAGGACCAGGAGTTTGTAACCTCCCAGTCTCTGGGAACGCGTTGCACAGACCTTTCTGCAAGGCCTCCCGGAGTTGTCTCATCCTCTGCTCCCTCTGCGACGGTAACATAAGGTCCGCAACCTTACCCTTGTACCGTGGATCAAGGCGAGTGGCCAGCCAGTAATGGTCCCTCTCCTTGATCCGAAGAATACGAGGATCCTTCCGCAGACTTTGCAGGATCAGGGAGGCCATGCAGCGTAGGTTTGCTGAGGCATTCGCTCCGGAGTCCTCTGGGTCACTAAGGACGACATGATCCGCAGTCACCTCCTCCCAGCCACGTACAAGTCCACTGGTTTCTTGGGACTGTAAATCATCCCTAAAAGACTGCTGCTGATGATGCTGAGTGCCAGCCTCCACCTCCATGCTGACACAATCCTCCTCCTCCTCCTCCTCCTCCTCTTCCTGTGCGATGGGTGGGACAGAAGGAACACTGTCTGGGTAAAGGGGGCCTTGAGAGGCAAGGAAGTCCTCCTCTTCCTGCCTCTGTTCTGCCTCAAGTGCCCTGTCCATTATTCCACGCAGCGTGTGCTCCAACAGGTGGACAAGAGGTACAGTGTCACTGATGCATGCACTGTCACTGCTCACCATCCTCGTGGCCTCCTCAAATGGTGCCAGGACAGTGCATGCATCCCTGATCATGCCCCACTGGCGTGGAGAAAAAAAACCAAGCTCCCCTGACCC
Organism: Rana muscosa; assembly: GCA_029206835.1. Taxonomy (NCBI): domain Eukaryota; kingdom Metazoa; phylum Chordata; class Amphibia; order Anura; family Ranidae; genus Rana; species Rana muscosa. The sequence goes on along the minus strand of CM055119.1, from coordinate 124,891,546 downwards.
TGTCCTGGTGCCGTAGTCGCACAGGTACTCATTGATGGCCCTCTGCTGCGTGTGCAGCCGCTGCAGCATGGCCAACGTTGAGTTCCACCTGGTGGGCATGTCACATATAAGGCGGTTCTTGGGCAGGTTCAACTCCTTTTGCAGCTCAGCCAGGCGAGCACTGGCATTATAAGATCTGCGGAAATGCACACAGACTTTCCTGGCCTGCCTCAGGACATCCTGTAAGCCCGGGTACCTGCCCAAGAAACGCTGCACCACCAGGTTAAGGACGTGAGCCACACAGGGCACATGGGTCAGTTGTCCCTGTCGAAGGGCGGAGAGGAGGTTGGTGCCATTGTCGCAAACCACCATTCCTGGCTTAAGCTGGCGTGGCGTCAACCACCTCTCGGCCTGGCCCTGCAGAGCAGGCAGGACCTCTGCCCCAGTGTGGCTCCTGTCCCCCAAACACACCAGCGCAAGCACGGCATGGAATCTTTTTGCCTGCGTACTTGCGTAGCCCCGTGAACGGCTACGGAGCACCGCTGGTTCATAGGACAAACCACAGGAAGAGGCCATGGAGGAAGAAGAGGAGGGGGTGGAGGAGAGAGGTGTGTCACAACCAGTAGTAGCATTTTGGAGGCGTGGCGGTGGGACAACCTCCAACACTACTGCACCTTGTCCTGCATCCTTCCCAGCTGCCAAAAGAGTGACCCAATGGGCCGTGAAAGAAAGGTAACGTCCCTGTCCATGCCTGCTGGACCATGAGTCAGCGGTAATATGCACCTTACCGCTGACCGCCCTGTCCAGCGAGGCCAAGACATTGCCTTCCACATGCCGGTAGAGAGCCGGAATAGCCTTCCGTGAGAAAAAGTGGCGTTTGGGAACCTGCCACTGAGGAACCGCACATTGCACAAACTCACGGAAGGGGGCCGAGTCTACCAACTGAAAAGGCAGCAGTTGAAGCGCTAGCAATTTAGCCAAGCTAGCATTCAACCGCTGGGCATGTGGATGGCTGGGAGTGAACTTCTTTCGACGGTCCAGCAGCTGGGGCAGGGAAATTTGCCTGCTAGAATCGGACGTTGGTGTACTGCTAGCAGAGTGGCCGCAAGTACTTGGCTGTGACACACCTAATTCTACACCTTCATTCCTCTCAGTGCATGTTTCAGAGAGGACTGAAGTTATAGTGGGGTTGGAGATCCCAGCTGATGCGGTGCAAGGAGAGGTCCGCTTTGTTCTTTGGTGTGGGTCTTTGAGGTAGGCTTGCCAACGAGCTGCATGGCAGGTCAACATATGTCTGGTCAGGCATGTGGTACCCAAGCGGCTGATGTTTTGGCCACGCGATATACGCTTGAGACATATGTTGCAAACAGCAGCTGTGCGATCTGATGCACTAGCCTCAAAAAAGGCCCACACCAAGGAACTTTTTGAATGACGGGCAGAGGCAGCGCCCTGCACAGGCGGAGCTCTGCGGTGTGATTCCGTCGGTGTACTGCCCTTACGCTGGCCACCAAAGGGCATCCTGCCTCGTTGGAGATGTGCCTCCTCCTCATCCTCCTCCTCCTCCTCTCTCCTATTAGGCACCCATGTGGAGTCAGTGACCTCATCATCCCCTCCCTCCTCATCACTGGAGCCAATCTGGCAGTATGCTGCAGCTGCTGGAACATGACTGCCAGATTGGTGTCCTTCTTGAGCATCCCCTCTGTCTGCTCTCACCCTACTGCCTTCCTGTAGCTGGGTTTCATCATCAGACCCTTCGAAACGCTGGGCATCCTCCTGGAGCATGTACCCAACACTGTGCTCAAACAGTTCGGGGGACTCCTCAGGAGGAGGACATGGTGGGTCTAGGGAAGGAGTGACTGATGATGAGTCTGACATTGATACCAGGGAAGAGGACGCTTTGGCAGCTGCTTTGCCAGTACCCTGAGCCTGGGTGAGAGAGGATGAGGAGGAGGAGGAGGGCTTGGTCATCCACTCTACCAAGTCTTCGGCATGATATGGCTCAACATGTCCAGCTGCCGAAAAGGACAAGCGTGTCCCATGGCCATGTGCTGATGACAATGCACCGCGTCCACGACCAGCACTGTTGCCCCCAGACACAGAGCCTGCTTGCCCTCTTTTATTGCCCCCTGACTGTCTGCCTCTCCTTGTTTGCCTTCCAGACATTCTAATAGATGGCCTGCAGGGAGATGGGAAAAAAGCAATAAGGGCTACCTTCAGGTGTCCTTCTCTGTCCCTTTACTTAAGGATTTCTAAATATGGTTCAGGATGATTGCTTTTGCACAGAATAGCACAACGACAATTTCCCTGACTGTCCAAAAAACAAGGATTTCAAAGATGGTTGATGAGGAATGCTTTAGCACACTATAGCACAAGGAGAATTCACTCACTGTCCTTCCCAGTCCCTAGAAACAAGGACTTGCACAGTGAAAGAAACTGACACTCTCCCTACCTAGAGTTTTCTGTCCCTAGAAAAAATGTTTTTTTTAAGCACACTATAGCACAAGGAGAATTCACTCACTGTCCTTCCCAGTCCCTAGAAACAAGGACTTGCACAGTGAAAGAAACTGACACTCTCCCTACCTAGAGTTTTCTGTCCCTAGAAAAAATGTTTTTTTTAAGCACACTATAGCACAAGGAGAATTCACTCACTGTCCTTCCCAGTCCCTAGAAACAAGGACTTGCACAGTGAAAGAAACTGACACTCTCCCTACCTAGAGTTTTCTGTCCCTAGAAAAAATGTTTTTTTTAAGCACACTATAGCACAAGGAGAATTCACTCACTGTCCTTCCCAGTCCCTAGAAACAAGGACTTGCACAGTGAAAGAAACTGACACTCTCCCTACCTAGAGTTTTCTGTCCCTAGAAAAAATGTTTTTTTTAAGCACACTATAGCACAAGGAGAATTCACTCACTGTCCTTCCCAGTCCCTAGAAACAAGGACTTGCACAGTGAAAGAAACTGACACTCTCCCTACCTACAGTTTTCTGTCCCTAGAAAAAATGTTTTTTTTAAGCACACTATAGCACAAGGAGAATTCACTCACTGTCCTTCCCAGTCCCTAGAAACAAGGACTTGCACAGTGAAAGAAACTGACACTCTCCCTACCTAGAGTTTTCTGTCCCTAGAAAAAATGTTTTTTTTAAGCACACTATAGCACAAGCACAAAACACACTGACACACTGACACTCTCCCTACCTATCCTTCTCTTTCCCTAAACTAAAGGAATCCAGGTTAAGCAAGAAAGAAATAAAAGTCACTGTCCCTGCCTATGCTGCTCTTTCCCTGCTCCGGAACACACTACACTAGGCCGCCGTGCTGGCGGCCTTTTATAGTGTGGGGCGTGTACTAAACACCCTCAGCAATAATTGGCCACAGGCATCCTGCCTGTGGCCAATCATTGCTCTCCTCGCTGCCGGCGCTGTGATTGGCCAAGCATGCGGGGTCACAGTGCATGCTTGGCCAATCACAGCGCCTGGATGACACTGCGATGGCGTAGTGCATTGTGGGCCGTTCGCGTCACTCGAATTTGGCGCGAACGGCCCAAATCGTTCGATCTTCGTCGAACGATCGAACAGCCGATGTTCGAGTCGAACGTATGTTCGACTCGAACACGAAGCTCATCCCTAATGGGGACACTAGTTAGATTGATCTGTGTGTCCCCAAGAAAAGACATTGGTATGGTTTTACCCTCACTTCCTGTTTGGCTGTGTGACAGGAAGTGAAGCCAATTTTAAGAAAAGGGACACAAAGCCCAACCTAAAAAAGACAAGCAGGGGTTCCAACACTCACTTGGTTTCCCTCAAATGCCCACAATTAGAATAGGATTGTCTTGAGCTAGATTTTAGCGCAGTGCTCTAAATCAGTGCTTCTCAAGCCTGTCCTCAAGTACCCCTAACACGCCATGTTTGCAGGTTTTCCTTCATCTTGCACATGTGCTTTAAATCACAGTCAATGGCTTGGTATTTTGGACAGCTATTCTAGATAAGATAAATTCACAAAACATGTCCTGTCGGGGGTACTTGAGGACTGAGGCTGAGAACCACTGCAGTAAAAGGAAAATTGAATACTTACCGCTCTGTATTTTTCCTTTCCTGGTGACTATCCATAGCAGCATACACACAATTCCATGCATATGCTACCATGAAGGCACCAGGAAAGTAACTTTTAGACAAATCACACCTGTTTTGTTTTGACAAATCAGCATAGTTAAGCTGCAGCTGTGAAATCTGTTGCATGAAAAAAAAACACAAACATCCAAATTTTAATCAAATTTTATTGGTCAACAAAGCAGGACTTGGAAAGGAGCAAGGAAAGCAAAAAAAAACATGTTTGTTAATTTGAGACACTAACAGAATATGTTTTTTGAGGTCTGACCATTTTGCATTGGAAATTAACAGGAGTTAAAAGAACTGTGCACACAAATGGACATGTATTAACCACTTGAGACCCGCGCTATAGCCGAAAGACGGCTGCAGCGCGGCTCTCAAGTGCCGAGAGGACGTCCCCAGGACGTCCTTCTCTGTTTACATCCCGCCGCGCGCCGCCGAGGGCACGCGGCGGGGAACAGCTGTGCGGCGCGCATCACGTGATGCCGAGGAGCGTGCCTGGCGGCCGCGATGTCCGCCAGGTACATTCGATCGGCAGTTACAGAGGCAGGACGTGGATCTCTGTGTGTAAACACAGAGATCCATGTCCTGTCAGGGAGAGAGGAGACCGATGCTGTGTCCCTTGTACATAGGGACACAGATCGGTCTCCTCCCCCAGTCAGTCCCCTCCCCCACACAGTAAGAATCACAAATAGGGCACACATTTTACCCCTTCCTCGCCCCCTAGTGTTAACCCCTTCCCTGCCAGTCATTTATACAGTAATCAGTGCATTTTTATAGCACTGTTCGCTGTATAAATGTGAATGGTCCCAAAAAAGTGTCCGATATGTCCGCCGCAATATCGCAGGCCTGACAAAAATTGCAGATCGCCGCCATTACTAGTAAAAAAAAAAATATAATAAAAATGTCATAATTCTATCCCCTATTTTGTAGGCGCTATAACTTTTGCGCAAACCAATCATTATACGCTTATTGCAATTTTTTTTACCAAAAATAAATAGAAGAAGAGTACGTATCGCCCTAAACTGAGAAAAAAAAAAAATCTTTTTTAAATTGGGATATTATTATAACAAAAAGTAAAAAAATACTGTGTTTTTTTTTCAAAATTTTCTGTCTTTTTTTGTTTATACCGCAAAAAATAAAAACCGCAGAGGTGATCAAATACCACCAAAAGAAATCTCTATTTGTGGGGAAAAAATTATAAAAATATAATTTGGGTACAGCGTTGTATGACCGCGCAATTGTCATTCAAAGTGCGTCAGCGCTGAAAGCTGAAAATTGGTCTGGGTACGAAGGGGGTTTAAGTGCCCAGTAAGGAAGTGGTTAAGGATTGAAACATTAGTCACAACATATTGAGAAAGATTTAGCAAAATATTGCAGCACAGACAATTAAATCAAAGTGAACAACCTACAAACGACACACATTAACAGCATTAAAAATATTTCAGGGAAAAATATCCCCCCCTAAAAAATACAATAAACCAAAAGTAAAAAAAAAAAAACACCTGTTTTGCAAAGACATAACAAACAAAATACAAAGCGAAAATACATGTGTTACAAACTCAATAAGGACACCCAAATGTACACTCTTGCCGTCCGGCCACACACAATCTTGCCTCTTTTCAGGGCAAGGTAAAGAATGCCATCTGCAAGCTTTATATAACATAGGTTTGTGTGCTAATGAGGCAATTGAAAACACATGCACAGTCCATGAAACACACAAAACGCAAGTTCACCCAATGTAGAGAATGAACTTCAAAGTGGGTACACCTGTTAAGGATGTCCTTAAATTTCTAACCCAAAAAACACTCTCTATGAGCATGCCCAGAAACATCCAAAGTGCTGTTCACACACAAAAAGCACCAAAAAAAGCAAAGTCCCTGAGCATGCCCAGACCAACCCAAATGCAGCTAGCACAAAATAAGCCACCCCCCTGTCCAAAATTAAGCACATCATCCAGCATTCTACTAAATAAGAGATGGGGAGATGGGACAGACACCCCCCGGTCCAGGGGGGGCAAACAAAAAAAAGTTAGACAACAAATACCATTGCAGTCTATGGAAACTTATCTTCTAGTTATTGGCATTAAAATGGGTACGGGGGCCCAGGTCCCACCCTAAGGGACATATATCAATGTCACCAATTTGGAGAACCCCAAAAACGAAACGAGAAGTGCCTTTAAATATGCCAAATTGCTTAAGGACCATTTCACACGCAGTCCAGTGCGTTTTTTTTCTGCATCAAAAACGCATGGAAAGTAGGTAATATGGTTTTCAATGGCATAGTTCACACCATTGCTTGCAGTTCCAGTGCGTTCCAGTTCCAGAAAATAAAGTAGAACATGCTGCATTTTTCCTGCACTGGAAAAACGCATCAAACGCACAGGAACGCATCAAAGGCGCGCATGCACAAAAACATCTGGACTGCGTTTCTATAAAGTGCCCTAAAGCTACTAACTTGGGGGGGGGGGGGTCTCTGCCTGTAAAGTGGTGCATCTGTAGCATGTATCCAAAATGCTGCTTCAAAGATGTATGGCTTTAGAGCAAACTTACAAATCGACATTGCAGCTGCAAGATTTTAACAAAAAATAAAAAAAATAGCCTGCCCCCCCAATACATACTGTACAAGGCCATTTGGGTCTGGAAAGGCTTAAAATTTGAACCCCCACATGAAAAATACCACCCCCTCCCACGCACTAACAAACCCTTGGCCAAACACAGCAAGCCAGCTAATGAAAGGGGGTGGATGCTTGGGGGCAGGAGGGGCGCGGGCACCCCAAAAGTGGTTTGGATTGATGAAGGCAGCTCACAGCCTTTGGAGAATGGAGTGGAGTGTAGAGCTCCCCTTTAACCACTTCCGGACCACCCACCGTCGTTATACGTGATCTGTTTGAAGAGGAATACTGTTGTTATGGTAGCAGCTAGCTACCATAACCCCGGTATTCTCTTCTTCAGCGGTCCGTCCGCTACAAGATAAAAGTGGTCTCTGCGGCGGATACGCCGCAAGATCACTTTTATCTGCGGCGGGAGAGGCCCCCCCTCCCGCCGCTCTCCGGTGCCCTCCGCTGCTTACCGGAGCTGTCGGCAGCGGCGGAGGTGATCGCGTCTTTCCCCTTTCTGTGTATGGAGACGAGTGAGGGAAAGATGGCCCCCACCCGTCTCCATATCACTGCAGGGTGGAAGCGACGTCAAAATGTCACTTCCGCCCATACGTCTTAAAGGGACATTTTTTTGTTGTCATTTTTTCAAATGACAACATTTTTTTTTTTTTATTGCATTTAAGTTCAAATATGAGATCTGAGGTCTTTTTGACCCCAGATCTCATATTTAAGAGGACCTGTCATGCTTTTTTCTATTACAAGGGATGTTTATATTCCTTGTAATAGGAATAAAAGTGACCCAATTAAAAAAAAAAAAAAACTGTTTTAAAATCAATAAAATAAAGTAAAATACATTTTTTAAAGCGCCCCGTCCCGATGAGCTAACGCGCAGAAGCGAACGCATACGTGAGCAGCGCCCGCATATGAAAATGGTGTTCAAACCACACATGTGAGGTATCGCCGAGATGGTCAGAGTGAGAGCAATAATTATATCCCTAGACCTCCTCTGTAACTCAAAACATGCAACCTGTAGATTTTTTTAAACGTCGCCTATGGAGATTTTTAAGGGTAAATGTTTGACGCCATTCCACGAGCGGGCGCAATTTTGAAGCGTGACATGTTGGGTATCAATTTACTCGGCGTAACATTATCTTTCACAATATAAAAAAAAATTGGCCTAACTTTTCTATTGTCTTATTTTTTTATTTAAAAAAAGTGTATTTTTTTAAAAAAAAGTGTGCTTGTAAGACCGCTGCGCAAATACGGTGTGACAAAGTATTGCAACGACCGCCATTTTATTCTCTAGGGTGTTAGAACCCCCAAATATTATATATTTTTTTTCTAAGTAATTTTCTAGCAAAAAATCTTGTTTTTAACTTGTAAACAACAAATCTCAGAAAGAGGCTCAGTCCTTAAGTGGTTAATATCTACTGGGGCCCTTCGACTGCATAACGGAAAATTTATATCAAATACTTACCGTAATTTTCCTTTCCTTATGGACTCCATGGCAGCCTACGTGTGGGTTAATCCCACCCCTCATACCTCATAGGACCCTTCTCCCATAAATCTTTGCTCTGGGCCAGAGGCCGTGTTCCATAATTTAGCCTACTCCAGCCACTGGGAGGGAACTCCTGCTGCCATGGAGTCCATCAGGAAAGGAAAATTACGGTAAGTATTTGATATAAATTTTCCGTTTTCCTGACAGACTCCATGGCAGCCTACATGTGGGAAATAACTAGCCATACACACCCGGGTGGGCAGAGTGCTGGACAAAAGAAAAAAGGTTTAATTGGCACCATCAACAGACAAGATACGTAAACCACTACGCAGTAGTGTGCCATGAACGTGTTAATTGAAGACCACAAGGCCACCTTGCAAATAACTTCTGGAGGCACGTGACATGATGCAGCCCATGATGAAGACACTTCTAGTTGAGTGAGCAGTCACCGTTTCTGGAGGCGCCAAGCCCTTGGCTTTATAGGCCCACTGAATGGCCTGAACAATCCATGCTCCGATAGATCTGGAAGAGGCACGCATTCCCTTATACTTCCTGTGAAAAGAACGAGCAGGTGGTCGGTCTGACGGAAAGAAGCTGTAGCTTCAAGATACTGACTCAGAGCTTTTCCAACATCTAAGGGATAAACACTGGAATCCTCGGTAGATCTGAACGTTGGAAGAGCAATCTCCTGATTGTCATGAAACACAGATGCCACTTTGGGGTTTGAACCCAACATAGGAATTAAAAAGTTTAGAAATGGCCCCTTGCATCCTTGAGAGCTGATTTCAGAGACCCTCTTGGCCGATGTTATAGCCACCAAGAAGACAACTATTAGAGAGAGTCATTTGACAGAAGATTGATCTTCATGTTCCAACTCTCTACCTAAGAAAAAATCCAGGACAAGGAGAAGATCCCAATTAGAAAAACTTGTCTCTGAGGTCTGAGCCTTATTGCTCCTCTGAAAAACTACTGAGTAAGAGGGTGTCTAGCCCAGGAAACACCCGTAAAGGCAGAGATTACAGCGATTTGGACTCGCAGCGAGCTGACTGACAATGAGAGATCCAATCCTGATTGTAAGAAGCCCAGGATATCATGTATCTTTGGGTTATTGCAAGAACCTGCAGTGGAAGAGGTGTAGTCTGAAAACTTTTTCCAAATCCTCTGGTAGACCCTGTTGGTGCCTGTTCTTCTGGCATTTAATATTGTGGAGATGGCCCTACTTGGACAGCCTAGGGCCTCCAACCTTCCCCTCTCAAGAACCAGATCATCAGATGTAGATGGGTCGGGCATGGATGTAGAAATGCCCCTTGTGATAGGAGATCTGGTCTGGAGGGTAGAGGAACTGGGTCCGGGAAGCTGAGTTGCATCAGCAGTGGAAACCATGGCTTGTTTGGCCAGTACGGGACTATTGCCTCTATCTCTGCTTCTTCCATCCTGAGCCTCGACAAAAAACGGAGAATGACAGGAACCGGGGGAAAGGCATAGGCCCTGTGGAACCGCCAATGGTCTGTCAGAGCATCTACCCAAAAGCCTGGGGATACCAAGACCTTGTATAGTATCTCACTAGTCTGAAGTTGCATGGGGAGGCAAACAAGTCTACTTCCGGAATGACTCCCAGGGACAGGACCCACCTGAAGACTTCGGGGGGAAGTCCACTCGTTGTCCAGAGAAACTCTCAACAGAAAATCTGCCTGAACATTCTGGACTCCAGGGAGATAGACAGCTGTCAGGTTGGCCAGGTTTTTCTGGGCCCAGATCATGATGGGCTCTATTTCCTTTGACAGGGAGAGACTGGGAGTACCCCCTGTCTCTTGATGTATGCGACTGCCGTTGTGTTGTCCAGTCTTAGGAGGTCTCCTGCTGTTAAGTGGTGAAAGGCCTGCAGAGCGCAGAACGCTGCCCGGAGTTCCAGAACATTGGAGACTATCCTGTGAGAGAGAAAATTCCATATGCCTTGGGCTACTTCTGTCAGCCCCTGTTGCTGGCATCTGTAGTGATGGTGACCCAAGACACAGGTGCGATGGAGTGACAATTGAGGAGGTTCCTCTGTTGTAGCCACCAAGGAAAGCTCTCCCGCATGGATGAGGTTATTTGGATAAAGTGATCCCGAAGCCCTGGATTATACTGCTGGAGGAAACCCTTCTGGAAGGGCCGCATTTTCCACTGAGCCCACTTTACCATGGGTGTTGTTGCCACCATGGTACCAATGATCTTTAGGCATTGAGAGGCTTGGAGATGAGGACGACATTGCAAGCCAAACTCTGTCCCGGATCACTGGGATTTTTCCAGGGGTAACAAGATGGTGCTCTTGATAGCGTTGAAGTGTGCCCCGAGGAATACCAGGGACTGCGTAGGATCCAGATGGCTCTTTTCCAGATTCAGAAGCCAACCAAACTCGAGTAGAGTGGAGATGACCTGGGATCTGTGGATTAGCAACTGCTCCTTGTCCCGAGACAACAGCAGGTCGTCTAGATAGTGATACAGACGGACACCTCTGGTCCTGATCAGAGCCACGACAGCCAACAAGTTTTGAAAACACACGAGGCGATGTAAGCCCGAAGGGGAGACAGGTGAACTGCAGACGGATTTAATCGACAGCAAAGCGAAGGTATTTCTGGAATTCTGACGCTATCGGAACATGGAAGTAGGCGTCCTTCAGGTCTATAGAGACAAGCCAATCGCCTGGTTGGATTGCTTGACTGATCATGAGTAGTGTCTCCATCTTGAACTTCTCCTTCTAGATAAAATAATTCAAGTGGGTTAGGTCTATAACTGGCCTCCAGGAGACGTTTTTCTTCAACACCATGAAGAGGGGCGAGTAGACCCCTTAAAACCTTTTGTCATCTGGAACTGGAATTGCAGCGCCCTGAGCCACAAGAGAGACAGGAGAATTTGCTTTTTCACTTCCGAGAGAGGCAAGGATGCCGACTCGCTCTGTTTTAGGCAGGTGAAATATCATAAAGACTTAGGGGATTCTTGTCCACCGGAAGATGCCCCTTTTGAAAACTTCTGGCCTGAAGGCTGTTTTTTCTTCCAGGTCTTCTTGAACTCACGGCCAGGCCTATAGTAGCGAGCATTCCTTGCTCGATCTGAACTTTGCCTGGGCTGTGTTCTCTTCTGGTTTAGCAGACGGTGATCCTGGGAAAGGAACCCCGACTTGCCCCCTGTGGCACGGGTGATGGCACTGTCCGATATGTTCCCAAAGAGGGACGAACCCCCAAATGGAATCCTGCACCATGCCTGCTTGGAGGCAGGGTCAGCTACCCATGGGCGCAGCCACAAGGCACGCTTAGCCGCCACGAGAAAAGCCAACGTCAACCTTAGCCCATGAATAGGTGAGCTCCTGGCCAGTTCTTCCGAGATGCTCCTCAGAGAAGCATCTACGCCCTCTGTCCAGACTTCCATCGCTTTAGAAAGGGCTGCGAGAGCTAGAGCTGGTTTGCAGGTCATACCCGCTGTAATGTAGATCCGCTTGAGGTCGGTATAAATTTTCCACTCCAGGCAATTCCTAAAGGAAACAGTATCCTCCAATGGGAGTGTGACGTGCCTCACCATCCTCATTAGGGCTGAGTCAATGAGAGGAGCCGACTCCAGGTGTTTTACATCCTTGCTTTTAAATGGGTACATTTTTGATACCTTCATTAACAGGCAATTCTTCCTTTCAACACCACCCCATTCGTCGGTAATTATTGCGCTGAGTTCACCCAAAAAGGAGAAATTAGGGTGTTCTTTTTTGAGGTGTTTAAAATATTTCCTCTGTTTGGAGGGTGCCTCCACTGGCTCTTCCATCTCAAAGCTTCTTTGACAGCTTTTGACCAGCTGTGGTACTAGGGCAAATTCAAAACCTGCACCAGGGTCATCTACCTCCACCTCACTGTCTGAGGCTTCAATTGAGGAATGGCTCGGCTGTGAAGGGCCTGGAGCCTTGAGATCATCCCTAATAGGGACTGACATAGTGTCGCCAGCAGGGTTGTGGGTATGACCAGAATCCCCTTTACTCAGGGACTCATGGACCACCTTTCTGACCAGTGCTTCCACTTGTTGGTCTCCACCCTCTCTTTCTTATGCGACTTTAGAAAATCATCGCTCGCAGAGCGATTTGCCTTTAGGAACCTGGGCCCCGCATACCCAGCAGGCTTTCCTCACAGAGCGGCTGGAGTGGCGGTGAGAGTGACGCCCAGAGGTGGTTTTAGACTCCTATCTGTGGTACCTAGATCTAAAGGAAGATCTGACATCTGGACCTTGAAGAGGAGTGACAACGTTGAGACCTAGGACGGTCTTTGCTGTGCTTTGGTGTTCAGACCTAGAAGAGCTGAGTGAAAAAGAAAGGGTTAAGAGCTCCTGAATGAGTGAACCCAAGCATCACAGGTAGAAAATAAATAAATCCTACCTGCAGCGCAAGGGTTGGCCACAAGAGGGCGGTGACAGATCCATGGCAAGGCAGTTTGAAAGTGAAATGAATCATTAAAGCGTTATGAGAAACAGGAGTGACAACAGGCATGAGAGAGCACATAACAAAACATAGCCAGCACCCAGGGAGCCTGCAGCAAACAATTTACCTTGTAAACCAGTGCCCAGTGCCTGGGTAAATACCGCATAAGCCTGCAAGTCATCCCAAGTAATAGCTGCTTTGACAGCTATTTAAATCTGCCACCGTAAACGATGTCACCGCCCCATAGCGGTTGCCATCCGGTGGCGGCCAATCGCATGCGCGACCGCCGCCGCCATTTTGGCAAAACTGCGCCTGCACGAACCAAGCACGGAATCTTTGTTCGCGGCTTGCGGATGCGCAGCGACTTCCTGAAACGGCGAGCTGGAACGCAGCTGCGCTCCAGCCGCCGTGGCCACTCACTGGAGCTTGATAGAAAATAAGGAGACACACAAAACACAGAGATACGGCTGCCATATAAAAGGAATATCTTTGTACATTACCACCACCACGGCACGATCCGGACCAGAACCTGGGACTGGGGAGCTGTTCGCTCGACCCACCGCACGATCGGGCGTTTACAAAGCCTCCCGCTAATAGCTGGGACGTTTGGCCATATTGCCGCTTGCCTGCCAATGGCCAGGTTAGTAAGCTCTTCATGGTATCACATCATATCGCCCATGTCCACCTGCTAATAGCTAGGATTGCTGGACTGCAGAGAGGATCACCGCTAACCACCAACGTATCGCCGTGCACACCGCCAGGCCTGGATTACAGGAAAACTTCATGAAAAGGTAAGACTATATCTTGGTCCTAGGAGGAGGACAAAAAAAGGAACACGGCCTCTGGCCCAGAGCAAAGATTTATGGGAGAAGGGTCCTATGAGGTATGAGGGGCGGGATTAACCCACACGTAGGCTGCCATGGAGTCTGTCAGGAAAGGCTATTTTCTGGAAGAGGTGAACTTATCTTTCACAATATAAAAAAATTGGCCTAACTTTTCTATTGTCTTATTTTTTTATTTAAAAAAAGTGTATTTTTAAAAAAAAAAGTGTGCTTGTAAGACCGCTGCGCAAATACGGTGTGACAAAGTATTGCAACGACCGCCATTTTATTCTCTAGGGTGTTAGAAAAAAAATATATAATATTTTGGGGTTCTAAGTAATTTTCTAGCAAAAAATCTTGTTTTTAACTTGTAAACAACAAATCTCAGAAAGAGGCTCAGTCCTTAAGTGGTTAATATCTACTGGGGCCCTTCGACTGCATAGGCTATTTTCTGGAAGAGGTGAACTTATCTCTCACAATATAAAAAAAAAATTGGGCTAACTTTACTGTTGTCTTATTTGTTCATTCAAAAAATTGTAAGACCGCTGCGCAAATACGGTGTGACAAAAAGTATTGCAATGACCGCCATTTTATTCTCTAGGGTGTTAGAATTTTTTTTTTATAATGTTTGGGGGTTCTAAGTAATTTTCTAGCAAAAAAAAAAATTTTTTTAACTTGTAAACACCAAGTCTGAAAAACAGGCCCGGTCTTAAAGTGGTTAAAAGCAAAAACGAGTCCAAATAAAACATATGCATTAGAAGGCGGAGACTAGAGCATTGGAGAATGCAGTGTAGAGTTCCCCTTTAAAAGCAAAAAATAGCCCAAAAAAAATATATGCATTAGAGGGGGATGGAGGAGCTAGAGTAGCGAGTCTTTTTACATAACTTAAACAAGGTGCATGTTAACAATGTAACACGCCAACATGACTTGTGTGCAAATATCCTTAAAAAAAGAAAACAAAGAGAAGCAGCGTAAAAAAAAAAAAAAGTCAAGTTTAGAGGTGCGCCTGTTCAACCCACGCAAATGCATTTACATTACTTGACATTTACTAAGATTTTGGCCGTGCAGTGAACCAACGCATTTGAACGTGTGCAAATGCCGCTTGCGCATGCGCAGTGCATTAATAGACCTCTAAACGTACTTGCAGGCGCAGCAGGCTTGTTTAGAAAAAGTTAATTTCTCATTCTATTTTGGGCATATTTGTTACTTGGGCAGTTGTTACTATACTTCCTCACATCACCCCACATCACCCCATAATATTTGCACTTCCAGCTTGGTTAAATATTGAATTGAAGATGCCGTGTGCCATGTCCATAGTGACGCATTGATCGCCTCCTCCCGTGCGCCGAGATCACTTTAGTAAATGGGGATAAGCGATGTGTTACCGGCGCAAATGTTTCGTAAATACCAAAGCGTACGTTGCGCCTCAACTCAAGGCGCAAAAGGTTTGTGAAATCAGCCCCAATATGTTTAATGATCTGAATCATTTAAGTGTGACAAATATGCAAATAAAATAAACAAAATCAGAAAGGGGGCAAATACTTTTTCACAGCATTGTACATATAGCGATATTGAAGTGGGAAATTACTAAGTTCACCTTTTCCAGAAAAAAGCCTATGCAGTCAAGGGGGCCCAAATATATGATAAAAATCTTTGCAGTTTTATAAAATGAAAACCAACCGTTTTTGCATCCTAGCAACAAGTCAGGACATGGCGGTTGCCAACTAGGAATGTTTTAGCCAGGTTTTTGATGGGACCCAAATGGCCTACATGCAGTGGCGTCGCGTCCGTTGGGGGGACCCTAATCCATGCGCCCGGCCCCTAATGTACATGCAGGGCCCCGGACACATGGATTTAAATTTTTTTTTTTGGAAGCACATGATTAGAGCCTAAGGCTCTAATTGGCTTAAAAAACGGGTGGGCTCAGGGTGCAGAGCAATGCTCCCTGAGCCCACCCAATAGCTCCCAACTGCCCCTGATTTGGAACAATGTCCCTCTTTTGTCCCTCATTTTGGTCTGATCTATATAGTATATAAAATGCACTTTTTATCTTTAAAAAAAAAAGTGTTTCCCTGTGCTAAACCTTTTATCCAAATTCTAAATTGTTGCATTTGTAAATTTTAAAGCCAATATAAAGGAATAGGAGTGGTAAAAAAAAGTCCTTGTGGCTTTAATTAAAGCGGAGCTCCGCCGGAAAAAAAAAATATTAAAAGCCAGCAGCTACAGCTACAGCAGCTGCTGGCTTTTAATATTTGGACACTTACCTGTCCTGGAGTCCAGCGACGTCTGCAGCAGAGGACGAGCGATCGCTCGTCGCTCTGCTGCTCCCTCCGCCATCCTCGCTGAGGGAACCAGGAAGTGAAGCCCCGCGGCTTCACTGCCCGGTTCCCTACGGCGCATGCACGAGTCGCGCTGCGCCGTTCTGATTCATCCTCCTGTGTTCTGGGAGCCGAGTGTCTCCCAGAACACTACGGGAAGTCTGGGGGAAGTGACGTCACTCCCGCAGATTCCCGGAGAGAGGACTCCCGGATGTGGGTGAAAATACCTGTCTTAGACAGGTATCTTCACCCCCCTCCCCCCTGAAAGGTGTCAATTGTGACACCGGAGGGGGGGAGGAATCCGAGTAGCCGAAGTAAAAATTTAGGGTGGAGCTCCACTTTAACCTTTTTTTGGTTAATTCTCCTTTAAGGGGGTGTGTCAGGGGGGAATGTCCTATGCCTACATACGTTTGCAAGTAGGTATCCCTCATTCCCATTTTAAAATGTTGGGAGGTATGCCACCCAATTGTGTGACAATAGCAAATTAATATTTGCTATTGTCTTCCAGTGTCTCCTCCTGGCCAATCAGGAAGAGGGTCCTGAGACCCGATTGGCTAGGGAGTCTTAGAACTCAGGACCCACTTCCTGTTTGGCCGGGAGGAGAAGCAACGGCCTTGGCTCTTCCCTCGGCAAGTTGCAGCAAGGAGCAGCATCTGCCTCCTAAGGTAAGGTCACTGATCGCTGCCGTCTGTCTCGCCTGGGGGGGGGGGGGGGGGGTTTGCACTGATTGCCACCGTCCATCTTCCACAAAAAATAAAGGAGCACAAGCCGCCACTGCCTACATCATGTAAAGAAATAAAATGAACAATCATTTTACAAAGCTGCACAGATGTTTAACCACTTACGGACCGCCCGCCGCAAGAATACATCGCTACTTTGAGGAGGGATACCTACCAGGCTAGCTACCATAACCCCAGTATCCTCTTCATCATCGGGCAGTTCTCTTTCAGATAAAAGTGGTCTCTGCGGCGGATACGCCGCAAGATCACTTTTATCAGCAGCGGGAGAGGACCTCCCCTCCCGCCGATCTCCAGTGCCCTCCGCCGCTTACCGAAGCTGTCGGCAGCAGCGGAGGCGATCGGATCTTTCTGTGTCAGTGGCCTGGAGGTCTTTATGACCCCAGATCTCATATTTAACAGGACCTGTCATGCTTTTTTCTATTACAAGGGATGTTTACATTCCTTGTAATAGGAATAAAAGTGACACAATTTTTTTTTTTTTTTAAAGAACAGTGTAAAAAAATAAAAGGTAAAATAAATAAGAGAATTTTTTTTTTTAAACGCGCCCTGTACCGCCAAGCGAACGCATACGTGAGCAGCACCCGCATATGAAAACGGTGTTCAAACCACACATGCGAGGTATCGCCTTGATCGGTAGAGCGAGAGCAATAATTCTAGCCCTAGACCTTCTCTATAACTCAAAACATGCAACCTGTAGATTTTTTTTAAACGTCGTCTATGGAGATTTTTAAGGGTAAAAGTTTGTCGCCATTCCATGAGCGGGCGCAATTTTGAAGCGTGACATGTTGGGTATCATATAACTCGGCGTAACATTATCTTTCACAATATAAAAAAAAAATTGGGCTAACTTTTCTATTGTCTTATTTTTTTATTTAAAAAAAGTGTATTTTTTAAAAAAAAAGTGCGCTTGTAAGACCGCTGCGCAAATACGGTGTGACAAAGCATTGCAACGACCGCCATTTTATTCTCTAGGGTGTTAGAAAAAAATATATATATAATGTTTGGGGGTTCTAAGTAATTTTCTAGCAAAAAATCTTGTTTTTAACTTGTAAACAACAAATCTCAAAAAGAGGCTCAGTCCTTAAGTAGTTAATATCTACTGGGGCCCTTCGACTGCATAGGCTATTTTCTGGAAGAGGTGAACATAGCCTTTAAAATAGTCATAGGTGAAGAGATGGGTCCTTAAAACAGAGTTCCAGCCTGTAAAAAAATAAAAAAAAAATTAAAGTCAGTAGCTACAAACTGTAGCTGCTGACTTTTAACCACTTCTGGACAGCCCGCCACAGTTTTACATCCTCTGTTTGAAGAGGAATACCGTTGTTATGGTAGCAGCTAGCTGACCCCGGTATCCTCTTCAGCGGTCAGTCGGCTATAAGATAAAAGTGGTCTCTGCGGCGGATACGCCGCAAGATCAGTTTTATCGGTGGCGGGAGAGGGCCCCTCCTGCCGCTCTCCGGTGCCCTCCGCCGCTTACCATATCACTGCAGGGCGGAAGCGATGTCAAAACGTCACTTCTACCCATACGTCTTAAAAGGGAAATTTTTTTTTTTACCCCAGATCTCATATTTAAGAGGCCTAGCATGCTTTTTTCTATTACAAGGGATGTTTACATTCCTTGTAATAGGCATAAAAGTGACCCAATTTTTATTTATTTTTTTAAAATCGTTTTAAAATAAAAAATAAGGAAAATAAATAAGAAAATTTTTTTTTAAAGCGCCCCGTCCCGACGAGCTCACGCGCAGAAGCGAGCGCATACGTGAGCAGCGCCCGCATATGAAAACGGTGTTCAAACCACACATGAGAGGTACCACCGCGATCGTTAGAGCGAGAGCAATAATTCTAGCCCTAGACCTCCTCTGTAACTCAAAACAAACAACCTGTAGAGTTTTTTAAACGTCGCCTATGGAGATTTTTAAGGGTAAAAGTTTGTCGCCATTTTACGAGCGGGCGCAATTTTGAAGCGTGATATGTTGGGTATCAATTTACTCGGCGTAACATTATCATCTTTCACAATATAAAAAAAAATTGGGCCAACTTTCCTATTGTCTTTATTTTTTTATTAAAAAAATATATTTTTTCCCAAAAAAGTGCGCTTGTAAGACCGCTGCACAAATACGGTGTGACAAAGTATTGAAACGACCGCCATTTTATTCTCTAGGGTGTTAAAAAAAAATGTATAATGTTTGGGGGTTCTAAGTAATTTTCTAGAAAAAAAGCTTGTTTTTAAACTTGTATAGCGGGTATATGTTTTCTATTTTTTTGAATCTGGTGGGGAAACTATGATGTGTGGTTCCCTGGGGCCCACCAGGTGGCACTTTCGCTTTGGGTCCGGGGTTGAGCCATCGTTGGGGTGGCGTACCTCTTTTGGTCTCTCTCAGCGGTTGTATGGTGGGGCGGGGAATCTGCCGTGCTTGCTGGGAGGGGGTATAAAGGGGGGGCCATTTTTTTTGGCGGGAGTGGAGTCCCGGGCACCTTTAGCCTGAGGGCGGTGGTTCGTGTCGGTCCCCTAGGCGGCCTAGGCCTAGAAGACGTTCGGAGGTCGTGTTCCATCCCAGGCACCTTTAGCTTTAGAGGAGGTCTGGAGCTCAGTGCCCACCACTGAGTTCCGCGAGGGAAGGAGGTCCTAGGGAACCCCGGGAGTGGGTACCCGAATCCGGAAGGCGTAATGGACCGGTGAGAGATACTTGCTTGAAGACCCGGTGCAGCATATTGCCAGTGACAGGTGAGCCTCCCATCGGAGACCGCCTGGAATCAAATTCCCCCTCGCTCTGAGACCACAACCCACTTTCAGGAAGGAAAGTGGAGAGTTCATTGTGTCTGGGCCTACTCGCATCCACACCTCATTTTCTGTTCTGTTCTCCAAGGGAGTCTAACTGATTGTGTTCATTCAGGAAGAATAAAGGAGTGTTGGACTTTAATGGTGTGGGACTCATTTTCTGGCAGACATTGTTCAAGGTAACTCTCATTGGAGGTTTCAGGTGCAGAACACTGACCCGAAAGTAAAACAAGAACTTTGCTTCCACCACACAAACCCCGCTCTCTCTCCTCTAAAGTACCCCTAGACAAGAGACAGACGAGAGGGGAGAGAGGAGGCCGCTACACTTGTAAACAAAAAATCTCAGAAAGAGGCTCGGCCCTTAAGTGGTTAATATCTACTGGGGCCCTTCAACTGCATAAGCTATTTTCTGGAAAAGGTGAACACAGCCTTTAAATTAGGTGAAGAGATGGGTCCTTAAAACAGAGTTCCAGCCTGTAAAAAAATAAAATAAAAATTTAGGTCAGTAGCTACAAACTGTAGATGCTGACTTTTAGTAGAAGGACACTTACCTTTCCAGTTATTCCAGTTATCCCGCGATGTCGGCACCCTTACAGTAGCCGATTTGTCAATCGGCTTTGGGTTCAGGCGCCGGCATCTTCACCAAGACCCCTTTCACACTAAGGCAGTTTTCAGGCATTTTAGCACTAAAAATAGCGCCTGAAAACTGCCTCTCATGCCTCCCCAGTGTGAAAGCCAGAGTGCTTTCACACTGTGGCGGTGCGCTTGCGGGACAGAAAAAAAAGTCCTGCAAGCAGCATATTTGGGGTGGTTTGGGAGCGCTGTTTACAGTGCTCCTACACCGCCCCTGCCCATCGGAATGAATGGGCAGCGTTTCAGGAGTGCCGCAACACGGGCTCATTTAACCCCTTTTTAACCCCTGCTTGGAGGATAAATGCACCTGGCTAGCGGCCCAAAACCACCGCTTAAACAGCGGTGATTTACCACTAAAGGGCCTGCTGCCCCAGTGTGACAGTAGCCTAAGGAAAACAGGAAGCCTTGCAGCTTCACAGCCTGTTTCCTACTGCACATGGGCAAGTCGCGCTGAGCTTTATGAATGGTCCCGCTGTCTTCTAGGACCTGTGTGTCACCCAGAAGGCAGCGGGGGGAGGTGGCGATCTTACCTGGAAGTGGGAGCGGGTACCTGGTACCTGGTTTTGACAGGTATCTGCTCCCCCCCCCCCCCCCACAAAAAAAGTGTTCCTGATATGTGCCTGTGGAACCATGTGCACTGCAGTACTTGTGTTAAAATGCATCTGGTTCTCTTTGTATGTATTCCTTTGTGTGACATACCTGGTGATCCTGCCATTCACCCTGCTTTCCTATTTCAAACTGAAAGGTAGGCATTAAAACACATCCAGTGTGGTCAGTTTTTTGGCTGTCCTGGGAGAACAGCCTGCCTGTCCTCCATTGTTCAAGACTTGTGCTGACACGCTCCCCCCTGTGCATCCTTCATCTCTACACAATCTCTGTGGGCTTCTGTATGAAAACATTCCAGCAGGAACACTTTTCTCCATAGAAATCAGGTTGAAAAAAAAAATATACCGTATATACTCGAGTATAAGCCGAGTTTTTCAGCACATTTTTTTGTGCTGACAGTGCCCCCTCGGCTTTTACTCAAGCCACCTTTTTGCACCTGATCTCCCAGAGTTTGGGGACCCAGTACCGGCCGACCGTAGGTCCCCTGGACCCCAAACTTAGCACACATGTAGCCCCACTCTTCCTCTACAGGTGTACAAAGTTTGTTGTCTGGGGGACCTACGGCCGGGGAGCACCGATTTTTCAACCCGGGCACCCCTTCCATAGACTCCATTGTTAAACATCAGTCTAGTCATGAACACAGTGAGGCAAAGTGAGGCATGCAGATGGACACCCTAGGCTTATACTCGACTCAATACGTTTTCCCAGTTTTTTGTGGTAAAATTAGGTGCCTCGGCTTATATTCGGGTCGGCTTATACTCCAGTATATACGGTATATATTATTTTATATATATATATATATATATTATTTGAAAGCCGAGTGGTTGCTATGGGCAACGAGAATTTTGTTTCTTATAGCGTTATTTTTAACCACTTGCCGCCCGCCCTATAGCGGATTGACGTCGGCAAAGTGGTTGCAAAATCCTGACGGGGGCGCGCATGGCAGCGATCGTTGCTGCGGGGTGTCAGTCTGACACCCCGCAACTCCGATCTAGGTAAAGAGTCTCCGACGGAGACTCTTTACCACGTGATCAGCCGTGTCCAATCACGGCTGATCACAGTGTAAACAGGAAAAGCCGGTCATCGGCTTTTCCTCACTCGCGTCTTTCAGACACGAGTAGAGGAGAGCCGATCGGCTGCTCCTCTGACAGGGGGGGGGGGGTTTGTGCTGATCGATTATCAGCACAGCCCCCCCGAGGATGCCCCCACTGGACCACCAGGGATGCCACTGGACCACCAGGGATGCCACCCTAGACCACCAGGGATGCCAGTTAGTGCCCCCTAATGGATGCCAATCAGTGCCCACAATGGATGCCAATCAGTGCCCACAATGGGCATCACTGATTGGCAGGCATTTTTGTTTGGCACTGATTGGCATCCATTACAGTACATCAGTGCCGCCTATCAGTGCCCACCCGTGCCACCTATCAGTGCCCATCCGTGCCACCTATCAGTGCCCATCCATGCCCATCCGTGCCGCCTATCAGTGCCCATCCGTGCCGCCTATCAGTGCCCATCCGTGCCGCCTATCAGTGCCCATACGTGCCGCCTATCCGCGCCCATACGTGCCGCCTATCCTTGCCCATCTGTGCCGCCTATCCGTGCCCATCCGTGCCGATTATCCGTTCCACCTATCAGTGCCGCATATTAGTGCCCATCAATGCCACCTCATCAGTGCCACCTCATTGGTGCCACCTCATTGGTGCCCGTCAGTGCAGCCCCATCAGTGAAGGAGAAAACTTACTTATTTAAAAAGTTTTGTAACTGAAACAAAAAAAATACTTTTTTTTTCAAAATTTTTGGTCTTTTTTTTGCAGAAAATAAAAATCCCAGAGGTGATCAAATACCACCAAAAGAAAGCTCTATTTGTGGGGAAAAAATAATAAAAATTTTGTTTGGGTACAGTGTAGCATGACCGCGCAATTGTCATTCAAAGTGCAACAGCGCAGAAAGCTGAAAATTGGTCTGGGCAGGAAGGTGTTTAAGTGCCCAGTATGGAAGTGGTTAAACATCAT
The DNA here is from genome assembly GCA_029206835.1 of Rana muscosa. Taxonomy (NCBI): domain Eukaryota; kingdom Metazoa; phylum Chordata; class Amphibia; order Anura; family Ranidae; genus Rana; species Rana muscosa. The sequence goes on along the minus strand of CM055119.1, from coordinate 124,869,024 downwards.
CTGAATCTTTTAATGGACTCACTGACAATATTCATACAAAATAACCTCATAAAGCATTTTAATCACAAGTTTATTATGTTTAAATGAGCATCATAAATGTAATTATTAGGTTCATGAATCACAGCCTTTTAGATGAGGCTGTGTATTACATAAGAAATTATTTCAGTTACAATGAAGGAGTTAGATCGCATGTCAAAAGCAAGCAGGCAAGTAAAATGCACGTTCAACTTTTTGTTTTGGATCAAATAGGGAAGGATTAGGCCCTCTGTCAGTTTTTTTGCGATACAGAGAGAGAGCTCCCCCACTTTCTGTTGTGTGTTAACAGTTTTTACATACCACAAGCAGTCCTGAATTGTAGGATTGACCAACATTTTCAGGCAATTCCTGGGGGCCAATGGTTTTTGCCGCTACGCTATGTTTTTGTTCTGCAGTCCTTGTTGTAATCAGAGGTGGTAGGACCTCAACTCTGCCCATGTTAATAGATGGAGTTGCGCCTGTCCCACCTAGACCTAGTTTCAGCAGGGGGGGGGGGGGGGTGTAGGGAAGGCAGGAGGAGAGTAGACATGCGCAGTTCGTTTCGTTCCAAATTGAAATTCAGACAAATTTTTGGTTATTCGGAAATTCGGATGTATCCGAATTTCCAAATGACAATAGTAAGAAATTTAACCACTTGCTTACTGGGCACTTAAACCCCCTTCCTGCCCAGGCCAATTTTCAGCTTTCAGCGCTGTCACGATTTGAATGACAATTGCGCGGTCGTGCGACGTGGCTCCCAAACAAAATTGACGTCCTTTTTTCCCCACAAATAGAGCTTTCTTTTGGTGGTATTTGATCATCTCTGCGGTTTTTATTTTTTGCGCTATAAACAAAAAAAGAGCGACGATTTTGAAAAAAACACAATATTTTTTATTTTTTGCTATAATAATATCCCAATTTTTTTAAAAAAAATAAATAAATATTTTTTTCCCTCAGTTTAGTCCGATACGTATTCTTCTACATATTTTTGGTAAAAAAAAAAATCGCAATAAGCGTTTATTGATTGGTTTGCGCAAAAGTTATAGCGTCTACAAAATAGGGCATAGTTTTATTGCATTTTTATTAATAATTTTTTTTTTACTAGTAATGGCGGCGATCAGCGATTTTTATTGTGACTGCGACATTATGGCGGACACATCGGACACTTTTGACACCATTTTGGGACCATTGTCATTTTTACAGCGACCAGTGCTATAAAAATGCACTGGTTACTGTAAAAATGACACTGGCAGGGAAGGGGTTAACACTAGGGGGCGAGGAAGGGGTTAAATGTATTCCCTAGGAGTGATTACTACTGTGTGGGGGAGGGGACTGACTGGGGGAGGTGACCGAGCTGTGTCCCTATGTACAAGGGACACAGCATCGGTCCCTCTCCCTGACAGGACGTGGATCTCTGTGTTTACACACACAGATCCACATCCCTGCTCTGTGTACACGCTGATCGCGGGTACCTGGCGGACATCGCGGCCGCCAGGCACGCGCATCGGCATCTCAGTGATGCGCCAGGCGCGCGCTCCCGCTGCGCGCCCCTAGTGGCCAGAATATCCGAGGCCGTATAATGACGGCCTCTCGGATTTCTAGATCCGCATTGAGGCCGTCATTCGTCAATGGCCCGGGTCTCAAAGGGTTAAACGAATCCGAAATAACGACACAAAATTTTCGGACGAAATTCAAATAGTTTTCAAATCAAATCCAAATTTTCGAAGAGAATAGAAAATAAACGAATAGAATAAAAAATAATAGACTAGAAGAGTAAAACAGAACAGACTACAAAATAAAATAAAAATAAATGAAAAAAAAATGGAATACAAAATAAAGGGATCGAATAGAGTAAAACAGAACAAAACAGAATAGAAAATAAAAGTACAGAATGTAATAGAATAGAATTTAAAAAAACAATAGAATAGAAAGAATATAACCATTTCCCAACATTTGAATAGAACAAATTTGAATAGAATAGAAAATAAAAGAATAGAATTGACAAGAACAGAAAGAAAAGAATAGAAAAAAACAGCAGAATAGAAAAAAACAGACCCCATTGGAAAAGGCAGCATTTTTCCCATGCGTGTGTAGCGGCTACCTCCAAATTTGAGGGCCGCTATGTTCTAAATTTAGGGGTAGTATGAGCCATAGTTGGCTCAGGTTTTTTAATTTGTTAGGTATGGACTCTGTTCTGCTATGGTGTTGCCTGGTTGTGGTTCCCCTTGTCCTGTGGTGGCGCTGTTGTCCAGGTCTCGGGTTGAACCACGGGTGGCTGGGTGTCCTCTCTCGGCTACCGTGTGTTGGGCGGGGTTTTGCCTGCTGTGCATGCCGAGAGAGGGTACATAAAAGGCAGACGCCATGTTTTAGGAGGAGTGGAGGAGTGTGCCCCATGGGGGTGCGTGAACTGGCCGAGGAGTCATGGGCACCTTTAGCCTGAGGCTACAACGTTCCAGGTTCCCAGTACCTCCAACTGGGTCTTCAGACAACCCACTGGAGTCCCAGGGAGCCCATGTGAGGGTGGCCCGCTCTGAAAGAGGAAACCAGGGGAGGACCTGTCCGATGGATCGGTGATGGAGTTCACGATGAAGGAGAGGCCTGGTTACCTATCCAGGGCCGCCATCAGGAATTTTGGGGCCCCTTAAACAGCTTCAGGCATGGGCCCCCCTGGAGGTCTGGGGGGGGGTGCTGCTGCTGCAAATTGAGAAGCGGGGGGTGCCCCGAATTGAGAAGCGGGGGGGGTGCTGCCGCCACGAATTATTGAGGTCGGGGGGTTGCCATCTGGGCCCTTGGGGACCTCCGGGCCTCTGGGCCCCTTACAAAAAAAATAAAAATAAAAAGAATAAAATAAAAAAAAAAATTATTTTTTTTATACAAAAAATAAAAGGGGGGGTTGCCATCCGGGGCCCTGGGGACCTCAGGGCCCCTTACAAAAAAAAAGTGGGGGTTGCCATCCGGGCCCCTGGGGACCTCCGAGCTTCTGGGCCCCTTGCAAAAAAAAATTAAATTAAAAAAGAAATTAAAAAAGGGGGGTTGCCATCTGGGCCCCTGGGGACCTCTGGGCCCCTTACAAAAAAAAAAAAGAAATAATAAAAAAAAAAATTAAAGAAAAAATTGTAATTTAATTTTTTTTTTTATAAAAAAAATTAAGAAAAGGGGGGTTGCCATCCGGGGCCCTGGGGACCTCCGGGCTTCTTACAAAAAAAAAAGTAAAGTAAAAAAAAAAAAAAAAAGGGGGGGTGTTGCCACCCGGGCCCCTGGGGACCTCTGGGCCCCTTACAGGTGTACTGCCTGTACCCCCCTGATGGCGGCCCTGTACCTATCAGAGGGAAGGATTTGTGAGTTGCAGTAGAGCCCCCTGTAGTGTGTCTCACTGACACCTATGGTCTCTACTAATCTACAGGGTTTTGTTCAGAAGTCATAATTCAATCATTAGGGATTCTGTGTAGGGTTGCCACCTTTTCTTCAAGTCAAACCCGAACACTTTGGCGGCGCACAGCATTGTTTTTATGGTATAAACTATACATATATTTTGCAATTAAAAAACATTTCTAATCATATGAAGTTAATCACAAGAGTCCCCCTTTACATCAGAGTCCACAGAGTACCCTTTTACATCTGAATCCGCAGAGTTCCCTTACACTGTAAGGGGGGGCTCTGCAGACTCTGATGTAAGGGAGAACTCTAGAGACTCTGACAAAAGGGATGCTCTAAGAACCCTGATTTAAGGGGGAACACTGAGAACTCTGATGTACGGAGAGGACTCTGATGTAAGGGGGAACACTGTGGCTTCTGGTGTAAAAGGGAACTCTGATGTAAGGCGTGCTCTGAGAACCCTGATTTACCTTAATGTACTCACTCAGAGGCAGGAGAGAGAAGGGGGGAGACATCAGTCACAGACAGGGATGGATGGTGAGCTCACTCACCCCTTGGCAGTCAGCACCTCTCATCCAGATGTAGCTGAGGCTACTAGACCTCAAATTTCTAGCCCCCACTTTCCTTTTGAGGCACAGTGCTGGGGATTGGAGTGTGGGCAGACACAGAGGGGTAGGAGCAGGAGGAAGAGGAGCAGATCGAGCCCTCTCTCCTCTCCTGTCTGTGTGTGTTTTTGGGGGTGGGGGTGATTGTTAGCGCTGGCTTTGAGCAGTGTGAAAGAGAGTGTAACAGACACCCTCGGCTTAGACCGCTGCAGCCAAAAACCCTGCTGTGAAGTCATAGTTCAGTCTGAAGAATGTGTCCGGGTTTCAGGCAGTTTGAAACCTGAACACATGATTCCAAACTGTCCAGGTGAATCCCGGACAGGTGGCAACCCTAATTCTGTGGCAGAGGATCCCTAGGACCTGTCCGTGAAGGGGACTAAATTCAAGTAGCAACTGTTCGTGTTTCACTCCGGCTGCTAGAACTGTGAGAGGGATCTATCCGGGTGAGCAAAATTCATACTCAGGCTTGAGTAAAGAATAAGGTAACTGGGTGCCGCGTGCCGGAACCTATCTTCCTACCTACTTTGTCTCTATCTTCAACCTGTTCCCAAATCTGTTTGAGCAAGATAAAAATAAACTCGGCTGTTGGGAGTTTAAAGACTGTTTGGATATTGAGTTTCTTTGGGGAAAGAACACAGACTTTTCCCTATACTCTAGGGACGAGAACCAGTGAACGGGAGGTAACTCGCTGCAGGACCCAAAAATAAAGAACACCGCTCAACCTTCTAAACCAGGAGGATCCGGGCATGTGGCATGGTGTGCCTTTATCCCTGCAAGGAGAAGGTAAGCAGGAGAAAAGGGGACACATAACACCGTGCTGTTTCCATGGATCTGAAGTTTTGGATAATGGCAGGGATCTTTTTCTTGCATTTCCCAACGGTACAGCAGCCCATTCAAATGAATAAGCTGCTGTGCCCGCGCAAATGCAGCCGCAGGGTATGTTGCAAACACATAAGTATGAACCTAGCCTATAGCTGGCTATAGATGGATAGAATTTTAAATGAAAAATTCCTAGGAAGAAGTTTTAGGGAAAATTGTATGAAGATTCTCAAAACATTCAAATGTCGTTCAAAAGATTTTTTTTTGCTTTTAACATTTGATTTTGAAATTAAAATACTTTACCGAATGCAAACCACATACACAGTTAGAAATGAATTTGTTTGAGAAAAATTTTCCATCCTGCTCCTTCGAATTTTCTGGTCACTGCGGTCAAAAATAAAAATTAATTTCACTTACTAATGGTTAGAAAAACAAACGAACAGTCATGGAACATTCTTTTCCTACGAATTTTCATTCAAAAATTCTACCCATCTACGACCAGTTTAGGCGAGGAGAAATCTTTCTAATGATGCCCTGAAAAAACGATTAAAACCCAGCAGCAGGTCCACTAGTTCTAACCTCAATACAAAACTACCAACAAAGAAAAAAAAAAAAAAACAAGAAAGATTTAGCTAGAGTTACACTTTAAAAGAAGATCTGTACTGAGAAAAACATGTTTGCTAATGTAGCGGCCTCCACTCTCACCCTCCCTGGCTTCGTTCTTCTGCGTGTCTAGGGGTTGCTCCGGAGGAGAGAGTGCGGGGTCACCACGCCAAGCCTTCACCACAGATGCCTGTGAGGTGTAAGCAAAGTTTCTTTACCCTCGGGTCGGTGTCCTGCCCTTGGAACCTCCACCTCCTCTCTTGAACAGTGTCTACCAGTAAAATGAGCCCCACACCATCAAAAGTCCAACACTCCTTTATTCTTCTCACATCAGAGCAAAACACAATCAGTTGGACTCCCTCAACGAATAGAACAGACAGGGGGTGTGGATGCGAGTAGGCCCAGGCACAACTTACTCTCCTCTTTCCTTCTTGAAAGTGGCTTTTGGTCCCTTGTTCGGGGAAGACATCCCTCCAGGCGGTCTCCGGAGGCTCACCCGGCAACGGCAATTTTCTGCACTAGGTCTTCAGGTGAGTAACTCCTCCGGTCCCTTATGCCTCTGGATACCCACTCCCGGGGTCCCCTAGGAAATCCTTCCCCCGAGGAACCCAGCGAAGGACACAGGACTCCAGACCTCCATCCGAGTACCTCACCCCAGGCTAAAGGTGCCTGGGATGGAACAAGACCTCCCGGGGTGCCTCTAGGTATGGGCCGCCTGGACCCCCCCCCTCAACACAAACCACTGTCCTCAGGCTGAAGGTGCCTGGGACTCCTCCTTGACAAAGATGGCCGGCCCCCTTTATACCCTCCCCCAGCAAGCAAGGCGGGCTCCCCGCCTCACCATACAACCGCTGAGAGAGGCCAAAAAGAGGTACGGCACTCAGCAATGGTTCAACCCCAGCCCAAAGTGACAACGCCACCTGCTGGGCTCCAGGGAACTATACATCACTGGTGTCTCTGCCAGTTTAAAATAAAGTAAAGTATATACCCGCTACACTAACATTTCTGACCATTTCACCATATAAAAAAATAAAATAAAAAAATGCTAATTACCTGGCTGTTTCTGGATTTCATATTTTCAGAGTCACTGACCCAGAACAAGCAATTTTATATATATTTTTTATTATTTATTTTATATAACTATTTATAGTACAGATATAATAAAATGTCTGTACGGCTGTGTTTTAAAATCTCCTATGCTGTTGTGTCTCAAGTCAATAGGATTTGTGTCTTTATCCAGGTGTAGCCTCCCTCCGCCCATTTAATACACTTGTCCAACTAGTCCTTACAGCCAGTGCGCCTTATACCTGCACACATCCTCAACAGCATATACTGGAGGCAGGACTGGGCAGTCTAAACAGTGCTGATGCTTTAGAGGTAAGCTTTTGTTTAATTTCATTTTATTTCACTCACCTGATTCATAAGAATGCTTAAAGTGCTGTTTTTTTTTTTTTCAAATTCCACAATATGAGCATAAACATGTATTTGTATTGCATCTCCGAAAAATCGAATCAAAGTAAAGACAGCAAAATACTATCAGTAACTTTAAAGTAATCCTGTGCGTCAGGGCAGGTTCATGGCTTTGGCGTTTGTGCTGCTGTGCTTTTTTTTTAGATCAGACTTGTTACTTTCTTTTGGCAAGCACACCTTGCATAAAATAATTAATTGTTGGGAATTGGCACAACAGAGAACAAGACTTTTCGCCTGTGGGAACCAATTCAGCCCAACACGTGTGTGGTGAACACAGTTAAGGTAAAACTGTTCCCGATAAAAATAACATTTATATATAATTTGTGTTTCAATCTTTTTATTCAAGTTTTGTCATACAAAATGTATAAAAGTCGCCACATAACATTGTACAGTCACAATCAACATTTGGGGTAACACAATGAAGATCACCAAGTGTAGGGGTCCTTGGAGTAGTCCGAAGCTCCGTAGAGCCGTTAACCCCTATTAGCATCGCAGATCATATCTGAACCGTCCACCCAGATGAGCCGCCCCCCCATCCATCTATCGGGGGGGCGCAACTCAGCCGGCCATGTGGGCAGCCCAGAGGTCTGATCAGACTGACAATGGTCCCGTAGGAGCTGAGAAAACAGGGAGCAGCACAAACCTCTAAGGTCTGGATCTGACTCCAAAAATAAACAATAAACAAATTTCAAAAGAGAGGAAAGAGGACAGTGACAAAGAATAGAAGGAAGGAGACAGAGTAAGGAAAGGACAGTTGAGGAGGGGGGAATGGGGGGAGGGAGGGGGGGGAGGAGCCCCGATTCAGCATCCAGACATCTCAACCTAATCCCCTAGGCTATGCTGTAAACATCCCCGGGTCATTAGTTAGGTAACGAAGCCATGGGTCCCAAACTCCATGAAACAGTTTCATTTTATCTTGGGCCAGAGCGGTCAAGCGTTCGTTTAGCATCAACCAAGACAATTTGCCTTTAAGCTGATCGAATGGTAGAGCTGCCGATTTCCAGTTCCTAGCAATAGTGATTTTGGCTGAAATAAAAATAAATGTCAAGAGCCTCTTGCAGGACTTGGAGGCTTCCACATCTCCTCCCCCCAGTAGTGCTTGCTTAGCTGATTTAGTTAGGTTTAGTTGGGTAAGGGAGTAAACTAAATTATACACCCTGATCCAAAACCTCCGGACCTTTGGGCATGTCCACCAAATATGATAGGTGGTGCCCATCTGGCCACATCCTCTAAAGCACAACGGGGTAGTTCCTGAGACAAAAGTTGCCAGTCTGACCGGCACCATATACCACCTCAGTAGAACCTTATAATTGGCCTCAATTATTGAAGTATTGACGAGCGAACGAGATGCTGTCTCGGCTATCCTATGCCATTCGTCCAGATCCAGGGTTTCCTGCAAGTCGGTCTCCCATTGGACCATATAAGTCAGCTTTGTCGATACACTCAGCAATATCGAATATATAGCAGATAAATGTCCTTTAATTTTATCATAATTTTTGCATAGATGTTCCATGGGAGTTTGGGTTGCTAGGTTGCTCTTGCGAGCCAGGGTTTGTACATAATGTGAGATTTGGGCGAACCTATAACCCTCCGCTGGAGGCATTTGATGTCTGTCAGCCATAGTCCGTTCGGTCAGCATACCTCTATGATCGCACAAGTCAGCAATACACTTAAAACCCTTATTAGTCCACCATTCGAACGCTAGTGGAGTGAGACCCGGGGTGAATGCTTTATTTTGAAGCAGAGGTGTCAGTGGAGAATGAGGAGATTTGAATTTGTGAGATCTGGAGAGTCTGTCCCATAGTTCCAGTGACATGGATAAAGTAGGGCAAAGTATAGGAGGTCGCTCCTTGATAGGGAGCCATAAAATATAAGAAATAGGTTTGGGACGGCAGGAATAAGATTCCATAGCCATCCAAATGGCCTGTGCCTGTTGGGAGTGAAACCTTGTAAGTTGTGCTATCTGGGCAGCATAAAAATATTTTAATAAGTCTGGAAGACCAAGTCCTCCTCTCCGCTTCAACGTGTATAGAGTGCTCCTATTCACCCTGGGTCTCTTATCACCCCAAATAAACTGTAGTACTTTATTCTGGAATCGTTTAAGGTCATCACGGGCCAATGAAACTGGCAAGGTACGGAAGAAATACAATAATCGAGGTAGAACATTCATTTTAATTGAGTGAAGTCTGCCAAACCACGATGGCGGGTGAACCTGCCACTTAGCCATGTCAGCTGTTAGCCGTTTGAAAAGGGCTGGATAATTCTCTTTGTACAACTCACCAATAGATGAGGTCAGCTGTATGCCTAAATAAGGGAGAGCTGTGGATTCCCATCGGAATTGAAATGATTTTTCAAGCGTAGCCTGAGTGGAGCTTAGCAAAGATAAGTTCAGTGCTCTTGACTTACTATGATTAATTGCCAATCCGGAAATGTTGGAGAAAGGCTGCAAAATAGCATACAAGTTAGGTAGGGATGTGATCGGTGAGGTCAAGGTCAGCAACAAGTCGTCCGCAAAGAGTAAACATTTGTGTTCATAGTCTCCGCAATAAATGCCCTGTATATCTCTGCAGGCGCGAATTTTGAGCGCTAGTGGTTCAATCGCCAGGGCGAATAATAGTGGCGACAACGGGCAGCCCTGTCTAGTTCCTCTCCTGATAGGAAATGTTTGGGATGTATATCCTCTGAGCATTAGCGAGGCACTGGGGGAATCATATAATATGTGAAGGAGATCCAGAAAGCGTCTCCCAAATCCAAAGCGTGTGAGAACATCAAAAAGATAGTCCCAGGAGATAGAATCGAACGCCTTCTGGATATCCAATGAAAGTAACATTCCCCTCCTAGTCCCCTTTCCATCCCAATCAGACCGAACTGCCGAGATAAGGTTAATTATCCGGCGGGTTTGGTCCGATGCCTGTCTTGTCGGGACAAAACCTGCTTGGTCAGGATGGATATAACACTGAAGAAAAGTATTAAGTCTCTGGGCCAGTATTTTGGTTAGAATCTTAAGATCCGTATTGATCAGAGAAATTGGGCGATAATTGGAACAGTCTGTATGGTCCTTTCCTGGTTTCGGGATAACACTTATATAGGCTACATTTTCATGGCTGGGGAGCTTGCTGCCGCTTCTCAGGTCATTAAAGTAAGTACAGAGATGTGGGGCCAGAAGATCGTGATATTTCCTATAGTAGTGACCCGGGAATCCATCTGGCCCAGGGGCCTTGGTAGGGTGTAGGGTTTTGATTGCAGCCCTGACTTCAGGCTCTGTAAGAGCACCGTCCATCAGTTCCGCATGGGCTTGTGTCAATTTAGGCAGCTGTAAGTCACGAAAGAATGTGCTCGCTTCAGATGAATCGAACTTGTCCTGCACTCCATACAGCTTAGCATAAAATTTGTGAAATTCTCCAATTATCCGTTCGGGGTTCTGGGAGGTTAGGCCCGTGGATAGTCGTAGTTTAGGCAAAGTCGGTGTGTACGGTCGAGGAACCAGTTTTCTAGCTAACATTGTGGTAGGTTTATCACCCATCGTATAGAACCTGTGCTTAGACCAACTAATATGTTTCTCCGCTTGAGTAGTCAAGCTAAGATTTAGTGCTAGTCGAGCCTCGTCAATTTTATGCCTTATATCTACCAGGGGATTTCTGTGCTGTTCACTAAGTAAGTTATCTAAGTTAGTTTCCAGAATCTTATTTGCCTGTTCCCTATTGCGTTTAATCCTGGCTGCCACTTGTAACAATATGCCCCTAATCGCTGCTTTATGAGCTACCCAGTTAATTGCGGGGGATGTGTCCGATGCCTTATTAAGTCTAAAGTATTCCTGTATTTCCTTTTGAATCTCTAAAAAGATTGTAGGGTCATTCAGCAAGCTCACATTAAGTCTCCACGGGGAGGGTCTAGATTTAGTCCATAGCCCTGAAGTAGAGAGTTTTATCGGGGAATGATCAGACCAAGGGGTAGATAAAATCTTAACCGACTTAATAAATGGTAGCAAAGGCGTACGTACTAGAACGTGGTCTATCCTCGAGTAAGTATGATGGGCTTGTGAAAAGTGTGTAAAGTCTCTGACCGTAGGGTTATTTTCTCGCCAGGCGTCGATGAGGTCATAGAAATGAAACAGACGTGCAACCTTGCTGCTTCCAGTCGGTGGGCGTTTCAATGTTGGTCTAGAGGAGTCCGATTTATCCATAATTCTGTCCAAGGGAATATTACTATCGCCTCCCATAATGACCTGACCCTGGACTTTGGGCATAAGAATCTTCAGCATTTTGCTAAAGAATTCCGGCTGTCCAGTATTCGGGGCATAGTATGATATAAAGGACACCTCCTGGTCATGGAGCCGCCCCACTGCCATAATATATCTACCCCTCTTGTCCTTAACGATAGCGATGGGGGTAAAGGGGGTCCGTTTCGAAAAGCAGATGGCTACACCGCCCTTCTTTTCCCGACCCCTGCCAAGTAAAACTGTGGATACTTCCCATTGAGGTAACGGGGCGCTGAGACATTGGAGAAATGAGTTTCCTGCAATAGCAGGACTTCAGCCTTCTGTTTATGATAAAACTGGAAAGCCTTAGTTCTTTTAGTAGGGGAGTTAAATCCATGTACATTGTGGCTAACTATCGAATAGTCTGTGTTATATGTGGTGGCCATCGTGGTAGGGCAGAGCACTCTTACCTTGCATAATGAATGAAGCGAGAAGGGTCCCGATGATGATGACTGTTTGGCTATGTGACCTCTCAGACCATGACATAAGGGAAGGGCGCTGAACCGAGGCTCCGAAGAAAGAGGGGGAAGGGAGAGAAGGAAAAGGCATTAGAGAAGAAGAGAAACAAAAATAAAAGCAAAAAAACATATACATAGGCCTTAGGCCCAAACAACCAATATAACTCAATCCTAGCTGATGAATGAAGGAATGGGGAATAACCCCTGCCGGAGACAACATCCGGCAAATTAGGTGCAAGGGTACCATCCTTGTCGTAGGATAGGTAGTCTTGCAGTTGGGTGGCAAGCATGACCACCCCGACCCAAATATGATTACACTCTGTACGAGCAGGCTATTCGAGGTCATATCGGAAATGACAAAATCAATCAATACAGTTTTAACATAACAGGCTGTCTATAGGAACATGCATTCCCAAGGCCAGTGGCGCCGGGGCCGGAAGGGTCCCCATCGGTCGTTCCGGCCCCCGAGCCACAGCCCAACAGGGGAACACATTGCGGTCCGACTAAGGCCCCCAGACTACTAAAAAGCAAAAAGCAAAATTTCTTCGACCAGGTTGGGCCCGTCGGGGTTGTAAAATATTCGGCTGGCAGCCAGTCCGAAGAACCAGGAACTCCAGTAACTTTGTAACCCGTGACTTTGTAACCTGTGAACTGTGAACGGTAACGATGGCCCCATCAGGCCCATAGTCCACCATGGGCCCAGGCCATATCCGTGCAATCAAGCACTAACAGTTCCCAAAAGGGGGCAAAAAAGCAAAAAGAGAGAAGAGCAATAATACTCAGGTATTCCGGCGAGCATTTCTGGCCTGTGAGCGTGTGCGATCCTGCCATATCGGGGAGAGGGGACGATGATCCAGACGAGGGGGAGATGAAATCGGAGTCGGAGAGTCCCGTGCAATGATGCCGAGACTAAGCAGTAGGTCTTCGCCTGCTTGGAACGTGGAAAAGGAGTGGGACTTTCCGTTGTAAGTGAATGATAACTTAAAAGGGAACGACCATCGATACTTAATCTGTTTGGCCATAAGTTGCTGGAGTAATGGCCGTAGGTTTCTGCGTTTCTGGACCGTTGATGGCGCCAAATCTGTAAAGAGCTGTATTGGTGTTCCAAATAGCGACAGGTCCGGCCTGTTGCGAGCCGCAAGCATCATCTTATCCTTAATGCGGTAGTGATGTGGCTTAACAATAATGTCTCGTGGTAGGCCGTCGGCCCTTGGGGCTGTCAGTGCTCGGTGAACGCGATCAACTTCCATGTGGTGGTTGGCTATATCAGGGATAAGGGTTTTCATCAGGTCTTTTACAGCCCCCTCTAGATCTGTGTGAGTTTCAGGGAGGCCACGCACGCGGACATTGTACCTACGAGAACGATTCTCCAAATCTTCAATTTTTGTGAATGCCTCTTCTAATCTATCCTGGAGGTCTGTCACCATGGCTGAGTTCTGGTTGACCCTTTTGATGGCTCCATCCACTTTGGTTTCAATTAGCTCAAAACGCTCTCCCAAGCTATGGATGTCTTTTTTCAGGTCAGTGGTGATTAATGTGCAGGCCTTAGAGAGCTCCTGCTGCAGCATGGTGGAGAATCTGCCCAAAAGTACAGCATCAGGGGAATAGTGTGAGAGCTGGGGAATTGGCATATCCTGGCTGGATTGGCTGGATTGGCTAATGAGGACTTCTGCTAAGTCTGCCATGTTCCTATCCATGGAGGAGGCAGGGGAGGCAGGGGAGTTTGGAGAGTCATGTCTATCAGCGTATATGGCTGGGGATGGGGGATGTGATAGTGACTCACCCCGCTGTCCGGTCTCCACCTCTCCCGAGGATTGTGAGGAGAATGGATCCCTAGTTGGCTCCAGATTTAGCTGCCTGTCTCCTCTCTGTGTAGCGCCGTCGGATCTGGCTGCTGCCGTGCTGCCTCGTGTGTCTGGCTTACCCGGCGCCATCTTGGATCGCGGCTGTGCTGTAGGGGAAGGCCCTGCTCTCTTCTGGGCTGTAGTTTGCGTATCGTGTCCTTTCCGCGGCTGCCCCTGTGCCCTATGGTTCATCGCCACTTCGGGGCTGGTGTGGGATCGGTCCTGGCTCACGGACCTCAGTGCCTGCGCTATCGTTAGCTCTGGTGGGTCGGGGTGCCGGGAGCTCGGTCAGCACACGTCCTTCTCCGAGTCCCCGCGCATGCGCACTCCTTATATATAATTTGAATAATTAATAGCTGTATGCAATAGTTGCCTAGTTAGGAAAAAAATATGTTTTAGGCTGGGTTCACACATAGGTGGCCGCGGTTTTAGTGCAGCAGTCCATTGCGGTTCTGTTCACTGGTTCAGGTGCGGTTTCAGGGAAAAATATGCGCCTGAACCAGACCCAAAATCGCACAGGACCCTTTTTAAAATTGCACCATGGCACTTGTGTGAACTGGCTCCATTTGAAAGCCGGTCCGATTCACATGTTATGCGAATTGGATGTGGTTAAAACCACATCCAATTCGCATATATGTAAACTGAGACTAATAGTTAAAAATTGCTTATGAGCCATTTAAAAAAATAAATAAATAAAAAGTCAATAATTACCGAACACTAATTGCCAAAAATCAGTGCTCTGCAAATATTCACTTCTTATCTAGATATAATAAGTAATCTATTTATAAGTATTTTAATACAAGGATTCCCATAACTTTTACTAAAGTTTAACACTTTGCGATTTGAATTCAGTTTAAAGGAAATATAATTATAGGTATAAATTGATCTGTAAAAGCCCCATACACACGGTCAGACTTTTGGCCAACAAACTTCATTTTGAGCAAGTTGGACCAACAATCCGACCATGTGTACGCTCCATCGGGCAAACTTTTTTTTTTTTTTTTTTGTGTTTTCATCGGACAAAAGTTGGGTCTGCAGAAGGACAAACTTTTTCCCAACAAAAGTCCGATGGAGCAAAGTCCTACCGTGTGTACAGAAAACCATAGGACTTTTGTCCGATGGACAAAACAACTAATGTTAAAATCAACCAACAATAGCAGAAGTTGACCAAAGGGTGGCGGCAAAGAGCAGAAAAACCACGTGATGTTGCAAAAAGTTTGGGGAAAGTTTGCAGAAAAGTCCTGTGCTGTGTATGCTATGGGTGTGCCCGGCCAACTCCGTTCAGACAAAAATCCAGGGAAAAGTCTGATGGAAGTCCGACCGTGTGTATGGAGCTTTAGCGTTACAAACAGTATTAAATAGAACAATGTTGAGCAGGACTTCATCATGCACCCAGTTTACTAAGGTTGTAAGCTTGCCTACCTCTGATAATAAAGATGGGATACCTTTCTCTGATTTATTCGAAAGGGACATACAAAGACAACCTGTAACCCTGTACCCCACTTTACTAACTCAAGTACATTTTGTATGCTTGGAACAGGCAAGCTGAGAATGTTAACCTTATTGAAAAGGTGCTTGATGTAGTAATGTTTAGACTTTTATTTTATTTAATTTTTTTATATTTTTTGGGGCTAGAAATGTTGTTTGAATGTTAGGTTATTAGAAAGTATCTCAACGTTTCACTTATACAACGGTATACTAGACCAGCCTTTTTCAACCAGGGTGCCTTCAGGCTTTTTCAGAAGGGCCTTGGAAAAATGCCTACAAATTGCCCCAAAATTGTTACAAGCCAGTGAGTGGATCAAGTCTGACTCTTAAGCCTCGTACACACGGCCGAGATTCTCGTCGAAAAAAACATGTCTTTTTTTCGACGAGATTCTTGGACAAGACACTTGTCCCGGCCGAGTGTACACACGCTCGATTCAAAGAACCCGCGGTTCTTTGAATGGAGCGTACGCTGTGACGTCATCGACTATGACGAGCATGCGCTCGTCACATTCGATGCCGTCGCCGCCATCTTGGTATACCCTACCTATGCCTAGGAAGCTACCGCGCATGCGTCAAATTCATTTCAAACATGCGCGGCCTTCCGGGAGGACAGGTAAGTGTACACACACTCACTTTTCTCGTCGAGAAACATGCCGACGAGAATCTTGACGAGAAAATAGAGAGCAGGTTCTCTATTTTCTCGTCGAGATTACTTGTCGGTTTTCTTGACGAGAAACCATACACACGAACGAGTTTCTCGGCAAGACATCTCTGCCAGCAAGTTTCTTGCTGGTTCTTGCCGAGAAACTCGGTCATGTGTACGAGGCCTTAGTTACACAAAGCCACAGGTTTTCATTGTGCACCATTACATAGTGTTCTTGTTTGCCCCCTCTCCATCAATGCTGGAGGCACATTAGCTGAGTGAGGGAGAGAAACTGAGGGAGAAGACAAACACTGGAATACTAGCTAGTACGAGTATGCAAAGATGTATTTGTTTTGGAGGAATAAATCACTTCTATTGTTGGGCTTCCTATGTGTGTGGATGCTGTTGCATTACGTAAAACTATTAGTTTTGTTTCTTGCATTGTAGAATGGAGTGCCCTGAGAGTGTGCATAATTTTAAAGGGTGTGTAGCGACCTCACCTCTCACTCCCTCCTTGTCTTCTCGGTCAATGGCTCTCGTCTAGGGGACCAGGGAGGAGAGTGTGGCGCACCACCAGCTCGTATCCTCTTGTGTGTAGAGGTTTGAGCTATAACCAGTTACCTTCGGGCCTGTGCCCCTGTCCAGAGCCAAAAGCTTCCCTTGAGAATGACCCTTTAACTCCCAGAAAGTCAAGTTCCACACCACTGAAAGTCCAACACTTATTTATTCTTCAGAGCAATAAATAGTCCTTTGAGAGCGACTGGTTAGACATAGAACAGTTCAGAACACAGTGGGGAAGAGGTCCAGGCACAAACTTGAACTTGGGTTTTCTCCTGTTCCGTTTTAGCGCGAACAGGCTTGGCGCACAGTCGCTGCCACCGACCGTGAGGGGTCTCTGCCACAGACCAGATGAATAAGGCCTCTGCCACAGACCTGGTTGTTGGGTCTCTGCCACCGACCTGATTCACGATGGGTCCCTGCCACAGACCATGAGAACGTGGACTACCTTCTGTAGGAAATGGCCCCTGTCAGAGAGAGGACATCCATCCGTACAGTTACCAGAGGCCCCGCCGTCACCAGCAAATGCTGCACTGGGTCTTCGGAAGGGTCACCTCCCTGGCCTCCTCGTTCCAGATTCGGGTGTCCACACCGGAGGACACCCTAGGAGCCCTCGATCCCTTGCTGGACCCAGTCGAAGGTACTGGGCCCCAGGCCTCCAGAGAGTACCTCACCCCAGACCAAAGGTGTCTGGGGTGGAACCGCAACTCCGTCCCCCGGGCCTAGGGCACCCGGAGACCGCCATCACACACCCACCCCAGGCTGAAGGTGCCTGGGAGTGGACCCCGAGCAGAAGATGTCTGCCCCTTTATACTCTCCCCCAGCATGCACAGCAGGTTCCCCGCCCCGCTGTACTACTGCCGCGAGAGGACACAAAGGGCGCAGCCCTCCAATGGCGATTCAACCCCGGCCTATGGCAACAGTGCCACCTATAGGCCACAGGGAACTGAACACCATTGATATCCTCCACTGGCATAAATTGGTCCAGGAATCCCTAACAATTGTTGCATCTGAGCCTGATACCACTCAGATGCCCTAAATATGACCACCCGCTACAGGTGCCTTGACTGAAAAAAGGTTAATGCCTCGTACACACGGTCGGACTTCCATCTGACTTTTCCGTGGTTTTTTGTCCGAACGGAGTTGGTTGGGAACACCCATAGCATACACACGCTCGGACTTTTAGCAAACTTTCTTAAAACTTCTTACAACATCACGTGTTTTTTCTGATCTTTACTGCCACCCTTTGGTCAACTTCTGCTATTGTTGGTTGATTTTAACATTAGTTGTTTTGTCCATCGGACTAAAGTCCGATGGTTATCTGTACACACGGTCGGACTTTGCTCCATCGGACTTTTGTTGGGCAAAAGTTTGTCCGTTTGCAGACCCAACTTTTGTCCGATGAAATCCAAAACCAAACGAAAAAAGTTTGTCCGATGGAGCGTACACACGGTCGGATTGTTGGTCCAACTTGCTTAAAACGAAGTTTGTTGGGCAAAAGTTCGACCGTGTGTACAGGGCTTTAGAAACACTGTAGAACAGTAGTTCTCAAGTACCCCCAACAAGACAAGTTTTGGGAAAAATCCCTGTCCAAAATACCAAGCCATTGACTCTGTTTTAAAGCACCTGTGCAAGATAAAGGAAAACCTGCAAACATGGCCTGTTGAGGGCACTTAAAGGGGTTGTAAACCCTAGTGTATTTTCACCTTAATGCATCCTATGCATTAGGTGAAAAAACTTCTTCTAGTGACCGACCCCCCCAGCTGCCCCATTTTGTTCACCTGAGCCCTGGAATTTCCCACGGAGGAGATGCGCTCTTCCTCTGCCTGGGGTTCTCGGCTCTTGATTGGATAGATTGATAGCAGCACAGCCATTGGCTCCCGCTGCTGTCAATCAAATTCAATGATGCAGGGGGCGGGGCTGAGTCCTACATTCGGGAGATTGCTTCTCCTAGAGGGTTATACGATCCGGGGAGGAGTCGCTGAGAGACCCCAGAAGTCGAGGATGCGGGCTGAAACAAACTGCACAGTGGAGGTAAGTATGACATGTTTGTTGTTTTAAAAAAAAAAAAATAATGAAGCCTTACAACCACTTTAAGGACAGGTTTGAGAACCACTGCTGTAGAAGACCATGGGAAGCTTGCACTGAGGAGGCTATTATTGTTGAACTCTCCTTTTTGTTTGTCACTTGCGTAGCTGTTGTGTTGATCCAAAGGCTTTTACGTTCAGCAGGAACCAGACAAATTTTAATTCATGTGTACCTCGTTCTGTTCAACACAAGCCGGTTGTTAGACCAGCATTTGATCAGCTGCTGCAGCCAATGATTTGACCGGGAGCCCCCTCCCCCACTGTCAAGATACAATAGCACAGCGGGGGACATTCGTCTGCATTGTTTGTGTGAATGCGGAAATCTGAAGGTGTTTTTTTGTTTTTTTTATTCATACCACTGGTTGAATGAAAATAACAAACTCAGTGTGTATAACCAGCTTTAGTCACTGATCTGCAGATCAGAAGTCTCGTGCTGCTTGTTCCAAGTTGGTTTTGTCAAGGTGAAAGTCAACAAAGGCGTTTTCATTAAGCAGCCCATATATCTTTTTACAGATATATTTTAAGGTCTAGCCAAAACCTTTTTTTATTTTTTATTTTTTGTATTTATTTTTTTGGAAATCATGGATTAGTTGGAACCACTTTCAGGCTTTTATTGCTATCTGGAGCTCCCAGGAGCTCCCAGAGATTTCCCATCACTAATTATCATGGAGACAGCGATTTCCCCAACTAGGAAGTGAAGGAAAATCTGCAACAAGGACCCTAAGCCTAGGTTCACACTGACAGCGGGTTAGAAATCATGCGAGTTCAGCTAAACTCGCACAATTTCATACCCGAATGTCAGTCTGTCTTCGTTAGCGATTTCAGAGGATTCCTGCACCGATGCCTATACAAATCGCACCCCGAAGTCGCCAAAAGTAGTACAGGAACTACTTTTGGGAATCGATGCAGCGCCGCAAAGTCGGCGTCGCACCGATTCAGGCAGTGCCATCGCATGCCAAATCGCACCAATGTGGACTTGGGCTCAAAGCATTTAGACTCGGTTCACACTATCGCCGCTGGTTCACTGTTTCAGGTCCGATTTCAGCCCGAATTATGGGCTGAATTCGGACCTGAAATGCACCAAAAAAGCACACGTTTTTCCGGTAATTCGTACCGGCCCTGCTGCGGAGATATGTGAACCGGCTCCATAGAGAGCCAGTCACATTCTTTTGCTATGCAAATTGGATGCGTATAAACACGCATCCAATTCGCATAGGTGTGAACACAGCCTAAAGAAAATGGGAAGAGATTCTAGCCTACCACTCCCCTTTGTTGAAACATTTGTCCAATATGGGGAAATTTCTGAGTACAGGAAAAATCCAACAGAGCTTCTAATCCATTCCTTACCTGTTCTACCCATAACCTAAAAAATGTATGGGCTGGGTCATACACTTTGATAAAATGTTTTAAATAGCGTGATACTCAAAATATTTATAAATAAATAATAATTTAAAAAAAAAATATATATATATATATATATATATATATATATATATATATATATATACATACACACACACACACACACAAAAAAATATTAAAATTTATATTAGAATATATCAGATTCAGTTACAGGCATAATAAATATTCCACTGTTCCGAGTCATCCTTGCTTGGACTCCTGAGATGTCTTATTCTCCATAGACATTGCTGATGCACTTCAAGTTATTCAGGTTAGCTATATTGTCATAACTAGTGCTCTGTATGTTTGTCTTGATGTAAACTGTAAACAAAAGGCGTTTTTTATGTTTATGATGTCATATTCTTGCATGATTGTACATGCATATACATACACACAGAACAGCTCAAAGCAAACCTGGATCATCTACAAGGCAACCCTAACAAGAGTCTAGGACAAGGGTTGCTCATTGGGTCCAGATATGATCCTGCAGTAAACCAGAGGGGTTGGTACAACCTATCAAAGCTCTGTATCTGTCCCTTTACAAGGGAAGATTTTTTTGTAGACAGTTGGTGTCTGTTGGAGCCATTCTAGTACAGAAACATGCAAATAAACGGCTGCTCCTATGCCTCTTGCATTCCTTTTCAGTATCAATACAAAGGGAGGGGGTGGCTTTTACCTTGCTTAGTGCATTATTCTGCTTTTTATCTTTTTCTTCCTTTAAAGGCAGCTATTCTGAAAAAGCCATCTAATGTAGTCAGTCGACTAATGTTTGTCGAAGAACGCATGGATATATATAAGAGAAATAATGGCGTAAGTGTCAGGGTGGATAAGAAGCCAATTAACTTGACAGCAAGAGGTAACATGCTCACTTCTGAAATTAAAGCGGAGGTCCACCCTAAAAAACATATTATATTAACAGGCTCGTTAAAATATCATAAAAAAATTTTGAAAAAAAATATTTTTTTTACTTACCAGAAACGCCTGTTGCTAGGCAGTCGTCCTAATCTGCCACTTCCTATACCGCGGAGCTCCTCGTTCTCACCGTCCCTCGCGTTGTCTCCTGGGAAATGGGGCCCACTATCTTCTGGGACCTGTGTGTGTCCCAGAAGACAGCCGGCCAGGCCCGGATTGGCCATAGGGCAAACCGGGCACTTGCCCGGTGGGCCGCGGCCGCCGAGGCCCGCCAGGCTGCAAGTCCTTGTGGGGCCCAAGACAGCTGGGCTGCTCTTTGAGCCCGCGCCACTCATCCAGCCTCTCCACGGCCGCCCTGCTGCCAATTAAGCTCAGCCATCGGCGCCGAGGGGAGGAGCTTGATGAGACGCCTTCGGCCTCTCCGCGGCCGCACGGTGCCCGTATAGGTCAGCCGTCGGTGCCGGGAGGCGTGACTGAGAAGGGGGTAGGAGCCAGAGCAGACACCTGCGACAGGACACCTGATAGCAGAAAACGTGAGTGCAGCCCCCCTGTAACCTGGATAGGAGGAGCAGTGGGGTCGGCTGCATATAGAACAATCATTCTCTCCATTTTCCTCCTGCAGTATCAGAATGCATGCGAGAGGTAGAGGAGTAGCAGGCATTCCGAGACTTCAGGAGGAAGATGGAGAGAATGATTGTTCTTTTTTCAGTCGCCCCCACTGCTCCTCCTATCCTGCTTATTTCTGCTGCCCCCCCCTGGGCTCTTCACCTCCCCCCATGCTCTTCGCCGCCCCCGCAGTGCTCTCCACCTCCCCCCAAGCTCTCCGCCACCCTCTCTGTGCTCTCCACCTCCCCCCCCCATGCTCTCCGCTGCCCCCCTGTGCTCTCCTATTCCTCCCTGTGTTTTCTGCCTCTCCCCTGTGCTCTCGCCCCACCCCATGTTCTCAAGGTTCTTCCCTGTGCTCTCCATCCCCCCCATGCTCTTTCCTGGTCCCACCTCACCCCCCCCCCCCACACACACACCTCTGCTGGGTTCTTCCCTCTCTCAGGGGATCTGTCAATCCAAAATGCCCGGGCCTATTTTTTGTCCCACTCCGGGCCTGCAGCCGGCCACTCACGCATGCGCAGTAGGAAACGGGCCGTGAAACCGCAAGGCTCCACTGCCTGTTTCCCTTAGTTAAAATGGCGACGCCGGCACCCGATCCGATGGACGTATCGGCCTCAGGGGGCCGACATCGCGGGCTCCCTGGACAGGTAAGTGTCCTTATTAACAGTCAGCAGCTACAGTGTTTGTAGCTGCTGACTTTTAAAAAAAAAAAAAAAAATTTGGCTGGAACACCGCTTTAAGTGGTCAATTAAAAAAACAAACAAAAAAAAAAGACACAAAAGTGTACCATCTAATCATGTTTAATTTTATGGGAACAATTCATTATGATTAGTCACTATAGGCAGCTTAAAGTAAAAATAAGCCAACCAATCATGTTTAATTGTATAGTTACAAATCATTTTTATTTAACAGCTTAAAGTGAAAACGTACCAATTTAACTGTTTTCCAAAATAAAGCTCAAGTTCGAAATTTTCATTAAAGCATAAGTTCACTGTAAAAAAAAAAAAAATACACATTTGTTTGCAGGTAAAAAAAAGTGCATTTATTATTTTTTGTTGCAGGAGCCTGTAAAGCGTTGAACCAGCAGATAGCTAATGCCATGCAGGTCTCCTGCACACTGTCAGTGTATCGGCTTGCCTGGTCCGTTCGTTACATATTATTATGTTGTAACCTGAATGTAACCTGTTACGAAAGGTGAAATGGTAATAAACCCTTAATCAAACATACCAATCCTTTCTGCATTAATCCCGTTACATTCTCTCTATTGGCACATGTGCAGTGTGTGCTACATTCAAGGCATACATCTTGTGATAACTATCAGTTTCCATTGTTTGTCAACTTTTTTTTCACATCATCAAAAGCAAGGGCGTAACTAGAAATCACAGGGCCCCATAGCAAAATGTTGTATGCCCCCCCCCTCCCCCACAAAAAAAATTAACTAATGCCATTGAACAACAGATTACCACACTCATGTGGCACAGTACCCAGGCAACATCTTATATTAATTTCGAAAAACATAAATTTTAATAAACATCTAATTAATAAAATGCAAAATTCAAAGCAGTATACTGTATGCTGCTATTCATGGGCACAGTGCGGCTGCTATTCATGGGCACAGTGCGGCTACATTTCATGCTGCAACTCATGGGCACAGTGCAGCTGCTATTCATGGGCACAGTGCAATGCTTTGCAGCAGGGCTCATTCTTGCACTCCAACTAGAGTATCTGGGAGAGGTTGCAGTGTCGTGGCACCAGCACCAGTGACTAAGGCCCAATTTTTCAGCCCCTGTTTAACAGGGGCGTGTAATTACAATTTTTGATGCAATACTTTGCAACAGGGCTCATTGCTGTGCTCCAAGTACAGTATCTGTGAGGGGTTGCAGTGTTGTGGCACCAGTGCCTAAGGCCCAATTTTTCTGCCCCTGTTTAACAGGGGCATGTAATTACAATTCTTGATCTAATAATTCACAGCAGGGCCCATTCCTGCGCCCACCAAGAGTAAGGCCTCATGCCCACGGGCGTTTTTTCAGCCGCGTTTTTGAGCGTTTTTTACAGCTTAAAAACGCCTGTCCATGTTAGTCTATAGCTTCATGCCCACCTAGGCGTTTTTGAGCTGTAAAGAGCATAGGCGTTTGTAAGCTGTAAAAAAAACCCAGGGCCAGTGCGTTCCTCAGCGTCAGAACTAGGCAGGAAAAAACGCGAGCGTCAAAAAACGCGCAAAAACGCGCACTAACGCGCACTAACGCGCAAAAAACGCGCACTAACGCGCGGTCGCGTTTTTAGCTCCGACGTTTTTTTTTTTTTTGTTTTTTTTTCAAAAAAAAAAAAAAAAAAAAAAAAAAAATATATTTACAATAACATGGACAGGCGTTTTTAAGCTGTAAAAAACGCTCAAAAACGCAGCTGTAAAAACGCCAGTGGGCATGAGGCCTAACTGTGAGGCCTTACAGTGTTGTGTCAACACCACCACCACCAAAGGCCCAATTTTTCAGCCCCTGTTCAACAGGGGCATGCAATTACAATTCTTGATCTAATAATTCACAGCAGGGCCCATTCATGCGCCCACCAAGAGTAACTGTGAGGGCTCACAGTGTTGTGGCAACACCAACATGTAAGGGGCAAATTTCAGCTGAGTATATACGGCAGGCCCCTACTTTCAAACATCCAACATACAAACGACTCCTACTTGCAAACGGAAGGATACAACAGGAAGTGAGAGGAAATCTACCCCTAGGAAGGCAAATTCTCTCCTGTAAGAGTTAATATGGGAAAAAAAAGTCTCCTCTCCACTGATGCTTTATCACCAATTCTTGTTTCAATAAAAACCCAAAATTTTCAAAAAACATTTGTCATTAGGACGGAAAGTGAGGTGAACTGTTCTGAACAGGTGCACACTGCACAGACAGCAAAACAAATGTTACAGGGGTGATAACCCTTCCCTATGTTTTCCAAAAAGCTTAAAAATAGATTTTTTGGCTGGAGCTACACTTAAACAATGTACCTGTTCAAAATTACAAACAGATTCTACATAAGAACAAACCTACAGTCCCTGTCTTGTATGCACCGCCTGTATACGGCTGTTCAGAGTATATAGGCCTTTTTTATTTTGTGTGCGGGGTTCCCCTTAATATCCATACAAGACCCAAAGGGGCTGGTAATGGGCTGGGGTAGGGGGGGGGGGGTGTGATGGGGTAGCTATGCCATTTTTCTTAAAGATTTTCATCCATATTACCGGGACCAGACATTACATTAAAGGAGTATTAAAGTTACATGTTTTTTCACCTTAATGCATCCTATGCATTAAGGTGAAAAAACATTCGACAATACCGGCCCCCCCCCAAGCCCCCGTTTTACTTACCTGGCCCCTCGAAAGTCCCGCGCTCGTCCCCGTCATCCTCTTCGGTTTTCAGCCTGGCCGCCGATTGGCTACACTGGATGGATTGAAAGCAGCGCAGCCATTGGCTGGCGCTGCTGTCAATCACATCCAATGACGCGGCGCGCCGGGGGGCGGGGCCGAGTGATACAGTCGGCGGCTTTGGCCGCCGCTGTATCACGGGAGCGCGCCCGCAATAACTCCACACCATGCGAGCTCGCTCGCATTATGGTGTGGAGTCCTTGCGGGGAGGAGCCGAGACAGCCGCCGAGGGACCCCAGAAGCGGACGATCGGGGCCACTGTGTGCAAAACGAGCTGCACAGTGGAGGTAAGTATAAACTGTTTGTTATTTAAAAAAAAAAAAACGGGAACCTGTAGTGTTCCTTTAAAGCCGCAAGCAGTTTTAAATGGCTTTTTTTCCTTTTAGAAATGTAATTTTGTGCAGGGACAGTTCTAAACACGGGAAACACGTGGCACTTCACGGGCATACTTTAGACACCCCCCAGGTACGATATTTAAAGGAATATTTGACTTTTTTTTTTTCACTTTATGCATCATTAAAATGACTGCTCCCGAAAAACGGCCGTTTTTAAAACTTCTTTTTGCATTGATACATGTCCCCTGGTGCAGAACCCGGGTCCCCAAACCCTTTTTAGGACAATAACATGCATAATAGTCGTTATAATTAGCACTTTAGATTTCGAACGTTCGCATCCATTGTATTTAATAGGGTTCTAATGTTCGTGCAAACTTTCGGTCCGTTCGCGGGTTCTGGTGCGAACTGAACCCGCGGGTGTTCGGCTCATCACTAGTTCACACCTATGCAGGTGGCAGTTGATGCATATTCCAGGTGCATTTTGCATTTTTCAATACACATTTTTGATCCATTGAAGTCTATAGAACCAAAAAAAAAAACCTGCTGGTCCTGGCCCTTTCCATAAAATGCACAGATGTGAATGTGAACCATAGGAAACCATGTTCAATGCACTGTAGTGTGTTTCTGCAAAATTGAAAACGCACTAAAAATGCATAGGTGTGAACCAGGCCTAAGAACTTATCAAAATCCTGCCTCAATCAACCTGGTTAAAGTGGTACTAGCCCAAAACCAAACATTTAATATTGCAGCTTACTAATCATTAGATGCAGTGACTGCATCCTTCTTCTTCCTAGTAACACACCTCTTGTATGAGAGCGCCCCCACTCTGAATGAAGGAGCACAGATGGCAACTTTGGACAGCAGCATTGTCAGTCTGGGGGGAGGGGAGTGTTAAATGTACTAGCAAATTTGGATACACTAACAAATTGAAGTCAAACTCCAGCTATTACTTTATAAGCAGTTACAACAGTGGCGGTCTGTCCACTAGGGACTCATGGGCGCTGCCCCCCCCCCCCCATCCTACATACAGGGATGCCAAACCATTGATTCCAATGCACTCCTGGCCCACCCAGTTGTGTTACAATAGCGAATGATCATTTTCTTATTTAACACTGAATCTCCTCCCGGACAATCAGGAAGTGTGTCATGAGACCCCTCACCCGATTGGCCGAAAGGAGATCCGATCGGATTGGCCGGCAAGAGATGCAAGCAGCCCGGAGAAAAGCCGCCGCCCACCACGCTGACTCACCAACCTGAGGGGTTACCGTCCGTGACCTGATGACTCGACCGGCGGGGTGGGGTGGCGACGGGTGGATTGTTGTAAACTGATACATTTGGAAGCTCATGCTTGGTAGGAGAGGTCAGAAAAGGTGTAGCTGATGGTTATTTACAGATACCAATTACAAACAAGGACGCAATACCAGTTTACCTTCTAAAATGTCTCTATTCAACTTAAACTGTCAAAACAATTATGCCTCAATCCTATTCAGACTCCCCTCTGACAGCAAGGCACGGTTAACTGAAAACACAATTATAAAAATGTAGCTCTTTAGGGATGGGCCGAACAACCCCCTGTTCGGTTCGCACCAGAACTTGCGAACAGGCAATAAATTTGTTCGAACATCCGAACACCGTTAAAGTCTATGGGAATCGAACATGTCAAATCTAAAGTGCTAATTTTAAAGGCTAATATGCAAGTTATTGTCATAAAAAGTGTCCTGCCCCAGGGGACATGTATCAATGCAAAAAAAAAGTTTTAAAAATTTAATTTTTTTCGGGAGCAGTGATTTTAATAATGCTTAAAGTGAAACAATAAAAGTGAAATATTCCTTTAAATTTCGTACCTGGGGGTGTGTATATAGTATGCCTGTAAAGCAGCGGCTGTTTCCCATGCTTAGAACTGTCCCTGCACAAAGTGTCATTTCTGAAGGAAAAAAAGTAATTTAAGGCCCCATGCACACGAGACGCTGTTAAAACGCGCGTTCAGAGGCAGTTGGACACTTTTTTTTAACTGAACCCATTCAATGTTATCCTATGTGACCATGCACACTCGTTTATTGCAGTTGCGTTTAACCTCGTTTTTCCAGAAGTAAAAAAATGGGTTCAGACGCAAAAGTTTTCCACGTTTCAGACGTTTTTGTTTATAAGCGTTTTTAAAGGTGACCTATTTTTTTACATTAGAAATCTCAAAAATTATGGCAAATGATGAAAAACCATTAAAAAATATATAAAAAAACTGTAATTGCTTGCATTGCATTGTGGACAATCCATAACTTGTGGCAGGTGACGTGGCAAGTGGACAATCCACAACTTGTGGCCAGGTGACGTGGTAGGTGACGTGGCAAGTGGACAATTCACAACTTGTGGCAGGTGACGTGGCAAGTGGACAATCCACAACTTGTGGCCAGGTGACGTGGTAGGTGACGTGGCAAGTGGACAATTCACAACTTGTGGCAGGTGACGTGGCAAGTGGACAATCCACAATTTGTGGCCAGGTGACGTGGCAGGTGACATGGCCAGGTTACGTGGCAAGTGGACAATTCACAGCTTGTGGCAGGTGATGTGGCAAGTGACATGCTAAATACAATTACACTGCTGCTCTCTCAGCTGCTGCTACTCACTCTGGTCTCACAAAATGGCTGAAATGGTTAAATAATACTGTTTTTTGAGCTTAGGGAGGGTCTTATGATGTTTCTTAACTAAACGCTTATAGACGCAAATGCGGTAAAACGCTGCTAAACGCGGCTGCAATCGCGGCAAAACGGGCGTTTCTAAATGCCGGTTTCAGCCTTTAAAAACGTGTGTTCAGCAGAGTTTGCCCTTCATGTTTCGTATGGATATTAAGGGGAAACCTGCGTCAAATTAAAAAAAAAATGGCGTGGAGTTCCCCCAAAATATCTATACCAGACCCTTTATCCGAGCACACAACCTGGCAGGCTGCAGGAAAACAGGGGGGGACGAGAGAGCGCCCCCCCTCCTGAACCGTACCAGGCCACATGCCCTCAACATGGGGAGGATGCTTTGGGGGTCTGTGACCCCTCAAAGCACCATGTCCCCATGTTGATGGGGACAAGAGCCTCATCCCCACAACCCTTGCCCAGTGGTTGTGGGGGTCTGCGGGCGGGGGGTTTATCGGAATCTGCAAGACCCCTTTAACAAAGGGGACCCCCAGATCCCGGCCCCCCCATGTGAATTGGTAAGGTGTACATTGTACCCCCTACCATTTCACAAAGAAAGTGTAAAAAAAATGTAAAAAAAACACACAGACACCATTGGGAAAAGTCCTTTATTAAAAATAAAAATAAATAAATAAAAAAAGATTCTAGCGGAGGTAATCCACTCTCGGTATCCTGCGATGGGTGATCTCCTCTCCGGGGTCCAGCGATGGATGATCTCTCCTCTCCGGGGTCCAGGCTCCAACGATGATGTCCAGTCATTATAGCCGCAAGTGCTTTTTAAATGACTTTTTTTCCCTTCATAAATGACACTTTGTGCAGGGACAGTTCTAAGCATGGGAAATAAGCGCTGCTTTACAGGCATACTATACACACCCCCTAGGTAAGAAATTTAAAGGAATATTTCACTTTTATTGATTCACTTTAAGCATTATTAAAATCACTGCTCCCGTTTTTAAAACTTTTTTTTTGCATTGCATTGATACATGTCCCCTGGGGCAGGACCCGGGTCCCCAAACACTTTTTATGACAATAACTTTCATATAAGCCTTTAAAATTAGCACTTTAGATTTCTCCCATAGACTTTTGCAGGGTGTTTCGCGGCTTTTCGAATTTGCCGCGAACACCCCAAATTGTTCGGCGAACGGGCGAACAGGCAATGTTCGAGTCGAACATGAGTCCGACTCCAACTCAAAGCCCATCCCTATAGCTCTTACAGATTAAATCACATGAAGCATTCCTCTCTGAAAGGAGTTGTAAAGTCTCAGGGTTTTTCACCTTAATGTAGTGTAGTGGCCTCACCCCTCTCTCCCCTTCTCATACTCGGCTTGCCTTTCTTCGTCTAGGGGTCTCAGTGCTGGGGGGAGGGATGAGATACACCACGGCCCATGTCCTCCATAGCTAAGAGGTTAAGGCCAGAAGATTGGGTCTTGTGTAGGTGTCCTAGAGTCAAGTCCAATACTTCGTCCCTGACTCCTTTGCTCCTAGTAACCAGAGTTCCACACAGTGAATAGGTCCAACTCAGTTTTATTCTTCTTGGCAAACAACAAACAGTTTCTTTAACTGAGTTATAATGGGAAATAGATTGAGGCACAATCCTTTCTCTTCTCCTGCTAACCACTGTGATATCACCAGTGGCGAATAGTCACTGCCACTGACTATGTGAGGTAGAACGTGAACTGCCTTCGCTAGCACGGCCCCTGTCAGGGGAAGGAGATCCGTCCAAGGGAGAAACAGGAGTTCCGCACACCAGTCCACATGAACTCATACATGGGTACCCAAGAGTTAGGGCCCCCTCGGATTCCTACACCCTTGCGGAACTCAGTCGAAGGTACTGAGCCCCAGGCATCCGCCATAGTACCTCACCCCAGGCTAAAGGTGCCTGGGATGGACTCCATCTCCGCTCCGGCCAGGCCAAGGGCACCTAGGACTGGAGCACTGGAACGCCAGCACCCAAGCTGAAGGTGCCTGGGTGCGGCCGAGTCCTCCGACTCTGAACTCTGAACCCCGTGGTAAGGGCGTCCGCCCCTTTTATCCCCTCTCCCTTTGCGTCACAGCGGGTTCCCCGCCCCGCTGTACCAGCTTCAGGGGAGGACAAAAAGGCACAGCCTTGCGGTGTGAGTTCAGCTCCGGCCCAGGGCAACAGCGCCACCCATGGACCGCACGGAACCTCACACCACCAGAGTCCTCCAGGAACCAAAAAAAAGGACTCGGATCCCGTAGCAATTTGTGCATCTGGGTTACACTACCACCCAGATGCCTCCCTTAAATTCAAACACCCGCTACAGTAGTCTATGCATTAAGGTGAAAAACCTTCTGTGCTGCAGGTCCCACTGCTGTCAATCAAATCCAGTGACACGGGAGCCGGGGGCGGGGCCGAGTCCTGCTGTCTGTGTCAATGGACGCAGCAGCAGGACTTGGTAGCGCGCCCGCACGGGTGCCCCCATGGAAATTGGTTCTCCGTGGGGGCACTTGCCGAAGAGGAGGAGCCAGGAGCACCACCGGGGGGCCCCAGAAAAGAAGGATCGGGCCGCTCTGTGCTAAACCCTGGCACAGAGCAGGTAAGTATGACATGTTATTACAGTAAAAAAAAAAAAAAAAAAACATCCTTTACAATCACTTTAAGCTGTAGAAAGGAACAGTTATTGGGGGTTGATTAAATCAGAGTTCCACCCAAAAATCGAACTTCCGCTTTTCGGACCCCCCCCCACAGTGTCACATTTGGCACCTTTCAGGAGGAGGGGGGAGCAGATACCTGTATAATACAGGTATTCTGCTCCCACTTCCGGACATAGATACTCGAGCCACCCGCGGGTATCTACGCCACTTCCGTCGCCTTCTCTGTCCCCCCGCCCGCTGTCTTCTGGGAGACACACAGGTCCCAGAAGACAGCAGGGACCATTGGGATAGCGCAGTGTGAGTCGCGCATTGCACAGTAGGGAACCAGGAAGTAAAGCCGCAAGGCTTTACTTCCTGATTCCCTTTCCGAAGATGGCGGCGGCAGCACACGAGAGCCGAGCGACAGATCGGCTTCAGGTGCCGACATCGCGAGTGCCCTGGACAGGTAACTGTCCTTTATTTTAAAAGTCAGCAGCTGCAGTATTTGTAGCTACTGACTTTAAAAAAAAAATAAAATAATTGGCGGACCTCTGCTTTAACCACTTAAGCCCCGGACCATTTTGTAGCTAAAGGACCAGAGGTGTTTTCAGAATTTGGCACTGCGCTGCTTTAACTGGAAATTGGGTACAACATTGCATGTCCGCACAAACGAAATTTGCGTCCTTTTCTTCCCACAAATAGAGCTTTCTTTTAATGGTATTTGATTGCCTCTGCGATTTTTATTTTTTGCGATATAAACGGAAAAAGACTGAAAATTTTGAAAAAAAATGATATTTTCTACTTTTTGTTATAAGAAAAATCGAATAAACTCAATTGTAGTCATACATTTAGGCCAAAATGTATTCAGCCACATGTCTTTAGTAAAAAAAATGTCAATAAGCGTATGTTTATTGGTTTGCGCAAAAGTTATAGCGTCTACAAACTAGGGTACATTTTCTGGAATTTACACAGCTTTTAATTTATGACTGCCTATCTCATTTCTTGAGGTGCTAAAATGGCAGGGCAGTACAAAACCCCCCCCAAATGACCCCATTTTGGAAAGTAGACATCCCAAGGTAATTGCTGAGAGGCATGTTGAGCCCATTGAATATTTTTTTTTTTTTGTCTCAAGTGATTGAATAATGACTAAAAAAAATTAAAAATTACAAAAAGTTGTCACTAAATGATATATTGCTCACACATGCCATGGTTATATGTGGAATTGCACCCCAAAATACATTTTGCTGCTTCTCCTGTGTACGGGGATACCACATGTGTGGGACTTTTTAGGAGCCTAGCCGCGTACGGGGCCCCGAAAACCAAGCACCGCCTTCAAGATTTCCAGGGCACAAATTTTTGATTTCACTCCTCACTACCTATCACAGTTTCGAAGGCCATAAAATGCCAAAATCGCACAAAACCCCCCCAAATGACCCCATTTTGGAAAGTAGACACCCCAAGCTATTTGCTGAGAGGCATGGTGAGTATTTTACAGCTCTAATTTGTTTTTGAAAATGAAGAAAGAAAATCTTTTTTTTTTTTTTTCCAATTTTCAAAACTTTTTGACAAAAAGCGAGATCTGCAAAATACTCATTATACCTCTCAGCAAATAGCTTGGGGTGTCTACTTTCCAAAATGGGGTCATTTGGGGGGGGTTTGTGCCATCTGGGCATTCCATGGCCTCCGAAACTGTGATAGGCAGTGAGAAGTGAAATCAAAAATTTACACCCTTAGAAAGCCTGAAGGCGGTGATTGGTTTTTGGGGTCCCGTACGCGGCTAGGCTCCCAAAAAGTCTCACACATGTGGTATCCCCGTACTCAGGAGAAGCAACAGAATGTATTTTGGGGTGCAATTCCACATATGCCCATGGCATGTTTGAGCAATATATCATTTAGTAACAACTTTGTGCAAAAAAAAAATTAAATTTTTATTTATTTTTTTCCGCAACTTGTGTCAACATATAAAATATTCCATGGACTCGACATGCCTCTCAGTATATAGCTTGGGGTGTCTACTTTCCAAAATGGGGTCATTTGGGGGGGTTTTGAACTGTCCTGGAATTTTATACACAACATTAGGAAGCTTACATCCACTCTTCTAACCACTTGAAGACAAAGCCCTTTCTGACACTTTTTGTTTACATGAAAGCATTTTTTTTTTTTGCAAGAAAATTATGTTGAACCCCCAAACATTATATATTTTTTTAAAGCAAAGACCCTACAGATTAAAATGGTGGGTGTTGCATTTTTTTTTTCCACACAGTATACGCGCAGCGATTTTTCAAACGCATTTTTGGGGGAAAAAATACACTTTTTTTTTTAATTTTAATGCACTAAAACACACTATATTGCCTAAATATTTGATGAAATAAAAAAGATGATCTTAGGCCAAGTACATAGATACCAAACACGACATGCTTTAAAATTTCGCACAAACGCACATTGGCGACAAACTACATACATTTTTAAAAGCCTTTACAGGTTACCACGTTAGATTTACAGAGGAGGTCTACTGCTAAAATGACTGTCCTCGATCTGACCTTCGCGGTGATACCTCACATGCATGGTGCAATTGCTGTTTACATATGACGCCAGACCCACGCTTGCGTTCGCCATTGCGCAAGAGCAGGGCAGGACAGGGGTGCTTTTTTTTTTTTATTATTCATTTTGCTTTTTTATTTTATTTTTAAACTGTTCCTTCCATATTTATTTATTTTTATCATTTTTTTTGTTATCTCAGGGAATGTAAATATCCCCTATGATAGCAATAGGTAGTGACAGGTACTCCTTTTTTTTTTTTTTAAACTGGGGTGTGATAAAATGCTTTCCCAATTTCCCAATGACGCTTTTTATATCCGGGGGGGGGGGGACATTACCTCCCACTGCTTGTAAAAGCAGTCCAGAGGCTAATTAGCCACTAGGATTGCTTTTACATGAAAGCCGGCCGCTGGCTGAAAAGAATGATACCAAGATGATGCCTAAACCCGCAGGCATCAATCTGGTATAACCATTCAAAGTCCAGCAACATACCAGTACGTTGCTGGTCCTTGTTGGACATGTATTGTAATCTTTTTTTTCATGCAGCCTGTTGGCTGAACGAAAAAAAAAGATTGATCGGTGGGTATGCCCACCATTAAAATACCGCCCTTCATCCTCCCACTTCTAATGATGGGCATACATGCACCATTTATATATGCCGAAGCATGGGGGCATCTTCCCGCAAAAGTTATGCTGCGTACACATGGTCAGACTTTTCCACGGGCAGCCTCCGTCGGAATTTCAACCGTATGTACGCAGCATTAGGAGCAAAATTGCTCCTCCGCTCCTCCGCCCCTGCTGCCCCCATGCTTCGGCATATATGCTTTTTTTTTTTTTTTTTTTAACTGTGGTGGTGAAATCACCTCCTACAGCACTGGAGTCGCAGGGATCAGGCCTGTCTCTGCGAACGCTGCAGTTATGTGTGTTGTGTTTTGTAAGTGACAGTGATCGATTGATACTGCACTTGGGTGGCCTGGGCTGGACGGAGAGGCAAAACGCAGGTGCCAGCAGGTATCTGGGCTGATCCCGCTAACACTGCGTTTTTGGGAACCCTAAACTGCTGGGGACGCTAGTATAGATCAGATCAGATATTGATCTGTTCAGATACTATACCACTAAGGGGGGTGTATGCTTCACGCGTGGGTGTTAGCGTTACTGGCACTAACCTGACGCTGCCTGGGGTGTGACGCAGTGTTAACTAGGGGCAATTAGGGGGTTAAAACCTTTATTAGATAATATATGGGGGTACCTGACGCTATAAAAACCTGCGGCGAACCTAAAAAAAAAATAACTGGCTATCTATCGGCACCAGCATAACTAATACAGCCTTTAGAAAAACTTTGTGCAAAAAAAAAAAAAAAAAAAAATTTCTTTTTTCCGCAACTTGTGTCAACATAAAAAATATTCCATGGACTCAACATGCCTCTCATTATATAGCTTGGGGTGTCTACTTTCCAAAATGGGGTCATTTGGGGGGGTTTGAACTGTCCTGGAATTTTATACACAACATTAGGAAGCTTACATCCACTCTTCTAACCGGAATCGAACGGCCGTCCCCTCGTCTCGGATCGCTCCCCAACGGAAAACGACCGCTCACTGTAGAGGAGGGGGGTCCGATCGGACCCCCCAACTATACAAAGGCAATCACGTAGATATACGTGACTTTGCCTGTCGGTGCCATTCTGCCGACGTATAACTACAGTGGGCGGTCGTTAAGTGGTTAACTAAAACTGGAGAGTGCAAAATCTGGTGTAGCTGTGCATGGTAGCCAATCAGCTTCTAATTTCAGCTTGTTCAATTAAAATGGTTGTAAAGGCTCAGGGTTTTTTTATTTTTTACCTTCATACATTCTATGCATGAAGGTAAAAAACCTTCTGTGTGCAGCATGCCCCCTCTCGATCCAGCAATGTCCTTGAGAGTCTTGGCTCTCCAAAGACTTTCACTCCTGATTAGCTTTTGATTGGCTCACTGGCTGTGATTGACAAATCCAATCAGGAGATGGAGGGGGCGGGGCCAAGACACAACTCTGTGTGTGAACACACAGAGCCACGGTTCGAAAGCATGCCTGCTTGGGTGCCCCTATTGCAAGCTGCATGCAACAGGAGGGAGGGGCCAGGAGCGCCCACGTGGGATCCGGGAAGAGGAGGATCTGGGCTGCTTTGTGCAAAACCATTACACCGAGCAGGTGAGTATGACATGTTTGTTATTTAAAAAAGAAAAAACAAGACTTTAATATCGCTTTAGGCCCCATGCACACGAGACGCTGTTATTTGCTGTTGAACGCGCGTTCAGAGGCAGTTGGATGCTTTTTTCAACTGCTCCTGAACGCATTCAATGTTATCCTATGTGTCCATGCACACACTCTCGTTTTTTGGCGTTTACAAGCAGTTGCGTTTAACCTCGTTTTTCCAGAAGCAAAAAAATGGGTTCAGACGCAAAAGTTTTCCACGTTTCAGACGCTAAACGCGGTACCGGCGTTTTGCCGCGTTTGCGTTTATAAGCGTTTTTAAAGGGGACCTATTTTTTAACATTAGAAATCTCAAAAATGATGGGAAATGATGAAAAACTATTAAAAAATATAAAAGAAAACTGTAATTGCTTGCATTGCATTGTGGACAATCCACAACTTGTGGCAGGTAACGTGGCAAGTGGACAATCAACAACTTGTGTCAGGTGATGTGGCCAGGTGGCGTGGCCAGGTGACGTGGCAAGTGGACAATCCACAGCTTGTGGCAGGTGACGTGGCAGGTAATGTGGCCAGGTGACGTGGCAGGTGATGTGGCAAGTGGACAATTCACAACTTGTGGCAGGTGACGTGGCACGTGATGTGGCCAGGTGACGTGGAAAGTGGACAATCCACAACTTGTGGCTAGATGACGTGGCAGGTAATGTGGGCAGGTAACATGGCTAGGTGACATGGCAGGTGACGTGGCAAGTGGACAATTCACAACTTGTGGCAGGTGACGTGGCACGTGATGTGGCCAGGTGACATGGCAAGTGGACAATCCACAACTTGTGGCAGGTGACGTGGCCAGGTGACGTGGCAGGTGACGTGGCAAGTGGACAATCCACAACTTGTGGCAGGTGACGTGGCCAGCTGACGTGGCAGGTAACGTGGCCAGGTGACGTGGCAGGTAACATGGCCAGGTGACGTGGCCAGGTAACGTGGCAAGTGGACAATCCACAACTTGTGGCAGGTGACGTGGCCAGGTGACGTGGCCAGGTGACGTGGCCAGGTGACGTGGCAGGTGACGTGGCAAGTGGACAATCCACAACTTGTGGCAGATGATGTGGCAAGTGATACGCTAAATACAAGTACACTGCTGCTCTCTCAGCTGCTGCTACTCACTCTGGTCTCACAAACTGGCTGAAATGGTTAACATTTACTCTTTTTTGAGCTTAGGGAGAGTCTATGATGAAACGCTTATAAACGCAAATGCGGTTAAACGCCGCTAAACGCGGCCGCAAACGCGGCAAAACGCACGTTTATAAACGCCGGTTTCAGCGTTTAAAAACGTGTGTTCAGCAGAGTTTGCACCTGCGTCTCGTGTGCATGGGGCCTTAAGCTTTGACAAAACAAAAAACAACCTGGAAGCTGATTGGTTTCTATGCCAGACCAGATGTTGCACACTCCAGTTTTGGTAAATCAACCCCTTAGTGTCCTGCAAATAACTGGATGTCTTTTTTATATGGATGCAATAAATTAAAGTGGTTGTAAATCTCTGAAATTAAAAATGTAATAGAGCTTATATCTCTTATAGCGTGTACTTGCCTCAATCCAAAGCATCGAGTGTGATCTGTGTTTCCGCTGTCATTACCCTGCTATTCGCTAAGGATGAGCTCTGGCTTGTTCGCAATGCCCACGTGCACAGCCCGCCAGGAAGTCGGCACTGCGCTGCGCTAATCACAGGCAGTGAGACATTTCCCGATCTCTGCAGCCGCGTATCGGGACAATGTCTCACTGCCTGTGATTAGCGCAGCGCAGTGCCGACTTCCTGGCGGACTCTGCACGTGGGCTTTGCGAACACGCCGGAGCTCATCCTTACTATCCGCATGACTCATTTCTGACAGGTTATGCAGACATAACAGAATGTTGGGAGATGCCCCCTCCATGCACACAGAAGGTTATTGACTGCCTCAGCTGTGCACGTATCCTTGTGAGACTGTGTAGCAGGGGTGTGTCTCTTTCCTCCACTCTGGTCTCAAATTACACTCGGCTCTCCTCTCTATGCTGTTCAGTGTGTGACACCTGATCTCTGCTTACTGGCTACTGGAGATAAGAAGAAGCCTTGATCTGTGTGTTTTAGAAGATTGTAGAGAAGACGAATGCAGATAAATAGGTACAACCAATGTAGAACAATTTCTTTCATCTCTGTGTCACCTGAGGTTGGTGCCTACAGTGGGAACATGTAAGGGTTTATTATCACGTCAAACTTTTGAATAGATATATGGCACCAATACTCTCCAGGTCCCTGGGGCTTCAACCCACTCCCAGCTGATGGGTGAGACCTAGCTGTCCCTCACAAAATGGGTTCCTGTACCTTTCTAGTTACTTCTCTCACACTAGGTGCAGTGAACTGCAACTGGGAGATGAGGCATTATCAAGGTGTATAGAATCAGAACGGTGCGTATGTTTGCACCACCACACAGCAACTCCTCAGATTCACATGGCAGTGGTTGGTGAATGAAAGGGAGATTGAGTGTAGAGAACACAGAACAAGCTGTCCTGCAGATGTAGCAGTTGGAGGGATGAGACAAACAATTTAACACTGACAAAGGTGCTGACTAGGGATGAGCTTCGTGTTCGAGTCGAACATACGTTCGACTCGAACATCGGCTGTTCGATCGTTCGACGAAGATCGAACGATTTGGGCCGTTCACGCCAAATTCGAGTGACGCGAACGGCCCACAATGCACTACGCCATCGCAGTGTCATCCAGGCGCTGTGATTGGCCAAGCATGCACTGTGACCCCGCATGCTTGGCCAATCACAGCGCCGGCAGCGAGGAGAGCAATGATTGGCCACAGGCAGGATGCCTTTGGCCAATTATTGCTGAGGGTGTTTAGTACACGCCCCACACTATAAAAGGCTGCCAGCACGGCGGCCTAGTGTACTGTGTTCCGGAGCAGGGATAGAGCAGCATAGGCAGGGACAGTGACTTTTATTTCTTTCTTGCTTAACCTGGATTCCTTTAGTTTAGGGAAAGAGAAGGATAGGTAGGGAGAGTGTCAGTGTGTTTTGTGCTTGTGCTATAGTGTGCTTAAAAAAAACATTTTTTCTAGGGACAGAAAACTGTAGGTAGGGAGAGTGTCAGTTTCTTTCACTGTGCAAGTCCTTGTTTCTAGGGACCTGGAAGGACAGTGAGTGAATTCTC
The DNA here is from genome assembly GCA_029206835.1 of Rana muscosa. Taxonomy (NCBI): domain Eukaryota; kingdom Metazoa; phylum Chordata; class Amphibia; order Anura; family Ranidae; genus Rana; species Rana muscosa. The sequence continues at coordinate 124,830,946 of CM055119.1, read as the reverse complement.
CTTGTGCTATATTGTGCTTAAAAAAATCATTTTTTCTAGGGACAGAAAACTGTAGGTAGGGAGAGTGTCAGTTTCTTTCACTGTGCAAGTCCTTGTTTCTAGGGACCTGGAAGGACAGTGAGTGAATTCTCCTTGTGCTATATTGTGCTTAAAAAAAACATTTTTTCTAGGGACAGAAAACTGTAGGTAGGGAGAGTGTCAGTTTCTTTCACTGTGCAAGTCCTTGTTTCCAGGGACCTGGAAGGACAGTGAGTGAATTCTCCTTGTGCTATATTGTGCTTAAAAAAAACATTTTTTCTAGGGACAGAAAACTGTAGGTAGGGAGAGTGTCAGGCCTCGTACACACGGTCGAGATTCTCGTTGAGAAAAACATGTCGTTTTTTTCGACGAGATTCTTGGACAAGAAACTTGTCCCGGCCGAGTGTACACACGCTCGTTTCAAAGAACCCGCGGTTCTTTGAAAGGAGTGTACGCGGTGACGTCATCGACTACATCGAGCATGCGCTCGTCACATTCGATGCCGTCGCCGCCATCTTGGTACACCCTACGTATGCCTAGGAAGCTACCGCGCATGCGTCAAATTCATTTCGAACATGCGCGGGCTTCCGGGCGGACAGGTAAGTGTACACACACTCACTTTTCTCGTCGAGAAACACGCCGAGGAGAATCTCGACGAGAAAATAGAGAGCAGGTTCTCTATTTTCTCGTCGAGGTTTCTTGTCGGTTTTCTCGACGAGAAACACACTAGCAGCGTACACACGACCGATTTACTCGGCAAGACCTCTATGCCAGCAAGTTTCTTGCTGGTTCTTGCCGAGAAAATCAGTCGTGTGTACGAGGCCATAGTTTCTTTCACTGTGCAAGTACTTGTTTCCAGGGACCTGGAAGGACAGTGAGTGAATTCTCCTTGTGCTATATTGTGCTTAAAAAAAACATTTTTTCTAGGGACAGAAAACTGTAGGTAGGGAGAGTGTCAGTTTCTTTCACTGTGCAAGTCCTTGTTTCTAGGGACCTGGAAGGACAGTGAGTGAATTCTCCTTGTGCTATATTGTGCTTAAAAAAAACATTTTTTCTAGGGACAGAAAACTGTAGGTAGGGAGAGTGTCAGTTTCTTTCACTGTGCAAGTCCTTGTTTCCAGGGACCTGGAAGGACAGTGAGTGAATTCTCCTTGTGCTATATTGTGCTTAAAAAAAACATTTTTTCTAGGGACAGAAAACTGTAGGTAGGGAGAGTGTCAGTTTCTTTCACTGTGCAAGTCCTTGTTTCTAGGGACCTGGAAGGACAGTGAGTGAATTCTCCTTGTGCTATATTGTGCTTAAAAAAAACATTTTTTCTAGGGACAGAAAACTGTAGGTAGGGAGAGTGTCAGTTTCTTTCACTGTGCAAGTCCTTGTTTCCAGGGACCTGGAAGGACAGTGAGTGAATTCTCCTTGTGCTATAGTGTGCTTAAAAAAAACATTTTTTCTAGGGACAGAAAACTGTAGGTAGGGAGAGTGTCAGTTTCTTTCACTGTGCAAGTCCTTGTTTCTAGGGACCTGGAAGGACAGTGAGTGAATTCTCCTTGTGCTATATTGTGCTTAAAAAAAACATTTTTTCTAGGGACAGAAAACTGTAGGTAGGGAGAGTGTCAGTTTCTTTCACTGTGCAAGTCCTTGTTTCCAGGGACCTGGAAGGACAGTGAGTGAATTCTCCTTGTGCTATATTGTGCTTAAAAAAAACATTTTTTCTAGGGACAGAAAACTGTAGGTAGGGAGAGTGTCAGTTTCTTTCACTGTGCAAGTCCTTGTTTCTAGGGACCTGGAAGGACAGTGAGTGAATTCTCCTTGTGCTATATTGTGCTTAAAAAAAACATTTTTTCTAGGGACAGAAAACTGTAGGTAGGGAGAGTGTCAGTTTCTTTCACTGTGCAAGTCCTTGTTTCCAGGGACCTGGAAGGACAGTGAGTGAATTTTCCTTGTGCTATATTGTGCTTAAAAAAAACATTTTTTCTAGGGACAGAAAACTGTAGGTAGGGAGAGTGTCAGTTTCTTTCACTGTGCAAGTCCTTGTTTCTAGGGACCTGGAAGGACAGTGAGTGAATTCTCCTTGTGCTATATTGTGCTTAAAAAAAACATTTTTTCTAGGGACAGAAAACTGTAGGTAGGGAGAGTGTCAGTTTCTTTCACTGTGCAAGTCCTTGTTTCAAGGGACAGAGAAGGACACCTGAAGGTAGCCCTTATTGCTCTTTTTCCCATCTCCCTGCAGGCCATCTATTAGAATGTCTGGAAGGCAAACAAGGAGAGGCAGACAGTCAGGAGGCAATAAAAGAGGGCAAGCAGGCTCTGTGTCTGGGGGCAACAGTGCTGGTCGTGGACGCGGTGCATTGTCATCAGCACATGGCCATGGGACACGCTTGTCCTTCTTTTCGGCAGCTGGACATGTTGAGCCACATCATGCCGAAGACTTGGTAGAGTGGATGACCAAGCCCTCCTCCTCCTCCTCATCCTCTCTCACCCAGGCTCAGGGTACTGGCAAAGCAGCTGCCAAAGCGTCCTCTTCCCTGGTATCAATGTCAGACTCATCATCAGTCACTCCTTCCCTAGACCCACCATGTCCTCCTCCTGAGGAGTCCCCCAAACTGTTTGAGCACAGTGTTGGGTACATGCTCCAGGAGGATGCCCAGCGTTTCGAAGGGTCTGATGATGAAACCCAGCTACAGGAAGGCAGTAGGGTGAGAGCAGACAGAGGGGATGCTCAAGAAGGACACCAATCTGGCAGTCATGTTCCAGCAGCTGCAGCATACTGCCAGATTGGCTCCAGTGATGAGGAGGGAGGGGATGATGAGGTCACTGACTCCACGTGGGTGCCTAATAGGAGAGAGGAGGAGGAGGATGAGGAGGAGGCACATCTCCAACGAGACAGGATGCCCTTTGGTGGCCAGCGTAAGGGCAGTACACCGACGGAATCACACCGCAGAGCTCCGCCTGTGCAGGGCGCTGACCAGACATATGTTGACCTGCCATGCAGCTCGTTGGCAAGCCTACCTCAAAGACCCACACCAAAGAACAAAGCGGACCTCTCCTTGCACCGCATCAGCTGGGATCTCCAACCCCACTATAACTTCAGTCCTCTCAGAAACATGCACTGAGAGGAATGAAGGTGTAGAATTAGGTGTGTCACAGCCAAGTACTTGCGGCCACTCTGCTAGCAGTACACCGACGTCCGATTCTAGCAGGCAAATTTCCCTGCCCCAGCTGCTGGACCGTCGAAAGAAGTTCACTCCCAGCCATCCACATGCCCAGCGGTTGAATGCTAGCTTGGCTAAATTGCTAGCGCTTCAACTGCTGCCTTTTCAGTTGGTAGACTCGGCCCCCTTCCGTGAGTTTGTGCAATGTGCGGTTCCTCAGTGGCAGGTTCCCAAACGCCACTTTTTCTCACGGAAGGCTATTCCGGCTCTCTACCGGCATGTGGAAGGCAATGTCTTGGCCTCGCTGGACAGGGCGGTCAGTGGTAAGGTGCATATTACCGCTGACTCATGGTCCAGCAGGCATGGACAGGGACGTTACCTTTCTTTCACGGCCCATTGGGTCACTCTTTTGGCAGCTGGGAAGGATGCAGGACAAGGTGCAGTAGTGTTGGAGGTTGTCCCACCGCCACGCCTCCAAAATGCTACTACTGGTTGTGACACACCTCTCTCCTCCTCCACCCCCTCCTCTTCTTCTTCCTCCATGGCCTCTTCCTGTGGTTTGTCCTATGAACCAGCGGTGCTCCGTAGCCGTTCACGGGGCTACGCAAGTACGCAGGCAAAAAGATGCCATGCCGTGCTTGCGCTGGTGTGTTTGGGGGACAGAAGCCACACTGGGGCAGAGGTCCTGTCTGCTCTGCAGGGCCAGGCCGAGAGGTGGTTGACGCCACGCCAGCTTAAGCCAGGAATGGTGGTTTGCGACAATGGCACCAACCTCCTCTCCGCCCTCCGACAGGGACAACTGACCCATGTGCCCTGTGTGGCTCACGTCCTTAACCTGGTGGTGCAGCGGTTCTTGGGCAGGTACCCGGGCTTACAGGATGTCCTGAGGCAGGCCAGGAAAGTCTGTGTGCCTTTCCGCAGATCTTATAATGCCAGTGCTCGCCTGGCTGAGCTGCAAAAGGAGTTGAACCTGCCCAAGAACCGCCTTATATGTGACATGCCCATCAGGTGGAACTCAACGTTGGCCATGCTGCAGCGGCTGCACACGCAGCAGAGGGCCATCAATGAGTACCTGTGCGACTACGGCACCAGGACAGGGTCAGGGGAGCTTGGTTTTTTTTCTCCACGCCAGTGGGGCATGATCAGGGATGCATGCACTGTCCTGGCACCATTTGAGGAGGCCACGAGGATGGTGAGCAGTGACAGTGCATGCATCAGTGACACTGTACCTCTTGTCCACCTGTTGGAGCACACGCTGCGTGGAATAATGGACAGGGCACTTGAGGCAGAACAGAGGCAGGAAGAGGAGGACTTCCTTGCCTCTCAAGGCCCCCTTTACCCAGACAGTGTTCCTTCTGTCCCACCCATCGCACAGGAAGAGGAAGAGGAGGAGGAGGAGGAGGAGGAGGAGGAGGATTGTGTCAGCATGGAGGTGGAGGCTGGCACTCAGCATCATCAGCAGCAGTCTTTTAGGGATGATTTACAGTCCCAAGAAACCAGTGGACTTGTACGTGGCTGGGAGGAGGTGACTGCGGATCATGTCGTCCTTAGTGACCCAGAGGACTCCGGAGCGAATGCCTCAGCAAACCTACGCTGCATGGCCTCCCTGATCCTGCAAAGTCTGCGGAAGGATCCTCGTATTCTTCGGATCAAGGAGAGGGACCATTACTGGCTGGCCACTCTCCTTGATCCACAGTACAAGGGTAAGGTTGCGGACCTTATGTTACCGTCGCAGAGGGAGCAGAGGATGAGACAACTCCGGGAGGCCTTGCAGAAAGGTCTGTGCAACGCGTTCCCAGAGACTGGGAGGTTACAAACTCCTGGTCCAGGACAACGAGTTGCTGAGGCTTCGGCCAGTCAAAGAAGGAGCGGTGGGGAAGGTGGCCGTCTGACCGATGCATTCAGACAATTCTTTAGTCCGCAGCCCCAAAGTATGATTGGTTCCAGCAACCATCGCCAGCGTCTGATAAACATGGTGCAGGAATATCTAGGGGCAAGGTCAGACTTGGACACCTTCCCCACCGAAAATCCTCTGGCTTACTGGGTCTTGAGGATGGATCACTGGCCAGAGCTTGCACAGTATGCAATTGAGCTACTGGCCTGTCCTGCATCCAGCGTTCTTTCGGAACGCACATTCAGTGCTGCTGGAGGATTTGTCACGGATCACAGGGTGCGCCTGTCCACCGACTCGGTTGATCGACTGACTTTCATCAAGATGAACCAGTCTTGGATCACCACCAGCTACCACACACCTGATGCTGATATAACAGACTAATTGATTTTAACATGTCACGTCCCTTCAAGACTGATGCTGATGCTGAGTGCCTGTGCTGTTATGTTGACTGGCTATCCTCCTCCTCCGAGTCCTCAATGATACGATTGATGATGATAGCTTGGAAGATCATTTTTGTTTATGGGTGCCGCCACCAGTGGCTAAGGCCCAATTTTTCAGCCCCTGTTTTACAGGGGCGTGTACTTACAATTTTTTTAGCAATAATTTGCCATAGGGCTCATTGCTGTGCTCCAAGTACAGTATCTGTGAGGGGTTGTAGTGTTGTGCCACCAGTGCCTAAGGCCCAATTTTTCAGCCCCTGTTCAACAGGGGCATGCAATTACAATTCTTGATGTAATAATTCACAGCAGGGCCCATTCCTGCACCCACCAAGAGTAAGTCTGAGGGCTTACAGTGTTGTGGCAACGCCACCACCACCACCACCACGAAAGGCCCAATTTTTCAGCCCCTGTTCAAAAGGGGCATGTAATTACAATTCTTGATCTAATAATTCACAGCAGGGCCCATTCCTGCACCCACCAAGAGTAACTCTGAGGGCTTACAGTGTTGTGGCAACACCACCACCACCACCACCACCACGAAAAGCCCAATTTTTCAGCCCCTGTTCAACAGGGGCATGCAATTACAATTCTTGATCTAATAATTCACAGCAGGGCCCATTGCTGCACCCACCAAGAGTAACTGTCAGGGCTTACAGTGTTGTGGCACCAGCACCACCATCAAAGCCCCAATTTTTACTACCACTGTTCAACAATTATATGTAATTAAAATTCCTGATATAATAGTTGACAGCAGGGCGTTCCAGCACCAACCAAGAGTAACTGTGAGTGCTTACAGTGTTGTGCCAACACCAACAACTAAGGGGCCTATTTCTGCAGAGTATATACGGCAGGTCCCTACTTTCAAACATCCAACTTACAAACGACTCCTACTTGCAAACGAAAGAAGACAACAGGAAGTGAGAGGAAATCTACCCCTAGGAAGGAAAATTCTCTCCTGTAAGAATAAATATGGGAGAAAGGTGTCTCCTCTGTACTGATGCTTTATCAGCAATCCTTGTTTCAAGAAAAACACCACATTTCAAAAACAGTTGTCATTGGGACGGAAAGTGAGGTGAAATGTTCTGAACAGGGGCACAGACAGCAAAACAAATGTTACAGGGGTGATAACCCTTACCTATGTTTCCCAAAAAGTTTAAAAATAGATTTTTGGGCTGGAGCTACACTTCAACAATGTACCTGTTCAAAATTACAAACACATTCTACATAAGAACAAACCTACAGTCCCTGTCTTGTACGCACCGCCTGTATACGGCTGTTCAGAGTATATAGGGCCTTTTTTATTTTATGTGCGGGGTTCCCCTTAATATCCATACAAGACCCAAAGGGGCTGGTAATGGGCTGGGGTAGGGGGGGGGGGGTCATGGGGTAGCTATGCCATTTTTCTTAAAGATTTTCATCCATATTACCGGGACCAGACATTACATTAAAGCCGCAAGAAGTTTTAAATGGCTTTTTTTTCCTTTAGAAGTGTCATTTTGTGCAGGGACAGTTCTAAACACGGGAAACACGTGGCACTTCACAGGCATACTTTAGACACCCCCCAGGTACGATATTTAAAGGAATATTTGACTTTTTTTTTTCACTTTATGCATCATTAAAATGACTGCTCCCGAAAAACGACCGTTTTTAAAACTTCTTTTTGCATTGATACATGTCCCCTGGTGCAGAACCCGGGTTCCCAAACCCTTTTTAGGACAATAACATGCATAATAGTTGTTATAATTAGCACTTTAGAATTCGAACGTTCGCATCCATTGTATTTAATAGGGTTCTAATGTTCGTACGAACTTTCGGTCCGTTCGCGGGTTCTGGTGCGAACCGAACCCGGGGGTGTTCGGCTCATCACTAGTGCTGACATCCCTATGTGATTGCAGCCATTGATCGTGGATGAGGAGGAGGAGGAAACACAGGACAAAGATTTGACTCCATTGTGAGGCTTTTCACCCCTGCAGGGGTACATCTTTTTGATAATTGCGGACCTGAGGGGGGAGCACGTGTGAAGATTCACCGATTTTTACTTCTTATGCCGCGTACACACGACCGTTTTTAATGTCATTGAAAAAAACGTAATTTTTCTTGATGTGATTCTTCACAAGCCTGCCTTGCCTACACACTATCGTGGAAAAAAATGCTTGAGTAAAGCGCGGTGACGTACAACACGTACGACGGCACTATAAAAGGGAAGTTCCATTCGGATGGCGCCACCCTTCATGTTAGTAAAGTTTGAGAGACGATTTGCGCTTTTCAGCCTTGTGCTTTTCAGTCCGTTACAGCGTGACGAATGTGCTATCTCCATTACGAACGCTAGATTTACCAGAATGAGCGCTCCCGTCTCATACTTGATTCCGAGCATGCGCATTTTTTTTCACGTCGTTAAAGCCCACACACGGCCATTTTTCATGACGAGAAAAACGACGATGTGAAAAACGACGAGAAAAATTAGAGCATGTTCCAATTTTTTTCTTGCCCATTTTTCACGTTGAGAAAAATGCTCTGAAGCCCACACACGATCGTTTTTAATGACCATTTAAAAAAATGGCATTTTTCTCGTCATTAAAAACGGTCGTGTGTACGCGGCATTACAGTATTCACTCAAGCACCAGCCACTTTTTTTTGAAGATGATCACCTATTTGAATTTATGAACTGTTTTTTTTTTTTATATTTGCTTATATATTGAATTAATTTTTTTCCAGAAACTGACATTACCTTTGTTGTTTTACACTACTAGCACTTTATTCGTTTTTATACCTTTATGTCACTTATTGATGTTATTAGACTGCAGGGTTGTGCCTGCACACTTCATATACTTATTCAGTAGTGCACAGATGTCAAACACAAGGCCCGTGGGCCGAATCCGGCCCTCGCACCTCTTCTGCAGCTGCCGGAGAGCTCCAGCCCTCCTCTGGTCCTCCTCCAGACACTTACTTTCTGCTTTCAAGCAATGCATCCAGCTTCTTCCCAGCAGAAGCATAAGGAAAGGGGAGTGCACTGTGATGTAAGGGAGAGTGGGGGACTCAACTTCTGATGGTGGGGTGACTCTTGACATCTAATGTAAGCAGTGCCGGCCCAAGACATTGTGCTGCCTGGTACCAAGAATTAAATGCTGCCCCCCCCCCAAAAAAAAAAAAATCACGCCCACCAAATACCCCACATTCATTATTTTATATCATGATAACTAAAGTGGACCTGTCACGGCTCTATACATGTAAAGGAGTATAAAAGGACCTGTGCGTGGCTGGTGGCCGCAATCGCTCCAGAGAGCCAGAACGGGGATCTGTTAATGTAAACAGACAGATCCCTATTCTGACAGGGGAGGAGAGACAGATCTGCTCTTCCTAGTGATTAGGAACAGAGATCTCTCTCCTCCTACAGTCAGTCCCATCACCCCCCCAGTTAGAAACACCTCCCAGGGAACACATTTAACCCCTTTCCTCCCAGTGACATTTACACAGTAATCAGTGCATTTTTATAGCACAGATCGCTGTATAAATGTCACTGGTTCCAAAAAAGTGTCAAAAGTGTCTGATCTGTCCACCGCAATGTCACAGTCTAGCTAAAAATCGCAGATCACCAGACCCCGCTACACTAGTAGAAAAAAATAATAATAATAAAAATGCCATAAATCTATCCTCTATTTTGTAGACGGTATAACTTTTGCGCAAACTAATCAATATACACATTGCATTTTTTTTACCAAACATATGTAGAAGAATACATATCGACCTAAACTGATCAAGAAATGTTTATTTTTATTTTATTATGCTCCACTAGACCCTAGTCTCTTTATTGGCTACAGCCCTTAACCCTTCACAGATTTGCTTTTGGAATTAACTCTTCACAGACTATGTTGTGTTCTTTTTGGACTCTGCATTAGTTTTCTTTTTAATTAATTTTTCATATATACATTTTTCACATTTCAAGGTTTAACATTTATTTCACACATGGTTTTAACCACATAGCGCTGCACATTTTTTGAACACATGGGACCTATCTGACCCCTACACTGACCCCCTGACACACCTACGTGACACATGCACTGATCCACCTGACTCCTACTTCCTGCACTACTCACATTACACTGACCCACCTGACCTACATGACCATTACCCTGACCCCTACACTGACCTACCTGACACCTACACTGACCCCTACACTGACCTACCTGACACCTACACTGACCTACCTGACACCTACCTCACTCCTACTTCCTGCACTACTCACATTACACTGACCTGACAGCAACACTGACTATTACACTGACTGACACATACACTGACCCACCGACCTTACACCTACACTGACCTACTACACAGACCCACCTGACTCCTACAGTAGGAGTCCTACTTCCTGCACTACTCACACCCGACCCCCTCCCCACAGCTCAGTGCGAATCCATACTTTGAGTCCTCCTTACCTTTGTCTGCTCTTCACCAGGACTCTCCTCAGGACCTCAGCACTGGATGTGCAGAACTGCTTCGGCGTCCCAACTTCCCGCCAGCGCCATCCACCCGCAGCCCGCTCCATGGTGTCAGACGTTGCACGCCTGCACCTCCATGATTCCATCTCCACCGCGCCGTAACAAAGCAGAGGGACAGGCGGAGGGGAAGACAGCTTACACTTCCAGTGCTTGTCTGCCGCCACCATGTTCGTGTTTCCCGGCGCACTGTGATTGGGCGTATGGCGGTCATGTGCGGAGGCGGGACTTCTAGAGCGATCGCTGACAGGCCAGCCCCACGCCGCACATGACCTACATTCGTCCAATCACAGGGCGCCGGACATTAAACATGGCGGCTGGAAAATCGAGGACACAGGAAAGGAAAATTAGTAGGAGACACGGAATGTCGCTGGCTGACGGGCGGCAATTTGCCGCCCCCCTTAAAGTGCCGCCTGGGACCGGGGTACCATCGGGTCCCATGGTAGGGCCGGCCCTGAATGTAAGGGGAGGGGATGTGCTGGACATCTAATCTCACAGATACAACCGGCCCTTTTGAGGGCAATCATAATGCTGATGCGGCCCACGATGAAATTTAGTTTGACACCCTTGCATTAGTGTGTCTTCGCTAAAGTGACAGTACACTATGTATTCAACTAAATTTAATAATTTCATCTTTATATCACCCAACAAGTACAAAGCAGTGCCACTTCACCACCTTATTTTCTAAGGAAGATGTATTGTACAACATTTTTCCTGAAAACATCACAGCACCCTGCCTAATTCCTGGTACACACAATGAGATTATTGGACGAATGATCGGTCGTTTTTTTTTTTTCTAGTATGCTAATCTCATATCGTAAATAAAGAGGTTACTAAAGTTACGAAAATTCTCGTACGACAGAACAAATAAAACACAAATTATACCAAATATACTCAGTCAAAGTCAGTAAGCCAATCAGTAGATAGAGGGGGCGTGGCCAAACTGTGGCTCCGTGTTTGAATGGACACACAGAGAAGCGGCTCAGCTGACCCCATAGCAAGCTGCATGCTGTGGGGGCACTTTGGCTGGAGGCAGGGGCCCCGAGAAGAGGAGGATCCGGGCCACTCTGTGCAAAACCATTGCACAGAGCAGGTAATTATAACATGTTTTTAAATTAAAAAAATAAATTAGACTTTAGTATCACTTTAACCACTTAACGACCACCCACCGCCGATTTACGTCGGCAGAATGGCACGGACAGGCAGAATCACGTAGATCTACGTGATCGCCTTTGTGCAGTTGGGGGGTCCATCCGGACCCCCCTTCACTGCAGTGAGCGGCCGTTAAGTGTTCGGGAGCGATCAGGCATGAGGGGGCGGCCGCTCGATTCCGCCCCCCCCCCTCGCGATCGCTCCCGGCCAATGAAAATGCTTCCTCCGCCATGTGATGTAAACAAGGCTGGAGGAAGTGATGTCATCTCCCTCGCCGCGGTCTTTTCGTTCCCGGCGCCGAGCAGAGAAGAAGCAGGTTAGTGCACCAACAGTCCACTGACACGTAGGTACACATAGGCACACAAATCACCCCCCAGTCACCCCCAGATCACCCCCCAGGTCACCCCAAAGCCCTCAATCACAGTGTCACTGATTGCAGTGATCATTTATTTTACTGATCACTGCATTTAGTGTCATCTGTGATTGTAAAAAGTTGCAGGGCAGTTAGGATTAGGCCCCTTTAGGTCCAGGGTAGCCCCCTAACCCCCCCTAATAAAGGTTTAACCCCTTGATCACCCCCCAGGTAACCCTTTCACCCCCTAACTTCAGCGTCACTAAGCGATTGTTTTTCCGATCGCTGTATTCGTGTCGCTGGTGTTTTAGATAGGCAGTTATTTTTTTTTAGGTTCGCCGCAGGTTTTTATTAGTGTCAGGTACCCCCATATATTATTTTAACCCCCTGATTGCCCCTAGAGTTAACCCTTTCACCAGTGATCGCCGTATAAGCGTCACTGGTGTCACTGGTTAGCCAGTAAGTTATTTAGTTATTTAGGTTACCCGTCAGGTTTTTATATAGTGTCAGGTACCCCCATATTTAACCTAATAAAGGTTTTAACCCCCTGATTGCCCCTAGTTAACCCTTTCACCAGTGATCACCATATAAAGGTTACGGGTGACGCTGGTTGATTAGTTTGCTTTTTATAGCATCAGGGCACCCGCCGTATATAACCCAATAAAGGTTTAACCCCCCTGATCGCCCGGCGGGTGAGATCAATTAGGTTTTAGCACCAGAGAGGGTCTGCGTCGCCCCAGGCAGTGTTAGGTTAGTGACAGTAACGCTAACACCCACGCGCAAAGCATACACCCCCCTTAGTGGTATAGTATCTGATCAGATCTGATCAGATCTATACTAGCATCCCCAGCGGTTTAGGGTTCCCAAAAACGCAGTGTTAGCGGGATCAGCCCAGATACCTGCTAGCGCCTGCGTTTAGCCCCTCCGCCCAGCCCAGCCCAGCCCAGCCCAGCCAAGTGCAGTATCGATCGATCACTGTCACTTACCAAACACAACACACATAACTGCAGCGTTCGCAGTGCTTGGTTTTTGGGGCCCTGTACGCGGCTAGGCTCCCAAAAAGTCCCACACATGTGGTATCCCCGTACTCAGGAAAAGCAGCAGAATGTATTTTGGGGTGCAATTCCACATATAACCATGGCATGTGTGAGCAATATATCATTTAGTGACAACTTTTTGTACATTTTTTTTTTCTTTTTGTCATTATTCAATCATTTGGGACAAAAAAAAAAATATTCAATGGGGTCAACATGCCTCTCAGCAAATAGCTTGGGGTGTCTACTTTCCAAAATGGGGTCATTTGGGGGGGTTTTGTGCCATCTTGGCATTTTATGGCCTTCAAAACTGTGATAGGTAGTGAGGAGTGAAATCAAAAATTTATGCCCTTAGAAACCTTGAAGGCGGTGCTTGGTTTTTGGGGTCCCGTACGCGGCTAGGCTCCCAAAAAGTCCCACACATGTGGTATCCCCATACTCAGGAGAAGCAGCAGAATGTATTTTGGGGTGTAATTTCACATATGCCCATGGCATGTGTGAGCAATATATCATTTAGTGACAACTTTGTGCAAAAAAAAAAAAGTTTGTCATATTCCCGCAACTTGTGGCAAAATATAAAATATTCCATGGACTGAACATGCCTCTCAGTAAATAGCTTGGGGTGTCTACTTTCCAAAATGGGGTCATTTGGGGGGGTTTTGTGCTATTTTGGCATTTTATGGCCTTCGAAACTGTGATAGGTAGTGAGGAGTGAAATCAAAAATTTGCGCCCTTAGAAATCCTGAAGGCGGTGCTTGGTTTCTGGGGTCCCGTACGCGACTAGGCTCCTAAAAAGTCCCACACATGTGGTATCCCCGTACTCAGGAGAAGCAGCAGAATGTATTTTGGGGTGCAATTCCACATATAACCATGGCATGTGTGAGCAATATATCATTTAGTGACAACTTTTTGTAATTTTTTTTTTTTTTTTGTCATTATTCAATCACTTGGGACAAAAAAAAAAATATTCAATGGGCTCAACATGCCTCTCAGCAATTTCCTTGGGGTGTCTACTTTCCAAAATGGGGTCATTTGGGGGGGTTTTGTACTGCCCTGCCATTTTAGCACCTCAAGAAATGAGATAGGCAGTCATAAATTTAAAGCTGTGTAAATTTCAGAAAATGTACCCTAGTTTGTAAACGCTATAACTTTTGCGCAAACCAATAAATATACGCTTATTGACATTTTTTTTACTAAAGACATGTGGCTGAATACATTTTGGCCTAAATGTATGACTAAAATTGAGTTTATTCGATTTTTCTTATAACAAAAAGTAGAAAATATCATTTTTTTTCAAAATTTTCGGTCTTTTTCTGTTTATATCGCAAAAAATAAAAATCGCAGAGGCAATCAAATACCATTAAAAGAAAGCTCTATTTGTGGGAAGAAAAGGACGCATTTGGGTACAACATTGCATGTCCGCACAATTTACAGTTAAAGCAGCGCAGTGCCGAATCCCAAAAACAGGCCTGGTCCTAATGGCCCGAAATGGTCCGGGGCTTAAGTGGTTAAAGAGTTTGCTTATAGCTATCATTTATCTTGTGCAATACTGTCCAAAAAGTGCTTCGTGCAAATTGTGCAAACCAAATCCTCTTGCTCATAAATTGCTCTTCAAAAAGTGCTCGTGTTCAGCAATAAGCCACCACCACATATGAGAACTCACCAGACAGAATGAACCCCCTGCTAGAGTAGGTTATTCAGCACTTTCCCCCAAGGGGTTAAAGCAGAGTTCCACTCAAAAGTGGAACTTCTGCTTATCCGTCTCCTCAACCTGAATTTGACAGATACAGTTTCCCACTTTTGGGAAACGGGGCAGCGGCGCCGTCTCTCGGAAGTTCGGCCCCCCTCCTTCCTCCGCCGCAGGACCAATTAGAAAGCGCATGCGCAGCAGGGAACTGGCTGTGAAGCCGAAAGGCTTCACTGCCAGGTTTCCTTACCAGGAAGGGTGACGTCTGCACCCAACAGGTGATCTGAAGATCGGCTGGGGTGCCGACATTGCGGGCTCACTGGACAGGTAAGTGTCCATATATTTAAAAAGTCAGCAGCTGCAGTATTTGTAGATGTTGACTTTACATTTTTTGTGGTGGGGCTGGACCTCCTCTTTAATCATCTAAGGTAACATCGCTCCATCCTCTCACCACGGTCAGGGATTTCATAAAATCAAAGGAGATAAAGGGCTAAAGTAGTGTATATGTCTGTCGCCTAAATAAAATGTTTTTTTACAAGTTTAAAAATCCATAAGCTATCATGCTCACATTTAACTGCATTCCGCTCTGCACCCGGGTTATGTAGCATTTCTCATCATACAACACTGGCTTCACTCAGGGGCGGATCCAGAGTCTTTTCTCGGGAGGGGCACTGCCAAAAAATGACTTTTTTGTGGGAAATTTATCGGGTAAAAGGTTGGTGTCGGCGCTTCAATCATTCCGGCACCATGGTTGTTATGGTGTCAGGATGATTGAAGCGCATTATTTCTATTATTACATTGTAATATGAAATTAAATAGTTCAATGCAGAATCTGTGGGAGCCCCGAGTGTGTCACTTGCCACCGTCGCCTGCAATTAGTGGGAGCCCTGAGCGTGTCACTTGCCACACGTTGTGGATTGTCACTTGCCACGTCACCTGCCACATCTTGTGGATTGTCACTTGCCACACCTTGTAGATTGTCACTTCCCACATCACCTGCCACACCTTGCGGATTGTCACTTGCCACGTCACCTGCCACACCTTGCTGATTGTCACTTGCCTGCCACCAGATGCAGATTGTCATTTGCCACGTCACCTGCCACAATTTGCGGATTGTCACTTGCCACGTCACCTGCCACACCTTGCGGATTGTCACTAACTTGCCTGCTAAGGTGTAGTTTTGGTTGTCTCTTGCTGTGTCCCAGACTCCCAGAGTCAGGCAGCAGAGAGATAATGTAATCTCTCTGCTGCCTGCACAGTGAGGGCGGAAGTCACTGCAGGAATGCAGGGCAGGCACGGGCAGTGAGAGATGATCTCATCTCTCTGCTCCCCCGCTCCCGGCTAGCTGATTGGCCAGCTGCCACACTGAGCCTGCTCTCTCACTCTCACCTGCGCTGCCAATACACTGAGCAGCACGGTCTGCCCACAAACCGCGCCGCCCCCCCGACAACAAACCGCGCCACAAGCGGAGCCGCCCGCTTTCTTACCCGTCTGTGGAGCCGCACGCTATTGCACCTGCCCACAGAGCGGCCTGACGTGACTCACTGACGTCACTCGTTGCTAGATGCCAAGCGGCCCAGGCGTTAGCAGCGAGTGCAGGGAAGAGGCTCCACCCACCTCCTCCTCCGCTCCTGGTATCGTGTCAGTGCGCCACGTAACTACATTATACGAGTCTCTCTCTCAGCGACGCTGATCGGCTGATGTGAGAAACTGAGAGAGAGACTCAGAGGCAGTGGCAGCCTCAGAACAAGTACTGTATATAATCGAGTATAAGCCGACCCGAATATAAGCCGAGGCACCTAATTTTACCCCAAAAAACTGGGAAAACTTATTGACTCAAGTATAAGCCTAGGGTGTCCTAGGCTTATACTTGCCTCACTTTGCCTCACTGTGCCCATGCCTCACTGTGCCCATGACTAGACTGATGTTTAACATGGAAGTCTATGGAAGGAGTGCCTGGCTTTGAAAAATCGGTTCTCTCAGACACCAAACTTTTCAAACTTATAGAGGAGACATAGGGCTACATGTGTGCCAAGTTTGGGGTCCAGAGGACCTACGACCGGCCGGTACCGGGTCCGCAAAATCACTGGAGAAATGACCGTTTAACATTGGAGTCTATGGAAGGGGTGCCTGGTTTTAAAAAATCAGTGCTCCCCGGCCGTAGGTCCCCCAGACACCAAACTTTGCACACTTGTAGAAAAGACATGGGGCTACATATGTGCCAAGGTTGGGGTCCTGGGGACCTACGACCGGCCGGAACTGAGTCCGCAAATTTACCGGAGAAATTACAGTTTAACATTGGAGTCTATGGGAGGGGTGCCCGGACTTAAAAAAATTGTGCTCCCCGGCCGTAGGTCCCCCAGACACCAAACTTTGCACACGTGTAGAAGAGACATTGGGCTACATGTGTGCCAAGTTTGGGGTCCAGGGGTCCTACGGCCAGCTGGTACCGGGTCCCCAAAGTTCGGGAGATCAGGCGCAAAAAACAAAAACAAAGCAAGCAAGTGAGTGTGACAGATGGTCTGGGGGGGGGGGGCAATTGCCCTGTTGCCCCCCCCCCCCCCTGGATCCGCCACTGGCTTCATTATAACATTGCAAGCCTTGTTTGTAGCTCCGATCACTCGGGCCTCTCACCACACCCAGGTGTCTCCAGCGGACCAGCTTTTCTTCCTGTAACCCCGCCGGTTACTTTAAATGACAATTGTCGTGCGACGCTGTACCTAAATAAAATGTATGTATTTTTTTCCCACAAATGGAGCTTTCTTTTGGTGGTATTTAAACCCCTATGTGTTTTTTTTTTTACTTTTACGCTATGAACAAAAAAAGACGACCGTTTTAAAAAAAAAATTGAAAAATCGAATTTCTTCATAAATTTAGGGCAATTCTGCTAAAAAATTTTGGTAAGAAAAAAAATCCCAATAAGCGTATATTAATTGGTTTGTGTAAAAGTTAAAACGTCTACAAACTATGGGATATTTGTATTGATTTTTATTTTATTTTTTACTAGTAATTGCGGCAATCAGTGACTTGTAGCAAGACTGCGATCTTGCGGTGGACATTCGGACACTTACTGACACTTTTTGGGGCCCAGTGACACTAATACAGTGATCAGTGCTAAAAAAATATACACGGTCGCTGTACTAATGACACTGGCTGAGAAGAGGTTAAACATCTAGAGTGATAAAACTGTACCTAACCAGTGTTTGTGCTTACTATGTGTGCTGCTTTTACTACGGACAACATGAAAAACGAACAGCAATGCATCTCTATGGAAAAACGGATGTAAACGTATGATTATCCATTTACACCTGCATCCGTCAACATTCATTTTTTTTGGGAATGGTTCAAAGCCCTATTTTTGTTCTGTTAAAAAAGGAACGGATGAAAAAAATTAAGTAAATGCAAAAACGATCCGTTTTTTGCATTGGTTGTAGGGATGAGCTGAACACCCCCCGGTTCGGTTCGCACCAGAACCTGCGAACGGACCGAAAGTTCGCGCAAACTTTAGAACCCTATTAAAGTCTATGGGACTCGAACATTCGAAATCAAAAGTGCTAATTATGAAGGCTAATATGTAAGTTATTGTCCTAAAAAGGGTTTAGGGACCCGGGTCCTGCCCCAGGGTACATGTATCAATACAATTTTTTTTTTTTTAAACAGACGTTTTTTCGGGAGCAGTGGTTTTTAATAGTGCTTAACCACTTAACGACCGCCCACCGCCAATTTACGTCGGCAGAATGGCACGGACAGGCAGAATCACGTAGATCTACGTGATCGCCTTTGTGCAGTTGGGGGGTCCATCCGGACCCCCCTTCACTGCAGTGAGCGGCCGTTAAGTGTTCGGGAGCGATCAGGCATGAGGGGGCGGCCGCTCGATTCCGCCCCCCCCCCCCTCGCGATCGCTCCCGGCCAATGAAAATGCTTCCTCCGCCATGTGATGTAAACAAGGCTGGAGGAAGTGATGTCATCTCCCTCGCCGCGGTCTTTTCGTTCCCGGCGCCGAGCAGAGAAGAAGCAGGTTAGTGCACCAACAGTCCACTGACACGTAGGTACACATAGGCACACAAATCACCCCCCAGGTCACCCCAAAGCCCCCAATCACAGTGTCACTGATTGCAGTGATCATTTATTTTACTGATCACTGCATTTAGTGTCATCTGTGATTGTAAAAAGTTGCAGGGCAGTTAGGATTAGGCCCCTTTAGGTCCAGGGTAGCCCCCTAACCCCCCCTAATAAAGGTTTAACCCCTTGATCACCCCCCAGGTAACCCTTTCACCCCCTAACTTCAGCGTCACTAAGCGATTGTTTTTCCGATCGCTGTATTCGTGTCGCTGGTGTTTTAGATAGGCAGTTATTTTTTTTTAAGTTTGCCGCAGGTTTTTATTAGTGTCAGGTACCCCCATATATTATTTTAACCCCCTGATTGCCCCTAGAGTTAACCCTTTCACCAGTGATCGCCGTATAAGCGTCACTGGTGTCACTGGTTAGCCAGTAAGTTATTTAGTTATTTAGGTTACCCGTCAGGTTTTTATATAGTGTCAGGTACCCCCATATTTAACCTAATAAAGGTTTTAACCCCCTGATTGCCCCTAGTTAACCCTTTCACCAGTGATCACCATATAAAGGTTACGGGTGACGCTGGTTGATTAGTTTGCTTTTTATAGCATCAGGGCACCCGCCGTATATAACCCAATAAAGGTTTAACCCCCCTGATCGCCCGGCGGGTGAGATCAATTAGGTTTTAGCGCCAGAGAGGGTCTGCGTCGCCCCAGGCAGTGTTAGGTTAGTGACAGTAACGCTAACACCCACGCGCAAAGCATACACCCCCCTTAGTGGTATAGTATCTGATCAGATCTGATCAGATCTATACTAGCATCCCCAGCGGTTTAGGGTTCCCAAAAACGCAGTGTTAGCGGGATCAGCCCAGATACCTGCTAGCGCCTGCGTTTAGCCCCTCCGCCCAGCCCAGCCCAGCCCAGCCCACCCAAGTGCAGTATCGATCGATCACTGTCACTTACCAAACACAACACACATAACTGCAGCGTTCGCAGTGCTTGGTTTTTGGGGCCCTGTACGCGGCTAGGCTCCCAAAAAGTCCCACACATGTGGTATCCCCGTACTCAGGAAAAGCAGCAGAATGTATTTTGGGGTGCAATTCCACATATAACCATGGCATGTGTGAGCAATATATCATTTAGTGACAACTTTTTGTACATTTTTTTTTTTCTTTTTGTCATTATTCAATCATTTGGGACAAAAAAAAAAAAATATTTCAATGGGGTCAACATGCCTCTCAGCAAATAGCTTGGGGTGTCTACTTTCCAAAATGGGGTCATTTGGGGGGGTTTTGTGCCATCTTGGCATTTTATGGCCTTCAAAACTGTGATAGGTAGTGAGGAGTGAAATCAAAAAATTTATGCCCTTAGAAACCTTGAAGGCGGTGCTTGGTTTCCGGGGTCCCGTACGCGGCTAGGCTCCCAAAAAGTCCCACACATGTGGTATCCCCGTACTCAGGAGAAGCAGAAGAATGTATTTTGGGGTGTAATTTCACATATGCCCATGGCATGTGTGAGCAATATATCATTTAGTGACAACTTTGTGCAAAATAAAAAAAGTTTGTCATATTCCCGCAACTTGTGGCAAAATATAAAATATTCCATGGACTGAACATGCCTCTCAGTAAATAGCTTGGGGTGTCTACTTTCCAAAATGGGGTCATTTGGGGGGGTTTTGTGCTATTTTGGCATTTTATGGCCTTCGAAACTGTGATAGCAATATATCATTTAGTGACAACTTTTTGTAATTTTTTTTTTTGTCATTATTCAATCACTTGGGACAAAAAAAAAAAATATTCAATGGGCTCAACATGCCTCTCAGCAATTTCCTTGGGGTGTCTACTTTCCAAAATGGGGTCATTTGGGGGGGTTTTGTACTGCCCTGCCATTTTAGCACCTCAAGAAATGAGATAGGCAGTCATAAATTAAAAGCTGTGTAAATTTCAGAAAATGTACCCTAGTTTGTAAACGCTATAACTTTTGCGCAAACCAATAAATATACGCTTATTGACATTTTTTTTACTAAAGACATGTGGCTGAATACATTTTGGCCTAAATGTATGACTAAAATTGAGTTTATTCGATTTTTCTTATAACAAAAAGTAGAAAATATCATTTTTTTTCAAAATTTTCGGTCTTTTTCTGTTTATATCGCAAAAAATAAAAATCGCAGAGGCAATCAAATACCATTAAAAGAAAGCTCTATTTGTGGGAAGAAAAGGACGCAAATTTCATTTGGGTACAACATTGCATGTCCGCACAATTTACAGTTAAAGCAGCGCAGTGCCAAATCCCAAAAACAGGCCTGGTCCTAATGGCCCGAAATGGTCCGGGGCTTAAGTGGTTAAAGTGAAAAAAATAAAAGAAGTGAAATATTCCTTTAAATATCGTACCTGGGGGGTGTCTATAGTATGCCTGTGAAGTGACACGTGTTTCCCGTGTTTAGAACTGTCCCTGCACAAAATGAAATTTCTTAGGCCCCGTTCACACCTATGCGAATTGGTTGCGGCTTACAATGCATCCAATTCGCATAACATTATAAAATACATTGATTCCAATGAGGCTGGTTCACATATGTGCGATGCATTCGCACTGCGCATTGCCTAAAAAAGTGTGCGTTCTCTAGGCATTGCGGTGCGGCTCAGGTGCGAATTCAGGCCCATTATGTTCTATGGGCACGCATCTGATTCGCACATGTGTTGCGTTCTGAACAGGGATCTTGAGGGGGAACTCCACGCCAAATTAAAAAAAAAAACTGGCATGGGTTCCCCTCCAAGAGCATACCAGGCCCTTAGGTCTGGTATGGACTTTAACGGGAACCCCTACGCGAAAAAAACGGCGTGGGGGTCCCCCCCAAAGTCCATAGCAGACCCTTATCCGAGCACGCAACCTGGCAGGCCGCAGGAAAAGAGGGGGGACGAGCGAGCACCCCCCTCCCTCCTGAACTGTACCAGGCCGCATGCCCTCAACATGGGGGGGGCGGGTGCTTTGGGGCAGGGGGGCGCACTGCGGCCCCCTACCCCAAAGCACCCTGCCCCCATGTTGATGAGGACAGGGCCTCTTCCCAACAACCCTGGCCGTTGGTTGTCGGGGTATGCGGGCGGGGGGCTTATCGGAATCCAGGAGCCCCCTTTAATAAGGGAGCCCCCAGATCCCCTCCCCCACCCTATGTGAATGAGTATGGGGTACATCGTACCCCTACCCATTCACCTGGTGGAAAAAAATGGCAATAAAAACACTACATATGTTTTTTAAGTCATTTATTAGTCAGCTCCGGGGGTCTTCTTCCAACTTCGGGGGTCTTCCAACTTCGGGGAGTCTCTTCCGACTTCGGTGTCATCTCTGCGCTCTCCGGTTCTTCTCTCGCTCTCCGGTTCTTTCTTCCTTCTGCCGGGCCTCCACTATCTTCTTCCAGCTCTTTTTGCTAGCGGGGGCCTGGTCTTCTTCGTCGCCTTCTTCCCTCTTCTCTCCTGGAGATGTTGACTCGTCGCTGTCTCCGGCTGTAATTCCGTATGAGCGGAGCGCATTCACTTTTATGGGCGTGGTCACCGGGTGATGCCACCCAGTGACCCCGCCCCCATATGACGTGACAGTCCCGGGGAATGATATGCTCCTGGAGGGGAACCCAAGCTCAAAAACGCAACGCATAGGTGTGAACCTAGCCTAAAGGAAAAAAAGTCATTTAAAACTGCTTGCGGCTTTAATGTAATGTCTGGTCACGGCAATATGAATGAAAATTCCCCCCCCCCCAGCCTATTACCAGCCCCTTTGGGTCTTGTATGGATATTAAGGGGAACCCCGCACCCAAATTAAAAAAAGGAAAGGCGTGGGGCCCCCAGGCACTATATACTCTGAACAGCAGTATACAGGCGGTGCAAACAAGACAGGGACTGTAGGTATGTTGTTACGTAGAATCTTTTTGTAATCTTGAACTGGTACATTTTTAAAGTGTAGCTCCAGCCTAAAAATCTATTTTTAAGCTTTTGGAAAACATAGGGAAGGGTTATCATCCCTTTTTATCATTTGTTTTGCTGTCTGTGTACCTGTTCAGAACATTTCACCTCACTTTCCGTCCCAATGACAAATGTTTTTTGAAAATTTGGGGTTTTTATTTAAACAAGGATTGGTGATAAAGCATCAGTGGAGAAGAGACACCTTTTTCCCATATTAACTCGTACAGGAGAGAATTTCCCTTCCTAGGGGTAGATTTCCTCTCACTTCCTGTTGTCTCATTCCGTTTGCAAGTAGGAGTCGTTTGTAAGTGGGATGTTTTGAAAGTAGGGGCTTGCCGTATATACTCTGCAGAAATTTGGCCCTTAGGTGTTGGTGTTGCCACAACACTGTAAGCCCTCACAGTTACTCTTGGTGGGCACTGGAACGCCCTGCTGTGAACTATTATATCAAGAATTGTAATTACATGCCATTGTTGAACAGTGGTAGGAAAAATTTGGCCTGTGGTGCTAGTGCCACAACACTGTAAGCCCTCACAGCTACTCTTGGTGGGCGCAGGAATGGGCCCTGCTGTGAATTATTAGATCAAGAATTGTAATTACATGCCCCTGTTGAACAGGGGCAGAAAAATTGTGCCTTAGTCACTGGTGCCACAACACTGCAACCCCTCACAGATACACTAGTTGGAGCGCAAGAATGAGCCCTGCTGCAAAGTATTGCATTAAAAATTGTAATTACACGCCCCTGTTAAACGGGCTGAAAAATTGGGCCTTAGCCACTGGTGGCGGTGCCCAGAAACAAAAATGTTCTTACATGCTATCAGCATGATCATTGAGGAGGAAAAGGATAGTCACTCAGCATAACAGGATAGTCACTCAACATCAGCATAGGCAGTCCTGAAGGGATCTGACATTTCAAAGAAATATATTCTGTTACATCAGCATCGGGTGCTTGGTAGCTGGTGGTGATCCAAGACTGATTCATTTTTATGAAGGTCAGTCGATCGACCGAGTTGGTGGACAGGCACACCCTGTGATCGGTTACAAAGCCTTCAGCAGCACTGAATGTGCGTTCCGAAAGAACGCTGGATGCAGGACAGGCCAGTAGCTCAATTGCATACTGTGCAAGCTCTGGCCAGTGATCCATCCTCAAGACCCAGTAACCCAGAGGATTTTCGGTGGGAAAGGTGTCCAAGTCTGATCTTGCCCCTAGGTATTCCTGCACCATGTAAAGCAGACGCTGGCGATGGTTGCTGGAACCGATCATACCTTGGGGCTGCGGACTAAAAAATTGTCTGAAGGCATCGGTCAGACGGCCACCTTCTCCACTGCTCCTTCTTTGACTGACCGAAGACTCAGCAACACGTTGTCCAGGACCAGGAATTTGTAACCTCCCAGTCTCTGGGAACGTGTTGCACAGACCTTTCTGCAAGGCCCCCAAAGATGCTTCATCCTCTGCTCCCTCTGCGACGCCACGATAAGGTCCACAACCTTACCCTTGTAACGTGGATCAAGGAGGGTTGCCAGCCAGTAATGATCCCTCTCCTTGATAGCACGAATACGAGGATCCTTCCGCAGGCTTTGCAGGATCAGGGAGGCCATGCAGTGTACGTTTGCTGAGGGATTCGGTGCGGAGTCCTCTGGGTCACTGAGGACGACATGATCCGCAGCCACCTCCTCCCAGCCACGTACAAGTCCATGTGTTTCTTGGGACTGTAATTGATCCCTTGAAGATTGGTTCTGATGGTGAGTGCTAGGCTCCACCTCCATGCTGACACAATCCTCCTTCTCCTTCTCCGTGATAGGCGGGCCAGCAGGAACACTGTCTGGATAAAGGGGGCCTTGAGAGGTAAGGAAGTCCTCCTCTTCCTCCCTCTGTTCTGCCTCAAGTGCCCTGTCCATTATTCCATGCAGCATGTGCTCCAACAGGTGGACAAGAGGGACAGTGTCACTGATGTATGCACTGTCACTGCTCACCATCCTCGTGGCCTCCTCAAATGGTGACAGGACAGTGCATGCATCCCTGATCATGGCCCACTGGCGTAGGGAAAAAAATCCAAGCTCCCCTGACCCCGTCCTGGTGCCATATTGCAACGGATACTCATTGATGGCCCTCTGCTGTGTGTGCAGCCGTTGCAGCATGGCCAACGTAGAGTTCCACCTGGTGGGCATGTCACAGATTAGGCGGTTCTTGGGCAGGTTGTATTCCTTTTGGAGGTCAGCAAGCCGAGCACTGGCATTATATGACCGGCGGAAATGCACACAGAGTTTCCTGGACTGCTTCAGGACCTCCTGTAAGCCCGGGTACCTGCCCAAGAACCGCTGCACCACCATGTTAAGAACGTGAGCAAAACGGGGCACATGGGTCAGTTGTCCCTGTCGGAGGGCGGAGAGGAGGTTGGTGCCATTGTCGCAAACTCACCTTTCCTGGCTTAAGCTGGCGTGGCGTCAACCACCTCTGAGCCTGCCCCTGCAGAGCTGACAGAATCTCTGCCCCAGTGTGGCTCCTGTCCCCCAAGCACACCAGCTCAAGCACCGCATGGCATCTTTTTGCCTGCATACTTGCGTAGCCCCTTGAACACCTACGGAGCACCGCTGGTTTCTGAGGACAAAGCACAGGAAGAGGCCATGGAGGAAGAAGAGGAGAAGGGGGTGGAGGAGAGAGGTGTGTCAGAATCACCAGTAGTAGCATTTTGGAGGCGTGGTGGCGGAACAACCTCCAACACTACTGCACCTTGTCCTGCATCCTTCCCAGCTGCCAGCAGAGTCACCCAATGCACCGTGAAAGATAGGTAACGTCCCTGTCCATGACTGCTGGACCATGAGTCAGCGGTAATATGCACCTGACCGCCCTGTCCAGCGAGGCCAAGACATTGCCTTCCACATGCCGGTAGAGAGCTGGAATCGGGGGAAGGGGGCAGAGTCTACCAACTGAAAAGGCAGCAGTTGAAGTGCTAGCAATTTAGCCAAGCTAGCATTCAACCGCTGGGCATGTGGATGGCTGAGAGCAAACTTCTTTTGGCGGTGCAGCAGCTGGGGCAGGGAAATTTGCCTGTTTCAATCTGATGTCGGTGTACCGATAGCAGATTGCCCGCAAGTACTTGGCTGTGACACACCTAATTCTACACCTTCATTCCTCTCAGTGCAGGTTTCAGAGAGGACTGAAGGTATAGTGGGGTTGGAGATCCCAGCTGATGAGGAGCAAGGAGAGGTCCGCTTTGTTCTTTGTTGTGGGTCTTTTTTGTATGCTTGCCAATGGACTGCATGGCAGGTCGACCTATGTCTGGTCAAGCACGTGGTGCCCAAGCAGGTCATGTTTTGGCCACGCGAGATACGCTTCAGACATATGTTGCAAATAGCAATAGTGCGATCTGCTGCACTCGTCTCAAAAAAGGCCCACACCAAAGAACATTTGGAATAACGCGAAGAGACCGCAGCGCCCTGAACATGCGGAACACTGCGGTGTGATGCAGTCGGTTGGCTACCCTTAAGCTGGCCCCTGGAGGGCATCCTGCCTCGTTGGAGATGTGCCTCCTCCTCCTATCTCCTATCAGGCACCCACGTAGAGTCAGTGACCTCATCATCCCCTCCCTCCTCATCACTGGAGCAAATCTGGCAGTATGCTGCA
Source organism: Rana muscosa (assembly GCA_029206835.1). Classification (NCBI taxonomy): domain Eukaryota; kingdom Metazoa; phylum Chordata; class Amphibia; order Anura; family Ranidae; genus Rana; species Rana muscosa. The sequence goes on along the minus strand of CM055119.1, from coordinate 124,805,091 downwards.
GCTGGGGGAACATGACTGCCAGATTGCTGTCCTTGTTGGGAACCCCCTCTCTCTGGGCTCACTTTACTGACTTCCTCTAGCTGGGTACCATCATCGGAGCTTTCAAAACGCTGGGCATCCTCCTGGAGCATGTACCCAACACTGTGGTCAAACTGTTTGGGGGACTCCTCAGGAGGACATGGTGGGGCTAGGGAAGGAGTGTGAAAAGGAAGGGAAAGGGGGGGACGGGAGATTGGGACAAGGCCCAATAGACGGTTATAGGGTGAATCAACCACAATATATTTGGTAATAGAAAATTGAAAAAACTTTATTGGTTGAATGCTATATGAAATTAACACATTTCAACCTAACAGTATGAATATACTCATATAGGGGAAAAGGGTTTCTCCTGAATATATGCACATTAGAATAAAAACGTGAAAAAAAACCATACACAGTGCACTGTTGGAAAGGGTAAAAAAGATGGCCCGGGTGGACATAGGCCGCCCGCTCTACTGCTCCTAATGTCCTTACTAAGAATGAACACTGAATAACCAGATAAGTATCATATCGATATCTGAAGCCTATAGCACTTATTGTATAAGAGGACTGTTCAGACCAATATGGTTTTGGGCTGCAAAATGGAAATTAGCTTGAATCTATATCCAGAGTGGAGTGTGAAGATCAAGCCGTGTTGGCTAATGTTCCTGCAGATTTCAAAGTTCGTGCAGCGCTACTCCGTGTACTAATAAATGTGCTGGTAATTGAAAATACAGCCACCAGCATCCATGTGGAATAGATTGATTAGCACAGGATTATATTCAGAGAAAATAGCATGGAGTTGCTTGTGAATTTGGTCTGTAGCGGACAGTCTATAGAAGGACAGAGACTATAGCCCAATGCTGGCCGAAACTGGTGTGATGATATTTGATAGGGGGGAAGGGGAGGGACACGGTAACCATGTAATATTGTACTGGCTTACCAATCCATGACATCCGTCCCGTGATTCACCCGACACCAATGTCTCTTTTGGCCTTAGCTCTATGGGTTTTTGGTGGTGTCCTTAAGCTCTATAACTCACGTTGTGCTGCTGCTCAGAGGGGAGATCCTGTCGGCTCGTAGGAGACTGCTACGTGGAGTGCGTCCCTCCGTTGGCTCACGTGCGGCACATGTGATCCGATGGCTGCGTTTAACCGCATCAGCGCTGCACGTTGGCTGAAGCTGGAGCCGTCAGACTGTATCGTCTGGGAGTATGCAAGCCTGTGTAATTGCAGGTTGAGCCTCTGGGGGCAAGAGCTTGTCTAGTCCTCTGTAAGCTGTATGCTGGCGGTAAATTCATACGGTAAATTCATTCAATAATGCTCATTATGAGGAGAGGAGAGGAGCGAGTGGGGTTAGTCAACAACCCAGAAGAACAACGTCGGACATGATGCGTTTCGTGACGAATATGTCACTTCATCTTGATGGGAAGGAGTGACTGATGCCATCGAGCCGAGGGAAGAGGCCACTTTGGCAGCTGCTTTGCCAAGCAAAGTACCCTGAGCCTGGGTGAGAGAGGATGAGGACGGCTTGGTCATCCACTCTACCAAGTCTTCGGCATGTTGCTGCTCAACATGGCCAGCTGCCGAAAATAAACACAAGCATGTCCCACATCCACGTGCTAAAGAGGATGCACCGTGTCCACGACCAGCACTGTTGCTTCTAGACACAGAGCTTGCTTGCCCTCTTTTATTGCCTCGTGACTGTCTGCCTCTCCTTGTTTGCCTTCCAGACATACTAATGGCCTGCAGTGAGATGTAGCTGCACAAAGGTGGGATGTGTAATATATATATATATATATATATATATATATATATATATATATATATATATATATATATATAGTGATTATACTGCAGCTAGCCTGCTGTGGTATTAGTATGAGAAAAGCAGCAATTGTCTTCAGTTAGTTTTAGGTGCACACTGTGCAGAGGACACAGTACACTAAATGAAAATACTTGCAGGTCCCTGCCTGTGGTATTAGTTTGAGAACACCACCAATTGTATTCAGGTACCTTTAGGTGCACGCTGTGCAAAGGACAGAAGTACACTAAATGAAATTAATGCAGCTCCCTGCCTGTAGTTTTAGTATGAGAACACCACTAATTGTATTGAGGTACCTTTAGGTGAATGCTGTGCAAAGGACACAGTACACTAAATTAAATTAATGCAGCTCCCTGCCTGTGGTTTTAGCATGAGAACACCACTAATTGTATTGAGGTACCTTTTAGGTGAACACTGTGCAAAGGACAGAAGTACATTAAATGAAATTAATGCAGCCCCCTGCCTGTGGTTTTAGTATGAGAACACCACTAATTGTATTGAGGTACCTTTAGGTGCACACTGTGCAAAGGACACAGTACACTATGTGAAAATCCTGCAGCTAGCACAATCACCTGCCTGCCTGTCAGTATAGAGAATAACAGGAACGGATCTAGCTAAACTGAATACAGTGTGTAAATATATATACAACACCTAGGATGCATATATATCCTCTACACACTGTAACTGCAGCTAACTGACTCGCCTGCCTGCTCTATCTAAGTGAAAATAAATGACACTGTCTCTCTCTCTCTCTCTCTCTCTCTCTCTCTCTCTCTTTAACCTCTCTCTTAAATCACCGCAACACACTACACAAGGCCGCCACGGAGGCGGCCTTATATAGTGTGGGGCGTGTACTAAACCCCCTAAGACATAATTGGCCAAAGCCACCCTGGATTTGTTTTTGTTTTTTTTGCGCTATAAACAAAAATAGAGCGACAATTTTGAAAAAAATTCAATATTTTTTGCTATAATAAATATCCCCCAAAATAAGTTGAGGCCGATACGTATTCTTCTACATATTTTTGGTAAAAAAAATCGCAATCGGCGTTTATTGATTGGTTTGCGCAAAAGTTATAACGTTTACAAAATAGGGGATAGTTTTATGGCATTTTTATAATTTTTTTTTTTTTTTTTTACTAGTAATGGCGGCGATCAGTGATTTTTTTTCGTGACTGCGACATTATGACGGACACATCGGACACTTTTGACACATTTTTGGGACCATTCACAGCAATCAGTGCTATAAAAATGCACTGGTTACTGTGAAAATGACACTGGCAGTGAAGGGGTTAACCACTAGGTGGCGCTAAAGGGGTTAAGTATGCCCTGATGAGTGTTACTAACTGAGGGGGGGATGGGCTGTGTGTCACATGACACCGATCTCTGCTCCGGAGCCGAGATCGGTGTCATTGTCACTAGGCAGAGCAGGGAGATGCTTGTTTACACAAGCACCCCCCCGCTCTATACCTCCGTGAGGCGATCGTGGGGATCCCCGCGGCGATCGAGTTTGCGGGACCCGCGGTCCAACTCACAGGGAAGGCAGCAGGGTCACGAGCGCGCCGCCAGCGGCGGGCAGTTAAAGGGGACGTACAGGTACGTTGATGTGCCTGTACGAGCCATTCTGCCGACGTATATCTACAGGAGGGGGTCCTTAAGTGGTTAAAGCCGTATTCCGCCCAAAAAAAATAATTTAAAAACCAGCAGCTACACATACTGCAGCTGCTGGCTTTTAATAAACAGACACTTGCCTGTCCTGGAGTCCAGCGACGTCGGCATCCGCATCTGTCGGGTGCTGCCACCGCCATTGCTGGTAAGGGTACCCGACAGTGTAGCCTTTCGGCTAAACGCCGGGAACCCTACTGCGCATGCGCAAGGCCCGCTCCTCTCTCCTACTGGTCCGGCGGCCGGGGGAGGAAGGAGGAGGGAGCCCCGCGCTGGCATCACAGGCCGTGGCTCAGACTCCCAGAAGTAGGAAAGGATACCCCCCCCCCCTAAAGGTGCCAATTGTGGCACCGGAGGGGGGGAGGAGTCCGATGAGCGGAAGTTCCACTTTTGGGTGGAACTCCGCTGTAAGGGAATCTCTTGGGGACCCCCCAGGTCACCAGAACTAGTGTCCACAATGGAAGATTTTCCCTCTGTTCTGTGGACGTACTAAAATTTGTGATTTTCTCTTACTTTCATGATAATAGTAAACAAGACAAATAGAGAGGTTTAATCTCCCTAACTGGGACACAGACGACCACTAGCTTTTTCTGCTGCTTTAAAAACGGCCGTTTTTGAGCTTCTGTGTACATGGAGCCTAAAAGCTGACAGGTGTTGTAATCTCTCTATCCAAAACAAAACAAAATAAAAAATTCCTTTAGTTACAGGTTTTGCTGCATTTCAGCTCAATATCAACAAAGTGCACCAGGCAAAAGGTTCGTCTTAATGATCACAGAATGAAGATTGTGTTGTGTTGGTAAACCTGTACAATGCTTTGCAAATGGTGAATACAGGTGAAATAGACCTTGTTATTTTCAGGACAAATTGAGCTTTTATGTGGTGGTAAATAAATGGTGATGGATTTTTCGTGTGTGTGTGTGTGTGTGTGTTTTTTTCAATTGCTTATTGTAAACTGTAAATTCCTTGCAATTACCATAGCCTACCACCATAAATTCTTTTGGTTCTAAGGATTGCAATGATACCACACATGTGTACATTTGTTGTTTGTATCCGTAGAAGGGCCCAATAAAAAGACACTTTGCTTTTAAAAATAAATAAATAATTTCTTTTTTTTTTACCTAAACACACACTGATACTGAATTAAAAAAAAAATCCTACCTAAAATAAACTGACCTAACTTTGACTTTAGCTCTAACCCTGACACTGATCTAGCTCAAATCCTGATATAGCTATTTTTTCCTTAATTTTTTTACACATGCTTTTTTGTTTATCTTTTTCTCCTTGCTGGAGAAAAAATATAATGTACTTTTTTTTTTTTTCTCCATTCAAAAAGGAGAAAACACACACGGGGGTAGGCTTTACAGTGACTAATCACTGTGATAGCCAATCAGAGGCTATCACAGCAATCACGTGATTTCAAATCAATTGTTAAAGCGGTTATATACCAGCACAGAATTATTTTTATTTATTTTTTTAAACAAAGAAACCTGTAAGGCAAAGGCATAATGAGCTAGTATACTAGCTCATTATGAAATACCTTTGAACAGAGGTCTCCAAACTTTATGAACAAAGGGCCAGTTTACTGTCTTTCAGACTTTGAGGGGGCCGGACTGTGGCCAGTGTGAGTAGAAAATGCCTTGGTGTCAATGGGAGTAAAGAATGCCCCATCATTGGTATTAGTGGGAGGAATAGTGCCCCATTGTTGGTATCAGTGGGAGGAATAGTGCCCCATCATTGGGCACTATTCCTCCCACTGACATCAATGATTGGGCACTATTCCTCCCACTGACACCAGTCATTGGAGACAGAGGGAGGAATAGTGCCCCATTGTTGGTATCAGTGGAAGGAATAGTGCCCCATTGTTGGTGTCAGTGGGAGGAATAGTGTCCCCCTTGTTGGTATCAGTGGAAGGAATAGTGCCCCATTGTTGGTATCAGTGGAAAGAATAGTGCCCCATTGTTGGTGTCAGTGGGAGGAATAGTGTCCCCCTTGTTGGTATCAGTGGAAGGAATAGTGCCCCATCATTGGTGTCAGAGGGAGGAATAGTGTCCCATCACATTGGTTTCAGCGAGAGGAAGAGAGTTCCCTCATTGGTGTCCGTAGGAAAAATAGTGCCCCATTGTTGGGGTCGGGGGGGATGAAGATTGCCCTATTGGTATCAGTGATAGGAATTATGCCCCATTGTTGGTGTAGAAGGAATAGAGCCTTGTATCAAAGGGAGGCATCGGGGTTGATTTACTAAAGGCAAATCCACTTTGCACTTCAAGTGCACTTGGAAGTGCAGTCACTTTAAATCTGAGGGGAAGATCTGAAATGAGGGGAAGCTCTGCTGATTTTTATCATCCAATCTTGTACAAGCAAAAATGTTTTTTTTAAATTTTCCTTGCATGTCCCCTTCAGATCTACAGCGACTGCACTTCCAAGTGCACTTGCATTGCACTTGTAGTGCAAAGTGTATTTGCCTTTAGTAAATATACCCCATAGTGTCCAAGGGCCTAATAAAAGCAAGAAAAGGGCCACATCTGGCCCCCGGGCCGCTGTTTGGAGACTACTGCCTTAGAACAAGGCGTCGGCATCTGATCCCGGTCCACGCCGAGGGAGCTGACATGTTCTCTCTGCATTTCTTCTGGGTTTATGGCTCTGGCGCTGTGAGTGGCCGGAGCCGTGATTATGTCACTCCCACGCATGCGCGCGGGAGTCTTCTTCCCGGCAAGGTCCGGCAGGGCCTTCACAGCGCATGCAGCCACTGCATGCAAAGTGAATATCTCCTAAACCGTACAGGTTTAGGAGATATTCATTTTACCTACAGGTAAGCCTTATTCAGTTGTATTTTAGATATCCAAAGGATATCAAGCAGATTAAAAAAAAAACACTACAGTCTGTAAAAAAGAATTAACCTTCCTTAACCAAGGAGGTCCTATTGACAAATTTTAAAACGACACACATACATCAACAGTTTTTTTTTTTTTGTAACATAGTTTTATTATCTGTTGATCGTACATAAATATAAGATGACCATTGACTCCTGTCGTTATAATTTGTCCCAGCTGTCACGTTTTCTGGACAGATTGGCCTGCGGGTAAATGTAGAGAATAATATAAATAAAGATACTGTATGTGAAAAAAATTCAAATGCTAAATTCCATCATTGCAGTTAATAATCCCATACAGTCAGGGCCTGTGTCTGTGTCCCGACTCCCGAATGGAAGCAAGCAAACATTCATTGATGGGTGCTGGTGAGGCTGCATTTGATGGGTGCTGGTGAGGCTGCATTTGATGGGTGCTTCATTAAAAAGGTGAGGTATACATGGGCAGGGCAAGGGGGCGAAGTCAGGGGTGGAGCCAAGGGGAGGCGGCAAAATTAGGTTTCACCTAGGGTGTCAAAAATCCTTGCACCAGCCCTGCATAGAGTTTCTAAATACAATATTTTTCATTTTAGTGGTCCCACAGCTTAGTAGTGAAAAAGCTAAATACATTAGCCTATTTGAGTCAACTGCACTTCTAAAAGATATTGTTTTAAAATTGGCTTGTACCAAATGTGGGCAATTCACACTAATAGTAGCAAAAGGATAAGGGTCTTTATTTTAGCCTATGTGACTCTCATTTTCACATTTTGCTTCAGCTATATTACATTTTTAAAATAAATATTTTTATCCTGGTGTGTTAAATTATTGAATTTTATTTTTTTGTGATGAGCACCTTTTAGTGATCAATAGGGAGGCTCTGAAGGCAAGAGAGGGTAGTGCCAAGCTTGACTTTTTTTTCCAGGAAATGTCAAAACTTCAAAAAATCTGCTGCCCATATCTATCGATCTACAACCCCAATTCCAAAAAAGTTGACCCAAATCTAAATAAAAACAATGCAATGGTTTACGAATCTCATAAACCAATATTTTGTTATAGAAATAGAAAACATATCAAATGTTTAAACTGAACAAATTTACTATTTTAAGAATAAAAAAGGTAATTTTGAAATTGATGGAAGCAACACATTTCAAAAATGTTGGGACAAGGCAACAAAACTCTGACAGAGTAACTGGTACGAACAAGAAAGAGCTTGAAGAGCATTTTGCAACTAATTGGGTTAATTGGCAACAGGTCAGTAACATAATTGGGTATAAAAAGAGCATCTTGGAGAGTCAGAGTTTCTCAAAAGTTAAGATGGGCAAAAGTTCACCAATCTGTAAAAAGCTGCGTCCAAAATTTGTCAAACAATTTCAGAATAATGTAATAATAATAAGACTTTAAATACAGTATATCGTCACTTGCAGTACATAATATCAAAAGATTCCTAGAATCTGGAATAATCTCTGTGCGCAAGGGACAAGGTTGAAATGCAATATCGAATACCCACGATCTTTGGGCCCTCAGGTGGCACTAAATGATTCTGTGATGCACATTACTGCATGGGCTTAGGGATACTTCTAAAAATCACAAAATCACTGTCTGTGAAAACAGTTCGACCTGCTATCGAAATATGCAAATAAGAAGCCATATCTGAACATGGTCCAGAAACGCTGTTGTCTTCTCTGGGCCAAAACTCATTTTAAGTGGTCTGTTGCAAAGTGGAAAATTGTTCTGTGGTCAAAACAAATCAAAATTTGGCATTCTTTTTGACTACCATCCACCCGACTAAAAAGGAGACTGGCTTGTTTTTAGCACCCAGTTCAAAAGCTTGCATCTCTGATGGTATAGGGGTGCATTAGTACACCTGGAATGGGCAGCTTGCACATCTGGAGAGGCACCATCAATGCTGAAAGATATACTCAGGTTTTAGAGCAGCATATGCTCCCATTCAGCCAATGTCTTTTTAAAGGAAGGCCTTGCATATTTTAGCAGGATAATGCTAAACTCCATACTGCATCTATTACAACAGCATGGCTTCGTAGTAAGAGTTTGGGTGCTTATCTGGCCTGCCTGCAGTCCAGACCTTTAACCAATTGAAAATATTTGCTGCATCTTAAAATTAAAAATGTGACAAAGGAGCCCTAGGACTGTTGAGCAGTTGGAATCCTATATCAGGTATCAATAGGACAATAAGCAAGCACACACGGGTGCTCCCACTGGAAAGCGGATTTCCATGAGGGCACTTGCCGAAGAGGAGGAGCCTGGAGCACCAGCCAGCGACCCCGGAAGAGGATTGTACTGCTCTGTGCAAAACCATTGCACAAAGTAGGCAAGTATGACATGTTAATTATTTTCATTTAAAAAAATTAAGCTTTAATATTGCTTTAAGTGATTTGCTTGCAGTCTGCTTGCAATAAAGAACAGAACTGGTGAAAAAGGGCATGAAATTGTGGACATTAGGTCAAGAATGTATTTTATGATAAGGTACCATTTACCATTTTTGTAGATTGGGTTCTTTGGTCTTCTGCTTCAACCGAGAACAACCTCTGTCCCACTGACACAGCAAAATAAGCAAGTGGGTACAGTACTGCTACTGTGTCAATGCAAAAAAAAGTTTTAAAAACTGCAGTTTTTTAAGGAGCAGTGATTTTAATGATGCTAATGCCCCATACACACGATCATTTTTCATGCCGTTAAAAATGCCATTTTTAAAAATGGGCATTAAAACCGATCGTGTGTATGCTCCAGAGCATTTTTAACGACGTGAAAAACGGCCATTAAAAATTTCGAACCTGCTCTATTTTTTCACGTCGTTTTTCATGTCGTTTTTTTTAACGACGAGAAAAACGATAGTGTGTATGCTTTAACAACGTGAAAAAAAACGTGCATGCTCAGAATCAAGTATGAGACGGGAGCGCTCGTTCTGGTAAAACTAGCGTTCGTAATGGAGATAGCACATTCATCACACAGTAACGGACTGAAAAGCACGAGGCTGAAAAGCGCGAATCGTCGCTCAACAAACTTTACTAACATGAAGGGTGGCGCCATTCAAACGGAACTTCCCCTTTATAGGGCCGTCGTACGTGCTGTACGTCACTGCGCTTTGCTCGAGCGTTTTTTTTAATGATCGTGTGTACGCAAGACAGGCTTGAGAGGAAACATGAAAAAAACAACAAGAAAAACGTCGGTTTAAAAAATGGCATGAAAAATGATCGTGTGTCTGGGGCATTATGCAGATAAATTAGAGTAATCCACAAAATCAGCAATAAGATATGACATTAGAAAACAGTACCAGTAATGATAATCAATACTGCAAAACTCCTCTGTAAACAGTAAGCTATATCCATTTTAGAATGCACTCTATACAAATGGCAGAAATGAAATTTAAAAGGTACCTCTTTCTATGGACAATAGGAAAAGTTCTTGTGGAGCAGGTATCTGAATGAGCAATCTTTAGCCCTAGTTCTACAGTCAGCTAGCAATGGGACCCAGTCTTTACAGTGGTGCACATGAGCACAGTCCCAGTAAAGTCTGCATGTAGTAGATATTGCTGCTAGTTAGATTGCCAGTCCGTATGTGCTCAGTCTCTGCTAGCAGCAACAGGTTCATTTATAAATTGTTGTATTCCGTGCTTAGGAATAGGCTAGGCTTCTGCCTCCCCTGAAGTGCTTCAATTGAAGCTCCCGTGTTAGATTGTGTATATGTAGGGATGGGTAGCGCTGCCCGTCACATGAAGAGTGATCCTCTACAGTGAGTCACTCCTCCCAGGTGAACATGCAATAGATATAAAAATTTAAAATGCAGCGCTATGTGATAATAACCTTACAATTGCAAGAATAGTGACATAAACAATAACATCAAAGATGCTAAAGGAAAAATTCAACAAAAAGAAAAAATCAAAACTTGCGTGTCAAGCAAGCTCACAGTTACAAAAAATAAGATTTTTTTTCCATTAATATCAAGTGTCCAAAAAACTCTTGTGATGAAAATCCTGATTAAAAGAGGGTGACTTCACATATGTGCTCCCCCCCCCCCCCCCCTGTGTGAATGTGCTCACCGCAAATAGTGTGACCGCACAATTACGTTTGGTCCACATAAGCTGTTGAACCACTCCTGGGCTCTTAGTAAAACAGGCTAAGCAGGATCCCATGGGAAAATCCATAGAAGATATCCTCAATTTTAAAGTAAGAAAGAGGCTTTTTATGGGCTGGTGGGAGAGGTCCCGCATCTTTGGACATGATAGCCCCCGTCGAGTGGATACAGCATTCTACTGTCAGTACGTAGATGACCTGCTGTTCATCTCATCAGATGGTCAAGCAGATCTCAGTGAGTGGTTAAATTACTTCAATGATAATTCTTTAAACCTAAAATTTACAGGAAAACTCCATGAGTTTACTATGGACTTCCTAGATGTAACACTCATAGGTACCGGCAGAGAGATAACCACTAATTTACACAGGAAACATATACAGCAGAGAACACCTTGCTAAGAGCTGACTCTGCGCACCCCAGTCACACTATTAAGGGGGTACCCTATGGACAATTTATCAGACTAAAACGCCTCTGCAGTGAGCCACACACGTTTAATGAGGAAGCCCAGAAAATGGCTTTACGTTTCCAACACAGGGGATATCCATCACACATTATGGATAGAGCCCTTGCAGCTACAGACACCATACAGAGGGATAGTCTATTAACGAACACTCGAAGATCAAAAACTACATCTGACACTTACAGCAACATTCCTGTCTTTTCTACTCCGTACAGCACTGAGTACACTAAGATTAAAAACATCGTCATTAAATACCTTCCCATTTTATTCAATGATGTCACATATAATGAAATATTGTCTAAAGGGCATAAAAACGGTATCCTGACGAGCACCTACATTGGGGGGTTCCTTTTCACAAAGCCTTTTTTCCAGCAAAACCCCTGGGTAAAAACTGTCTCCAGTTCAAAGGCACATTTAGGTGTGGCATTAACAGCTGCGACTATTGTCATTTCATCAAAAGGGGTGATCAGGTTACATCTTGCACCAATGGACAAACATTTGATATCACACACACATTTTAATCAATTGTAACACCAAATATGTGAATTATGTAATAACCTGCGAATCATGTAATGTACAATACGTGGGACGCACGATCCGCAGGCTCAGAGATCGCTCACGAGATCATTTATATGATATTGAAATCAATAAAAAAACGAACGTAGCCCAACATTGGAATGCTATACATTCCAAAGACACTTCCGATCTTCGGATACAGGGCATCGAATACATGAAGGTTCCCATTAGAGGTGGGGACAAGTTCAGAATGTTGTGCAAACGTGAAGTATTCTGGATATTCTCGTTACACACAAGAATTCCATTAGGATTAAATTTTGAGTGGGACGAGTCCCACTATTATGATTAGTCTTTTCCAAAGTAACTTCTTTAAGCTCCAATTTATTTTGTTTTCATTCATGCTTGCTTCTTGCACACGTTCTGAACATGCATCAATAGAAATTCTTGTTAATCAGGTATTCATTTGAATCATATGACCTGTGTTGTCAATAAGACATCCATTAATCTATTGATAGATCAGCTCATGTTCCTTTTGTAATTTTTTCATTTTTCTGGAAGTCCTTCTCAAGTATACACCATATATATATTTGTTAAAAGTCTATGAGTATCCATTTTCTTTTACCATTACGGATTTAAGAGTTCTGCACATACACGTGCGATCGTCTCTATCCCCTGCATACATGTCCATGATCACAACCCAGTTAGACTGGGTCTATATGGAGGCATTATTGTCCCACACATCTATTTGGACAGCAGGAGTTTAGAGTATGACACACACACCATATCATACCTATTAAATCTGTGCTTCACATGTAGCGGGTGTTTGAATTTATGTGAGGACTCTGGTGGTGTGGGGTTCCTTGGGGCCTGCAGGTGGCATTGTTGCCTTGGGCCGGAGTTGAACTCGCATCGCAAACTGTGCCTTTTTGTCCTCCCCTGGAGCTGGTACAGCGGGGCGGGGAACCCGCTGTGACGCAAAGGGAGAGGTCATAAAAGGGGCGGACGCCCTGTTTTGGGAAGAGAGTCGGAGGACGCGGCCGCACCCAGGCACCTTCAGCTTGGGTGCTGGCGTTCCGGTGTTCCAGGCCTAGGCGCTCTTGGCCTAGCTGGAGCGGAGATGGAGTCCATCTCAGGCACCTTTAGCCTGGGGTGAGGTACTATGGCGGATGCCTGGGGCTCAGTACCTTCGACTGAGTTCCGGGAGGGTGGAGGAATCCGAGGGGGCCCTAACTCCTTGGGTGCCCGTGTCTGAGTTCAAGAGGACTGGTGCGCGGTAACTTCTCTGAAGAGCCCGGCGCAGCATCGCTGGTGACGGAGAGGCCTCCATTTCTCCCTTGGACGGATTTCTTCCTCTGACAGGGGCAAAGTGAGCGAAGGTAATTCACGTTCTATATTACCTAGTCAGTGGCAGTGTCTATGCACCACTGGTGACAGCACAGTGGGCAGCAGCAAGAAGGGAAAGGATTGTTCCTCAATCTGTCCCCCATTTTCCAAAGGAGAAAGACTGTTTTATTGCTTGGCAAGAAGAATAAAACTGAGTTGTACCTACTCACTGTGTGTAACTTGGGTTACTAAAGCAAAGGAGTCAGGGACGAAGGACTGGACTTGACTCTAGGACACCTACACAAAAGCCCAATCTTCTGGCCTTCACCTCCTAGTTACGGAGGACATGGGCTGTGGTGTGTATCATCTCTCTCTCCCAGGTACCCCTAGACAACAGCCATATGACCGATAAAGAAAGGGAGAGAGGTGAGGGCGCTACACACATATTCCCCAAATTCATGGAGGATACAGAAATGACAGATAAACGGTTCTCTTTTCTTTTCTTTTCCCTTTTTTCCTTTCTTTTCTTCGCAGGAAACAAATACATAATTTTTTTTAAACATTTTTTTCATTATTATTTTTTACGTTAACAAGTGTACATCTGTGTGATGGATGTTGCACTAGTGTACATCTTCACACAGCTTACTTGGCGACGTGTACACATGTCTCTCAGATTTTCCGTGTTGTGATCATTTGATCAACCAATCATCATCTTTTCATGGCAAATAACATGTCCAGAGATTTTCTAGATACTCGCCACTTGAATCCTTTACATTATAGTCATGTTTGATCTATCATTTATTCAAAGTGGAAGCTAATATCTGATATCTCATGGAGCAACTTTTTATTCAGTATAATATAACTTATGTTCCGCTTTTTTAGCGTGAAGTTTTTACAATATACTTTTATGTTTTTATGTATTCATCTGCATGCAGTGGCTGATAGACATGGGCAAAGCTGCATAAAACGAGCGCACATTATAGAGGCGACATCGCGGCTAATTGCGAGCAGACATGTTGGAATGCATTCCACACAAGAAACTATCATCCATACACAAGATTGTTTCATTGGCCTCCATATCATGAAGCCCACACACGACAGTGTATCGGAACAATTCTTCACATTTTTCCTAACACGTCAACTCACATTTACATTATTTTTAGTTAGTTCTTTGTTGTTTGCACACATCACTAATTAACATTGCAACCAACATAGGTGTACACACACTCAAGTCCTAAATATACCAATACTTTTTAATATAAATTTGTATATATATTCGTTTATCACTACATATATGGAAATATTGTGTGGACTTTTAATACATAGCTAAAAAATTCTATCTGTATATATTAATACACTTTATTATGCACATACACATGCACATACATATACAGTATTTCTTTCATCCATGTCACATAACTTTTATCTTAAGAGTAGTATCCAATCCATACATATTCACATTGTAGCACAGTTTTGCACTTGCTTTATATGTCCTGTAGATAGCATTACCACCCACACTTAAGTTTGACAACCACTAGGGATACACGCTATCTACATAGTCATATTAATATGGATTTTTTTGAATGGTCTCTTCTTTTTTTTTTTTTTTTTCCTTCTTTTCTTCTTCCTCTTTCCCCTTTTTCTAACACAGGTGTGTGTTCTTCTTCACAATCACATTACTCACTCTAATTACCTTCACAGGTAACACCCAACATTTTACCAATTAACCAATTGGAACTTTGATTATTTTTTCACTTGTCATGTGAATAGAGGTATATATTTGATGTGAATTGAGTGTATGTTAGCTATGATTAAGCACTGATTTGCAGTGTGAAAGATGTCAGCTCCTCTTGCTGTGTTTTGCTGTCATATGTGTTGATGTGACCTTGTTTTTTAAAATAAAGAACCAACAAATTTTTTGGAGTGTGGCTGTCCAAGCTTTTCTTTAGTTTCTGCAAGAAAGAGGCTGGATTGTGCATTTATCGTTTGATTATAAATTTATTAGAAAAAAGAACATCAGGGTTCTCATGATCCGATCCCCCCTGAGGAAGACACGTGATTAGCCCTGTGTCGTCACGTGTATGGGAGGGGCCAGGACGGTGGAGGAGACAGTTCCATGCTTGTTTGAGCAAGCTGCTGACACACACAAGTGTGGAAGCCATTTGGAGAGGATTTTTATACTAAATGCCTATAGTGCCTATAGTTTGGTGTGCTGGAAGCACCTATGAAATGTGATTACCCTGATGTTCTTACTTTAAAATTGAGGATATCTTCTCTGGATTTTCCTGTGGATGCTGCTGAGCCTGTTTTACTAAGAGCCCAGGAGTGGTTCAACAGCTTATGTGGACCAACCTAATTGTGTGGTCACACTATTTGAGGTGAGCACATTCACACTGGGGGGGGGGGGGCACATGTGTGGAGGCATCCTCTTTTAATCAGGATTCTCATCACAAGAGTCACTTTATGGGACATTTGGTGTGTATTTATTTATTTATTTATTTATATATATATATATATATATATATATATATATATATATATAATCTTCCTTTTTTTTCACTGTGAGCTTGCTTGACACAAAAGTTTTGATTTATTCTTTTTGTTGAATTTTTCCTTTTTCAGCATCTTTGATGTTATTGTTTATGTCACTATTCTTGAAATTGTAAGGTTATTATCACATAGCGCTGCATTGTTTATTCTTATACATATTTTCTCACAGATTATGGGATTGTGATCAATGCTTAGCAGCTGTGAATTGGCACTTTATTCACTTTGTTTATTCAATTTTTCACTTGTTGCTAGTTGGGTAGCTCCCAAGATTTTTATTTATAAATATGCACAAGATGGTTGAGGATTACTCCTGTCACCTGAAGGGTGATTCCCCAAATAGGTCACTCTTCTCAGATGAATGGTGAGCGATTTCCCAATGAGGTAGATGTCATAGAAGGTGTTCTCACCCTGTGACCTATATCAAATAGTGTATTAATAATGCTCTGGTAATTGTGCTGCTTACAACCATGTGTCCAATACCCAATACCAAAGTAAATGTGCAAAATGTAATATTAATCTCATTAAATAAACAAAGGCAATCAAATTTCATCATAGATAATTCATCCCAAACAATATATAGCAAATGTGCAAGATAATATATGAAAAAAAAAAAAAAAAATATATATATATATATATATATGTGTAGCGACCTCACACCATCTCTTTCTTCTAGGGGTATCACACATGACAGGGTGAGATGCGCTACGGCCCATGTCCTCCCCATAACTGTGGGTGAGGTGAAGGCCAGTACCAGATATCTCCTCGGGCCTATGTGCTTCTGTAAAGGATTAAGTCCTGTTGTGCCAACACTTCCCTTTGCTCCCATTAACCAGAGTTCCACACACCGATCACAGTCCAACTCTTGTTTTATTGGATTTTCCACAATAAACAGTGCTTCAGTAGCCAACTGGTTGCGACTTGTTAACATATTGATACAGGGGATGAGCAGGTCGAGGCACTATCCTAATTCTCAACTAAACCACTGCGATCTTCGCCAGCGGTTACTATAGCCATATCTTGACAGGACTTAGAGCTTGAGAGTCTCTACCAGCGACTCAAGAGAACATAGATAGGAGTACCTTCGATGCGTTGCGGCCCCTATCAGGGGAAGACGTCCCTCCAAGGAAGTTACCAGAGGCCCATCCGTCACTGGGTTGATGCTGCTCCAGACTCTCCGAATGGGTAACCTCCCCGGCCTCCTCACCTCAGACATGGGCCCCATCCACTTCAGCGCCCCTCGGACTTCTCCACCCTCGCGGGACCCAGTCGAAGTCACTGGGCCCCAAGCCTCCTGGTTTAGTACCTCACCCCAGGCTGAAGGTGCCTGGGATGGACTCCAACTCCATTCCGGTCAGGCCTAGGGCACCTGAGCCGGAATCCGGAACCGCCCGCACCCAGGCCTAGGGTGCCTGAGCGCGTGATGATCAACCTCCAGAGGAGCAAGACCTCGTGACCAGGGCGTTTCCCCCTTTTATCCCCTCCAATGACGACACTGCAGGTTCCCCACCCTCGCCGTACCATCTCCGAGAAGGGACAAAAAGGACAGCACTATCGCAGCGAGTCTACCTTGAGCCTGCGGGTACCCCGCCACCCACAGGCCAAGGAGATTATTACACCGCCCAATCCTCCAGGAATACAAATGGTCATTACTCCCATACCTACACACCTAAACTTCCACCCAGGTGTACCCCACCTAAATTTAAAGACCCCGCTACATATATTATAATAACCTCATTTCATTTCTATGATAAATAATTTTTTGGAGTGAAAAAAGTACAAAAGAATTGACAGAAATACAAAAATATATTAAAAAGTCCAGTCTCAAATAGTGCAAAATAGCGAAATTTCATCTGACTTGTGCATGCCCAAAGTGACTAGTGCCTAGGTTTAGCCACAGATGTGCGGTAAATCAGGTGACTTCCATGCTCCCCTTCAGTTCCCCACTCACCAGATTCTTGCACCCCTACAGGGGTAAAACGCATGTAGTGAGTGTACTGGCTGTACCCAGACTAATCGCCTCCTCCTTGGCTCAGCAGACACTGGGGTATCCGGATCCTTCTGCCCCTCCGGGGGTGAATCGCTTCCACTAGATAAGGTTGAAGTAATCAAGTCTTGAAAAGAGGTTTTTAATCTGATTGACTGAGGGGAATTAAAGTGAAATTATAATTTTTAGCCAAGAAAGCTGTCATCTTGACCTCTGTTTAAACTTCAATTCCCATGATGCTGCACATGTGATCAGCTATGATCCAGCCATTGGATGGTTTGACAGTTTTGGTTGAGAGCACAACCAATGTGACAGTTACATTTCTGGCACGTGCTGGGATTGTAACGGTTTGTTTTTTGAAACTTAAATTAATGGGTTTACTTCCGCTTTAAGCAGAGCTCTTAGTTCAATCCTTTGAAACATAAAGCTTTATATTGTTTTCAACTGTCAACTTATTTTCTACTGATACTCAAACATTTAGGCCCCTTTCACACAGACACGTTTTTCAGGCGGTTTAGCGCTAATAATAGCGCTGCTATACCGCCTGAAAAAATCGTGCCCTGCAGTCTTCAGTGTGAAAGCCCAAAGGCTTTCACACTGAAGCGGTGCGCTAGCAGGACCGCTCCAAAAGTCCTGCTAGCCGCCGCATCTTTACAGCGGTGAAGGAGTGGTGTGTTCACCGCTCCTTTACCGCTGCTGCCCATTGAAAGCAATGGGAAACCGCGGTAATACCGCCCGCAATGCGCCTCTGCAGAGGCACATTGCGGGCGGTATTAACCCTTTTTCGGCCGCTAGCGGGGGTTAAATTCACCCCGCTAGCGGCCGCATACCGCGGTAAAAACAAAGGTATAGCGGCGCTAAAAATAGCGCCGCTATTCCCACAGCGCACCTTCCCGCCCCAGTGTGAAAGGGGCCTTATGTCTTCACACATCCCAACAGGAGTATTTTAGAAACAGTGCTTGCAGTAAAAGCCACTAGTGTGTACCTAATGTGAATGAACATTTTGTGTATGTATTGCTAAAAAAAAAAAAAAAATGCTGATATGATAGGGAAGGATGAAAGGACATTTCAGTTAATTTTCTGTTGTCTGTGCCCCATTGAGAAGATTTCCCTTAATTTCCTGTCCTGGAGAAGCAACAGAAAAAGTCCCAGAAAATAAATCCCTAAAAAGTAAAGGTAAACAGTTGTCACTGGAACAGTTGTTCCCATTGATAGATTTCTGTTTACCTATTGTTCCTACAACTGTAAAATTTGGGATTTCACATCACTAGTTTTTTTGTTGGTGACTAGACATGTGCACTGCCGAAAAATTCGTTTTTTTCGTTTTGCTTTTTTTTTGCTTTTTTCGGAAATTCCAAAAATTTGTGTTTTTTTCGTTTTTTGCTTTTTTCGGAAATTTGGAAATTCGAAAAATTAGTTTTTTTCGTTTTCGGGGTTTTTTTTTTCGTTTTTTTGCTTTTTTTGGAAATTCGGGAAATTCGGAATTCCGATTTTTGGAATTTCCGAATTTCCAAAAAAACGAATAAAACGAAAAAAAAAAAATTTTAAGCAGGGAGAGTGTCAGTGTCATATTCTTTGATAAAACTTGTGTGCAGGGAGAGAGAAGGATAGGCAGGGAACAGTGTCAGTGTCCCATTCTTTGCTAAACCTTGTGTGCAGGGAGAGAGAAGGATAGGCAGGGAGAGTGTCAGTGTCATATTCTTTGATAAACCTTGTGTACAGGGAGAGAGAAGGATAGGCAGGGGACAGTGTCAGTGTCATTGTTGCTAAGCCTCCTGCACATTATACACCTGAAGTTAGCCCGTATTGCTGTGTTTTCCTGGTGTGTTACACCAACAGGCAATTGCAGCACTTACAGCGGGCGGAGTGTGCCTCCTGCACATTATACACCTGAAGTTAGCCCGTATTGCTGTGTTTTCCTGGTGTGTTACACCAACAGGCATTTGCAGCACTTACAGCGGGCGGAGTGTGCCTCCTGCACATTATACACCTGAAGTTAGCCCGTATTGCTGTGTTTTCCTGGTGTGTTACACCAACAGGCATTTGCAGCACTTACAGCGGGCGGAGTGTGCCTCCTGATCATATTACACCTGAAGTTAGCCCGTATTGCTGTGTTTTCCTGGTGTGTTACACCAACAGGCATTTGCAGCACTTACAGCGGGCGGAGTGTGCCTCCTGCACATTATACACCTGAAGTTAGCCCGTATTGCTGTGTTTTCCTGGTGTGTTACACCAACAGGCATTTGCAGCACTTACAGCAGGCGTAGTGTGATTCCTGCAAAATATACTCCTGAAGCTAGGCCTTATTGCTGGTTTTGCCATCTCCCTGCAGGCCATTAGAATGTCTGGAAGGCAAACAAGGAGAGGCAGACAGTCAGGAGCCAATAAAAGAGGGCAAGCAGGCTCTGTGTCTAGAGACAACAGTGCTGGTCGTGGACGCGGTGCATCACCATCAGCACGTGGCCATGGGACACGCTTGTCCTTCTTTTCGGCAGCTGGACGTGTTGAGCCGCATCATGCCGAAGACTTGGTAGAGTGGATGACCAAGCCCTCCTCATCCTCCTCATCCTCTCTCACCCAGGCTCAGGGTACTGGCAAAGCAGCTGCCAAAGTGTCCTCTTCCCTGGTATCAATGTCATCATCAGTCACTCCTTCCCTAGACCAACCATGTCCTCCTGAGGAGTCCCCCGAACTGTTTGAGCACAGTGTTGGGTACATGCTCCAGGAGGATGCCCAGCGTTTCGAAGGGTCTGATGATGATACCCAGCTAGAGGAAGGCAGTAGCGTGAGAGCAGAGAGAGGGGATGCTCAAGAAGGACACCAATCTGGCAGTCATGTTCCAGCAGCTGCAGCATACTGCCAGATTGGCTCCAGTGATGAGGAGGGAGGGGATGATGAGGTCACTGACTCCACGTGGGTGCCTAATAGGAGAGAGGAGGAGGAGGATGAGGAGGAGGCACATCTCCAACGAGGCAGGATGCCCTCGGGGGCCAGCGTAAGGGCAGCACACCGACGGAATCACACCGCAGAGCTCCGCTTGTGCAGGGCACTGCCTCTGCCCGTTATTCAAAAAGTTATTTTGGTGTGGGCCTTTTTTGAGTCGAGTGCATCAGATCGCACAGCTGCTGTTTGCAACATATGTCTCAAGCGTATATCGCGTGGCCAAAACATCACCCGCTTGGGCACCACATGCTTGACCAGACATATGTTGACCTGCCATGCAGCTCATTGGCAAGCCTACCTTAAAGACCCACACCAAAGAACAAAGCGGACCTCTACTTGCACCGCATCAGCTGGGATCTCCAACCCCACTATACCTTCAGTCCTCTCTGAAACCTGCACTGAGAGGAATGAAGGTGTAGAATTAGGTGTGTCACAGCCAAGTACTTGCGGCCACTCTGCTAGCAGTACACCTACGTCCGATTCTAGCAGGCAAATTTCCCTGCCCCAGCTGCTGGACCGTCGAAAGAAGTTCACTCCCAGCCATCCACATGCCCAGTGGTTGAATGCTAGCTTGGCTAAATTGCTAGCGATTCAACTGCTGCCTTTTCAGTTGGTAGACTCGGCCCCCTTCCGTGAGTTTGTGCAATGTGCGGTTCCTCAGTGGCAGGTTCCCAAACGCCACTTTTTCTCACGGAAGGCGATTCCGGCTCTCTACCGGCATGTGGAAGGCAATGTCTTGGCCTCGCTGGACAGGGCGGTCAGCGGTAAGGTGCATATTACCGCTGACTCATGGTCCAGCAGGCATGGACAGGGACGTTGCCTTTCTTTCACGGCCCATTAGGTCACTCTTTTGGCAGCTGGGAAGGATGCAGGACAAGGTGCAGTAGTGTTGGAGGTTGTTCCGCCGCCACGCCTCCAAAATGCAACTACTGGTTGTGACACACCTCTCTCCTCCACCCCCTCCTCTTCTTCTTCCTCCATGGCCTCTTCCTGTGCTTTGTCCTTGGAACCAGCGGTGCTCCGTAGGCGTTCAAGGGGCTATGCAAGTACGCAGGCAAAAAGATGCCATGCCGTGCTTGCGCTGGTGTGTTTGGGGGACAGGAGCCACACTGGGGCAGAGGTTCTGTCTGCTCTGCAGGGGCAGGCCGAGAGGTGGTTGACGCCATGCCAGCTTAAGCCAGGAATGGTGGTTTGTGACAATGGCACCAACCTCCTCTCCGCCCTCCGACAGGGACAACTGACCCATGTGCCCTGTGTGGCTCACATCCTTAACCTGGTGGTGCAGCGGTTCTTGGGCAGGTACCCAGGCTTACAGGATTGCCTGAGGCAGGCCAGGAAAGTCTGTGTGCATTTCCGCAGATCTTATAATGCCAGTGCTCGCCTGGCTGAGCTGCAAAAGGAGTTGAACCTGCCCAAGAACCGCCTTATATGTGACATGCCCACCAGGTGGAACTCAACGTTGGCCATGCTGCAGCAGCTGCACACGCAGCAGAGGGCCATCAATGAGTACCTGTGTGACTACGGCACAAGGACAGGGTCAGGGGAGCTCCGTTTTTTTTTCACCACGCCAGTGGGGCATGATCAGGGATGCATGCACTGTCCTGGCACCATTTGAGGAGGCCACGAGGATGGTGAGCAGTGACAGTGCATGCATCAGTGACACTGTACCTCTTGTCCACCTGTTGGAACATACGCTGCGTGGAATAATGGACAGGGCACTTGAGGCAGAACAGAGGCAGGAAGAGGAGGACTTCCTTGCCTCTCAAGGCCCCCTTTACCCAGACAGTGTTCCTTCTGTCCCACCCATCGCACAGGAAGAGGAGGAGGAGGATTGTGTCAGCATGGAGGTGGAGACAGGCACTCAGCATCATCAGCAGCAGTCTTTTAGGGATGATTTACAGTCCCAAGAAACCAGTGGACTTGTACGTGGCTGGGAGGAGGTGGCTGCGGATCATGTCGTCCTTAGTGACCCAGAGGACTCCGGACCGAATGCCTCAGCTAACCTACGCTGCATGGCCTCCCTGATCCTGCAAAGTCTGCGGAAGGATCCTCGTATTCTTCGGATCAAGGAGAGGGACCATTACTGGCTGGCCACTCTCCTTGATCCACGGTACAAGGGTAAGGTTGCGGACCTTATCTTACCATCGCAGAGGGAGCAGAGGATGAGACAACTCCGGGAGGCCTTGCAGAAAGGTCTGTGCAACGCGTTCCCAGAGACTGGGAGGTTACAAACTCCTGGTCCTGGACAACGAGTTGCTGAGGCTTCGGTCAGTCAAAGAAGGAGCGGTGGGGAAGGTGGCCGTCTGACCGATGCGTTCAGACAATTCTTTAGTCCACAGCCCCAAGGTATGATCGGTTCCAGCAACCATCGCCAGCGTCTGATATACATGGTGCAGGAATACCTAGGGGCAAGGTCAGACTTGGACACCTTCCCCACCGAAAATCCTCTGGCTTACTGGGTCTTGAGGATGGATCACTGGCCAGAGCTTGCACAGTATGCAATTGAGCTACTGGCCTGTCCTGCATCCAGCGTTCTTTCAGAACGCACATTCAGTGCTGCTGGAGGATTTGTCACGGATCACAGGGTGCGCCTGTCCACCGACTCGGTTGATCGACTGACCTTCATAAAGATGAACCAGTCTTGGATCACCACCAGCTACCAAACACCTGAAGCTGATATAACAGACTAATTTATTTTCAAATGTCACATCCCTTTAAGACTGATGCTGATGCTGAGAGACTGTCCTGTTATGTTGACTGACTATCCTCCTCCTCCTCAATGATCCGATTGATGATGATAGCTTGGAAGAACATTTTTGTTTCTGGGTGCCGCCACCAGTGGCTAAGGCCCAATTTTTCAGCCCCTGTTTAACAGGGGCATGTAATTAAAAAAATTTATGCAATGCTTTGCAGCAGGGCTCATTCCTGCACTCCAACTAGAGTATCTGGGAGAGGTTGCAGTGTCGTGGCAACAGCACCAGTGGCTAAGGCCCAATTTTTCAGCCCCTGTTTAACAGGGGCGTGTAATTACAATTTTTGATGCAATACTTTGCAACAGGGCTCATTGCTGTGCTCCAAGTACAGTATCTGTGAAGGGTTGCAGTGTTGTGGCACCAGTGCCTAAGGCCCAATTTTTCTGCCCCTGTTTAACAGGGGCATGTAATTACAATTCTTGATCTAATAATTCACAGCAGGGCCCATTCCTGCGCTCACCAAGAGTAACTGTGAGGCCTTACAGTGTTGTGTCAACACCACCACCACCACCACCAAAGGCCCAATTTTTTAGCCCCTGTTCAACAGGGGCATGCAATTACAATTCTTCATCTAATAATTCACAGCAGGGCCCATTAATGCGCCCACCAAGAGTAACTGTGAGGGCTCACAGTGTTGTGGCAACACCAACTTGTAAGGGGCAAATTTCAGCTGAGTATATACGGCAGGCCCCTACTTTCAAACATCCAACTTACAAACGACTCCTCCTTGCAAACGGAAGGATACAACAGGAAGTGAGAGGAAATCTACCCCTAGGAAGGCAAATTCTCTCCTGTAAGAGTTAATATGGGAAAAAAAGTGTCTCCTCTCCACTGATGCTTTATCACCAATTCTTGTTTCAATAAAAACCCAAAATCTTCAAAAAACATTTGTCATTAGGACGGAAAGTGAGGTGAACTGTTCTGAACAGGTGCACACTGCACAGACAGCAAAACAAATGTTACAGGGGTGATAACCCTTCCCTATGTTTTCCAAAAAGCTTAAAAATAGATTTTTTGGCTGGAGATACACTTAAACAATGTACGTGTTCAAAATTACAAACAGATTCTACATAAGAACAAACCTACAGTCCCTGTCTTGTATGCACCGCCTGTATACGGCTGTTCAGAGTATATAGGGCCTTTTTAATTTTGTGTGCAGGGTTCCCCTTAATATCCATACAAGACCCAAAGGGGCTGGTAATGGGCTGGGGTAGGGGGGGGTGTGATGGGGTAGCTATGCTATTTTTCTTAAAGATTTTCATCCATATTACCGGGACCAGACATTACATTAAAGCCGCAAGCAGTTTTAAATGGCTTTACTCTTTCGTCCATGGACCGACACAGCTTCTCTATTGACAAAGTGGGTATTATCCGTTAATTAGGAGTGACTAGGCAGAAAAACTTGTAAAAAGTGTTGCATCACACCTTCTACAGTACCGCCCAGGGGGCGGACCCTCTGGGTATACCCTCTCAGTCTGCATCTTCGCAGATCAGTTTTTTTCTGTCTAGCAAGGAGTAGGACATGGCTTCCTTCGGGCCCATTGGTCCGGGGAAAAAAATATATATAGATATATATTTTTTTTTTTTGTGCTACATTTGTTGTTTCCTGCGATCTTCGATCAACTGCCGACTGGGTGACAGGCTGGATCCTCGATCCTTGTAGTCTCCCCAGTTTCGGCCATCGAGCGTGTGCCGACCCTAGCTACGCGCTGGGTTTTCCACGACATGCCCGTCGCTCCACGGGTGGCCGGTGAGCTTACGCTCCAGGGCCTGCATCGGACCGCTCAGCTTCGGCTGACCTTACGGCCGAGTCGCAGCAGCCTGGCCGGTGAGCTTACGCTCCAAGGCTTGCATCGGACCGCTCAGCTTCGGCTGACCTTACGGCCGAGACGCAGCAGCCTGTCCGGTGAGCGTCATGCTCCAGGGCATACATATGATCGTCCCTTCTGGGTCCAATCACAGCATGCCTGGCCAACAGTCACCTTCCGTGTGCGGACGATGATCTGTTTGGAATGTCTTCCAGCAGAATACATGCAGAATAGGTAAGTAAAACTCCCCTGCCTCGGCTGGGTGATTTAGCTGGACATTCCTGGAGAGATCAAGTAAGTGGTTGTGGCCCCTTTCTTCCCTCTCTCCCTGCCTTTCCCTCCTCCCTGGGCTTCTAGCTAAAGGTTGCTGCAGGGCTGGCCCAAGACATTGTGCTGCCTGGGCCCAAGAATGAAATGCTGCCCCCCCCCAAAAAAAAAAAAATCCTACGCCCAAAGAGACATGCCCCTCCTGCAAAGAGATCTGTGTAGCACCACGAAAGCTCCCCCTTTCTCTCCACTGCCACCGACCAGCTATGCTCTGATCCTAGCTCAGTGATGCAACATGCTTCAACAGCAGCGCTGCAGTGGCGGCTAGGGTGACCACATTTCCAAACTGCCATTCAGGGATACCCCCCTTCCTTCCCAAAAAAAGATGTGTTAGCACTTAAATCATCCTAACATTATGATTGATATGGTGTCAGGATGATCAAATCACATTATTTCTATTATTATTACACTGTAATATATAATGAAATAGTTCAACTCAACATAATGCAGAATCAGTGGGAGCTCTGAGCTTGTCACTTGCCACCAGATGCAGCTTGTTACTTGCCACCGTTGCCTGCCACCAGATGCACTGTGCCAATTGCCTTCCAAAGCGGTGTCACTTGCCACCTATAGCCTGTCACCAGTTGCAGCTGTGCCACTTGCAACCCATAGCCTGCCACAAGATGCAGCGTGTCACTTGTCACCATTGCCTGTCACCAGATGCAGCGTGACACTTGTCACCATTGCCTGTCACCAGATGCAGCGTGACACTTGTCACCATATGCAGCAAGTCACTTGTCACCAATGCCTGTCACAAAATGCAGTGTGACACTTGTCACCATTGCCTGTCACCAGATGCAGCGTGACACTTGTCACCATTGCCTGTCACCAGATGCAGCGTGTCACTTGTCACCATTGCCTGTCACCAGATGCAGCGTGACACTTGTCACCATTGCCTGTCACCAGATGCAGCGTGACACTTGTCACCATTGCCTGTCACCAAATGCAGTGTGTCACTTGTCACCATTGCCTGTCACCAAATGCAGCGTGTCACTTGTCACCATTGCCTGTCACCAAATGCAGCGTGTCACTTGTCACCATATGCAGCAAGTCACTTGTCACCATTGCCTGTCACCAAATGCAGTGTGTCACTCATAGCCTGGCTCTCTCTCCCTCCCTCCCCTTCAGCTTTGCATGCTGGGGGCTGCAGTTTCACCCCTAGAATTGCAATGGGCCAGCCAGTTTTTGGGACTACAATCATTTTTCCCTGGCCAATATGAGGAAAAGGGGTAAGAAACATAGCAGGCTGCTGTCCTGGGAACAGCATCATGAGGGGGGGGGGGACCCTGCAGCTGCTCTCTCCACACACACAGCCGCTCCGATCTCATGCTGTTCACCTACCTGTGCCCGCTAATAGAAAGGGGAATGGGCAGGAAACAACAGAGTCCTCTTCTGATAGCAGCAGGAGGTAGGCAACACGGTTTCTGATCCTCGGACCGCTCGCCGCTCCTTAGATTTGCTGAGGGGAACACAGGGAGGAGGTGGGTGGAGCTAGCGGAGGAGGAGGGTGGAGCTAGCGGAGGAGGAGGAAGTTAATTCCTCCTCCACAATGAATGGTGGGCCTCTCTCTCCTTCTCTGCTGACGTCACTGGTTGCTAGACACAAAGCGGACCGCGGCTAGCAACCAGTTTGGGCAGGAAATCAGGGGCCACTGGTGAGACCCTTAAAGTGGGTCTTGCCACTGCGGGCAGTAACAGCGGCACTGCCGATGCAGTGCAAGGATGACACTGCACACTAGATGGATCATGGAGGGAACCCCAGGTCCTCAGGCAGTGCGCCCCTGTTGCCGCCCCTCGTAAAGTGCCACCTGGGACCATGGTCCCACCGGGTCCCATGGTAGAGCCGGCCCTGGGTTGCTGGGTGCTGGGGGTCACCTAGGGGGTCCCACTGGAGCGGGGCTGGCTGTAACTAACATTTAAAAGAAATGTCATTTTTTCTTACCTGTGTTTGTGTCCTTCCTCCTCCATGCTGTCGGCGGCCATTTTGAGGTGGTCCATGCCAAGTTTGGCCTCTTGTGACTGCCCGGCGGCCATCTTCCTGTGGTTCGGCCACACCCACTGGCCCCTATCAGCTGATCGGCGGCCATGTTTGTCCACCCTGTATGCAGATATTGCCGTTCGGCGGCCATCTTTTTGTGGGCTATGGCTGCTTGACCTCTATCTTCTGTTGGCGGCCATTTTCTTAGAGCCCACATTATCTTCCATACAGACGTTTTTGGCAACCATTTTTCGAGAGCCTCCGGCCTCTAGGGTGCATTACACTGGCGCGAAAATTCACACAGGAAGTGCTGATAAAAGAATAAGACTTACACAGCAGCAGAGGGACAGCATCACAGGCGCAGCATAGCAGTACCTATCCAGGGTGGTGAGTCCTCTGGGTGACCCGGCCTCTCTGCAGCACAGGAGGGTGGCCTATTGATATCTTGCCTGGAGCCCTGTGAGTGTCAGCGTGTGGTCAGCATGGCATCTGAGCCAGATGTCTTCTTCCCTGAAACACCAGATTTAGCAGCTGGTGCCCCTGAGGTGTCTATGAACGCTATGACTGCAATCCTAGAGGCGTTTGCTGCCAGGGTGGAAGCAGCACACGGGAATACAGGGGGTAGTAAACGCCCCATCCCCTGCAAGCTTCTGGGGATAATTCTGGTGCAGAACCAGGTCCAGCTACGGCTCGGGGCCCAGATTCTGACGCATCAGAGACTGCAGACCGTGACCGGACAGTGAGAATGACTCAAAGTCCAGGTCAGTACGCGAGACGGCTTTGGTATCTGACCTTATTACTGCAGTGCGGGATATGCTAAAATTGGAAAATACTGCAGAAGCAGCAGAGACTCCGGTCCACTTGGGTTTCATAGACCTGCCCGCACTGCTAAGGTGTTCCCTTGTGTGTCTTTTGATAAACTCTTATACAAGGAATGGGAGAACCCACTGAGGGTCTTTACAGCCCCAAAGAGGTTTGCGGTACGGTACCCCTTTTGAGGAGAGTTTTCTGAAGAAATGGACCTCTCCCCCCTATAGTGGACCCTCCGGTGTCCAGACTTAATAGAGCCACCACAATTCCTGTAGAAGGGGCTCCTGTTTTCTAGGACCCTGTGGATAAGAAGGCTGAAGCACTCGCTTGCTACCTATACTCAGTGGTAGACTCGGCAGTACGCCCGGCATTGGCGGGGGCCCTAGTGTCTCACACACTTACTGAATGGGCAAGATTGCTACTCCAGGGGTTAAGGAGCGAGATGCTCCTCCTGATGAGATAACATTGGCCGACCTGTTGGTCCAGGGCCTTAGGTTTGTCTGCGAGTCAGACATGAATACTATTCCCCTGCTGTCTAAAACTTTGGTTTATGCAGTAGCAATACGCCGCCTGATCTGGCTAAAAGGCTGGTCTGCGGACCAGACTTCCAAGAAAGCCCTGTTGGATCTGCCTTTTAAGGGTGACAGACTTTTTGGGGCTTCTCTGGATGACATCATCAAGGATGCCACAGGAAGTAAAAGCACTTTGCTTCCCCAAATTAGCAAGGGTAAGGGGCCCCGCCAAGGGCAAGGGCCCTCCTTTACTGCACACAAGTGGTTTTTTCGTCCCCCTAGGGCGACAGGGAAAAGACCCCAGGCCGATAAAGCGCCTGCCCAAGGACAAAAGCGTCCCTGGTCCCGCATACCCAATAAGCCTGCGGACAAATTTGCTCTCGGGTGGGGAGACATCTTCGCAAATTTGCGACTCAGTGGACAGCACTAATCTCCGACAGGTGGGTTTGCGAAGTAATCTCCTCAGGCTACAAGATAGTTTCTCTCTTGTCCACCGGACAGATTCAACACCTCCAATCTCCAGCTACTACCGACCCGTCGGGAGGCCCTGTATGGGGCGGTCCAGGGTCTACTGGAACGCGGGGTAGTTATTCCAGTTTCAGAATTGGAACGGGGTTTTTACTCAAATCTGTTCATTGTGCCGAAGAAGGAGGGGGTTCGTCCAAGCTTGGATCTCAGAGCCCTCAATTGCTTTGTGAAGGTACAAAGTTTTCGGATGGAGTCGGTTCGATCTGTAGTCACGGCTCTCCATCCGGGGGACTTTCTGGCCTCCTTGGACATCAAGGACGCATACCTGCATGTCCCCATATACTCAAGACACCAGAGGTTTCTGCGATTTGCTATCGGGAAGGACCACTACCAGTTTGTGGCCCTCCCGTTGGGCCTTGCCTCAGCACCCAGGACGTTCACCAAGGTGCTCGCTCCGATTCTGGCACTTCTAAGACAGCGGGGTATCTCGCTATCACAGGCTACTTATACGACCTTCTGCTGAAGGCCCCTTCAAGCTCAGAATTAGAGGTAAGCGTGTCCATTACCTGTCAGACTCTTCGAGACTGTAGTTGGATACTAAACACGCAAAAGTCAGTATTGGTGCCCACTCAACGCCTAGGGTACCTGGGGTTGATTCTGGATTCTTCAGAGGCAAAGGTATTCCTCCCTGTGGAGAAGTTGCAGACCCTCCGGGCTGCAGTACGGCAGCTGACTTCCAGGAATTGGTCGTCACTCCGTTTTTTGCATGCAAGTGTTGGGCCTCAGGGTAGCCTCCTTCGAGGCGGTTCCATATGCTCAATACCACACTCGAGTGTTACAGAAGGAAGTTCTGTCCAGATGGAACAGATGTCCATCATCTCTAGATTATCAAATCCGAGTGAGCCACATAGTCAGGAGATCCCTGGTATGGTGGCTGACAGCACCGGCTCTAATGGCCGGGAAGTCATTTCTTCCGGTTTACTGGATAGTGATCACGACGGACGCCAGCCTTACAGGTGGGGGGGGGGAGTCTGGGGTGTTCAGTCGGCGCAAGGTCGCTGGACCCCAGAGGAAGCCCTCCTGCCGATCAATGTCCTGGTAATCCGGGCGATCAGGCTGTGCCTCTTCAAATGGTCTCAGAGGCTGCAAGGGCGTCCAATCAGGATCCAGTCAGACAACGCCACAGCAGTGGCATATGTCAATCATCAAGGAGGAACAAGAAGCTCAGCTGCAACATCGGAGATCGCTCGCATCCTGAAGTGGGCAGAGAGGAGCGTACCGGCACTGTCGGCCGTGTACATTCCGGGTGTGGAAAACTGGCAGGCGGACTACCTGAGCCGCCAGATGCTGGACCAGGGAGAAGGGTCCTTACACCCGGAGGTGTTCCAACTCCTCTGCCAAAGATGGGGCACACCAGACGTAGATCTTCTGGCTTCCCGACTCAATCGGAAGGTATTGAGATTTGTGGCCCGGTCAAGAGACCCATGGGCAGACGCAACGGACGCGTTGGTAGCATCGTGGGGTCAGTATCGACTAATCTATGCCTTCCCTCCCTTAAGGCTTCTTCCTCTTCTGCTCCGCAGAGTGGAGGCAGAGGGAATTCCAATGATCCTAATCGCTCCAGATTGGCCTCAGCGTTCTTGGTACGACGATCTAGTACGTCTGGTAGCAGACGTCCCCTGGCGCCTACCACTACGGAAGGACCTGCTATCGCAAGGTCCCATATTCCATCCTGCTTTACAGTCATTGGCTTTAACGGCATGGCTGTTGAGAACCAGGTACTGAGAGACCGGGGCCTGTCAGACTCAGTAATCTCTACTATGAGAAGTGCTCGAAAACCGTCCTCTAGGAAGGTCTATCACCGCACTTGGAGGGCCTACATCTCCATGTGTGAGGAAATGAAATGGCATCCGCGTACCTATTTGGTTTCCAGAATCCTGCTGTTTTTACAGCATGGGGTGGACCAAGGGCTTGCCCTAAGTACAATTTAAGGGACAGATATCTGCCCTGGCTGTCTTTTTTCAGCGACCCCTGGCGACTCACTCTCTCGTGAGTACATTTGTGCAGGGGGTCCGACATGTGGCCCCTCTGGTCCGTCCCCCGTTACCTCCGTGGGACTTGAAACTGGTCCTCTCGGTGCTTCAGAAGGCACCGTTTGAGAATATTAGAGATATTCCCCTGTTGACACTTTCTCAGAAAGTGGTCTTTTTGGTGGCTGTTGCGTCAGTTAGACGAGTCTCTGAGCTGGCAGCCTTGTCCTGCAAGGCTCCCTATTTGATTTTCCACAAGGATAAGGTGGTGCTGCGGCCGCAGCCTTCCTTTCTTCCGAAAGTCGTTTCGGCTTTTCATCTCAACGAAGACATTGTACTTCCATCCTTGTGTCCTCAGCCGTCGAATCCTAAGGAGTCGGCGTTGCATTCCTTGGACGTTGTCCGAGCTTTGAGAGTATACCTATCTGCTACTTCCCTGTTCCGGAAGTCAGACTCACTGTTTGTTTCAGTGGCTGGTCCCAAGAAGGGCCAAGCAGTCTCATCGGCCACCATCTCTAGGTGGATCCGACAGATAGTAATCCAGGCTTACGCCTTAAAGGGTCAGGCGCCCCCCTTTCCTGTCACGGCGCATTCGACCAGGGCAATAGGTGCCTCTTGGGCTTTCCGACATCAAGCGTCTGTTTCCCAATTATGTAAAGCGGCGACTTGGTCATCCGCTCACACTTTCACAAAATTCTACAAAATTGATGTAGGTGCATCTTCGGATGCCTCTTTTGGCCGCAAGGTTTTGCAAGCGGCTGTTTAGAGTTGCAACTCCTCCGTTGGAGGAGTGCTGTTTTGTGTTTGGGGTGAAGTTTATTTTTATGCTGTTACCACCCCTCGTTTTTTCTCTGACACTGCTGTGGGACGTCCCACTTTGTCAATAGAGAAGCTGTGTCGGTCCATGGACGAAAGAGTAAATAGGATTTTTTACTCACCGTAAAATCCTTTTCTCTGAGTCCATGGACCGACACAGCACCCACCCCTCCTTTTAAGTTTGTACTGCTTTTTGACGAACTGATCTGCGAAGATGCAGACTGAGAGGGTATACCCAGAGGGTCCGCCCCCTGGGCGGTACTGTAGAAGGTGTGATGCAACACTTTTTACAAGTTTTTCTGCCTAGTCACTCCTAATTAACGGATAATACCCACTTTGTCAATAGAGAAGCTGTGTCGGTCCATGGACTCAGAGAAAAGGATTTTACGGTGAGTAAAAAATCCTATTTTTTTCCTTTAGAAATGTAATTTTGTGCAGGGACAGTTCTAAACACGGGAAACACGTGGCACTTCACAGGCATACTTTAGACACCCCCCAGGTACGATATTTAAAGGAATATTTGACTTTTTTTTTTTTTTTACTTTATGCATCATTAAAATGACTGCTCCCGAAAAACTGCCGTTTTTAAAACTTCTTTTTGCATTGATACATGTCCCCTGGTGCAGAACCCTGGTTCCCAAACCCTTTTTAGGACAATAACATGCATAATAGTCGTTATAATTAGCACTTTAGATTTCGAACGTTCGCATCCATTGTATTTAATAGGGTTTTAAAGTTTGTGCGAACTTTCGGTCCGTTCGCGGGTTCTGGTGCGAACCGAACCCGGGGGTGTTCGGCTCATCCCTAATAGCTATTATATCTCCTCTTAGGCGTCTCTTCTCCAGGGAGAAAAAGTTTAGTGCTTGTAGTAGTTCCTCTTAACTGAGGTCCTCCATTCCCCTTGTTAATTTTGTTGCCCTTCTCTGGACTCTCTCCAGTTCCCGTGCATCCTTCCTGAGAATTGGTGACAAGAACTGGACAGAATACTCCAGATGTGGCTGAACCAGAAGTTTTTTTTAAAGTGGCAGGATTATTATTTTATCTCCTGGAGTAAATTCCTTTTTAATGCATGCTAATAGTCTTTGGATGCAGAAGCTTGATATTGCATACTATTTCTCAGTCTGTCTTTTACTAGGACCCCCAGATCTTTCTCTGTCCTGGAATCCCCCAGAGGTTTTTCCCCTAGCGAGTAACTTGCATTTATATTTTTAGTCTCCAAGTGCATTACTTTACATTTTTCAACATTAAATCTCATTTGCCATGTAGTTGCCCACCCCATTATTTTATTCAGGTCTTCTTGTAAAGTTTCTATATCCTGCTGTGAAGTTATTGCCCTTCTTATTTTTGTATCATCAGCAAATGCTGAGATTGAGCTATTTATACCAACCTCTATATCATTTATAAATATATTAAACAGAACTGGTCCCAGGACAGAGCCTTGGGGTACCCCAAATACCACTCCAGACCAGTCTGAGTACATGTTATTATCACCACCCTGTGGACATGCCCCTGTAACCAGTTTTCTATCCAAGAACAAACCCTATGGTCCATGCCTACAGTTTTGTAAATAGCTTGTAAATAACTCATCTATGGGGGACTGTATCAAATGCTTTTGCAAAATCCAGATACACCACATCCACAGGCCTTCCTTTTATCTAGATGGCAGCTCACTTTCTCTCAGAATGATAGCAGGTTGGTTTGAAAAGAATGACCTTTCGTAAACCCATGCTGATTACTACTAATGGTCCTATTTTCTTCAGCAAATTGTTGGATATAGACCCTTATCATCCCTCCAATAGTTTACATACTATTGATGTTAGACTGACAGGTCTGTTGTTTCCAGGACTATATCTCGGCTCTTTTTTGAATATTGGTACCACGTGAGTTTTTCGTCAATCAACTGGTACCGTTCCTGTCAGTATGCTGTCCATAAAAATTAGGAATGAGGACTCTCGGGTGTAAGCCATCCGGTCCTGGTGATTTATTTGTGTTAAGCTTTTCTAGTCTTTTTTCGACACCGGCTTCTGTTAGCCACAAGGGTACATTCTGTGATGTTTCACTAATGATACTGTCTTAATTACTATATCCTTCCTTTTCCTGTGTAAAAACTGAGGAGAAGAAAACCTTTAGTACAGGTGCCTTCTTGTCATTTGTAACCAACTTCCCTTCACAATCCTTTATGTGGCCAATATGCTCTGACCTTGCTTTTTTACTGTTAATATGTTTAAAAAATGCTTTGGAATTATTATTTTTTTACTCTCCTCCGCTATGTGCCTCTCCTCATAGTCCTTCCCTTTTTTTTTTTTTTAGCTGCTCAAACTTTTTGGCCATCCTCTCCCCCAGCAGAGCTGCACCCTCCCCATTAAGGTGCATTCGGTCCCTGCTATAGAGCCGGTAACCGACTGCAAAGTCAGCCTAATTCTACAGGAACACGAAACACACCTTCCTGCACCAATTCCTCAGCCACTTGTTAAGTTCCCTAAGCTCCTGCTGCCTCTCTGGTGTGGCACAGGTAGAATCTCTGAGAATACCGACTTGGAGGACATTTTCTTCAATATAGGACGCTCTACCTTACTCTAACTTTGTCAATGTTACCAAAGTGTACCCATGACAGCTAGGTCCTCCACAGTCCCACCCAACAATCCTATACATCTGATCCACGATGTGCTAAACCCGAGAGCTTGGTAAATAACATACTGTTAGGGCAATCTGTCACAAAGACTGTAATGTCCAATCTGTCCTTCTAATGATTGAGTCCCCTACCACTAGTACCTGCCTAACCTTGCCTGTATCCTTTCCCCTGGCAGCTAGAGAAGGGAGGCTGCTCCAGCAATGCCACCCCTGGGCTGATATCCCAAACATCATGCAACTTGGCATATATGCTGGGATGTACCAACTCCCTAAGGTTTTTCTCTCCACCCCCTCCTTCTATCACCCAGCTACCTACCTCTAGCTACCTACCTCTAGCTCCTGTACCTCCATATCCCCACCCTCCTCTATACTGGCCCCCACCAGTATTTGCTGGGTAATGTCAGAGCATCTTTCCAGGTTGTTGTTGTGTTGCCACCTGATTCTCTAGATCCAGGAACTGGACTTCCTGAGAAATAACTAGCTCACATCTCACACAGCAAGGTTTGCCCTCTAGTGGCTCTTCAAGGAACGTATGCAAGATGTGCACTGGGACATTTTACCTGCTACTCTAATGGGTACAATCCCAAAAAGTTACTCCCGATACTCTACGCTACTTCAAGTTACCCCAGTACTCCAAACCATGCCAAGTTACTCCCAAGTTCCTCAGTCACTCCCAGAACTCCAAGTCGTTCCAAATTACTCAGCTACTCCCAATACTCCAAGTTACTTCAATTTACTGCAAGTACTAAAAGTCACTCTTTTTCTATCATCATGAATGAACAGGTGGCACCGATTGTTCATTCAGATAAGTGACAGACCACTGAGTGCTGTGGCTGTGTGTGTTTATCTCATCTCATCTCATTATCTCAATACTTTTATACACACACAGCCCCAACTAATGGATGACACAATGTTGCAGTGCTGTGTGAACTTTCACTTTTATTAATGAAAAATGAGCATTAACAGAATGATTGCAAGTATGACACTGCTGGGCAGAGCTAATCGTTCATTCATAAAACCGAAAGGAGCTCTGTGATCCATCAGCTGGGCCTTGAAAGTGTAAAAGCATGATCAGATGGGAAGGACAGTCCATCCAGACTGCTTAGCAATGATTGAGGGATGGATTTTACCGGGGCCAAGTACCATATCCACTTGGTCTCCACTGGTTATAATACTAGCCTAGTGCTGTATAGGTTTGTGAAAGAACCTGCCACATCCCTTTATGTCAATAGAAAACCAAAAGACAACCCCATTAGGACTTTTTAGGCAGATTACAAACCAATATAAGTGTGCAATATCGTAAAATCAATAAACTTTATTCACGAACCTTAAAGCACGTGATCAAAAAGTGAGTAATCACATAGAACAAGTTTCTAAAGATCAAATAGACAATAGTACACAATATAGGTAGACACCCCTGAAGCTATAGATCCTGGAGCATCCTGCTGGTTCAGTGAAAAATCTGACCCAGCTCTGGATGGTTGTCACAGGAGAGATCCCTCCCTGTTTGTGAATAAACGTTATTGGATGTTACAATTTTACACACTTATATTGGTTTGTAATCTGCCTAAAAAACTCCCAATGTTGCTATCTTTTTGTTTTCCCTTGGTCTCCAGTGGGGGATAGATGACATTTAAAAAATTGTAAAGAGCCTTTCTCTTTAAGAGTAACGCACATGCACTTCATCTATGCCTTCATCATTGCTTTCCAAATTGTAACAATGCTTTTGCACTTGAGAGTCTCTTCTCTTGCAACGTTGAACTAATAAATCAGAGGAAGGGAAAGTGGCCGGCGGCACCTCACCCCCACTGTTTGCTGGTCGGTCCGGGACTTGCCCATCTAGATGGGTGGCGTGCAGTGGCTCAGTGTCCACTCCTTCATCAGCAGCTTCCAGCATGTGGCTCCTCCCCTCCTCCTAGGCATCCAATAGGATCGCCTGTCCTTTCAGCCAATCGGGTGCTGGTATCAAAACCTGCTTCCTGATTGGCCGGGAGGAGGATCAGTGTTACAACAGCAAATATTAATTCACTGTTGTAATGCACCTGGGTGGGCTCCAAGTGCATTCTCTGCACCCCAAGCTCACCCTATTTTGAAGCCTTTTAGAGCCTCTGGGGCCTGATGCATGGATAGGGAGAGGCGGCGCCCATGCGCCCTTAATGGACGGGTCGCCCCTGGATTAGACTCTAAATTCTGAAACATTCTCCAGAAAATGTTTTGGGAATTTTTTCACTTTTTTAAGTTTTACGGTATCCCTGTGAATTACTCTTGTCATCCAGGTGTGCTGCTTAGGTTTAATTGAGTGACATGTCTGAGCAGCTTTATTCGCTTAAAAGTGCTCCCTTTGGTCTGTGTTGTTTATCATCTTACTGCCCTGGTTATTATAGGCTATTAACCACCTCCCGCCCGTGCTATAGCCGAATGACGGCTACAGCGTGGGCCCTAATTGCTGGGAGGCACACACGGAGCGCGCTGTGATCACCATGTCTATGGCCCCTTACCACGTGATCAGCTGTCGGACAATCTGATCACGTGATGTAAACAGAAGATCAGTACTACTTTTCTCACGCTTATCGAGTGAGGGGAAAAAAAAGCCAATCATCGGCTTCTGTCAGAGGGACATCGGTCCTCACACAGAGAGCCGCCACTGCCTTATCTGTGCCCCACAGTGCCACCTTCCAGTGCCACCTACCAATGCCCACCAGTGCTGTCCAATCAGTGTCATCTACCAGTGCCCATCAGTACCGCCTTATCGGTGCAACCTATCAGTGCAGCCTCATCAGCACACATCAAAGAAGGAGAAAAATTGTATAGCAAACTATGAAACAGGTTTTTTTTTGTTTTTCTTTTTTTTTAGCAAAAAATAAAAACCCAGCAGTGATTAAATACCACCAAAAGAAAGCTCTATTTGTGTGAAAAAAATATTAATTTGGGTCAAGTGTTGCATGACCGTGCAATTGTCATTCAAAGTGTGACAGCGTTGAAAGCTGAAAATTGGCCTGGGCAGGAAGGGGGTTTAAGTGCCCTGTAGGCAAGTTCTTAATTACCAGCAGCATTGTCCGTTTACTGTATATGCTTCTTCGGTTGGCCCAATTGCCATCTTAAGAATCAGGCACAGCAGGCTGACAACACTGCTGATAATTGTGAAGCAGCAGCTTGGTATTGTCAATCTACAACAGGAAGTGATGTGCCGGTAGGATCTCCAGGTAAGAAAATTTGCTACAGACTCACAGAATAATTCTTTTCTTACAAAAACTAAAAACAGTGAGGCAAGCGTGGTTAAAATAAATTTGGGGATGGATAGATTGTTACGATTTTAAACCCAGCAAAAGCTCTACTGGTGTTTGCCTGAGCTTGAGACTTTCCTCGTGTTTTATATAGAAGTGTAGATAGTTTGACATTCTGTGCAGATGTCCATTAACAAGCCCAGGTGGTTTTGTTTTTTCTTTCTTTTTGTTTTATGTTTTTGCACAAAACCTTATATATGCTAAATAACAGATGACTGCCTTTTTATTTCTCTGTCTATATATGTATACATTATGTATAATGACTGTATTCTGATGGATCTGCATACCTTTTTATTGTACTATACAGTCACTAACTATTTTTTGTCAATAAAAAAGTTTTGATAAAAAAATAAAAATAATTTGGGGTTTACATACAATTTAGGGGCAGTCTGCAGAGTGATGTTCTGTTTGTTTGATTTCAGTTCAAGGAAAACTCTACTTTTGTGGGAAAACAAATAATCAAATAAAAAAAATAATATAGCATATACAATTGCGACACAAGTCATATTGTAACTGAATGCTATTAAAATGACTTTTCCTTTTCAATCTACAGCTCTGTAATTTTCTGTAAAATGCAATATGACAACCTTGAGGTGTTCTGTACAATAATGGTATACAGAATGTCCCTAAGAAATGTAATTTCCTGCTTGTGTCATTGGCTTATTAACTTTTCAAGAAGTCTGCACCAAGGTACAAATCAGATTTTGAGCATCCCCTGCAACAAAAATTTCATTTTTGGTGAGATACTCTCCAAGGGAAATCGCATCTAAGCCTCAATTCACACTATTGATGTACGGGAAACCACATGTGATTCGGAAGGAATCGCACCACAAATTGCACGAAAGATGAAGGCGCCATTTTTTCCTGCACTGGAATCGGATTACATAGGTGTTTACACCCATGTGATTTGATTCAGCCAATAGCACTGTTTCCTAAACCATTTTTGGGGTGTAGTTAACTTAACATAAACACCCGCAGCTGTTCTCATGAACGGAGTGCGATTGTAATGCAGTGCGGGAAACCCACAGGAATCACTGCCAATCCCACACCGCATCAGTGTGAACCAGGGCTAAAGGGATGCAGACCCAGAGATTGAAGCCAATACATAATCTTTGTAATGGCAACTGTAGTTGAACATACCTGAAAAATCTGGTCAGTGAAGTCCAAGAATGCAAATCAACTTGTCAACAAAGGTACAAAAACTGAAATAGCATTTTTAGCTGATAATTGGCTACTCTGACTTCTTCCTTTTTTTTTTTTTTACTTCTTTTGAAAGTGTTTGATACTTGGAATGATTTAATTTGAACACTGATTTGTCTCTTTGTTATTGATTTTTTTTAGATATGCAATGAAGTCAGCACAACAACCACCACTGCGATGTCATTATTTTGCTATATTCCTCATCCAAACTTTAGTTGCCCTTGTGTTGTTCAGTTATAATCATATTAGTAATAACCGCATCATAAGCAAGGCTTCCATCGAGACGAACTGCACAAATTCCCCATCTCTTTCCAAGAATGTTGTTGTCTTGTTATGGACGTGGCCTTTTGGTGTTCAGTTCCCTTTAGATAAGTGTCCAAAACCCTTTGATAGTCCACGGTGCATTTTTACAGCTAACCGTAGCTTGTATAAAACAGCAAATGCAGTTGTCCTTCATCACAGAGATGTATGTGGATCCAAAGACCAAATGCCTCAGGTGCCAAGACCTGAAGGACAATATTGGGTGTGGTTTAATTTGGAATCTCCAAGTCACAGTCGAAATCTACACTTCATGGACAAACTGATCAACCTCACTATGTCCTTCCGCATTGACTCTGATATCTTTACTCCTTATGGATGGTTAGAGCAGAATGAAGTTGCTATTAACTATACAATCCCAGAAAAGTCTAAGCTGGTGGCTTGGATTGTTAGTAACTGGAATCCCAATTCCAGACGAGTCCAGGTTTATGAGGACTTAAAGAATTATATACCAATAGATGTTTATGGTCGACAACATATATCTTTAGCCACTGAGCAAACCATTTCAGTTCTCTCTAAATATAAGTTTTACTTATCCTTTGAGAACTCAATACATACAGACTATATAACAGAAAAACTCTGGCATAATGCTTTTGCGTCAGGATGTGTCCCCGTGGTTCTTGGCCCACCCCGAGAAAACTATGAGAGATTTGTTCCATCTGACTCATTCATTCATGTGGATGACTTCCCCAGTGCAAAAGAGCTGGCTTCCTATCTCCTTGAACTGGACAAGAATGATCAGAAATACCAGGAATACTTCAAATGGAGATTAAAACTGAGTCCAGTGACAGAATTTACTTGGATTGTGCAATACTGCAAAGCATGTGTAGAGCTACATAATGCCCCTTCGTATAGAACCGCATCAAGTCTTGGAAAATGGTTCACGTGACAAGCAAACATGTCCTCGCTGGGAAAAAATGTTCCTAACTCAATGAAAGAACCAAACTGACTCAACTGATTCAATAGGAAAGTGTAAAGCGGAAAGTACAGTGGCCCATAGCTGATGTAAATATATTAATCCTTTTGTTACCAAGTGTCATTAAAGTTTAGATGCCCAGACCAATTTTAACCACATCAGGTAAATCAGTGGTAAAGTTAAAGTCAAGTTGACAGTTTGGAAGCAGGGTCTGAGAGCAAAGAATGTGCACAAAAACACACACGTGTGCACTCTCCTACATCTTTTGTTAACATTCTCAGGGCACTGTGTGTAACGACCTAAATTCACCTCCCTGAATATGTTACACCCATATTTAGGGTGTAACATGTACTGTAACTAGTTCAGCACCTGTCTCCTCTCCTCCTGACCAAGCCCCCCCCCCATGAAAGTGGGCTGAGGATCTTCTCCCTTCCCCCGCTGTCACTATTCAAAAAAGAGTGTGGCCGTGCGGGGCTTTGCCCACGTGGCCACGTCATTCATTCACAGAGTTCTGTGAATGAACTGCAAGTATCGACAGCCTTTGCGGCTGATGGCTTATAGTGCTCAATGAACTGCCAGGGCACTGATGAGCGCTCTAGGTAACTCATTGATCTTCCTGTCAGTCAGTAACTGCCCATATCAGAGGTAAGGACTGGCAACTACACAGACAGGCTGCAGGAGCCTGGCATTACACCTGCATATAAAATGTGCTTTTTATTTTTTTTAAAGGTGAACTTTAAGGCTTGATTCACACCTAAGCATTTTTTGTGCTTATTGCATGTTGCAGATTTGCACTACAGTCCATTTAACATGGTTTCCTATGGAACACGTTCTGTAGTGCAAATCTGCAAAATGCACTAAAAATGCATAGGTGTGAATCAGGCCTAAGGCAGTATTAAACCAAAAACAGAAATGTAATGTAAGGCTGCTTTCCAGTTCTTAGATTTATTTATTTATAGATTTAATTTTTGTAAAATCTTTATCCCAATAGTACTACATAACAAACTGTAGGTCCATATAAATCTA
The DNA here is from genome assembly GCA_029206835.1 of Rana muscosa. Taxonomy (NCBI): domain Eukaryota; kingdom Metazoa; phylum Chordata; class Amphibia; order Anura; family Ranidae; genus Rana; species Rana muscosa. Next base: position 124,763,998 of record CM055119.1, on the reverse strand, counting down.
CTAGTGCATCTAACACTACCCTCCCCTAAGACTGACAATGCTGCTGTACAAAGGTGCCTCCATTGCTCTTCCTTCCAGAATGGAGAAACCCTGATGCCTCGTACACACGACCAGTTTTCCCGTCGGGAAAACTGCCATGAGAGCTTTTGGCTCGGGAAAACCGGCCGTGTGTATGCTCCATCGCAGTTTTCCCGACAGGAAAACTGCTGGGAATCCCGGCGGGAAAAAAGAGAGCTGGTTCTCTTTTTTCCCACCGTGATCCGCGACGGTTTTTAACCCAGCAGTTTTCCTTTGGGGTGGAGCATACACACGGCCAGGATTCCCGGACAAAGCTCTCACCGTAGTTTTCCAGACGGGAAAACCTCTGGTGTGTACAGGGGGAAAGTTACCGAGCAGGTTCTCGGTTTTCCCCCCGGGATTCCTGGCGGATTTTTTATCGCCGGGAATCCCGGTCGTGTGTATGAGGCATATGACATGAAATGTGTTACTGGCGGCATCACTAGGTGAAAGAGAGGGAAAAAAGACTAAAAAAGAAAACGAATGCAGCCACCATATTTAAGGACTGGTAATATGCCATTCTTTGGGTTTAATACCACTTTAAAAAGATGTCATGAAGTGTCTAAACTGAAATCTGCTCAGGTAATACTATCTACACATTACAATAATACTTTGCACTGCCTTTTTTGATATTATTTTTGATTTATTATTGATGCTTCTAAGACCTGTTGCCCATGGAAACCAATAAAGATCCTCCTTTTTACATTTCTAAGCCAAGATGTAAATTAAGAAAGTTGAATCAGCTGCACACTATTGGTAACACTGTGTCTAGAAATTGTCAGAAATGCTTCAACCTCTTTGCTGCTGGAGCAGTTTTTGCATTTTTTGCACACGTTAGGCCTGAAAATTACGTAAAGCACCCAAGCATTATATATTTTATGAAAACAGACACCCTAGAGAATAGAATAGTGGTAGTTCCAATTTTTTGTCACATGATATTAGCGCACCAGTTGACCAAATGCAAAATTTCAGTAAAAAAATACACTAAAATGAATGTCAGGGCACATATTCGCAATATATTATTCACTTATTTGGTAAAACATAAAAGATGACGTTATGCCACGTAAATAGATGCCCAATATGTCAAGCCGTAAAACGGCAAAACAAACTTTAGTACTATATGCGTTGGTGGCAGTAAAGGGGGTTAAAGCTGAGCTCCAAGCAAATGGCTTGAAGCGATTGTATCCCCATTCTTAGCGGTTTCCTTTAAATGGACAATTGCAGGTTATGCTATTATTTGCGCATGTTGAATATATTCTTACCTGCTTGCTTTGCGAGTAATCTATAATTTTATTTATAAGCTTATGCTGCCAGAAAAATGCAGGGTCTATGTCGGGGCTGCGTCATTTCCTGTTGTCGGCGTCAGCCCCGAGATCCCGCGATACTCCTTTCTAATGCAGCAACAGGATTGGCTCGGATTCGCTGCACTTCATTTCCGTAGTAACCGGAAACTAAGAAGAGGCTTGGCTACGGCTATTGATGCGCAGGATTATGGCCACGGAAAGCTACTGAGGGCGGAAATAATTTACTAAACAGACACGGAAGACCACAGTTGCTATGGCGGCGGCGAACAGCAAGCGTGAGCGTTTACCAACTAATGATTTATGACAGTAAGAAAGCTTTTTGAGCATACTGTTAGTGGCATATTCATTGCAAATAACTAGTTAGAGTTTAAATGTTGTATCATTAGGAGAGTTTGCTACCACTTTAATACTAACAGAAGTATCTTCACCTGCCAAAGAATTTTTAGTATTTTGTGTCCAGCTTGTGACCTGCCTTTTTTTCTATATGTATAGTGTTTACAACATTTGTCATAAAGGCCTTTTCATTGTCAGCTTTAAACTGATAAAAGGTTAAAAAAAAACGATATACTCCTAGCACATGTTCTACTCTTCTACTTGCATTAAATTGCATTGTGTTTGTTTTTTGTTTTTTATACTTGCCTAGTTGGATGCAGCATCAATTCCCCCGCTGGCTCTAACACTGAGAGCCAAGCGATCAAACCCCGCCGATCGCTCATTTCTCTGTGCTCCCCAAGCAGAGAGTTGTCTGCTCAGCCCCCCCCCCCTCGCTGGAGTGCTGGGCTGTGGAGGGGGTGGGTGCGGTTGGCTCGGGCTGAGAGACTGAGCTGGGTGCCAGTCCAGGCATGTGGGGGGTGCCGGTCCAGGCATGTGGGTGGATGCTGTGTTCATTGTTGCGATCTTTCCTAAATCTGGACCAGCTCTCTGACGTCAGCTGAGAGCGGGCTTTAGCAGGAGAAGTACAGCCAAATGAGCAGGCACCCCCAGAAATTTATAGGAGGCTTCTGTAATTTCATGGAGAGACCAGAGAGCTTTCTTACACCGGGCACTTTGATGTGCAGGTTTTAAATTCCTAAATGTGTTTTTCACATAGCTCTGCCCTTTCCTAGCTTATGTGCCCCTCTATTTGTACATATGTGTTATTTCCTAGCACTTCACCAACCAATTTCAGTCTTCATTTGTAAAATACAGCTCCATTGGTTTACGGGGTGTGTGCTGTAGAACATAGCAGAAGCTGCCTGTAGGCACCTGGAGGCAGCCACTGTTTAATGAACAGGGTGGTTTATAATTGTTAAAATGAGTACTGGTACATTTTAAGTCTAGTCATCAGTAGGGATGAGCCGAACACCCCCCGGTTTGGTTCGCACCAGAACTTGTGAACGGACCGAAAGTTCGCGCAAACTTTAGAACCCTTTTAAATACAATGGATGCGAACGTTCAAAAACAAAAGTGCTAATTATAACGGCTAAAAGGCAAGTCACTGTCCTAAAAAGGGTTTGGGGACCCGGGTTCTGCCCCAGGGGACATGTATCAATGCAAAAAAAAGTTTTAAAAACTGCCGTTTTTTCGGGAGCAGTCATTTTAATGATGCATAAAGTGAAAAAAAAAAGTGAAATATTCCTTTAAATATCGTACCTGGGGGGTGTCTAAAGTATGTCTGTGAAGTGCCACGTGTTTCCCGTGTTTAGAACTGTCCCTGCACAAAATGAAATTTCTAAAGGAAAAAAAATGGTCATTTAAAACTGCTTGCGGCTTTAATGTAATGTCTGGTCCCGGCAATATGGATGAAAATCATTGAGAAAAATTGCATGGGTACCCCCCCACCCCACTACCAGCCCCTTTGGGTCTTGTATGGATATTAAGGGGAACCCCACACCCAAAATTAAAAAAAGGCCCTATATACTCTGAACAGCAGTATACAGGCGGTGCAAACAAGACAGGGACTGTAGGTTTGTTCTTAAGTAGAATCTTTTTCTAATTTGGAACAGGTACATTTTTTAAGTGTAGCTCTAGCCCAAAAATCTATTTTTAAGCTTTTTGGAGAACATAGGGAAGGGTTATCAACCCTGTAACATTTGTTTTGCTGTCTGTGCACCTGTTCAGAAGATTACACCTCACTTTCCGTCACAATGACAAATGTTTTTGGAAAAGTGGGGTTTTTATTAAAACAAGGATTGGTGATAAAGCATCAGTAGAGAGGAGACACTTTTTTCCCATATTAACTTTTACAGGAGAGAATTTCCCTTCCTAGGGGTAGATTTCCTCTCACTTCCTGTTGTCTCCTTCCGTTTGCAAGTAGGAGTCGTTTGTAAGTTGGATGTTTGAAAGTAGGGGCCTGCCGTATATACTCTGCAGAAATTTGCCTCTTAGGTGTTGGTGTTGCCACAACACTGTAAGCCCTCACAGTTACTCTTGGTGGGCGCTGGAACGCCCTGCTGTGAACTATTATATCAGGAATTGTAATTACATGCCATTGTTGAACAGTGGTAAGAAAAATTAGGCCTTTGGTGGTGGTGCTGTTGCCACAACACTGTGAGCCCTCACAGTTACTGTTGGTGGGAACATGAATGGGCCCTGCTGTGAATTATTAGATCAAGAATTGTAATTGCATGCCCCTGTTGAACAAGGGCTGAAAAATTGGGCCTTTGGTGGTGGCGGTGGTGCTGGTGCCACAAGACTGTAAGTCCTCACAGTTACTCTTGGTGGGCACAGGAATGGGCCCATCTGTGAAATATTAGATCAAGAATTGTTATTACATGCCCCTGTTGAACAGGGGCTGAAAAATTGGGCCTTAGCCACTGGTGCCACAACACTTCAACCCATCACAGATACTGTATTTGGAGCGCAGCAATTAGCCCTGTTGCAAAGCATTGCATCAAAAATTGTAATTGCATGCCCCTGTTAAACAGGGGCTGAAAAATTGGGCCTTAGCCACTGGTGGCGGCACCCAGAACCACAAATGTTCTTCCAAGCTATCGGCAGGATCATTGAGGAGGAAGAGGATAGTCAGTCAACATAACAGGACAGTCGCACCCTGTGATCAGTTACAAAGCCACCAGCAGCACTGAATGTGCGTTCCGAAAGAACGCTGGATGCAGGACAGGCCAGTAGCTCAATTGCATACTGTGCAAGCTCTGGCCAGTCATCTATCCTCAAGACCCAGTAAGCCAGAGGATTTTCGGTGGGAAAGGTGTCCAAGTCTGACCTTGCCCCTAGGTATTCCTGGACCATGTAAATCAGACGCTGGCGATGGTTGCTGGAACCAATCATACCTTGGGGCTGCGGACTAAAAAATTGTCTGAACGCATCGGTCAGACGGCCACCTTCCCCACTGCTCCTTCTTTGACTGACCGGAGCCTCAGCAACTCGTTGTCTAGGACCAGGAGTTTGTTACCTCCCAGTCTCTGGGAACGTGTTGCACGGACCTTTCTGCAAGGCCTCCCGGAGATGTCTCATCCTCTGCTCACTCTGCGACGGCAAGATAAGGTCTGCAACCTTACCCTTGTACCGTGGATCAAGGAGAGTGGCCAGCCAGTAATGGTCCCTCTCTTTGATCCGAAGAATACGAGGATCCTTCCGCAGGCTTTGTAAGATCAGGGAGGCCATGCAGCGTAGGTTAGCTGAGGCATTCGGTCCGGAGTCCTCTGGGTCACTAAGGACGACATGATCCGCAGCCACCTCCTCCCAGCCACGTACAAGTCCACGGGTTTCTTGGGACTGTAAATCATCCCTAAAAGACTGCTGCTGTTGATGCTGAGTGCCAGGTTCTACATCCATGCTGACACAATCCTTCTCCTCCTGCTCCTCCTCGACCTCTTCCTGTGCGTTGGTTGGGACAGAGGGAACACTGTCTGGGTAAAGGGGGCCTTGAGAGGCAAGGAAGTCCTCCTCTTCCTGCCTCTGTTCTGCCTCAAGTGCCCTGTCCATTATTCCACGCAGCGTATGCTCCAACAGGTGGACAAGAGGTACAGTGTCACTGATGAATGCACTGTCACTGCTCACCATCCTTGTGGCCTCCTCAAATGGTGCCAGGACAGTGCATGCATCCCTGACCATGCCCCACTGGCGTTGTGAAAAAAACCTGAGCTCCTCTGACCCTGTCCTGGTGCCGTAGTCGCACAGGTACTCATTGATGGCCCTCTGCTGCGTGTGCAGCCGCTGCAGCATGGCCAACGTTAAGTTCCACCTGGTGGGCATGTCACATATAAGGCGGTTCTTGGGCAGGTTCAACTCCTTTTGCAGCTCAGCCAGCCGAGCACTGCCATTATATGATCTGCAGAAATGCACACAGACTTTCCTGGCCTGCCTCAGGACATCCTGTAAGCCCGGGTACCTGCCCAAGAACCGCTGCACCACCAGGTTAAGGACGTGAGCCACACAGGGAACATGGGTCAGTTGTCCCTGTCGGAGGGCGGGGAGGAGGTTGGTGCCATTGTCGCAAACCACCATTCCTGGCTTAAGCTGGTGTGGCGTCAACCACCTCTCGGCCTGCCCCTACAGAGCTGACAGAACCTCTGCCCCAGTGTGGCTCCTGTCCCCCAAACACACCAGCGCAAGCACGGCATGGCATCTTTTTGCCTGCGTACTTACGTAGCCCCTTGAACGCCTACGGAGTACCGCTGGTTCCGAGGACAAAGCACAGGAAGAGGCCATGGAGGAAGAAGAAAGAGGAGGGGGTGGAGGAGAGAGGTGTGTCACAACCAGTAGTAGCATTTTGGAGGCGTGGCGGGGGAACAACCTCCAACACTACTGCACCTTGTCCTGCATCCTTCCCAGGTGCCAAAAGAGTGACCCAATGGGCCGTGAAAGAAAGGTAACGTCCCTGTCCATGCCTGCTGGACCATGAGTCAGCGGTAATATGCACCTTACCGCTGACCTCCCTGTCCAGCGAGGCATGGACATTGCCTTCCACATGCCGGTAGAGAGCCGGAATCGCCTTCCGTGAGAAAAAGTGGCGTTTGGGAACCTGCCACTGAGGAACCGCACATTGCACAAACTCACGGAAGGGGGCCGAGTCTACCAACTGAAAAGGCAGCAGTTGAAGTGCTAGCAATTTAGCCAAGCTAGCATTCAACCGCTGGGCATGTGGATGGCTGGGAGTGAACTTCTTTCGACGCTCCAGCAGCTGGGGCAGGGAAATTTGCCTGCTAGAATCGGACGTCGGTGTACTGCTAGCAGAGTGGCCGCAAGTACTTGGCTGTGACACACCTAATTCTACACCTTCATTCCTCTCAGTGCAGGTTTCAGAGAGGACTGAAGGTATAGTGGGGTTGGAGATCCCAGCTGATGCGGTGCAAGGAGAGGTACGCTTTGTTCTTTGGTGTGGGTCTTTAAGGTGGGCTTGCCAACGAGCTGCATGGCAGGTCAACATATGTCTGGTCAAGCATGTGGTGCCCAAGCGGCTGATGTTTTGGCCACGCGATATACGCTTGAGACATATGTTACAAACAGCAGCTGTGCGATCTGATGCACTCGCCTCAAAAAAGGCCCACACCAAAGAACTTTTTGAATAACGGGCAGAGGCAGCGCCCTGCACAGGCGGAGCTCTGCGGTGTGATTCCGTCGGTGTGCTGCCCTTACGCTGGCCACCCAAGGGCATCCTGCCTCATTGGAGATGTGCCTCCTCCTCATCCTCCTCCTCCTCCTCTCTCCTATTAGGCACCCACGTGGAGTCAGTGACCTCATCATCCCCTCCCTCCTCATCACTGGAGCCAATCTGGCAGTATGCTGCAGCTGCTGGAACATGACTGCCAGATTGGTGTCCTTCTTGAGCATCCCCTCTCTCTGCTCTCACGCTCCTGTCTTCCTCTAGCTGGGTATCATCATCAGACCCTTCGAAACGCTGGGCATCCTCCTGGAGCATGTACCCAACACTGTGCTCAAACAGTTCGGGGGACTCCTCAGGAGGAGGACATGGTGGGTCTAGGGAAGGAGTGACTGATGATGACATTGATACCAGGGAAGAGGACGCTTTGGCAGCTGCTTTGCCAGTACCCTGAGCCTGGGTGAGAGAGGATGAGGAGGAAGAGGAGGGCTTGGTCATCCACTCTACCAAGTCTTCGGCATGATGTGGCTCAACATGTCCAGCTGCCGAAAAGGACAAGCGTGTCCCATGGCCATGTGCTGATGACAATGCACCGCGTCCACGACCAGCACTGTTGCCCCCAGACACAGAGCCTGCTTGCCCCCTTTTATTGGCTCCTGACTGTCTGCCTCTCCTTGTTTGCCTTCCAGACATTCTAATGGCCTGCAGGGAGATGGGAAAACCAGCAATAAGGGGGTAGCTTCAGGTGTATACTGTGCAGGAGGCTTAGCAACAATGACACTGACACTGTCCCCTGCCTATCCTTCTCTCTCCCTGCACACAAGGTTTAGCAAAGAATAGGACACTGACACTGTCGACTGCCTATCCTTGTCTGTCCCTACACACAAGGTTTAGCAATATGGTTCAGCACACTAGGTTTAGCAAAGAATATGACACTGACACTCTCCCTGCCTATCCTTGTCTGTCCCTACAAACAAGGTTTAGCAAAGAATATGACACTGACACTCTGCCTACCTATCCTTGTCTGTCCCTACACACAAGGTTTAGCAATATGGTTCAGCACACAAGGTTTAGCAAAGAATATGACACTGACACTCTCCCTGCCTATCCTTCTCTGTCCCTACAAACAAGGTTTAGCAAAGAATATGACACTGACACTCTGCCTACCTATCCTTGTCTGTCCCTACACACAAGGTTTAGCAATATGGTTCAGCACACAAGGTTTAGCAAAGAATATGACACTGACACTCTCCCTGCCGATCCTTGTCTGTCCCTACACACAAGGTTTAGCAATATGGTTCAGCACACAAGGTTTAGCAAAGAATATGACACTGACACTCTCCCTACCTATCCTTCTCTGTCCCTACACACAAGTTTGAGGTACAAATAGCACTGACACTGTCCCTGCCTATGTAACTCTTTCCCTGCGCCGGAACACACTACACGAGGCCGCCGCGCTGGCGGCCTTTTATAGTGTGGGGCGTGTACTAAACCCCCTCAGCAATAATTGGCTACAGGCATCCTGCCTGTGACCAATCATTGCTCTCCTCGCTGCCGGTGCTGTGATTGGCCAAGCATGCAGGGTCACAGTGCATGCTTGGCCAATCACAGCGCCGGGATTACACTGCGATGGCGCAGTGTATTGTGGGCCGTTCGCGTCACTCGAATTTGGCGCGAACGGCCCAAATCGTTCGTTGTTCGCCAAACGCTCGAACAGCCGATGTTCGAGTTGAACCTATGTTCGACTCGAACACCGAGCTCATCCCTAGTGATGGGGTAGCTATGCCATTTTTCTTAAAGATTTTCATCCATATTACCGGGACCAGACATTACATTAAAGCCGCAAGCAGTTTTAAATGGCTTTTTTTCCTTTAGAAATGTAATTTTGTTCAGGGACAGTTCTAAACACGGGAAACACGTGGCACTTCACAGGCATACTTTAGACACCCCCCAGGTACGATATTTAAAGGAATATTTGACTTTTTTTTCACTTTATGCATCATTAAAATGACTGCTCCAGAAAAACGGCCGTTTTTAAAACTTCTTTTTGCATTGATACATGTCCCCTGGTGCAGAACCCGGGTTCCCAAACCCTTTTTAGGACAATAACATGCATAATAGTCATTATAATTAGCACTTTAGATTTCGAACGTTCGCATCCATTGTATTTAATAGGGTTCTAAAGTTCGTGCAAACTTTCGGTCCGTTCGCGGGTTCTGGTGCGAACCGAACCCGGGGGTGTTCGGCTCATCACTAGTTGCAAATAGCAGCGGTGCGATCTGATGCACTCGACTCAAAAAAGGGCCACACCAAAGAACTTTTGGAATAACGGGCAGAGGCAGCGCCCTGCACAGGCGGAGTTCTGCGGTGTGCTGCCCTTACGCTGGCCCCCGGAGGGCATCCTGCCTCGTTGGAGATGTGCCTCCTCCTCATCCCCCTCCTCTCTCCTATCAGTCACCCACGTGGAGTCAGTGACCTCATCATCCCCTCCCTCTTGATCACTGGAGCAAACCTGGCAGTATGCTGCAGCTGCTGGAACATGACTGCCAGATTGCTGTCCTTCTTGAGCATCCCCTCTCTCTGCGCTCACGCTACTGCCTTCTTCTAACTGTGTATCATCATCAGACCCTTCAAAACGCTGAGCATCCTCCTGGAGCATGTACCCAACACTGTGCTCAAACAGTTCGGGGGACTCCTCAGGAGGACATGGTGGGGCTAGGGAAGGAGTGACTGATGACATTGATACAAGGGAAGAGGACGCGTTGGCAGCTGCTTTGCAAGTACCCTGAGCCTGGGTGAGAGAGGGTGAGGAGGATGAGGAGGGCTTGGTCATCCACTCTACCAAGTCTTCGGCATGATGCGGCTCAACACGTCCAGCTGCCGAAAATAAGGACAAGCATGTCCCATGGCCACGTGCTGATGACAATGCACCGCGTCCACGACCAGCACTGTTGTCCCCAGACACAGAGCCTGCTTGCCCTCTTTTATTGGCTTGTGACTGTCTGCCTCTCCTTGTTGGCCTTCCGGACATTCTAATGGCCTGCAGGGAGATGGGAAAACCAGCAATAAGGGGTAGCTTCAGGTGTATACAGTGCAAGAGGCACACTACGCCCACTGTAAGTGCTGCAGATGCCTGCCTGTGTTACACAACAGGAAAACACAGCAATAAGGGGTAGCTTCAGGTGTATACTGTGCAGGAGGCACACTACGCCCACTGTAAGTGCTGCAGATGCCTTCCTGTGTTACACAACGGGGACAACACAGAAATAAGGGGTAGCTTCAGGTGTATACTGTGCAGGAGGCACACTACGCCCACTGTAAGTGCTGCAGATGCCTGTTAGTGTAACACAAAAGAAAAAAACCACGAGCAATAAGGGGTAGCTTCAGGTGTATACTGTGCAGGAGGCACACTACGCCCACTGTAAGTGCTGCAGATGCCTGTTAGTGTAACACAACAGGAAAACACAGCAATAAGGGGTAGCTTCAGGTGTATACTGTGCAGGAGGCTTAGCAAAAATGACACTGACACTGTCCCCTGCCTATCCTTCTCTGTCCCAGTATACCAACACACTGTAAATGCACAAGGTTAATGAAAGAATATCACTGACACTGTCCCTGCCTATCCTTCTCTGTCCCTGTATACCAATACACTGTAAATGCACAAGGTTAATGAAAGAATATCACTGACACTGTCCCTGCCTATTCTTCTCTGTCCCTGTATACCAACACACTGTAAATGCACAAGGTTAATGAAAGAATATCACTGACACTGTCCCTGACTATTCTTCTCTGTCCCTGTATACCAACACACTGTAAATGCACAAGGTTAATGAATAAATATCAAAGACACTGTCCCTGCCTATCCTTCTCTATCCCTGCATGCCAACACACTACACAAGGCCGCCGCGCTGGCGGCCTTTTATAGTGTGGGGCGTGTACTAAACCCCCTGAGCTATAATTGGCCACAGGCATCCTGCCTGTGGCCAATTATGGCTCTCCTCGCTGCCGGCGCTGTGATTGGCCAAGAATGCAGGGTCACAGTGCATGCTTTGCCAATCACAGCGCCGGCAATGCACTGCGATGGCGCAGTGTATTGTGGGCCGTTCGCGTCACACGAATTTGGCGGGAACGGCCCACAAAGTTCTGGTTTCGCTGAACAGGCGAACAGACGATGTTCGAGTCGAACATGCGTTCGACTCGAACACCGAGCTCATCCCTAGTCATCAGTAGTTACTACCATAGGTGTGCGCAGCCTATTGCATTAGGGTGTGCACCCCAAAGCTCAAACACGTGAGTCTGTGTCTGAGTCTACATATATATGGCCCTGGCACATTGATCTCCCTGCCGGTACAGTAAAAGAGAAGTGCAAAAGCACTTCTCTAATAGCAGAGTCAGTAAAAGGGAGATCTTTCCCATCTCCCCGCTGCTACACAAAGTGATGATGCTAATGTGCCCTAGGTGATTAGGGTGTGCTCAGGCACATCCGGCACACCCTGTGCGCACACCTATGGTTACTACACATAATTGATGGTTATTAAAGAAAACCTCTGCTAAGAGAACATTTTAAATCTCGTCATCAGTAGTTATTACACATAATTGCTGATTGATTATTAAAAATAAAACCTGTACTGTGAGAAATCTGTTGTCTGTCATTACTTTCCTTGCCTTCAGAAAAAGCTAATCTTAAATGTAGCACATACCTCCTGGAGGAACCGCTGATGTACAGTATGGGCTCATTTACACTTGCTTTGGCTTCAACAAGCTTCGGACATTTTTTGGTAAAGCTCTCTGAACGCTAGACACTAAATAAAATAGTTGGCTTACAGTCCTGTTTACACCTGCTTTTGCTTTGCATTGCTTCATTTTCAAAAATATTACCCCATGTAGCTATAGTGGTGCTTCAAAGCGTCTTAAACCACCTCAATACCGGGCACTTTCACCCCCTTCCTGCCCAAGCCATTTTTTAGCTTTCAACGCTGTCACACTTTGAATGACAATTGCACGGTTGTGCGACGCTGTACCCAAACTAAATTTGCGTCCTTTTTTCCCCACAAATAGAGCTTTCTTTTGGTGGTATTTGATTACCTCTGCGGTCTTTATTTTTTTTGCTATAAACAAAAGAAGAGCGACAAGTTTGAAAAAAAACAACATTTTTTACTTTTTGCTATAATAAATATCCATTTTTTTTTTTATTTTAATTTTCCTCCAGTTTAGGCCGATATGTATTCTTCTACATATTTTTGGTAAAAAAAATTGCGATAAGCGTATTTAGATTGGTTTGCGCAAAAGTTATAGCGTCTACAAAATAGGGGATAGATTTATAGCATTCTTAGTATTTTTTTTTTTTTTTTTACTCGTAATGGCGGCGATTTTATCGTGACTGGGATATTGCGGCAGGCACATAGGACACTTTTGACACATTTTTTGGGACCATTCACATTTATACAGCGATCTGTGCTATAAAAATGCATTGATTACTGTATAAACATGACTGGCAGGGAAGGGGTTAACACTAGGGGACGAGGAAGGGGTTAAATGTGTTCCCTATTAGTAATTCTTACTGTGGGGGGAGGGGACTGACTGGGGGAGGTGACCGATGGTTGTCCCTATGTACAAGGGACACACCATCGGTCTCCTCTCCCTGACAGGACTTGGATCTGTGTGTTTACACACACAGATCCACGGTCCTGCTCGGATACTGGGCATTCGCGGGTGCCCGGTGGCCATCGCGGCCGCTGGGCATGCGCATCGGGTCCCCAGTGACGCGGCCACTAGTGGATTTTAAAGGCGCGACGTCATATGACGTCCGCCCAGAATAACAGGATCTTCCTGCCGCCGTCACTTGACGGCGGCCGGATGACAACTGGTTAAAGCCTCCATAGAAGTCTATGGCAAAGCTCACTTGAAGCCCCACTGAAGCCTCATCGAAGCCACACAAAGCCTCACCGAAGCCCCACCAAAGCCTCATCGAAGCACCAAGTAAAAGCAGGTGTAAACAGGACTGTCAGCTAACCATTTTATTTAGTGACAGGAGCTTTGACTGACGTTGAGAGAGCTTTACCAAAGCTTGTCCGAAACCTTGTTTTGAAGCAAGTGTACAAACTAGTCCTAAAGGTTCCCTGATTCAGGATACCACACCCTCCAACACGCTAAAGGCCCTTACACACGATATGAATTTCGGAAGGGAATTGTCGTTCGATGGCCTGTCGTCCGAAATTCTTACCGTTAGTATGCTTCTTTGGACATCCGATTTTTATTTTTCGCAAGACAAAAGCTGGATGAGTAGACTAGTACATTTTTGACGAGCGCCAGCTCAACGTCCGGATGGTTCCAGATGGTCATTACAGAAATCATCAAACAAAAGGACGAAAGTACAAACACACACTGCACGGAATCAAGGAACGACCCGGGAGAGTTTGGTCTACCAAACTACCGTTGGTAATCTAGAATTAACATTCGTGACGCCGCAATTGATGAAATGTCGAAATGCAGCGCACATTCTCATCTTCTTTAATGGAATAATAATGAAGATGCTTTACTGGTGATACTGATGTAGTTATGCCAAACGTATTGACGTAGACAGAATGGCACGGCTGCACAAATGGGCGTATATATACGTCCCCTTTAATTTGCCGGCCGCGTGGTTGCGCGGCGGCGCGCTTGCGACCCTGACGCAAGCTCTGTGACCGTGCCCGCGGGACCCGCGGACTCGAAGTCCGCCGGTGTCCCGCGATCGTGTCACGGAGCCGAACAACAGGGAGATGTTAGTGTAAACACAACATCCCAAAATGGTGTCAAAAGTGTCCGATGTGTCCGCCATAATGTCGCAGTCACGATAAAAATCGCTGATCGACGCCATTACTAGTAAAAAAAAAATATTAATAAAAGTGCCATAATACTATCCCCTATTTTGTAGACGCTATAACTTTTGCGCAAACCAATCAATAAGCGCTTATTTTTTTCCCGGCCTAAACTGAGGAAAAAAAATGTTTTTTTTATATTTAGCGGGTATTTGAATTTGCAAGGACTCTGGTGGTGTGAAGTTCCGTGGGGTCTCTGGGTGGCGCTGTTGCCTTGGGCCCGAGCTGAACATACATCGCGAACCATGCCTTTTTGTCCTCCCCTGGAGCTGGTGCAGCGTGGCGGGGAACCCGCTGTGATGCAAAGGGAGAGGTCATAAAAGGGGCGGAGGCCCTGATTTCGGGGAGGACGTGGCCGCACCCAGGCACCTTCAGCTTGGGTGCTGGCGTTCCAGTGTTCCAGGCCTAGGCGCTCTTGGCCTAGCTGGAATAGAGATGGAGTCCATTCCAGGCACCTTTAGCCTGGGGTGGGGTGCTGTGGCGGATGCCTGGGGCTCAGTACCTTCGACTGAGTTCCGCGAGGGTGAGGAATCCGAGGGGGCCCTAACGCCTTGGGTGCCCGTGTCTGAGTTCGTGAGGACTGGTGCGCAGTAACTTCTCAGAAGAGTCCGGCGCAGCATCGCTGGTGACGGAGAGGCCTCCATTTCTCCCTTGGACGTATTTCTTCCCCTGACAGGGGCAAAGTGAGAGAAGGTAAATTCACGTTCTAAATTACCTAGTCAGTGGCAGTGACTATTCACCACTGGTAACAGCACAGTGGGCGGCAGCAAGAAGGGAAAGAATTGTGCCTCGATCTGTTTCCCCATTATTCAAAAGGAGAAAGACTGTTTTATTGCTTGGCAAGAAGAATAAAACTGAGTTGTACCTATTTACTGTGTTGAACTTGGGTTACTAAGCAAAGGAGTCAGGGACGAAGGACTGGACTTGGCTCTAGGACACCTACACAAAAGCCCAATCCTTGGCCTTCACCTCCCGGTTTCGGGAGGACACGGGCCGTGGTGTGTATCATCTCTCTATCCCAGGTACCCCTAGACAACAGCCATATAACCGATAAAGCAAGGGAGAGAGGTGAGGCCGCTACATATATTTTTTGGGGAAATTTATTATAGCAAAAAGTAAAAAATATTGATTTTTTTCAAAATTGTCGCTCTATTTTTGTTTATAGCGCAAAAAATAAAAACTGCAGAGGTGATCAAATACCACCAAAAGAAATCTCTATTTGTGGGAAAAAAAGGACGTCAATTTTGTTTGGGAGCCACGTCGCACGACAGCGCTATTGTCAGTTAAATTAACGCAGTGCCGAATCGCAAAAAGTGGCCTGGTCTTTGGCCAGCCAAATGGTCCGGGGCTGAAGTAGTTAAAAGGCATTTGTTTTGTAGTGATATAAATATAATTAATATTATGGTTGTTGTTCGATTTTTTTGGCGAAGTTGCCACAACACCATTATCCCTGAGTTTTTAAGATCAAAGATACAACTATGTTGGTGTCCCTTGTTAATTTTCCATTGTTTTTCTTTTTTTTTCATGTAACTGCCTACTCCCAAACTGTCATTTTGAAGATCAGGAACGATCTGAAAATCACAAATTAACGCTCACCAAACTTCTACTAACACGAAATTGGCAGAAGGAGCCCAAAGGGTGGCGCTCAAGAAATGTAACTTCCTCTTTATACTCTTGTAGTACGTCGGTACGTTCGTGTTTGTCGAGCGACAATTTGCGGATAGTATGCTAGACAAAATCCTGCACATGCGCTTTTGACAAAAATCAGACACTTTGTCATACGACAATCGAACCGTGTGTGTGAAGCTTAAATTTAAAACTGCCCATGCATTATACAATTTTCTTGTTCAATTTCCTTTAGATTTATCTTCAACTATGTAGTGCAAGGGCCTGTCTGATTGCATACACATTTAAAGTGTTTAGGTTTGACCTCATATTGTATGGTTTTGGTAAATCTAAAACAAAATTGTACATGGAATTTGTATAATGTATGGCCAGCTTTAGGCTGAAGAAGGAAAATGAATTTGGGCCACATGTCCAACAAAACAACCAAAAATGAGAAAAGCAGTAAACCATCACAAAACAAAAGCAAATGTTAACAGTACAACAATGCCAATGTGTGAACCAAGTATTTCTGGGTCCAAACTCCACCTGGTACCTGACTACCTGAATCTAGAGGGGCCCCAAATCTAGGTAAAAACTAATTTAGAGGCTGAGAGTCTAAAGCCTCATACACACTATTAGATTTTCTGCAGATTTTAGTCTTCCGATTTACCAATGCCATACAATATGAGGTCAAACCTTGAGGCCTCGTACACACGGCCGATTTTCTCGGCAAGAACCAGCAAGAAACTTGCTGGCAGAGAGGTCTTGCCGAGTAAATCGGTCGTGTGTACGCGGCTATCGGGTTTCTCGTCGAGAAAACCGGCAAGAAACCTCGACGAGAAAATAGAGAACCTGCTCTCTATTTTCTCGTCGAGATTCTCGTCGGCATGTTTCTCGACGAGAAAAGTGAGTGTGTGTACACTTACCTGTCCTCCCGGAAGCCCGCGCATGTTCGAAATGAATTCAACGCATGCGCGGTAGCTTCCTAGGCATACGTAGGGTATACCAAGATGGCGGCGACGGCATCGAATGTGACGAGCGCATGCTCGTCGTAGTCGATGACGTCACCGCGTACGCTCCATTCAAAGAACCGCGGGTTCTTTGAAACGAGCGTGTGTACACTCGGCCGGGACAAGTTTCTTGTCCAAGAATCTCGTCGAAAAAAACGACATGTTTTTTTCAACGAGAATCTCGGCCGTGTGTACGAGGCCTAAGAGTTTCAATTTGTATGCAATCCGGCAGGCCCTTGCACTACATGGTTTTGGTAAATCTGAAGACAAAAATCTGCAGAAAATCTAATAGTGTGTATGGGGTTAGATTTTCTGCAGATTTTTGTCTTCAGATTTGCCAAAACCATAAGGCTACTTTCGCACTGAGACGCTTTACAGGCGCTATAGTGCTAAAAATAGTGCCTAAAAAGTCCTGCAAGCAGCATCTTTGAGGCGCTGTGGGAGCGGTGTATACACCGCTCCTAAAGCGCCCCTGCCCATTGAGATCAATGGGCAGTGCCACCGAAGCTTCGGCAAAGCGCCGCTTTGCAGGCGCTTTTAACCCTTTTTCGGCCATTAGCAGGGGTTTAAAGCGGCCGAAAAGCACTGCTAAAACGGCGGTAAAGTGCCGCTAAAAATACACAGGCCTGTGTTCTTATGTTACAAGCGCTGGGAAGTTTGGAACTAGGAAAAATGGGTTCCGATCGTATCCCTAGGAAATTCAGGTAAAGTTTGTGCATCACCCCGGCTGCTAGGACCGTGAGAGGGGACTATCCGGGTGAGCAAAGCCCACTCGGGATCAAGTGGTGATATTAAGTTCTGATTAAGTGCTGCGTGCCTGAGCCTGCCTCCCTGTTACTTTATTCTTCATCTTCAACTTTCCCATCTGGTTTCAAGCATATAGAAAATAAACCTTCCTTCATTGAGGTTTAATCTTGTCTGGACATTTGCCCTATTGATACACAAACAACAGACTCTTCCCTACACTCTAGGGCGAGAACCAGCTGAAAGGAGGTAACTCGCCGCAGGACCCAACAATTTCTGAACACCGCTCACCCTCTTATTCAAGAAGGAACTTGGGTATTGTAGTATGGTGTGTCCTGGCTTGTGAAGGTAAGGTTAGGGATGTGTGTGCTACATATGCAATCAGGCATGTATGCACTATATGGTTTTGGTAAACCCTCCCACTGTCCAGAGTAGTAGGTAGTACTAAATGTTGGGTACGGTGGAGGTCCAGAGTCCTGCATTGGAGTGCACAAATAAATTTGTAATGCAGTGGTGAAAATCCATAAACCTAATCCCAAATGAGGGTGGTGCTGTCCCTTTCTCTCTTGTGCTAATGTATGGAACCCTGGATGCTCCAAGGGTTGCTTTTCGTGAAATCTAAGGTGATGATGGCAACTTTGGACTCTGTAGTGACAACCTGTTACAAATCCAGTGACACCCCTCTCCTCCAGCTTGCTGGTCCCTCTGATGGCAGTAGCCTTTGAGTGAGTGCAGCAGGACAGTCCCACACTCCCACCCACAGTATCTCTGACCCTGCAGTCCACCAACCATCTCTCCTCATCCTCCACATGAGGCTCCCCAAACCCAAGCTTCTCTTCCCTTTTTCCTCCTCTCTCCAGCACACCCTCCTCCTGGGATACATGGTACCATACAGTTCTTTACCTAATAGAAGCTGCTTCCCGGGGACTACATCCCGCACAGTTCCAGGTGACTCCCAGCAGTCTTTCCCCACTCCCTGAGCAGGCTTCTCCAGCCACCCTGTGGCCAATCCCTGCTCTCCTGCTGTCCAGGCAGTGGGCAGGATTCGTGCATAATATTTTATAAATAAATGCTAGGCAGAACTCCAAACAGCTAACTTTTTGATTTTTATATATTTATGAAAGAAAGCAATCATACATAACAGTACATCGAGGTACATGCACAAGATCTCCCCACAGTTCCTCTATCTAGACAAAGACAAACTCTCAGCTACAAGCATCATTCATTTTCATTAGAACAGGGAGTAGATCCAGGCTAAAACAGCAATTAACAAACATCAATACACATGGATATACAGTAATGCCTCGGATTGCGAGGAACGTGGTTAACGAGCGTTTCGTAATACGAGCTATTCTTTTTTTTAAATCCTGACTCGGGTTGCGAGTGTTGTCTTGCAAAATGAGCAGGATTCCAGCCTCTGTGGTGTGCAGTACTACATTTGGCCAGAGGTGCGGCGGCGCCGATGACACTCGGAAATACTAGGAAACACTCGAAAATACTCCGTTCTCGGGTGTTTCCAAACCTTTCTGAGGGTTTCTGAGTGCATCCGAGCCGTCTCCGGGTATTTCCATGTCTCTTCTGTGTGCCCCCACCTCTGGCCACATGCGGTACTGCATACAAAAGAAGTCAATGTGGAACGATTTATCTTAGTTTCCATTGACTTCTATAGGGAAACTCGCTTTGATATGCCAGTGATTTGGATTACAAGCATTCTCCTGGAATGGATTATGCTCATAATCCAAGGTTACACTGTATACCAAAAAACCTTTCAATTGGCACGAGGACACCCAGAATTAGGCAAAGGGGGGAATCACAATGTTTCAGGGTAAAAATCCCTTTCTCAAGTGAGACCCACTTGACGCCCAAAAGGCTGGGTGCCATCATCTTGGATTTGTTGTCAGCAGCCCAGCAGTCATTCAAATGACACTCTATAATATTCCCCTTTGCCCCTCCCCCCAGTAACTGCATAAAAGGTTATGTGCATAGGTAAGGGGAGGGGCAGATGAGCTGGACCAGCAGAATGAGCAATTATACACTTCTGGCACAGGAGAACAGTATGACATGAAAGCAAGGAGGAGCTTTACTAGGAATTGACCGGTCACTTTTTCTAACAAGTGCAAAGGCACATTTCAGGTAAATAATATTCATTTATGGAAAAGAAAAATGCTGCAAATAAGCATTTAAAATGCCAGATTTTTTTTTCTGTTCTTTTACCCACAGTTTTAACATTGGTGACAGTACGGTCATGCTGCCCTCAAGACAAACTGGCAATCATACAGATTAAAGATGTCATTGGTACACACAAAAAAATATGAATTATAGTTTTAAACACTGATTTACTAAGAACTATGAACTTAAAACACATCTCTTTATAAAATATCAGGAATTTATAAGGATTGTTTGAATCAAATTTTGAACATAAGAGTTGGCATTTTCTAACACTCAAGCCTCGTACACACGACCGAGTTTCTCATCGTTAAAAACACGTTGTTTTTCTCGACGAGATTCTTGTTAATCTTGACGAGTTTCTCGTCAGACTTTCCATGCGTACACACTGACAATTCCAAATCTCGTCGTTGTTCTGCACGGCCACGTCCAGCAAGTACGACGGCAGTATAAAGGGGAAGATCGATTTCCCTGGCGCCACCCCTTGGGCTGCTTTTGCTGATCTTGTGTGCTTGTGGGTTCGTATCTTGTCTTTCAGGGCGTGTAGGCAGGTCGTATCTGTTTTACAGTGCGTTCTTGCCCGTTCGTTTCTGAATTTCAGTTTGTTCTTCATAGGCCTTGCTGTTCTAAAGTGTGTTCTGTTTAGTACGTTCTGATAAGACGACTGTTTCCTAGCCATGTCGCGGGTACGTTCTCATCTTCGAGTTCGTGCTGTGCGGGTTCTTGGTGTTGGTCTGCTTGTTTTGGACCAAGACGAGTCCATGAACGGGGTGAGGAGGAGTTCATGGACCAAGAATTGGTTGCTCCAGCGGGACCAATTCTGCCATATGCCTCTGCTGCGGGAGATCGTGGAGAATAATCCTGAGGACTACAGGAATTTTCTCCGGATGTCTGACCCCGTTTTTCAGCATCTTTTGGCTTTGGTGTCCCCCTATATTACCAGGCAGGACACCGTTATGCGGGAAGCCATCAGTGCTTAGCAGAGGCTCATCGCCACCTTACGTTACCTGGCGACAGGGAGAAGTCTTCAGGACTTGAAGTTCACGACAGGCATCTCCCCCCAGGCTCTGGGCCTCATAATCCCAGACACCTGTTCTGCCATTATACAAGTCCTGCAGGAGGACTATATTAGGGTAAGTTTTCTCCATTAACATCACATTTTATGTATTTCATGTATGCTAATGTATTTTCTTTCATCCTTCCCTAATTACCATGATTGTAATATGCTGAGAATGTCCCCTTTGTCCTCATGCATGCTGGAAGCTTTTAAATGCCCCTTTTTTCTCCTCCATGCATATTTCCCTTCACTAACCTCTCCATCAGTGGCGGCTGTTGCTCCAAATGTTTGGAGGGCCACCCCCAAATTTTATATATAAACTTCCTCCATTTTTGCGACTGTGCCTATTAAACGCCACCAGTTGCCTCCTCCAATGCAGCCAGTTTGCCCCCTCCAATGCAGCCAGTTTGCCCCCTCCAATGCAGCCAGTTTGCCCCCTCCAATGCAGCCAGTTTTCCCCCTCCAATGCAGCCAGTTCCCCCCCAGCCCTGCACTTACCTTCTTCTGGTCAGCGCCATCCTTCTTCTGTCCTTGATGTCTTCTCCTGCCCTCGGTGTTACATCAGCCAATCAGGTTACCGGTAAACAGACTTGGTGAACATGATTGGCAGAGGAGCCTGTCAGTGTTTACCCAAGGAATGCCCCCCCCCCGCATCCCCTGGTTAACTTTTATGAAGCCAATTACATCCCTCAGGCTGTAATCGCCAAGGCTATTTGCCCCCCTGGCTCTGATAGGCAATTTTCACCCCAAAAATGCCGCCGTTATTCATATGGCCGTCGCTCAACAGGGGGCCATCCACCTGAATACTGGGCGGCATTGACAATACATAGGTTAATGCAAGGCATGAACCTATGTATTGTTCTGAGTGACGGACACAGGAGAGAGGGGGCAGCGCTCCAGCGCCCACTCTGGACGCACAGCCACTGCAATGCTATCCTGTGGCCAAACACATCTAGCCCCCCCCCCCAAATTTGTTTATAATGGACCATCAGAGGTGGTGATGAATAGGATACTTGAGCCTTCCATTATACTTTTTAAAAACACATTAAACGGAAATTTAGAATGATGTTGGACTCGAATGTATTTTATTATAATCTGCTTGCAATGTTATGTGCAAAAGTACTAATATATTTTTATCTTGTTTGACTCCACAGCTTCCTTCCACGCCACAGGAATGGCAGACTGTGGCATCAGAGTTTGCCACGCAGTGGGACTTCCCCAACTGCGGTGGAGCCATTGACGGGAAGCACGTCCGCATCGTGCCGCCACCCCGTTCTGGGTCCTACTACTACAACTACAAGGGGTTTCATAGCATTGTGCTGATGGCGGTGGTGTCAGCACGGTATGAATTCCTCTATGTGGATGTGGGGAAGAATGGCCGGATGTCCGATGGGGGATCCTTCATCCAGACGGAGTTTGCCCTCCGTCTCCAGAGTGACGACCTTGCATTGCCACCGGATGCAGGGAATGTTGAAGGACTCCCCTTTGTTTTTTTGGCTGATGAAGCCTTCGGACTCCGACCGCACCTCATGAGGCCATTTCCCCAGAGGACCCTGACCCCAGAGAAGAGGGTGTTCAACTACCGGCTGGCCAGGGCCCGAAGAGTCGTAGAAAATGCCTTTGGGATAATGGCCAGCCGGTTCCGCCTTTTTATGACTCCTATTCACTTGGCGGAGTACAAGATTAACTATGTGGTTTTATGCTGCTGTGTGCTCCATAATTTTCTGAGCCGTAAATCCTCAAATTATATGGCCTCAATATTGCCTGAGGCAGGACTTTCATATGGCAATACCCTGCCGGGCCTAGAATCTGCCCGTCCTGGCTTGCCCCCCCAAAATGCCCATGAGGTTCGTGAGAAATATCTGGAATATTTCACGGGTAGGAGGGCAATTCCTATGCCAGGCCATGTCTAAATCTTCTTGGAGAAAGAACTAAGTAAAAATCTGATTAAATCTTTTAACTTTTGTTTTTTCCTGTCTCCTAGTTTGTCTTAGTGCATTTGTAGTGCCAAGTGTATTTTCCTTTAGTAAATACCAACCATTTCACTATGAACTACAAAAATATACATAAATAAGGTTAGAGTGTATTTGAAAAAGAAGCTACACTTTGTTGTTGTTCAAAAATTTTACTCTGTGCACATTCACACACATGGTAAATAGAACAGTATGTATATGTTTTTTTTGGCTGGCCACAAACCGGCATTTTTTTTTTTTTAAGAAAATACAAAACCATCAGTAGCATTCAACAAACTACAACATTGGATACCTCTGGGCAATATGAGACATTCAATTACACAAAATATGTCTCTATCTGGCCGTCCTAATATGGGCTATTGGCACCCCTGGCCAAGCCAAAATTTGAATATGCACACAATTGGAAGTCATTACCAATAGGGATTTTAGACTCCTGATCCCTATTGTCAACATGTGCTATCTGCCATCAGGGGTGATCAATGGACGTGTTTTGGGGGTGCAACCCCTTCTTCAGTTCACCTACTTGAGATACGAGAAAGGGGTTGCACCCCCAAAACACGTACATGGATATCCCCTGATGGCAGATGGCACATGTTGACACACAGTGTGCATATTCAAATTTTGGCTTGATTGATTGTTCTTCCCCCTTTTTTAAGCTTTTAGACAATCTTAAACAAAAAATGGGGGTTTTGATGCCTTATTCAATTCTCCCCAAAACATCTAGGATGTCCTTAAAGGTTTGATCCATCACATTAATTCTTTGCTTAATTCTGTCCAGTTCTGTGCTACATTCCATCACTTGCTGTATGATTCGTAGGGCACTGTCAGCAGAGAAACGCGTACTTTCGTTCACCCCAACATTTTCATCCCTTATAAAAAAATACAAAAGGTATTATAACTCTGCAGGCCTACATCTCTTACCTGAAGCTGTGGTGACAGATACTGACCTGTTGTGGTGACCAGTTCCACCACGTCATCCACCTCTCCTTCCTCCACTTCTCCTTCCTCCACTTCTTCAACTTCCTCAACACCCTCAGGTTGTGGGTCTCGGTGAGGTTGGGGTTGTTTAGAAGCTGTGGGTTTCTTGTGCTCCATGGAGTGTTCTCCTCCCAGTCTTCTCTCCCCTATGAGAATCAAACAAAAGGTATAGTTATCACACAGAAATTTTGTCTTAAAAATAAAAACATGATACATTGGTTGGAAGTGGGGTACAAGTGTCTGTTTGGGCGGGATTTCAAGATGAAGACATTATTTTTAAAAACTATATTCTTTAATATTCACCTTTGGCTGTCAATTTTTATACATGGAGGCACCACAAAAATTCACTGATGCACCTGTGTGGGACACCCAAAAAAGGCGGTTCTGGTGGCCCACACTATAGTGCTCAAAAGTACAGATGTGGAACCAGCTGCTGAGTGTCCTCTCCTTTACACTGATTAAAGTTTGCATTTCATTCTCTTTACAAACACATCATCTAGCTAACAATGTTATAACAACTATTGAATAAAAACAGGCAGCTGTGTAAATTATTTTAACCCTGTAAAATCTATAAAAATCGTGCATAGTGGCCGAACGATGTGTCTGTAACGAACGATTACTGTGCCAAACCAAGTTCAAACTATGACATTTTGTAAGGTACAATAGAAAAATGCAATAACATGGAGCAACATGCAAGTTGTGAAATACAATAATAGGAAAAATGGGGAAAAAGTACTTACTTTTTTCAAGCATTCTCTTAATGCTCCTTAACTGCTCCGGCTCCCTCAGTTTGAGGTCAGACCACCTCTTACGGAGCTACTCTTTTGATCGTTTCACCCCGAAATTCTTCTTCAGACTCTTCACGACTTTCTTCATGATTTTGGCCTTCCTTCGATTAGGTTTGCTATACGGCCCATGCTTTGCGTCATAATCTGACTTTAGCAATATGTCCACCATCTCCGCCATCTCCGCATAAGACATATTAGATGCCTTGAATCTCCTCCTTGATCGTGACGTTTCCTCAGTCTCCGGGCTTGTCTCCTCCTCGTTATTTGAGGAATTAGCAGACACCTGCTGTGAATCCGCCATATCTGTCTGCGCGCCGAAAGAGAAGGGGCGGGGAAAAGATGTTACTTAGAACGTCATGGGCGGGCGACGTGTGCGGAGCGACGTGTGAGTAGTTTTACGCATGCGTGGTGTATATATAGCAAACACACATGTGACTAGACTACGTTCGGTGTGCGGAGAGAGGAGTAAAAGTGACGGACCTGCGAACGAAGGTATGTGATTTTGAGACTTGGGGAAATTGGTGGCCTATACTGTCTAGAGAATGTTGGAGTATATATATGGTGAATAAGATTTACAGGAGGTCAGACTGTGTGACTGACATTCATTTTTGGTGTTTTTTTTTGGCTTGCAGACCCAAAATTAATGTCTTTATCAGTAATAAGGAATTCCTTGCGGAATTTATAGACCGGGTAAGGGAGCTGCCCGCTCTGTGGGAAACAAAAAACCCCAGACATCGAAAAAAAGATGTAAGAAAAGCAGCGCTGGAGACCCTGCTCCCATTTGTGCATACCAAGGTGCCCACAGCAACAGCAAAACAGGTGGACACTAAAATTGGGAGCTTGAGAGGCACATACAGGACTGAACGCTCTAAGGTCCTGGCTTCTCAGAGGTCAGGAGCAGCAGCAGATGATGTGTATGTCCCGAATTTGTGGTACTACAGCAGGATGTCCTTTCTGGATGACCACATTGAGGCAAGGCCATCACTGTCTACTCTTTCCCCCAGACTTCCCTGCAGCCAACCTGAGCCTTCTCTGGAGCAAGAGGAGGCAGCCATCCTGGAAGAAGCTGATTTGGACATCTGGAGCCAGGTATAGTAATTAATGAAAAGGTTTTCTGAGAAAATTAAAGCAGGAAAAATAAGCCAATATGAAAATCCTAAAATAATTTGGGATACAAAAGTGAAATCAATATCTATAGACATTAGTCTGCCATAAATTGGGTGCAAAAAAGGAAATCTGATGTGTTCCTAAAATTATTTGTCTTTTCTCTTGATTTACATTCAAATTGCTACATTCATGATCTAAAATTTGTGTGAAAATAATAAACCTAAATATTAAACTATGTCCCTTTTTCATACACAGGATGAAATCAGCCAGGAGGAGGGTCTGGAAACTGTCAGGCAGGAGGAGGCAGGGCCCACTGTGAGCCAGGAGGTGGCAGGGCCCACTGTGAGCCAGGAGGTGCCTGGGCCCAGTGGCAGACAGGAGGTGGCAGGGCCCAGTGGCAGACAGGAGGTGGCCGGCACGAGTAGCAGCACAAGATCTCAGGTGCCTCCCATCCGCCTTCCTAAAAGAAGCAGGAGGGACAGGACCACAAGTGAGGCAGCAATGGCCCTTATTAGAGAGGCACATGCCACCCTCCAGGAGCCCACATCCCCTGAAGAGGCCATTGCCGGCCTAGTTGAGGCCAAGTTCAAGGTGATGAGCATGGAGCAACGCCTCCTATGCGAGCCCC